>CM075940.1:4463475-5063475 GCA_038030265.1 Corythucha ciliata | reverse complement strand
TCTCCCCTGCCTTCTAACAGTCGTGAACCCTTCGTCGTCCGTGCCAGATTCCTGCCGTACCGATATCGGCCCAGCATTCTGGCTACCCGATGCACCTGCCCCATCGTCCAGCAACTGGTTTGGAGCTGCCCCCTTGGCGTCCCGGATCGGTTCCACGACCCTTGGTTCCCTGGGGGTAGACTTTTCTCCAGTAATATTGAGCCTCGCGGCCGAAATTATCAAGTTGTTTCCTTTATCGCTCATGGCGATAAGGGCTCCGTCCGTTTTCACTCCCGAAAACACTCACCCCTCAAACTCCGGTAGTGGCGATTATTTGTTACTTTACGTCACTTTTCCGTTTTCCAACCCGTACCACTTTTCCACTGCTATACGCGCTTGAAAAAAGCTTAAAACTCAAAATAAGTGAGGCGTCCTGAGAACTGATCTTCTCACGGTTACCGTAACCTTCCGAGTCCCGTAGAGGTGCATACGCAATCTTCCCGGAGAAACGGTCACCTCCGCCACGGATGCGGATTGAAAAATCACAAAATTGCAAAATGCAAAATTGAAGATTTGCAGGATGCTGCAAGATTATGAGTTGGAAGAGGAGGCGGGTTCGAATATGTTATAGAGAGTGAATATTGGGATTGCTTAAATACTGGCGAAAAAATCTTCCATTATAGTTCGGAGTATTCCAATTTCTATTAATTATAACATAACCTTTTACCAAAAAAACACACATTTTTCATTTCTTCAACCCCATGCTCTTCCTCTTCACTTTATTTTTCCCATTCCAATTTTTCTCTCGCCGTCTTTTTTTCTTTACCTTTTTTTTATCTCGCACGAAAGGCTCCATTCTCGCCTCTCTCTTCACAAAATGTCCATTCAATAAAGTAAACTACCTTGGCAAGCAGAGTACTGAGTTGAAATATTATAGATCTTCCAGCAATTTATCACCCGAGAATAACGAAAAACGTTGCTAATGTTATTTATTTATTGCCAGAAAAAACACTCCTGACAAAATGGTAGAGATACTCCCCCCTCCTCCACTATCATTTTCTCATTGATCGCAGCTAACCACCAAGGCGTCTCAGTCCATCAGCTCCTTTATTAATTTCACAGTCCACATTGCGTCTTTCTAGGTTCTCACTTTCCCATTGACGATGATTTATTGCCGGTGATTCGGCTCATATAATTAGCTTGAGCTTAACATTTAAGACGCATTTTATATTGAATTATCAGATTTAACAGGAATCAATTATATCATAGCCATTCCAGAAACAAAGAGGCTAATTTATCGTATCTCCTTGGGGATGGTGGCTAAAGTTCAATAGTAGTTTAATGCGAGCTGGGACAATATATCTGAGAACAATAACCATTCATTGATTAATGGCATCTACTTCTTCTGTAAGTACACTTTACATTCAACTTGTGAGGGGTAGAGCAGGGGGGTCGCGATTGTTGTCCCTCTTTTGGTTTGGAGTAATTCTTAACTCAAGTCTTATAAATTCTGGTAGTGGCACTTGGGAGTGGAGACCGGGATTCAGCCACTAATTTTATTGCTTGAGCTAAAAACATTATTAATTCTTCTGAAGGTGTAACATTTCCTTTTTTGTAGAAGAGAGGGGAAGGCAGAAAATTGAAGAAATCCGTGACACGGATTTTTTTGTTTTCAGACTGAGAAAAGAGACAAGCAAAGTGCTGGGAAAGGCTAAAAGGAGGAAGAGCTTGGGCCCCATCAAAAAGGAAAGAAAGAGAAAGGGTATGTATGTGTATATATATAAAGACAAGATATAAATGAAAGAAAAGTGCCAAATTGAAACGAAAAGAAAAGGTGGCTGAACAGTGAAGCAAAAATGAGTAACAATGCAACCCGCTTCACACATCACCCCCCTAAAAGAAAAACTCTTCACAACAGGATGTTCTCGGATAATAATTTTGATAGAGTTTTCAAGCTGTAAAGATCATTGACCAGCAACATCTTGAAACATCACTTTGAGAGTCAGAACGTCATTTGTAGCATTCAAAATGTGTGGGAGTTTACTTGAGGATTATGAGTAACTTATGGGTAATCTCATGAAAGAGGCCTCGTGACATGGCTATACCTCCTACATATTAATGTCATAGGATTAGCCGTTTGGAGGAGGGGACACTGGAAAATTATTCCTTTTTTACCTCAAAAAATGTCCACCCTTTTTGAACTTCAAAAAAAAAACTGTAACAACGACGTTGTCACGCTTCTTAAACGAAAATTAGCTCAATAAAAATAATTGAAAGAGCTTGAAAACAAAGAGGCATTGTTTTACATTTGACGTTAAAAATGGCCACTATGTCTTTTGTTTTGTTAACGGCTTTGTGTTACACTTCCTAGCATAATATTCATACGTAACGGAGGGATAAGCAGCGACAAGTTTTTTTTTGTTTTTTGTTTTTTGTTTTTTGTTTTTTTTTTTTTGTGGGGAGAGGCTTCGTCATTTTGCGTTACCACGCACTTTGTTTTCAGTGGCTCTCATTATTCTCTCGAAATACTTTAAAATTAAATTTGTGTATCACCTGACAAGCTTCTGAAACAACAAAATTACTTTTAAATGCAAATAACATGATTTTTCCGCGGTACACTTGGGAGTTCTAACCACAAAATAATTGCCCGACCGCGTCTGATTGAAGTTATCAACAACAACACACAAAATGTATGCGAATTTCAACCCCTCGTGGTGATTATAATTGGTTTTTTAAAGCCTCGGAGAGAGTTCTTTGACTCCAAAATGCTGAAATGACGAGAAAAATAGATTCCAATTAATATAGAAACCCCTGAACTTCAACGGAGCAATTATTCTGACGAAGAAAGCGATGAAGCCATGAAAATATAGCGCATAAATTATAAACCTTTTTCCCACGATTTTATCTCGAACAGTTAAAACGTTATTAACTTGATTTATCGTTAGAACTCTTCAAGAGAATGAGCTATGGGAATGTGATATAGAGAGGGAAAAGATTTAGTGTGATGTCTTCGCGATCATAAAAGAAAATCAATTTTGAAATAACAATGTACTTTGCACTGTTTGTCATTTTAATTAAAGCCTCTTTTGAAACCATCAAGTTCATTCATTTTCGACTTATGCGCGGCATCCTTTACGAAAGAGCGAACTTCGGTTTAAAACCCAGCTATCCAGTTTTCGAGACCGACACGCAGAATCCCCAGCGCTGGTGAACCTCGCTGGCTCGCTCTGGAATCGCTGAAATCGGCGTGAAATCTGTGTGATTTTTTTTTTTTTTTTTTTTTTCAGTCGAAAGTTTTTTTTTTATTCATTATTCACTCTGAATAATATACGTATATGTTTTCAGTCAGAATTTTTTTTTACAACCCACCCTCAAACTTTTTCTGTGTACGTTTTAACATGTCTAGATTCGATTTCTGCAATGTCCGTCCGCCGTCGAGGCCATTTATCTTGCCCTAGGATTGCTCGAAAAAATTCGTTCTTTCACACATAGACTCCATTTGGGATCTAGCTGGCCCTAACATTTGATCAGTTTGATCAAATAACTCCCTGGCGTTTTATGCGCCAAAATCAGCTGCAAAATGGTGTTTTTCAAAGATTTTGAGATCATAGGGGTGTGGGGTGTAATTTCAAGCCAGATTTGACTATACATGAATAAAAAACCCATGTGTAAAATTTGCAGCGTTTTTTTTAAAATTTGTGATTGTTGATTTTTTAGTATGACGTCGTATAAAGGGTTTCTGGTTGAAAACCAGCGAAACCTAAAAAAAAAGTGGGGGCAAAATGGAGGAGCCCCATTTTTGCTGGCGATATTTCGTCAGAAGGCAAATTTGAATCGGGCGAATCCGCACCGACAATGCTTCAAGATGAAAACAAGGCCCGGGCCCAGTAGCGCCGACATATTTAAGGCGTAGCAGCCGCTACACCTCTTGCCCTGGGGTGGGTGGTCCGTGATCGAGGAGTGATAAAATATCATGGGGGTCGCCCTTTTTAAGTTAGGTCACTTGGGCAAAAACATTATCAAATCCACCTCCCAAATCCCATTGAGTGGTCATCACGTTATCAAAATTTAGGGTCAGTTTCTCAAATTACTGGTTTTAACAGTGGTGAACCCACCCACCAAATCTCTAAACAATAAGGAATATAATTTTTACGTTGCTCTAAATTATGGAACCTACTTTCTAAATTTTAGCTACGAGCTTTTCTCTAGGAACCGCCAATTAGCGTTTTCTCAATTTTAGCCGGGAAATAGTGGTCTATCACTGTTTCAGCCACGTATAATTAGCGTTTTTTCTCTATTTTTGTCGCGAATCAGGACTTTTCCTCAATTTTTGCCACGAAATGGTGCTTTTTACTTCCATGTTCTTTAATTTTAGCCACCAATAAATTCTTAAGTTTCGCCGTGAATTACAACATTTATGCTCTCTTAGCTAAGAATGAGCGCTTTATCTCAATTCTTACTGGGAACTATAGTGAGTTTTCTCAGTTTCAGCCATGAATTAATGCCTAATTTTCGCCGCGAAGTACCATTTTCACTCTGTAAGGTGCTCAAGTAATTTATTAAAACCAAAATCAAGTTCTGTATTAGTAAAAACAAAAACTCTCTTTTTCTTATTATTCTCACAAGACGACGCCTCCACTCTCACCCGTTGTTTGGGAACTCGCGTTCCCGACATCTTCCTTCCCCTTTCTCAGACGATCTTCTTTTCTACGAATTTGGTCGGCGAGCTTGCGTTCACACTTCCCGTCCACATCAGCAGTTTGCTTGGAGTTCTTCCCTTGGTAGAGTGAGGCGTGTTGCTATAAGAAATTAAAAATTCTCTGAGCTTGTCCATAATCGTCCCTTTTGATATATTTGCGGCTGTCATTCGAGTTTTGTATGTTCAAACTGCCCTTTCTGCAAATCCATTGCTTCAAGGATAATACGGGGTGACCTTAATGTGAGTGATGAAGTTTATTTTGCATAATTGAAGAAATTCCAACGAAATGAATTGAAGACCATTGTCGGTGACCATCGAGTCAGGAAGCCCGTGTTGAGCGAATTTGTTTTTTAGAGCCTTGATCGTTGCTGCCGTCGTTTTAGTCCGCATCGGGATAACGTCCATCCATTTCGAGGTTGCATCCATCAAAACCAACCAGTAAGATCCAGCGAACGGACCCGCAAAATCGAGGTAAAGTCTTGTCCAATGTTGAGATGGGACGTCTCACGAATAAATTGGCATTTCCTCGGCCTCGGATCTACCCTGAATACTGAACACTCTTTTGGAGCCATTTGCATTTTGAGACCTGAGTCTTTATTCCTGAAGCCAAAAGACGAGTCAAGACCTCTTCGACTGTATTTAAATGATCTTCAATCGTGACTCCACTGATCAGAATATCATCTAGGTAGTAATAATAATTTATTGTAGCCGCCTTGCGGCATTACAACGTCAAATTTACAAACAATACAATAACAATAGCAAGAGAGTCAATAATCTTTTTTATCAATCTTTACAATTAACGAATAGTCAAAAAATTCTTGGACAGTGTACATGCATGGCAACGCAGTGCACGCAACGTTCTTGATTCCCGAAAGAATAGTATCCATTACCTTTTGAAAAAAATTGGGAGCAAAGCAAACGCCAAATGGAAGACTCTTGCATTTCAAAAAACCCGTGTGAGTTGTTGAAATCACGAGAAAATTTTGGGACTCCTCTTCCACTTCCAGTTGTAGATAAGCATCCTTCAAATCGAGTACAGAGACAAATCTGCCCCCACTGAGTTTTGAAGCAATGTCGTCGAAAGTCGGTAAATGATGAAAATCAGTGAGAATGTGTGGGCTTATTGAAACCCTGAAATCCCCACAAAGGCGAACAGTCCCGTTTGATTTCATTACAATTACCACAGGGGAAGCCCACGTGAGAGGATTAGACGTGGCGTCCACAGGCTCTAAAACTATAGCCTTTACCAATATCTCTATTTCATTCTCCACTTGAGAGCGTAGGGCAAAAGGGGCCCGTCGAGGCCGAAAGACTTTGGGAAAAGTTCCTTCTTTCTTGTGAATTTTTCCCTTGTAGTCCAATATTTTACCCGAACGTTCGAAAACGTCCTTAAATTTTGAGAGGAATGAATTGAGGTTTTTCTGACCGATTTCACTAGCGAATTTTGAGGTGTTTGTTTTCTGATCACCTACAAAACACAGACGAGCACCTTCTGGCCTCTGGAAAATTCTTCTGGAAAATTAAAGCCCAGTCCAGACCGAATAAAGGCAAATCATTCCGTTTAACAACAACGTCATCCAATCTTTTGCGCTTCCCAAACGCTGACACCTGGAGGTTGAACTTCCCTATCGTTTCCACTGGGAATCCTATGTACGAGTGTCCACATGAAGGTTTTCGTCGGAGCCAATGGAGGTGACCCTAATTTTTTCCATACACATTTACTTATGACTGACTTAGCTGCTCCTGGATCATACAACATTTCCAATCTAACTCCATTAAGTTCTACAGGTACCATAAGCTTTGTCCCAGATCCGTTAATGTTGTTCACGGCGTCTTGACTGCAAAGGGAACTGACACTAGTACTTCCAGACCCTCCTAACTGTCGTGCTCTGGTGTTTGGATTTGACGTCCCAGCGTCAACGATTATGGCGCGATGAGTTTTAACATACACCCTTGCGAAATGGTTTTCATGACTTAGTTCTGACTCTTAGAACCAGAAGCGCTCAAGTCGAATTTCTCTCCTTCTTTCTGATTGGTTGAAAATCTCTACGGTGGGGTCCGACTCTGGAAAGGAGCGAGATGGAAGATACCTGAACTGACCGGTGAGGCAATCTAGAGAGTCGTTTTTATTCGCAATTTCACATGTTCGTTTGAGCTTCGAGTCGAGTATTATTCGACTGCATGGCCATTCCTTGAAAAAGCTCTTCTCTCTAATTTTTGGTAATTATGTAATCTACGTGTTATATTTTTGAGTTGATTATGTCACTGAGTAAAAGTAAATGCTAGGGGCCGGATGCGGGAGTGAAGGAGGTCTCTGCCAGTTACCTTGAGATATCTGCTCCCAAATACGCCATTCGGGATCAAAAACCGATGGCGATGCGTCACCTTTTGCAGGATAAGCCCCATCATAATGCTTTACGATCCGGCCTACATGTATTTCGAATGGTGTATATCTAAATTAAGTCACGACGACGACAACTTTAGTTTTTAAAAAACTGTATTTCCCGAATTCGATACACAATGATCTACGAGACTGAACACAATGTTCACAGCAACACAAACACTTAACTAAAACTTGCTCTGGACTCCGCGGCACAATAACTGTACTGCAATTAGAACTCACTGACTACTAATGATGATATTAATAATAATATCTTCTTAAGTCTAAGCCTTTATATACAAAAACAAAAGATCTAGAATAATTTAGTCTAAAACGGGGGAGGGGGGAAGAAAGATATCGGCTTTACTTGTAAACAATTCCTGGAAAAGCACGCGTGGGAAATGCAATGTTTATTTTTCATAGCTGATTAAGCGGTTTGACAGATATAACTTCTATTTGTTTAATTTCGTTAAATTCTGTAGAAAAAAATTAATTTCTCTTATTTATTTAAATAATCGGTATCTGTTTTTCCTTGAAAAGCCATTCGTTAGGAAACTTAATTAATTTACTTCTTTAATTAAAATACCGGCGACAGAAGCCCTCGTATGCATCTATCATCAGAAGTCTTGTAAGATTTGTTAATCGTGTAAACCCTGGCTGTAGAATTTTGGTTGTACTCGGGATCATCTGAATCTGAAGTGTTTTCTCCACTGAATTTTTTTTTTTTTTTTTTTTTGTACATCGGCTTCTGATCCTTTCGCCGGAGAGAACAAACACAGGCGATATGCCCTTTTTTGTTGCAATTTAGGCACTATGATTCTTCAAATTTACAATTATTGGCTAAATGGTTTGGTTTTCCGTAACGGTAGCATTTTATTTTACTTCTGATCCCTGTTGCCTTGGTGTTACAATGATTATGATTGACCTTATTTATTTTGGCCTCACTATTCTCGTAGTAAAAACTCTTGTCATTCATGGTTGTTTCCATCGTAACTGCGATTTCAACCGCTTTTTGAAAAGCTAAGTCCTTCTCTTGCAACAGCTTCCGATGGATCTCAGAGCAATTAATGCCGCGTATGAATTGTGCATTTGTTGCAGTTCGAACATTTGAAATTACAATGTAAAGTTAAACTTTTCAGCTCTTTCACATACACGCTTATTCATTCAACTGTAAATAATGACTCAGTCGTTAGTTGTTTGTATCGTCTTGTCGGGAATTTATGGTCTGTTCAATTTAGCATTTGACGAGGGTTTCCCCCATTAGTTTATTTATTTAATAACAAGACCAACGGCTCAAGAAAGAAAGAATGAAATGCTGAGGATGGCCTGAGACAGGTCGAAACCGGTCCATGAGAAAATGAAAATTTGTAGAGAGACATTATTTTTCTTCAGTCCTTCAGGCAATTTCAAAATTTTCGTCGAAAAGTTCCAACCTGGCTTGGAAACCTTGTGGCACTGCGAGGTCGCCCGTCGCCATTGAAATAAATAGGACACTGGGACTCGAAGGATAATTCAATTCCTTTAATCAATTACCTACCTATTTTCAAATCAAAGCATATGGAGAGGGAATAGTTAATAATAAGATGGGGGGATAATTTATGAATATATACAACACGCCTCCTCTCCCCGCCCAAAAACTGTTGCTTTGCGCGCCGAGGAGCACTTTTCAATGCACTTGTATAACTGACGATATTGTAGCACGGACCACGGTGCATTGTGATGTTTTACTTAAAGTAAGAGATTCAATCGATTTAAACCAACAATCTGGTTCAAATGTCAGAGGGATGTTCATTGATGTGTTGAGTATGCCTCTAAAACCTAAACGAGAGGTTTGCCTTTTAAGGCTGCAATCAGCTCTGTCTAGTGTGCTTTTAGTCCTTTTCATTCCTGTGAGAATGATCATTATTTTTTTTTTATTAAACAATGCTTGAAGCTCCGAACCGGAATTCAATTGTTTTTTCTGCTTTTTTTTCCTGACAACTTATTCCCTTCGGCTTTGATCATATTGTCTCCTCACTCTTCTATATGATCATGGCGTTTTGTGAACGGTTGACGGTCACCTTGCAAGTGATTTCCACACGCTTCTTTGTTCTTCTTATTTCCTTCAAAGTTCTTCTTCGCTAGAAAATACTGTCGAACTGTAGTTGTATTGTATTGTATAAAAGTTGAAACGACTATTCTAGCTTGTCGCTGAAAATTCAAATTATTTTTTCAGCCTAATCTGAAAAAAAAAGCAACTTTCACATTGAGGTCAGTTATTTAATGGACTTTAATGCGATCTCTCAGCGTAGTTTTTACAATAGGTTTTAGACCGGGGATTTATCCTATTATGTACTCTATTTTAAATCCCTCCAGCTCTTACATAGTTAATGAATGTTCGAAATAGTATGGACTCTACAAGCTTTGAAGCATCCATTACTTGTTCCTCGGCTCTTTTACACAGGAGTTGATCTCTTCAAATAAATCATGTTTATCATAGCTAAAGTTAAAGTTCGACGATTAATTTTTGACTTTGAAAGAGTTAAAGATTTCGAGCTTACTCGATTACCATCGCTTTTACTTTAAGTTCTCTTTGGAAAACTTGATTGAGTCTCAGTCGACTGCACCTTGTGCCTGCCAGGGATTTCCAGGGTACATACTGATGAATAATAATTTAGTTTCATGGGCTGGAAATTCGGAAGAGATGCGAATGGAAGGTAGTTTGTGGTGCACCCCTTTCCTTGATGTATTCCGACGTTGCTCAAGTTTGATGTCCTTGATCAAGTTTCGGGCCTGCTAATGCTTGTGGCTTGGGGGTTTTTCGTGAGATTCTCGTTTTTAAAAAAACCCCACTCGGCAGCACGAGAACGCAGTTTGACAAAATATTTTCCGATAATTGCAACAATCAAAACTGTTCTTATACCGTGTTGAAACTTCACGAAAACAATCACCGCAACTAAAACAAGTGTCACTTCAAAAATTTCAGTTCGACCCTGAATTTTATATTCGAAACCCAAGTTAAATCCCAGTTTCAGATTCAAATGGGATAATTTTCAAAGGAGGCGTGATGCGCCCAGAATACTTAACTTCGGTCCAATTTGCCGCCCCCCCCCCCGGACCTCTAAAATCTAATGGAAGAGCAACTCATTTAAAAACGACGCCCATTTTCTTCAACATGAGAGTGCTAGAACCCCAAATAACGGTTATTTTAGTAGGCAATGATAGTTTTAGGATTACAACGGCCCGTGGGCCTCTTAAACCTCCAGCGAAAGATTTTTTTTCGGATATTTTCTTTAATGCTAAATGATTTTTCTGAAGGAAAAGTTTTAATTACAAAGTTCCTTTTTCCTTAAGACAATAGTTTTGATTTGAAAAATACTTTTTAAAGAGTCGCCCCTCCCCCCACTCCATCAATTGAATAATTAAGAACTATTCTATAAAACGCGTTATTGAATTAAAAGAAAAAAAACTTTTACTGGACAGAAAAAAAGTTCAATAAATTATACCGGCCTTTACGGTTCATATCCTCATTTCAACAGGTTATTGGTTTGATGAGGGGTAAGGTGGCGAAGGAAGTTGTTCATTCACTCGCTTTTAGTGGGTGCCTTCAAAGTATTCAGAATTTACGAGAGTTCTAGTTTACCTGGAAGCTTTGAATTCTTTTCGGGTAAGTTCTTTTTTTTTTTTTTGTCTTTGTTTCTAAATTAACATCTATTTGCATCGTTTCTTCGAATGCAAACTTAGCTAATGTAATGAGTTCTTAAGGGATTAAAAAGAGCTTCCTTTAATAAATTCAAAGCAACTCCAAAGGCTAATTTAATCAATGGGCACATTTTGTTGTTTTTTACGAGTTGCATAATGTGAATTACTTCTTTGTGAATGCGAAACCTGTCACTGACTGGGTGAGACTGGTCGTTTTTCTCAATTCCGAGTCATGAGGATGACGGTAGAAAGAAGAAGAGAAAGGGGTGATTGTAGGCTCCCTTCGTCAACCCTTTCAAAGATTTATGCACTCGATAGACTCTGTGCTTTGGCGTGCTACGGCCTTCGGTAGAGCTCCGAGGGTGAATTTGTTGGCGAGCCTTTTCAATCGCATCCTCAAATTAGACAATTTATCGACTCTCTGAATAGTGCAAATGTACAAACTTCATTCTGTCTGTTTATGAAGGAGGCAGGTTTTTTGTTGTTTTTTTTTTCAACATTGTTTCCAAAGGGTAACGAAATGACATGGGTGGCACTGAAAAAAGAAGAAAAATTGTTTCAGAGTGACAGCTGCTTGATTGTTTATCTGTCAACATTCCTTCCATGTTGATTATATCCTTAGAAAATCCCAGGGATTCTCGTTGCTTTACAGAACAATTTTAAGATACATTTATCGAATGATAAGATTTAGAGTGAATCCAGTAGCCGAATATTCAGTAACTGAAGTAAAATAGGGCCCAAAAAGCCTCAAGCTGCCAGTCTTAACCAAAACGCTATTGAGAGGCCGTCAGCGTCTCTCAACGTGACAACACTCGAGCGTTTTGCGTTGTCGTCGGTTTCAGCCGAAATTCTTCACTCCATGGCGCGGCGGGCCAATATGACGGATTTTCCGTCAGATCTGACGAAATTAACGCGTATAACGGGGGGAAAAAATCGGTCGAACGGATGACTGATTTTTCCAACGGAATTGCTTGATTTTTATCATCATTATTCTATTCATTTAAATAACCTTAAGCACAATTGAAAGGTAAAAAGTGTGCATGGTTGCATTGAGAGGGAACTCACTCACACTAAGACATTGGGTGGAGATAAAACTTCATGGCCGAGTTTGCTAAGATGGGACACCTTGTGCAGCACGGTCAGCTCAAATTTAGCTGTATACTGTGTAAGATCGCTTTTTAACAATTCTACAGTCGTGATTTGGCACTTTTTCTTTATTTTAGAAGTGAATCAGAGCTTTTTCACAATTTTGTGAAGAAAAAAGAGGTGAAATTGTATTTTTGAACGGGTGAACCCCACAACATTGGCTTTTTAGGCATCCCATCCTGTGAGCTTGGATTTTTGGACATGAAAAACCCACCAAATTGGGTTTGGGTGGGGGGGGGGGGTGATAGCATGTTGTTGTGTCAACTGTTCTTCTGATCGAAAATCCGTTTCTATATTTACGAGTTCCCCGTGCTGAGAAACCTAAGACACTGAATATTGACCATTTTCGGCAAAAACGTCCATGTGCTAGGTGGACGTTGTTTTCCGACAATTTTCTTGAAGTGTTCCAATCTGATTCGAACACAGTTTATGACTCTCTCAGACCTTGCTGACGAACTGACGAATTCTGGCGGTCCCGGCTAGAAGGTGTCGTGCAAGAAGGGCACGTAAAAGAAGAGCACTAGCCAAAATCGTATCAGGAGGGCACATTACCTGTTAACCTCCTTTTGACCGCATAAGAAGAGCACAACTCCTTTATACATATTCACACGAGAAACTTATGAAGGGTCGTTTGAATCACTGGAGTTGTATTTATGAAGGCTGTAGGTATATTCCCTTTCGTATCTCGTACATATAAATCGTACCTTATTGCAATAACGAACATAATATTTCAGTGGCGGACCATGGGCCTACACCCATCAGGGCCCGTAGCCAAAAACTCTAGGAGGACTCTTAGTCTCTAAATAAACCTGGAGTAAACTTTTTATTTATTTATTTATATTCAGCTCAACAAGCACGACGCCAAAACAGAGCAGTCAATAATACGAAAATGAATTATTGAATAATGTGATTAACAGTTTGGAGCCAATTTCCTTGAAAAGATTCACTGAAAAATCGCAATGCGAGGGTACTGAGTTTGCTACAGAAGCTAAGCGGCGTGTAGGTAATGCCTCGCATGGTTAGTACGGTGGTGCCCCACGTGAAAAACTTGACCATCACGTCTCAAATCACGCTGAGGAACTTTAAAAGACAGGCGAGAAAGGATTTCGGGGCAGATGTGAGAGTTGAGGATCTTCCAAGCAAAGATGAGGCTCGCAGAGCATCGTCTATCCGCCAACGAGTGGAACCAAGTGAAAAGAAGCCTTTCATTATAGGATAATGAAATTTCGTACCGTTTACTTCTCTTTGCAAATTTGAACCTAGAAGTTGCCTCCTGGAACCAGCAGAATTGTGCTTGATATACAAACGAGAAACTTTATGAAGGGTCTTCGTGCTGGGGCAAACCCGTTTGCACAAGTAAGTTTGATTTAAAGAAAAGTTCGAGCGTGTAGACGGGGCTTTGAACAGAAGTTGAAATTTCTTTCTATTATAACCGCGAATTAGCGCTTTTTCTCAAATTTAGCAGCAGAGTGGAGTTTTTATCCCATGAATTAGTGGTTTTTATCCATTTTCAGCAGCGAATGAGGAAGTTTTTACATTTTCCAAAAGTATAATTTTTCGATTAGGCGTATCAACCCTTTCGTGTTAATGAATCAATAAAATTTTAAAACCCTTCAGAAATATTTGTTATTTCATTTTTATTTTTAATTCCGACAAATAGTTAATTAATTGAATTTATAAGACCCCTACTACGGACAATTATGGGATTTCTCCCTCCTCACCGCACTACCATAGTCAAAACTGTGAATTCGAGGGAGTGGGGAGGCTGAAAATAAAGAAATTAATCTTGAAATTAAATACTTACCATTTTGTCTACTTGTTTTGAGTTTCACGGCAGGTGCTATATCCAGCTGAGCTACCCGGGAGTCCACGCAAAGAGCGAATCCACACAGGAGAAATCCCCTCTCGGAACTCAAACTGCATGCCCCAATCGGGTCAGGGCATGTAATACGTCACTTTTTCGTTATATGTCCGACAATTAGTGAATTAATTGAATTTAGAAGTCCCTTTCTACGGACAATTATAGGGGGTTGTGACTAGGGTAGTGCGGTGAGGAGGGAGCTTATTAATACATAATTCAATTTCAAATAAATTTGACGCTTTTACGTCCAATTTATAGAACTATTAACGTATTTTTATTTAGAAGCATACGAAAAAAAAGTTTCAGGTCAAAATCAGATACCTTGCAACTTCCTCATTCATGGACATCGGTGAAAAACCCCGCTAGTTCACGGCTAAAACTGAATAAAAGTGCTAATCCATAGCTAAAAGTGATAAGGAATTGTTAATGCAGGCCCCAAAATTTTCGAGCGTATTTTCCATTTTGGACACAAATTAAAATTTGTCCTACTTTAGCCGCGAATTAGCATTTTTTCTCAATTTTACCAGCAAAGTAGCTATTTTCTTTTCAATTTTTGCAACAAATTGGCGTTTTCCTCAATTCATAGCACCGAATCAGCACTTTATCTCAATTTTACCTATAAAAAAGATAAAAAAGCAAGAAAATTAGCGTTTCTCTTAATTTGAGCCGCACTAATTTGTGGCTCTCCAAACTTAGCGCTTTGTTTACATTCTAGTATTAACAGTTTCTTTTCCCTTTAAGCAATGGATTAGTGCTTTACCTCCATTTTAGCTGAGAATTAGCGGATTGTTTCCCTTATAACTATGAATTGGCGCTTTTTCGCAATTTTTGCCACAAATGAATAATGCCCTTTAGAATCCTCGAATTGGCGTATTTCCAATATAAAACGCAAATTGAAATTGTTCTATATTTTTTCTGCAGATTAGGGTTTATACCTTTATCCGCGAATTAGTGGTTTTCCTAATTTCAGTCGCGAATTAGTGCTTTTTCTCAATTTTAGCTGCTATATTTTTTCCATTTTCTGCAGCAGCGAATACAGAACTTTTTTTTTCAATTTGTGCTGAAAATTAGCGTTCCTCTTAATGTTAGGCGCACTATTTAGCGATCTTCCTAAATTATTCGCAAATTAGCCGGAGTTTTTACATTTTAAACCCGCGTTACCGATTTTTTTTTTTTTTTTTTTCCACTTTTAGAGCTATGAATTATCCCTTTTTCTCACTTTTAGCCACAAATAAGTTGCCTTCATAAGCCAAAAATTGTCGTATTTTCAATTTTAAATACGTTCTGAAAATTTTCCCCGTTTTTGCCGCGAGTTAGCGCTTCTTCTCCATTTTAGCAGGGGATTAGAACTTATCTCAATTTGAACTGAATATTGTCGTATTTATTAGCGTTGTTATCCAATGAATTAGCGATTTTTCTCAATTTTGGTCAAAAATTGGCGTTTATTACCTCAATTTTTAGCAGCGAATTGGGCTTTTCTCAATTTCAGTTGAAATTTTTATTTTTTCTCGCGATATAATTAGTGATTTTCTCATTATTATCCGTAAATTAGCACTTTTTTTTTCATTTCAGCTCCGCATTGGCCATTTTTTTTTTTCAATTTTTGTTACGGATTAGCACTTTTTTTTTCAGTTTTAGCCCCAAAATATCCTTCAGAAGCTATGGATAGGCGTTTTCTCAATTTTAGCCGCGAAGAAGTGATTTTTTTCACTTGTATGCCTTGTTATTGCGTATTTTCCTAATTTTAGCCGCGGGCTTGGCCCAAAAACAGCACTTTGGCGTTTTTTTCTTTGTTTGTACATTCAAGCCGTAACATTTTCTCTATACCTACACAAAGAATCAGATATATTTTCTAGATTATGGTCTAAAAGTTGCATTGAGAAACACGAATGAGCGTTTTTTCGCGGTTTTAGGCACGAATATTAGCGCCAGCTAGCGCCGGCTACTTGCCTCAACATCGGGACATTAGGGCGCCTTCTTAATTTTATCTGCTTACGGACCTAAATAAACTTGGGAATCAGCGAATTCTCTCTATTTTAGCTACGAACTTACCCCCAGAAGGCGTGCATTTTCTCAATTTGAGCCATCAGAATACCGCTTTCGTAGGCTCAATTATTTAGCCACACTATTTGCTGATCTCCATTAACGTTCTATAAGCTCCACGTCGGATAGAATGAAAATCGTCGATAGGAGCAAAATCGCTGACAATCGTATACCAAAACTCCTTTTCACGTACCCAATTCCATGAACATAGAACCTAAAAGTCCTCATTTTTCCATAGCTCTGTTCGTTTGTCGTCCTGAACTACACCAGCCGCACTGAATATACTAACCTTTCAATACACTTTTCGCGTTATTACACATGATAACCCGCGAGGTTGCAAAATCTCGAGCTGCTCGGGGTAGCCCGGAAATGACAAACGAACGGTACGCATATTCAAGCTTTTCGGGGGCCCCCTCTCATACGGGGCCAGAGGCGGTCCGCCCCCTCGCCCCTACCGTAGTATACTACTGCCAAGAAGTCGTCTCAAGAATCTGTGCATTAGCATTTTCTGGAAATTTGTGGATAAGTAAAAGTGTACCATCTCAATTGTATTCACAAATTAGCAATTTTTGCCATGAATGAACGCTTTTTCTCAATCTAAGTCGCGAATTGTATCGCTGTTTCTAAATTTCACCCGTGAATTGACAACTTGACCATTTTTCAATTTTGAATTCAAAAAATAGTACTAAAAATAATGTGAAAATCTGTTTTTGAATTTTTGAAATCTGTCCAGCCGTTGACTTTTAATATTTTTTCAAAATCTGGTTCTTAAGAAATACAGCAGTCTCTGCTGATAAGAAGTCATGACGTAGAGTGTGCCGTAGGCTCGAGCCGGTGGTGGGTTGGGGGTGTGGGCCTGTGCGTTTTATTTATCGTTGAGCGTTCTCTTCTCTTTTTTTACTTGCTCTACCTCTGGGCTTTACCCAGGTAAAAACCATAATTTTATTTCAATTTCAATTCATTTATTTACCTTTAAAACGATTCTTGAACCTATCATTAAAGGCTCGTGTTCATACTACTACTACTACTACTACTGCTAAAGAGACGTCTATGATTTTCATAGTCGTCGCTTTCAAGCTGAGTATTTGCTTAATTAAACAATCAAATCGGTCGGTCTAATTGGTTAATCATCTGTTTTTGATCTAATCTAAAAGCGAATTTTCAGGTCGAGTAACGACTATGAATACGGGCCAAAATCTTGACTGATAAGACATGGGCTCTCGTTCAGATAAAATGTTATACAATTTGTTTAACTTACACAGGTACGTTTTACCAATCATTTTTAACCTTGATCGAATGTGAAAATTGGACTTATGAAGTCAATGATGTATTGATTTACTTGGTCGTTGACCCATTTCAGATCACGTCGCAGGCTCGAAGGTACAAGGTACAAATACCGATTTGTCGGTGTTATTACCAAGCTACCATCGACTGTCTGACAGCGATTCCATTCAGGATTATTCCCAATGGCATCAGCCAAGAACAATCTCAGACTGAGACAGACAATGCTGGCAGAGCTGTCCGCTTCCCGTACCCTTCCATTGTCATAAGAGAAAAGAATTACGTACGTAGTTCGGAGATCACGCAACTAAACTATTAACATTGTAGAGAATAATGCAGAAATTCGATGACAGACTAGTAAAGTTATAAATACGTAACGCGAACACAAGATTTCTGATAAAGAAAGACACTCGTGACGTCACACTATGATAACACTGATATCCAGACTGGCTTGTCAAAGTTCCCCCTCCATACAACCGTTTTTATTAATTTCAGGAAAAGTAAATCTCTTCTTATTTTGTGCAAGCACTTTTCACAATCAGGTATTCCATATCACTCAAAAAATGGAAAAATCCATGCAGTTCTCGGATGATGTCAAGTTCCCAATTAGCGCTTTCGCACAATTTTGGCTGTGAGTGAACCCTTTTTCTTAATTTTAACCGCAAATTACCGTTTTTCTTCATTTCACCCGTGAATTAGCGACTTTATGTTGGGAAAACTTACTGTCCAAAGGAATTAAGAAAACCCTATACACAAAGTTTCTCAGATAAAGGATTTGTGCTCTTCTTATACGGTAAGAGAGCACCCAGGTAGTGCGCTCTCCTTACACGATTTTCGCTTGTGCCCTTCTTGCACGGAATCGGCTAGAACCGGGGTCGGTTGGCACTGCATAGTTGAGCTTTCTCCCACTCAATTTAGCTCGTTTAATTCCATTTTCTCTTCAGTTTTCCAACCCACCAATCAGTTTCTTCCTACCATGAAACACCATGCCATGTCTTGCTTCACTTTAACTTTTCAACCTTAGCATCATTAGTTCCAGAAGTCAAAATCTCTAATAAAAGCCACAAACAAAGAGCGAAAAACAAAGCGAAGCTTCTCCGATAAAACACTTGTTTTGTCCTTTCGTATCTTTGTTTTTAAAATGGGGACCGCGGTGATCGCATTAAATATAAATTAGCAAGTTATAAAAAGCTGGTTTGTAATTTAAAAATTAATGAATGATCAAAATGAGTCATTCGAGAAAAAATGTCTCATTAAAGAATTAAGCTTTTAATTTATTCACGTTTGATTTATCCTCACTAAGTCGTCTGGAACGTGACGCAGAGGGTATTCTTCTCTTGAATTGATACCGATGGGGTTTAATCTGCGGCTGATCCGGGTGATACTCGGACTGTTGGTTCCCCGAGGGAATTTTTAGGCTGCCGAGCAAACTATAGCGTTTAACCAGGCAATTTATTTAGCGATACGTGAAGTATAGGTGATGGTTAATATGGGAGGAGGAGGAGGGGGGGCTCATTTAAAATCGAACCATTGTTTGTGTTTTGGGCTTCCCATCCCTGTTTTTGACTTACGAATCAAAATTGTATGAATAGGAATTGTATGGGTGCAAAAACTATTTTTTCCAACCTAACGCTCCATTTACAGTGTACCTGCTCACGAAACTGTTCATCAACGAAATTTGAATGTTTAAAATTTGTTCCTGATTACAATTAGCGAGAAAATGTCAATGTATTGTTCGTAAGAAAGGGCCTTTCAATTCAATCAATTTGTGGCTCACACACTTAATAATTCCTTCAAAGGAAATTAGCATTTTAGGCTACTAGGACTAGGACTAGGGCCTTTCAACTATAGACTTTGTGAAGCCACACGTTCGCACCTGGATGTTGCTTAGATGTTGTGAGTAGCAACGAAGGTTAGGGTTGCGGAAGATTCTCAAACAAGCCTTTGCCTAGCTTTTATCTCATCCCGAGAATCGATCATTATTATAGCTCAGCCGCCCGGAATAATTAAGTTTCCTAGCTTTACAACGAAAAAATAAAGCCATCTTGTCATCCATATAGGAAAACTAGAATGAAAATTGTATCGAATAAACAATTAATCGGCTGGGTGCTTTGAATGCATATAAAACCCCTTGAAGAGTAGTGAAGCGTTAAGCGCTGTTGGCCGGTACAAAAAGCCTGATTCCTTATTTGATATTCTCTAAGGCAAACAAAGTAAAAACCCATAATATTAGCTTCGACGATCCTCTGTAACTTTCATTTATCGAAATGAAAAATAGCGCGCGAGGGCTGTAAGCGATTGCAAAAAGGGAAAGGGGCTTTTTTACTCAATTTCCCAAAATCGCCAATAAATAATCCATTAAGGATCGTAAACATCCTCTCCAGAACCATTTGAGTTTTTTTTTTTTTTTTTTTGTATTCTTGCACTGTACAAGGGATTTGAATCTTCTTCCCAGGGGGTGTTTGAATCAAGTTTCAGGTTTAATCGAAAATCGAACTCAAGTTTTACGCGCTACCAACAAATATTTGTTCCATCAAATATGCCCACTGAACCGGCCGACCATCAATGAGGTCGGAGGGCAGGGAAACGTGTTTTCCTGTGTGCGTGAGTGATTCCTACAGAATTTTTTGTTAGCTAATTGAAAGAAAAAGTAATATATACGTGCTGAATTTTAGTAAACAAGCAATTCAAAAATGTATTTATTAATTTGGACATCTAATAGTATGTTATTTACTATAAAAGTGTGTAAATTATATCCCCGAAACACCTTGCCCATGACACTTTGGAAGGCGGCTGGGATACCACCCCATATGAGCCTAAGCAATTAGGGGAAATTAAATATTTAACCCCTTTTAAAAGCATTCTTCAGCCTCGCAACTGATTTTATAATCCCCAGTGAGAAGGTGGGGGGAAAAAACAATTGATGCCTGACGTGTATTGGTACTGTTCCCAGAAAAGCTCAAACGTGAAACTTCGCAAGATGTCACAGGAATACTACCTCTCTTCCTCCACACGTATATCTTACTATACTTATTTTTTTTATTAAAACGCATGACTAATTTGAAAGTGACACACTTTTTTGGGGTTTTTTTATTACTCCCTTCCGATCTATTTTAAAAGCATTTTCACGTCAAAACAGGGAAATATAAATTGCTTCGTGACCCCAACTACCCTAGCAGTCCCCTGTTGCTGCATAAACATTTAAATCAAACGGCATAATCTCCCAAGCCTGTTCAACTTACGTGAGTGGCAAAGCTTTCGATAAAATAATATTTTGCTGTGAAAATACCGGAAGGGAAAGCTCTCATTCGCGAGTTAAATTAAAACCCTCTAGGCATGCGAAGACGAAGATATCGTTCTCGCACTACTCCTACTGTTATGACAGTGATTCAATACGTGTGGATTTCCTTGAGATTCATATCTCAGTTGTTGGTAACGCTATTAAAAACCCCTATAAAGGCAACCCATTAAAATATTTTATTATACAGAGAAAGAAGATATTCAATTGGTTGCATTCAAATATTGAAAAGAGGGTTGTTGTACGTATGCATTGTTTTCACCTAAATAGTACGACAATCCCTCCCAGATGATATTTTTTCGATTGTTTGCATACATTAATTGCACGAAGCAGCGCCAAGACTCGATTATGCAGCCCCTTAGGCACTCTGTCTCTCTTGGATAGCAGCAGACAAAATTTTTAAATTGAAGAAACCAAATCTTTGAAATCGGTTTCCAGAAGGAGCCTGATCCGCGAAATTTGGGGTTTGAAAGAGCGAAGTCCGTTTTGTTTTCTTTAGGCGAGTCAATTTAGAGAAATCGGTTATTTGAATAAGTCAATCCTGTGAAATTGATTTTTGAATAGTTGAAACAACGTAAAGTTTTGAATTTGATGCAGCAGAATTGTCTTTTTAGGGATGAGCTCTACCCGCAAAATTGGTTTTTTAATGAGCCAACCCCACGAAATCATTGTTTTTCAGAAGTCCTTGCGAAAAATGACCATTTTTTCAGGGGAAAATCTGTTTTTCTGGCGAAATTTCACGATTAGTTGGGTTTTTAGGGACAAAATGTTCAGATTTAATGCTATCAGCCAGTTTAGAACGGGCAAATTGACAGTTTCCGCGTGTAGCTGGTTTCGAACATAGACAAGTTGAAGAAGGATGGACAGCTACTACCCCTGCCCCCTCCTGGCTACACCCATGAGTCGAAGGACGAACGTTTTCCAGATTAAGGTTCAAGAGGGTTCTAATGTTATTTCTGGGACGAAATATACCGGGGGCTAAAAACGTCCAGCCCTAAGACTAATTTGGACCCCCGGAAACTTAAAGGGTTACGTGGGTAAAATCCGTCAAGACATTATTACTCCGCACGAAATTGGTTTTTCCAAAGTGCAAGATTTGCGATTTTTTTTTTTTTTTTTTTGCGATGGCGCGACATTGTGTTTTTTGGAGCCAAGGACAAAAATAGGTCTTGAAATAGCCAAGACCGAAAAATTTAATTCTCTGAGTGTCAAATTCGCGAAATTTTCACTTCGAAAGAGGCCAACCCACTGAATGGCTTTTTTGAGGAACCAAAACCCCTGAAATTGCATTTTTGAATGAATTGACTCCTACGAAATTGGATTTTTTATTTTTATTAATCAGTGGGCCCGTCCCCGGCCTTGCCGAGCCCGAGAGCGCCAAATCCGCGAGTGGCTCATATGCCGAGCCTACGGGTATTGGCCCGAGGGAGACCTAATCTGAGTACAAAAAACAACCTTCATAACAAACTCCAAAACCTTGACCCCGTCAGTTCTGAAGAATGTTACTTCGGGTACCCTGTTTGTTCCAAACACTTGGAATCTAGCCGCCGCAAATCTGTCAAAGTTTCCCACGAAGTGTTCCGCCGTTTCCTCCTCCACTTCATACTCCCTACACATCTGTTCTGCCAATAAACCCATCTTATAGAGATGCCTACGGAAGGCATAGTGGCCAGTGAACATTCCCACCACTCTTCTCTGATTCTGTCTTTGGAGTGACAACATCCACGCTGTTGCCTCTCTGTCCCAGCCTCTCAAATAATGACCTCGCTTGCATGCATGGCAGATTTTAATAATTTAATCACCCGACACAAGTCCATCAATTAAAATTACAGTCATATTACGAGACCATGAAGAGGAATCCATGAAGGGCATGACCGCGGACGGTCAGACGACCGAGATAGAGGCTGGGCCGCACCTTAGGTGCAATCTCATGAGGAGCATCGTTGAGGCACTGTTATAATTAACCGGCAAAAGATCAAATTCTACTACTCGTAGAACTACTCGTGAAAATAGTAGAGGAAGTCAACGAGTGTGGAAGACACACGAAAACTTATTTTAATAATGGTGCTGATGATGGCCTAGACCGGCAGAAAATCGATTAGACCAAGAACAAGAAAGAAATAAAAACAATTATTGTGGAGAGACAACAACACATACCACCTGGACGTCTGAATAACTCCACGACAACATGGCCAATTACAATTTTAATGGTACTCAAACTAAACTTCTTAAAAAATTGTAGTTTATCAACATGAAAAAGGGGATTTCCATTTTTCTAAAAAAAAAAAATCCCCGTTTTTTATTACTCTTATTAAGAGAGTTCTTTGTTTTGGAACGAGAGATTGGGAGTCTTGCTTAATAGCGAGCGCTTAATCTCGTATCCGCTGTGTAATCCCTCGTCCATAAAAGGATGATGCCCCCCCCCACCACCACCCATCGTTTCGACGTTCCGTGAGAAATTTTCGCTTGTTTTATCCCTGCAGAAGTTTTGGTTCTGCGTTTTATTAAAGAGCGATGGTCCTCTTCCTACTTTTTTAGCATATGAAGTCATTTCTTGTAGACGTCGAAGTGGTCTTTAATTGTATTATTTTCCATTAAAAATTCAAGCACTACAAATATTGATAATAAATAGCGAACAACACATATCACACGCACACCTATAATGCATTCGATTTGATTCGATAAGGAAAATATATGTGATTTACGCCGCTCTGCATTAGAGCACTATACATATATTGTATGTAATCACCGATTTAATCTACACACAAAGCTCTGTAGGTCTATCATGTCATTTCAATCGATAGTGACTCAGACAAATATATTTTTTTCTTTTACTACCATGTTCCCCATATTTTACAACGAAGATTAGGGGGATGGAATTCGCTTTTTTTTTCGGTGATGGTTTCTCCTGCGAAAAAGGAGGTGGTTTGAGGGGTGAAACGGCTCTTCGGAGTAATCAACTTGAACCCTCCCCCCTCCCGCCCCATCTTCAGCTAAGTTTCATCGTTAAACATTAGGACCTTGCTTTGCATAAGAAATGCAGAGGGACTGTAGAAAAATTACCTACATAAAAACAACTTCCCCAGTAAATTGATTCGTTGGAATGTTGAGCTTTTTCTATGCTTGCTTCTTATGTTTCTGAGTTTACGGCTGTTTGATTGAGTTTAACGTAATTATCTATTCCCGGAAGCTGCTAGCGATTCAAAATGCTAAGCGTAATTGTATTATGATTTTGAATGGAAGGGATGAGGTGGGGGAAATCATGTCGAAAACAAAAACAGAAAGGAGCGAGAGAGGGTGAAGAAAACGAAATAAACTGCTAGTAAACCAATTTCCTCTCAAACTGCTAACTTCCGCTAACAAGCTAACGCCAAGACTCAATCCTAGGATTTAAAATCTTCTCTCTCGGCCGGTGAAAAAGGGCTCTTCAACGCTTTGATTGACTCTTTCATTCAGGGGCTATAATGAAATTTCTTAATTTTATTTATTTCCTTTTACAGTTTGTTTGTATATTGGGGGGGGGGGGATGAAGCACAATAAAGTGCTTTCAAGTGACTGGACCTCCATTTCCACCTCGCTTGTCAGGGGATTCCATTCTCTTTCGAATGCACAGGCATCTGTGATACAAAGCTTTTGGCAAGTTCTAGCGCTGTGATTCCCCGAATAGAGTCTCATATGCATATTCTCATTCTTCGAGTTTATTTACTGTGTGTTACAAAATGTTTGTCTCGTGAGGGGACGGTCATTCCGTGGGCAAAATACGAATTTTTGCCTCTCCAATCCTTCCACCCCTCCTCACCCTCTTTTTTTTTGTCACGACTAGCTCGCCTTATTTCAATTTATTCAAATCAACACGCTCTTAAAAGTTCACTTAAGTGTGAGATGTCTCCTTGAGAGGACAGTAAATTTGTTTTCCACTCCCAGATCCAAGTTACATTTCAATGGCATGATGGTGGTAGAAGGGGGGAGGAGAGTTTTTGCTTCTCACATTCGATAATGTCATTTTCCTTCCCTCTTTCCTATCCAGGCCCAAAGTGCTCACCTTTCCCTCAGGCCTTGGAGAGAACTTGAAAACAGTTCCGCTTCTCTTCTTCTCTTGAAATCCTAACTTTAGCAATAGAATTGTTCATTAAAATTTTAACTGCGCTCCTTTTGTTAATTTATCGCCAATTTATCGCCAGAAAAGACCTATTCGAAGAACCAAAATGGGCAGATACATTCTTGGAAATCATTGAAGCATTGAATTAATTTTTAATTGTTACTACGGATGCATACAACTGTGCGCAGGAGGTGTCCCCCCCTGACGAGGCTCTTCAGCAAGGGCCGACCACCTCCATTGCCAAATGCATAATTATGGAAGTGCGCCCCTAGTCTCTGGCAGCAACCACAGTTGTCCTATACGGTATAGGGGTTACCAGAAGTGACCCAACTTGTGGTATTGTTCTGCTTCTGTCAAGGTGACCCATCGAGGTGACCCATATACGATACCCCTGCCAGCCGAGCTCACTCTCTCTCTCTCTTTCTCTTTTTTTGGCACGTTGAGATTGACTCCTTCCAGAGCACCCTGAGAACCGTGAGCCATCAGGGCACAACTCGAGTGCCCGGCAAATGGCCAACAATTCGGCTGTGTATGTTTGCCTACATATAAGTGGACAGCGCCCATTCCATCACAACAGCACAGCCCACACCAGTATCCAACCCATCCGAGACGAGCGTGATTATCACTATTATTCTTCCTGTTTTGTTTCTCACATGAAGAGGGTTCTAACGGCCTGACAAATCTTTTTCAGCCACGGTAAGTTGATCCGACGTATTCCATTCTCCCTCTCTTCACCGTTAATAAAGGGGCTCACGTTCACAGTAATTCATTAGCACCGCACTGTCATGAATTCCACGAATGAATGAATCAAACACCCTCAACTGTTGCAAAATGAATCATCAACCCATGATGAATAACCCCCGAAAACTGGGGTGGAAAAACTCTATTAGGCAACTTCTACGTACTAAAACACTCCGATATCTCGCATATCTAGCGAGATGGCTTCAATCTAGTGAAAATACTTTTCCCGGGTGAATAAATTAAATCAAACAGTTGCCCGACGACAACGTTTTTATTCAACTTTCCAGACCAAAGAAGGTGTTTAAAAGTTAATAAAAAAAGAGCGGTTCATCTTGTTAATAAAACTTTCTCTTTTGTTATAGTTTTTGAAACATGCTGAGCTCACTTCCATTATTTTCTTCTTTCGATAACTTTAAAAGAGAAATACGGTGGAAGAAAAGACCCCGAAAAAAGTGAAGATGTAGAAAAAGAAAAGGGAGAGACTCAATCGGAAGAGCACGTGAGCCGTAGGGTCAGACCCCTTGTCATAGTAAATGCCAATAAAAAGTGGTGTGACAGAAGGGGGGAGTGAATAAATGAGGTCAGTGTGGTTGCCACGGCATTCACAACTATTCAAAGGTTGTTTTAAACTTTTTTTGTGACTCTATTTAAGAATTTCTTGCAAGATGTTCAAAACGTCCGTACGACGCTTTTTCCGCCATGTTGACGAGGGTGAATAATCAGCTTCCTCGGACGGTATTCCAAGCTTATCTGAAGAATATTCAGTTTTAGGGGCTAAATTGTCAGTATTTTTGGGAAAATAATGCCCGTTTTGAAAAGTAATGGGCTAGTAACTATTGAAGAAATTCCCCCTCCCCTTCGTAATATCGATATTTTAAGCCGCAATGGTGCGTTTGCGATTATTATGGGAGCAGGGAGGTGGAAATGCCTTTACGCACAGAGTGCCGGACTTCTGCCGAATGACAGACTACCGGCTAAAACCACCCCCCCCCCCTTTGGGCGTCGACTGTTTAGGTCATTGGCCCGTCCTAGAGTTATAGAAATGCAGACAAGTATATAAGGTAATGTTCGAATGTTTTCAAGAGTTGGACGTTCAAGTACAGATTTTGACTACAGAGAAGTTAAAGGTTGAAGGTTTGTTAAGGCTAATGTGGACGACAAGTGTGTGAGTGAGAGGGAAAATAGTCAAAAGTTCTCCCCTTTTTCCTCAGCAACCACTTGATGAATTTTTGATATTTGAAGTACATATTTAGGTACTACACGCCGGGCAGAGACTGGGGATTCACGCCATCAAGCTGGTGCTCATTTGCGTCAGGCGCGTGTGTTTAATGTGCGGAGGCTGGTGATCACTACACTCAACCAAGCCTTGAACATTTCTCATCAGTCAGAACGCTTACGCTTGGCTTGCAACGGAATGTTGAACTCGTGTTAAAAAACTGCCGTGCACTGCACCATGCCAGGCGCAGGAATTTGGGCAAAGCGAAACTTACAGCATCGAAGAGCAATTTCGAACTGTTCCTTTCTGAAATTGGCAAAACGCATGTCGGCTGTGAACTTGGTAGTTGAAAATGCGTTTGTTCCGTGTAGAAAAGAAGAGCTTTTGGCACATTATTCTGTCAAGACCAACAGTCAGATACCTTCAGTCCTACACAAAAAGACCCACGAAAGGAAGGCAGGAGATTGCAAAACATTGAAATTACATACGTACCTTTCAACTCATTGGTGAGAATACATCGCACCCTCACTGGATTATTAACGTTTATTAACGTTCACGTTATAAACAAGTAATTGGGTACACAAAAACAGGTTTTGACGTCTCGCCCGTTTGCTACGTAAGCGTCCATGTCAAGTGTCTCATGTGTCTGAACCCCTCTGAACAAAAATTTCATTAACTATGAGTGTTGACTCGGCAAATATGAAAATTTAAACATATGTAAGTACGTGGTATCGACACCACAGCAACACAAAATTATCCTACAAGACATAACGCCCGGGAAGGCCGCGTTTAATTCCAGTTTTTATGCAGTTTCACCCCCCTCCCCCCCCAACATTGTGTTAAAAATTACCAAAAATGTACCCAATACATTCCGGAAGCCAGGGAAATAAGCTTTCTGAATCAATAGATCTTATAGGTCGAGTTTGGTAGGAGATAGTTTCTTCTGGGCTTCCCTCCTGACTGTGCTATTAGAGATCAAGACTAATAAATTAATTAGACTGATATTATCCGGACGACGATGGAAGGGCATAGCCCAACACGATTCGAGTTTCGAGAAAAAATGGCTCCCCGGCGGGATTTGAACCCGCAACCTCTGGATTACTAGTACAGCACGCTGCCATTTGCGCCACGGAGACGCCTATGGGTGTCGTACTCCGAGGGACCTGGGTGGGGTTCGGTTTAGCTTATCCCTCGGAGTACGACTCCCAAAGGCGTCTCCGTGGCGCAAATGGCAGCGTGCTCTACTAGTAATCCAGAGGTTGCGGGTTCAAATCCCGCCGGGGAGCCATTTTTTCATGAAACTCCAATTGTGTTGGGCTATGCCCTTCCATCGTCGACCGGATAACATCAGTTTAATTAATTTATTAATTAAAATACCGGCGACAGATTTATTCATTATATCCATCTAACAACATCTAGATAAGATAAAATTCGGCGTGGTTTACCGATCAGGAGAAGCGCCTAGAGTTTCGAGAAACAATGGACCTGGGTGGGGTTCGGCTTAGCTTATCCCTCGGAGTACGACACCCATAGGCGTCTCCGTGGCGCAAATGGCAGCGTGCTGTACTAGTAATCCAGAGGTTGCGGGTTCAAATCCCGCCGGGGAGCCATTTTTTCTCGAAACTCGAATCGTGTTGGGCTATGCCCTTCCATCGTCGTCCGGATAATATCAGTTTAATTAATTTATTAATTAAAATACCGGCGACAGATCTATTCATTATATCCATCTAACAACATCTAGATAAGATAAAATTCGGCGTGGTTTACCGATCAGGAGAAGCGCCTAGAGTTTCGAGAAACAATGGACCTGGGTGGGGTTCGGCTTAGCTTATCCCTCGGAGTACGACACCCATAGGCGTCTCCGTGGCGCAAATGGCAGCGTGCTGTACTAGTAATCCAGAGGTTGCGGGTTCAAATCCCGCCGGGGAGCCATTTTTTCTCGAAACTCGAATCGTGTTGGGCTATGCCCTTCCATCGTCGTCCGGATAATATCAGTCTAATTAATTTATTAATTAAAATACCGGCGACAGATCTATTCATTATATCCATCTAACAACATCTAGATAAGATAAAATTCGGCGTGGTTTACCGATCAGGAGAAGCGCCTAGAGTTTCGAGAAACAATAGACCTGGGTGGGGTTCGGCTTAGCTTATCCCTCGGAGTACGACACCCACAGGCGTCTCCGTGGCGCAAATGGCAGCGTGCTGTACTAGTAATCCAGAGGTTGCGGGTTCAAATCCCGCCGGGGAGCCATTTTTTCTCGAAACTCAAATCGTGTTGGGCTATGCCCTTCCATCGTCGTCCAGATAATATCAGTCTAATTAATTTATTACCGGCGACAGATCTATTCATTATATCCATCTAACAGAGATCAAGACTGAAATTAAGAAAAAGCAAATCGGAATGCTATTTTCGGTCTTTTTTTTATGCAATCATTGATGTACGCGAAAAATTACCTTTTACACAACCTTCAACATTCAACCCATTTTACCTCACAAATATTTCATAATTTCTGTGCGATTTTGGGGTATTCGGGGGAATTTTGGGATGGGTAAGTGATGAGGAGGGGTGATGGTGAGGGGTAATTTTACTTTTATGAAAGTGTTTATCTGAGTAGGTACATTTGAAGGTCAAAGCAACGCATATCTGCAAGCATATCTGTATTTACTTTTTCATGTTTGGTGAAATACGGCTCAAATATGACGATATGATCAGGAATATCTGAACTTTTGCTGTGAGAATTTTAAAGGCTGTTCGTGTTACAAGTAGGTAGTCGTAATCATCTTATTTTTTGGTCATGAAGGCTTAACATTTTCAACTTAGACGGAGGGCCATGAAAAGTTGGGACGCAAGGTAAACCGTTTTTGTTTTTTTGGGGATACATACATTATTTCCTGGATTAGTTAGGTAGGTAGTATTATCCAACTTCAGATCGAACCCCAGGGGTCGATCCTTGGACCACTTCTGCTCCTTGTTCTGGTCAATGATCAACCATCCTGGATTACCGCTAAGGTCATACTTTTCGCTGATGATATCACGATTACCATCAGTGACGGTGATCTAGACACACTGGAAATGCGAATGAGCTCCGAGCTGAAGTTGACAGGATCATGGCTGCTACGAAACGGTCTGTGGCTTAATTCGAATAAAACTAAGCAGCTAATTTTTGGCCTTCGTGAGTTGACTCCTGCGGAGCCCGTTAAGTTTCTCGGAGTGTGGATCGATTCGAAATCGAACTGGTCTGTCCATATTGATCACTTGCCGAGGAGGCTGAGTCGAGCGCTGTTTGCCGTGAGAAGACTAAAGCATTGTGTTCCTATATCGGGTCTATTATCGGCCTACTTTGGAGTCTTTCACTGTCACTTGAGCTACGGCATTCTCGTTTGGGCTGGGTCGTGAATGGCAAGTAAAATATTTATATCCTTCAAAAAAAGGCAGTTAGAGCCATTGCTAACGCGGAATCGTCAGCGCATTGCAGGGGGCTTTTCAGAAGTCTTCGAATTCTGACCCTGCCGTCCCTAAGTGCCTTTGCTACGCTCGATCTGCCTTTTAAGGACATGCTGCTGTATGGGAAGCGACGGGATTGGATCTGCGTGACGCTGAGGACATCAGGCCTCCTTGTTCTAGGCTGACTAAGACCAAGTCAAGTTTTTTGGGGCGCTCATTCCAGCTTTTTAACAAATTGCCACCACGCGTGCGCAAGTTAGATGCGAAGAGCTTCAGAAGAGCTGTACGCAGGGTGCTACTTCGGAGTGTCATCTACGATCCTTCTAAATTCTGCTGGGAGGAACGCGGAGGCCCGTAGCTTTTTTTTTATACAATAGAACTTATTGTTATTTCAGTGACGACCAATGTACCTCTGTTGTACCTACTGGAAATATATTTATTGTTATTATTATTTTATTTATTTATTTTTTTTTTAAGTGGGCATCAACATCTAGGTTATTAGCCCTCTGAACCTATCTTCTCTTTAGCTAGCGGTAAGTAATATTTACATGAATTCTATCCCATAAATCTGTATAAGTACACGACTCTTTACCTTTCTACTACGCAGCCCGGGAAATATTGCGTCCCGGGATGACCTTGCCCGGGACGCGGGGACATAATTACACAAACCTGGACTGTCTCGAGTACCCTAGAGACGGTTGGCAGCCTCGGAGGAGCAAAAACAATCTCATTTCCTCCAAAACAAAATACATATTTTTATCTCAGCTTTGTGTCCGCCTTTCGAAAATATTGGTCGCCATTTCTATTTTGAACCAATTCCCAAAGGCTATTGCTGAAGGCGGTATTAACTTCGAATTACGCATACGGAACTAACTGAGAAATGTCTTTGTGATGAATGTCACATTAGGCAATAACGCTGCAATGGGTAAGGTAACGTTATTCAATAATTGTGGGTGGGGGGAGGCAGTTCACTTGAGCCGAACGGTAGTTACGTGCAAAGCCTATGGAAAAGGCAGTGAAAACGGGGAAGAGGGTTATTACGCAAGTAGAATATAATTTCGTCTGGTCAATAATTAATGTTCTGTCAGGAATCGTCCAATGAAAAGAAGTTTCCGTCACAGCTGTGTGAATAGTGTGCAGGGAAGGGTGGTTGTGGGGGAAACTGTCGAAGTTCAAGACCAAGCAGAACTTGTCTAGACGTTTTGTTTTAAATTTCTTAAAGAGACCGGATGGAAAAGAAAACGAGGATTTCCCTATTATTATTTCTCCTTTTTCCCCCTCATTGTCACTAATTTGACTTATTTGCTGTCAAAATAAATTAAATAAAAGACAAAGTCGAATACGGTTGTCAGTGTTATTACACGATTTTTTTATTATTATTATACATTTATTTATATATATGGTAGACATGGGTATAATAAACCCATGTTTCAATAAATGCCAATTATCCACAGACGAATTTTCGAATGACCCCTCCTCCCTACTACCATCCAGTCGGCTTAATTGAATCGCAAAGTCTATTTCGTTACCAATGAACTCCCAAAGGTACAAGACACTCACATTTAACATTAACATGTGGGCGGGCAGCCTTGACCGTCTATGAGGTAGAGGTGATTAAATATTGGAAATGAGATACAGGATGTTTCCTCTCATCATCATCATCTAATCGATCTTTTCCCCTTCCACGACCCCCTCCCCACTCTAAAAGTACGCTCAGGAAGTGGTGTAGACACCAATTTCCTTGTCCAATCGTCTCTTGGATTCAACTGGTGGACCGGTGGGATCGACTAACGTAAAGTTTGAACTTGGAACCTGTTGCAGGCCCCAGTTTTCAGGTTCCGTCCTCTCGGCCGACGGTGGCGTCTTTAAAAGTTTATATGCGACGCCCAAATTTTCTTTAAATCCTCCCTCCCCCTTAACGTGACGCTGTGCAACTGATGTCATAACGTCATTTTTCCAGCTTTGAAAAGGCTTACTAAGTCATCATTCCGCTCCCTTTTACTAGAAAAACAGCCGTTGTAACGCTTTACCTCCTCGTCATCTGGCTTCTCGCTATGATTTTTTTCGACAAATTAATACATCCTAATATGATGAATGCAATGCCAGACGGATTTGCCTCCAAAAAACCTAATTTTGGACTTTGAGGCTCCTCCTGAGCCAGTTTCATCCACCCGCCCGCCATCAGTTCAAAAAAAGCTATCTGAAGTTTTTCGATTGCCGAACGTGTCAGCCTTTTCAAAAGGAAAAGTCAATTATACCCCCTCCTCACCACCCATTTCATCCCTTCACCATCCAGAGTCAGTTTGGAATCGTCGTATTTCAGTGGAATCCCCTGCGCGCTAAAAGGAAGATGAAAGCCGTGTTTCGCTGATGGACGAACAAGACGTGGAAAGAAAAAAGGTTCATGGCACTGTTTTCGAAGAGGTAATCTGAGTTTGACTGACGTGAATCAGTTGTATATCAAGAAAAAATCTTTCGGGATGTTTCTATCTCGGTTGAGTGGTAGGGTTTTTGTGGGGAGGGGGGTAAACAGACCACATTATCGAAGGAAATTGGCTTACTCAGAAGTTGGCGTTGTATTTTTCTTATCATTATTTTTTTTCCATTTTTCGTATACTTTTAGTTTAAGATTTACATTGTAGGGAAAGGATCATTCGTTATTTCAATTCGTGAAAATGATCGTCAAAAAAAGTGGAGTCTCTGGTTCACTTCGCCGACTATGCAACAACCAGCACTACTAATTGTGTCGTGCGGGTCATTGTATTTCCTCGAGAAATGACTTTGAAGGGAAACTAATTGACATTTTAATCCTTCGGACCCCCCCGGGGGCAATCCTGGAGTTTCCATTTTTACCACGTCTAATTTTCTTTGTTACAACGATTGGTGGGGAGGGCGGTCTCATCATCAAGCGAACGAGTTCCACCCTGAGCGAAAGATCAAAGTATTCTCACTCAAAAGTATAAAAAAAAAAAAAAATATTCGAGTTTAAGTTGTAACAGGGAAAAGGTGGGACAGGAAAAAGTAGGAGCGCTTTTGTTTGACTTCAATGAAACCACTTAACATACCTTTAGTTACCAAAAGAATATATATCTTTAAAAAACACTCTTAAAATTGAACACGGGTTTTGCTTTCGCTTTAAAGTACCATCAAAGCTCCTTTATTTAGGTCCTTAGAGACGTTGTTTGCCTATTGCCTGCATTGCGGTACATTATCTTTCAGTTAGACAACAACTAAAGTTCCTCTCTTACTTAATTAAGAAGAAAATGTAACGCTATAGCGGCTAGCCAAACATTTAAAGGGCCCCTTCCACGATCTCACGAATAAATTCGAACACAATCAAATTCTCCAGGCTATGACGTCAATAAATTAAAAGAAAATAAAAGCAATGCTTCATATTTCTCAGTCGATTGCTTTCATTTTTCTTTCTCACATCCAATGAAAAATGTATTATTAACGTCCTAATACATTCAAAGGCTGTTTGCTCTAATTTCAATTATAATGGATGGTCATTAATTATAACATATTGGCTAAAGTATTTTACGTTTGTCCATTTATTTCATTTAATGTTATTTGTTTTATTTTCAGGGATGGTTTTTTCCGCATTAACTCAATGCCTTGGATGAGTTGTCGGGCATGATCGTGGCGGAGGAAGCAACAAGAAGAGGCATCTGAACCGCACTAGGGAGCGACAATTTCATGTGAGTGTAGCATAACAATGTAGCACATCATGGGCGGGTCTACAACAAAACACGGGGAGGGTGGTAGTGGGGGTGGAAGCATTTTAGTCAGCTGTCCGCCCATACAAGGGTTTTCATGAAAATGGATTTGTAGCTTGAAGCCACTGTGGTATTGGACGCCGATAACAATATCAAATCTATTTCATTTGAAAATTAGCTGAATCCTGTTTTTTTTTTTTTTGTTCAGTTTTCTTTCGAAGCAACAAAAAAATCCTTGTGGATGATGCTAAAAGATTGAAAAAGATAAAGAGATGGGAAGTCGGCAAAAAAAAGGCGACAGCCTAAAGAATCAACAGCGACAGTAAAAGTCCCACCACCACCTCCCCAACTTCACTTCTTTTCTCTTCTAATCGAAGGCCATTTCCTTGCTATTGATTGTTGTGAAATGAGTTTGAGCAGAGCTCAATTAATGATTTGATTAGAAGTTTGTGTCCGGGGGGAATTCAGAGACCGTGTTTTTGTTTTTTTATTAACCATGAGGTCAGCCGGAATTCGCCTTCTTCTAATTTAGAATTGGGTTGGAGTTAACTCCCTTCTAGCTTGAGACACTCTGTTTTTAAATTAAACTTTTAAAGAATCTTCGATGGTAATAGCGGCAACGTGACCCAAAAGGCATATTAATTTTTCTCTCTCCTATAGAAACTCGGTTAGCTTTAAGCGATGAATTATGGCACACGTCTCCATGTGTGGGGTGGATGCAAACCCTTTAGGCTAACAGCTTTATTTCTATTCCTGTCAGGGTCGTTAGTTTCACAATGTCAAATAGTGAGAAAGCCCTGACTTTGAAATCATGCAGAAGCGAAGTACATAACAGAGCGTGGAAGAGGACAATATTAGGCAGCAACAGTTGCGCCTCGGCGTTTATATTGCAGGGTTCGTCTTTCCATAGCCCATGGTGGATGTCAAGGAGGCGAGAGAAATATGCGAGCTACTTAAGTAGTATTCCCTGACTAGAGACCTCCGTCTCCGCCTTTTCTCATTATTACGACGGAAACATCGGAGGAGGTAATAATAAGCCAGACTCTCACGTTTTGTGTGTCATCCTTTTCCTGGGTAAACCATTGAGTTAATTAAGGGACTTCCTTCCTCGCTTTCTTATCCCTTCCCCCTCCCCATTCCTTTTTGTACTCAAAGGAGGCATGTTTCACGCTTTCTTACTCCTTTTCTTGCTATTTTTCTTTTTCTTACTTGTCATTGAAATTATAGCAAAGGTTACCTTTTTATACCCCTCACTCCGACATTTATGAAGTCATAGTTCATTTTTCCTTGCTCAGGCTGCAATGAATGCTAATAAATTTAGCTTTATGACTTGAGATGAACAATTCTCAACTCTCCTTTATTGCTTCTTCTATAAAATTAAAAGCGACTCACGCCTCTCAAGAATTTCTCTTAAGAAAAAAAAAGCCTTCACGCGCAGTGCTATCGTCTGCTTCACTTGAAGATCCCGTTTTATTCTAGGAAGCTCGTGCAATGAGTGTTCATCATGCGTCGGCCGGGCTTCAAATAAATGTCGTCTGCCATTCTCTACATCCCTTTGAAAACTCTGAGGAAGTCCTAGCGTAATTTACTAGTGGTTAGAGACAAGAGAGGGGGGAATGTTGACGCATCCAAGCTAACTCTAAAGGATTGTGTTCGTGAAAATGGAGTGCTGGATGAGTCGATGGCTAAGTACGGTGGATTAGAGACGTTTCGTTCATTTACCCAGGGTCTTCCTTTCTTCGTCACACAAGCAGTGGATGTATATAATACGAAAGGAATGTGAATGATGGGGTGGGGACGAAGGGGTCTTTAATTGATTGCTGTTTGTAATGATAGAAATCTGACAATTATCCAACTTTGAGGATAACGTCTCACTTTAATTAATGGAGCAATAAAGTTCCTTTGTAACGAATCGAAGGCTTGCCTCGAGGACAGGTATATAGGTTGTGGGCTTTTCTCTTTTCAGATGTTTATCTAACTATCCCTCGGCGCTTACCTTTCAAAAAGATAAGAAACGGGGAATTAAAGTCCGAACGCCAAGAAAGACAGAGAAATAGAGGTGGAGGAGGTTTTGGCTTTGGTTAACAAAGAGAGATAGGCTAAATCGTTTCATTTGAGATACAAAGTGTTCCAGTTGATTCAAAAGCATGGCAAAAGAAGAAGAAAAAAAATCTTTCAAATAGAACATGACGGAAAGGCCGAAGCTACCGGCATCGGCACAGTCAAAACGCATTAAAAGCTTTCGTTACAATGAGGATGTGCAGTTGTGGGAGGCTTTGCATATTTTACAAACGTTCAAGTGGTTGGTGGTGATTGATTGGGTTTTTTTGTTCGAATTGAACCACATTACACGAATCTTCCAAAAGGGCATAGTGATCTAAGGTGGGTAGCTTCTCTGTGAGGCACCGTTACGTCATACGTGCGTCGTACAATACAATAATGTCGCATCTCGCCTACTGCGTGCTAGTAGATGCAAAAGGTGAGTCCTAGCTGGAGGACTTTAGGGTTGTCAAATATAACTATTTGCTCCCGGAGGTTTACAATATGAACATATACAGATGCGGATACAGATACAGATGCCGATGCAGATGAGTTTCAGCGAACTTGCATGTTAAAGGGTCTTAATTTCAAGTTTCCTTAGTTTCAAGAAAGTACAATTTTCCTGGCTGAACATCTGTGAAATTGACAGTTTTTGGTATTCGCGCCCTGATTTCAACGAATTTGCTAGTTTCATGGACTTTTTTTTAGTAACCACGGACCCACCGGGGCAATTTCGGGGATATAAATATCCTCGAAATTGCAAGTTTTCAATTGATTTTTGTGGGCCCAGACCAGACCTCAGGGACGGCGTCGAAGGCTGACGCGGCTCATACGCCATACCCTCACCATTTGACTATGCCACGCACTTCGCAGATCTCATCGCTGAAAGCAGGTCCCACCAACCTCAAGCTGTCAACGCTCACTCGAAGCGCGGAATAAGCCCTTGCGATACGGCTCGTCCATGCCTTCATATCATAGTGCCGGAGCATAAGTGCCAGCATTGCAATTTTCAAGAGATGGATAGCCGAAAAACTGCATGTTTGTTGGCCAGAGGGGAGCCGGGGCGTAGGTACGGGGGGGATAAATCCCCCCCCCCCCAGAGCTACAAGTATACGAACGAAGGAGCACTAGTACCATAACGAAGAGCCCCATAAAATCTCCAAAAATGAGCGTTTCACGTTGAAGTTAGCTTTAGCAGATTTTCTGGACTTGAAGCAGCCCGAAAAGGTCCAAGTACGTCCAGCTTTTTCCTTGGACTTGATACCCAACGCAGTAGTGTACCGAGGTACGGGGGGGGGGGTCGCCCCGGACCCTCTATCAGACAAAAATCGGTAATATTCGTGGCTATAGCTGCTGAAAAGCGCTAATTCATGGTCTCGCGATGCAACTTCCAGACTAAAATTAAGAAAAAAATCGCTGATTCGATGTACATGGAGGCCATTCTACGAATGAATTGTGGAAGCCAACGCAAAAGTGTTGTATTTGGGTAAAACCCGCGGTTAAAGTTGAAAAAACACGCTATAATATTGACAAATAAAAGACGCTTTCAGGTTAAAATTGGGAAAAAGTGGCAAATTCACAACTGAAATGGCGTAAAATCGCCCATTCGCATATGAAAAAGGAAACAGGATGCTGAACGGTCGCAAAATTAGCACAAAACGCTATTTCACAGCTGAAATTGGGAAAAATCGCTAATTTGCAATTTGCAGATATAAAGTTATGGAAAAACGTTAATTCGCGGACACAAAATGAAGAAAATCTCTTATTCGCGGCAAAAATTGAAAAAATCACCAATTAGCGCAGCTAAAATTAAGAAAAACGTTAATTTTCAGTTCAAATGGGGGAAAAGTGCTAATTCTCAGTTGAAAATGGGAAAAATTGCTAATTTGCAGCTTAAATTGAGTCAAACGCCAATTCTTGACAAAAATTGGAAAAACTCGGTAGGTAATGCACGGGTTGGTAACGCTACCACGCTGCTAAAATTTAGAAAAAGCGAACACTTGCTGCTCAAATTGAGAAACATCACTGATTCTTGAATTAAGTGTCGTGGAATTAATAATTTAAATGGAAATGATGATTTTTTTACAGAAGTGGGTGGAAAGATGTAAATTTTTTGGTTTGAAAAAAAAATTAACATTTATAATTTAAATTCGCACCTTCTGAAGGCATTTTTGTGGCTAAATTTCAGAAAAATGGCAAATTCATGCATGGCTATAGTATAATGTTGAAAAATACGCTAATTCACGGCTAGAACTGAAAAGAAGTAATAATCTATACCTATAAAAGTTATATAGTTTTGCTAATGCGGTGGTAAAACGTGAAAAACCGCTAATTTGCGGGTAATATTTAGAAAAAAAAATAATCAGCCTGGTCAAAATTAAGAGAAAGGTTAATTTTAAGCCTAAAAATTGAGAAAATTGCTAATTTGCGGCTAAAAGTGGAAAAAATCGCCAAAACAGCTAAAATTGCGCCAAACGCCAATTTGTGACTGAAATTGAGAAAATTCGCTAATTCACAGGTTTGAAACGCTATGACGCGTCGCCGCTACAATTATAAAAAAGCGCTAATTCGAGGTTTAAATTGAGAAACATTCCAATTTGCGCCAAAAACTGAATATACGCCAATTTGCGGATTCTGAAGGCAACTTTTCAGGCTGAAATTGGAAAAAAGCGCCAATTTATGGCCATAGGTGGAGAAACCGCTAATTCACGAGTAAACTGAGAAAAATCGCTCATGCATTGCGTAAGGTGAGCCAAAAACATCCTAATTCGTGAAAAGTCCCCCTATTTTGCGGCTAATATTGAGGAAAACACTTAAGAAAAACGTTCATTTCCAGCTAAAACCGAGAAAAGTGCTAATCCCCTGGTAAAAAAATTAAAAAATCGGTAATATGCTGCTAAAATTGAGGAAAACGCCAAAACTCGTGGATATTTAAGAAACATTGCTCACAGGATAAAAACGATACTTTGCTGCTAAAGTCGAGAAAATTCGCAAATTCATGGCTATGGAAGGGGGTGGAGCAAAACCGCTAATCTGCGGCTGAAATTGGGAAGAACGATACACTCGGCCAAAATTGGGAAAAGCGCTAATTTGCGGTTTGAGTCCAAAAATCGCCCTTAACTGAGAGATTAAGGCTATGATGAGGCCAGCAAGATGTCCAGATTCATGAGTGTGCTGGCTGGGTGGAATGATGACTAAAATGTGAAATTACCCCCCTCCCTCACCATTACGAGATTTCAATCTGATCCCCTCCCAGGACAAATTCTTACCTACGCCACTGGAGGGGAGTAATAAAAACTCACTTTTCTGTTTAAAATAACCACGAAATTGAACGTTTTCCGGTGGAATGAATAATCATTTGCATGATTAGTAGAGTGGTGAGGGGTTGCGTCCGATGAGTCTATTTTTGGACCAAACAAAGTTATTCGGAGTCCCTTCAGTTGACCTTTTATGAGCCGAAATAGTGACTGAAATGGAGGAGCCAAATCCACGAACTCCATTTTTCACAGACCAAAATCGGCGAAATTGATTTCTGAAACTGGTTTTTGAACAAAGCAGAATCCCAAAATTGGTGTTTGAGGAACCAAATGACGCTAAATTGGGGTTTTGAACGACCAAACACGTTAAATATGGTTTTAATGGAGTGAAACCTTCGACATTCGGTTGAAAAGCGAACCAAACTCTCGACATTGGTTTTCCAAACACGCGAAATTTATTTTCGTCAGAGCCAAACGCGTGAAGTATTGCTAAAGTGAAAGACACGAGTTACCTACCCACCACCACCACCCTCCCACCACATTGGCTGTCGTCGGGGGCCAGTCGTAATGATACTCATTATTACACAGAAGTCCGTGTTTTGAGCTTCTTGGTGATAACAGTCTTTTAGCAGTTTCTTAGGGGTCAGTTGGCAGCATTCCGAACAGACCGAAAAATCTTACTAGAAACCAAGATGAATAAGCTTTTACAATTCAAAGTTCCGGCACTTAAGCTTAATTGATTTGTGCAATTTCAACGATATCTAACCTTGAAAATCGATTGAAATGGAACACTGCTGGTCAGGTTCATTCTTTCATAAATGACGAAACAAATAAAATAGCTGGGAAAATTAATAACAGAGCATGAGTTGAAATGAAAATAAGGTTGAAGGAAACAAGAAAAATAAATTTATAATAATTTTCTAGACCTTGCATGTATTTCCTGCAGCCGGATGCTGCAGAGCCAGCGGTGAAATCCCTCGTGACATCATATCTCTTACTCTCTCGTTCTCTCTCCTCTTCGGAAATATTATACACCGGGGGGTAAGGCCATCAACTGGGTAAAACAATTTCCCTTTTCACACTCATTTGTTATGGTTTGATATTCGCTGGATGGATGCTGCCGCAGTCGCATCATTCAAACACCTATACCACCCACCGCATTCCCTTCATTACTCGCTAAAAGGCTGACCTCCTCTATATAAACAATAACATTAAAAACACGGGGTCAAATAAATGAACGGGTCAATGCAATCAACAGTCGCGACTCTAATTATTTGCTTTGAATGCGGTGAAAAAATTGTTCAAATATCCCCGTCTGTGCTTGATATCTCAATATCCGAAATAACAATGTTCCAAGCACATATTATGAACGGAAAGGACAGGCTAACAGAGGCCAAATATAGATGGAAACTGATAGCTGGAATCACGTGGAAAATTGATTTTGCCCGTGAGAATTTCAATTCGTTATTTCAGGTTTTTTCCTTTATGGAGCCATAGTATCCCTTCGAGCAAATAAAAAAAGGGCATGCAAAACGCGGAGTGGGGGATGGACCATCTCGTTCGATCTTATCTTTGAAGTCAATAGACCAGAATAGTCGACTTAAGGGAGCCCTTATGGTTATAACACTTTAGCTGAAATCTTTTTAGTTTCCTTAGGTATTTGAAGTTCAGTGCCCCGTATTTGAAGATAAATAGTAATAATTAGAGTCAAAGCAGAGAATTGAGCGTATGTGCATTAGCCCTAATAGTGTCCCCTTAGTGCTAGTAAGAGACATTTCACTTGAATAAATACAGCTTGAGTCTTACTTCTTTTATTTGTTCGCAGGAAAATCAATAGCGCTATTCTTTATTCCCGAGTTTTTCCTTTCCAACAAGGCCGTTTCTGTCAAATAAACTGACCGGGTTATCCTTAAATGCTCTTTATAGCTTTGTTTTTGTTTCGTTTTTATTCTTGAAAATCCTGAAAGTGAGCAAGGCAGTTACAGTTGGTTTAAAGCTGGTCCTACTTTGAGAAGAGGTTCACGTAAAAGTAGTGAAATAAGGCGATTTTTCCCTACAAATATATATGGTTGTGTCTGTGTGTTTCAGGGACCCCAGATGGTGGCGGATGAAGACTCAAGATGACCAGGAAAGATGTGGGAAGTTTACGTGCTAATTTTGGCCATTGTATGGAGCTCGGTTGTCGGTGCTCCTGACTGGACTGACTGCCCTTCACCTTGCAGCTGCAAGTGGACGTCCGGCAAGAAATCAGCTCTGTGCAGAGACGCGGGTTTCACGACGATCCCTAACACACTCGACTCTGACATGCAAGTGCTTGATCTGAACGGTAACAGCATTCCATATTTGACTAAGGAAGCGTTTAAAAGTGTCGGACTCGTCAACCTTCAAAGGATTTTTCTTAAAAGTGCGGGAGTTCGCGAGTTGCACCCTGAAGCTTTCAAGGAGCTGACTATTCTTATTGAAGTTGACCTGTCCGATAATAATATAGCGACTTTGCATCAGGGTACTTTTACGGGCAACGATCGTCTCAAAGTTCTTTACCTCAACGGTAACCCAATCACTAGACTTCGGGACGCTCAATTCCCAACTCTTCCTCATCTCAAAAGTCTAGAAATGCAACACTGTCAAATTGTTTCTGTCCATAGAGACGCTTTTCAACATTTGCCGGTCCTTGAATCCTTAAATTTGAATGGAAATAGGCTGAAACAAATCTCAGAATCAGTTTTTCTCCCACTCTCTAAATTGAAAAGCTTGTCTCTCGACGGTAATCCGTGGAAGTGTGATTGTGATTTAAGGGGATTCAGAAACTGGCTTCTAGCATCCAATCTTTACTCCCATCCTTTGACGTGCACAGAGCCGAGTATTCTCGCTGCCCAACACTGGCAAGAAATCAGTCCTCAAGAATTCGCCTGCCCTCCAATCGTTTTCGTGTCAGACGCAGTTCTACAGCAAGAACCGGGAGCAAATGTGACTCTCAAGTGTCGGGTTCGCGGTGACCCCGAGCCTGAAGTTACGTGGCTTTTCAACGGCCAAATCATTGGTAATGCTTCGTCGACACAGAATCACGATCAAGTTCTTTTAATTGAGGAGGACGACGGTGATGTTAAAACGGAGAAATGGACCAGTCTTAGTATATTAAATGTAAGTGAAGCGGATGCTGGTGAGTACGCCTGTGAGGCGACTAACATAAGAGGAAAATCGGTTATTAACATAACCCTAACATTGCCTGAAGTGATAATAGCTAAGACTTTGAGTAAAAGTGATAATTGGTACGTATGGATAGCGAGAGGCTCTTTGTGTGGCGCGCTTGTTGTTTTACTAACTATTTCAATAGCCTGCGTTTGTCGATTCAGAAGTGTCAAGACGAGGATGAAACGAAAAGGTAAAATAATTGTGAGCACAAGCTATTCGGAGCAAGACAAGAAACTTTTGGACGCCAGCATAACGACAATGATTGACCGACAGACAGACAGTTGCGAAGGCTTAGGCTCACAGGCTGACATGGAACTACTAGAACACTCTCTTCAGTCCATTCCATTGGAAATTTGTGACCAGCCTGTCCATATCACGATTGAAAGTCATCCCGAGCCTGGTGTTTCCTTGTTTCAACCACCTCCAGAATTTTCTACGAGTACTCTACCTCCTGGAGCTTTCGGAAATATTTTTATATCAGTGTCAGTGTCCCAAGACGACCAATCCGCTCGGTACCCTGATCTCATCGACCTTCCTCACAGGAAAAACATGGGTGGACTCAATGACGTTTCATACTTTGCGACGCTTCCCCGTCAACACCCTCGAATCAAGGAGACGGAGCCCGTCATTCGCATGGGACCTCAATATGACAACATGGGACCTCGAGTGACGGCGGCCGGTAACTCAAATCTCTCCCTGTCGGACCCATTGAGCATGGAAGAGGACATTCCACCCCCTCCACCGCCTCCTAATTGTACACCGTTGACCGTTGAATATATTTCTCTTTAAAAGATTACTTCAGGAGACTATTCGATTATAGCGTGCATGGCTTTGACTGTGAACAAAGTGACTGCCCCCGTCCTTCGACTATTGCTCTGGCATTTAGTTGGAAATGAACAAATCCTGCCTGCTCATCTGCGAGTGGTTGAGTTGCGATGGTAGGGGGGGATCGGGTTGATAACCCAGAGAGTGTACCTAATTGGAATTTATTAAATTCTGACGCCTACATTTTATGTTCCCAATCCTGCGTTCAGTGATTGATTTTACAATTTAAAGAGAAGTGGGGTGGAGCTTGCAATTTTTCTTTCATTTTCCAGTTACCATCAGCAATGTTCAATATATTTTAAAGCTCACAGCAAATAAAATGTCCCTTTTTTGTGCCGTCCTGTACCTTTACCCTCCAACTCTAGAAAAACAAAATAATGACACAAAAAATCATCAGCTTTCTGTTCACATTGCCAAGCCATGCATATTTGCTAATTTTGACTCTTCTTTCCTATATTCGGTTGTATTCTGGTTTGCTTTAAGACTTCAATTCATTGTGGCGGGAGGGGTTGAGTTCTAGAAAACAAAATACAATTAGGCCAATAATGACAATGCCCAGTCCTGTTGGACCAAAATAAATAAGAGAAATGATGGAGGGGAATGTAGAAACCACAAGGAGTTAATCGTGAGGATTAGCATCGCATCAATGTAATAAATCGGAAGGAATTATCCGTTTTTTACTTCCATGTAGAGGTGGAAGTATCATTTATTTAAAAAGCTATGTTCATAAAATCCCTTGAACTACTTGAGTTCTTCCGTGGTCAAACCTTTCTGAGTACTACATTGTATAAGCCGACAATGCTCAATTGTTTTGTTCTTTCGTTAAATAGCGTAACTGTTACCATCTATGAAATGTCTAACTATTAAAAATTAAAAAAAGCATAGAAAATGTGCAATTGGATGTATTCTATTCTTCAAATCATAGTTATTGTTTGAATCGTTCAGAGATTTATGTTGCCTTCCGTGCGAATCCCCCCCCCCCAACTGTAATTTCCAACTCAAAAAACAATTAGACATGTTTCATAAAGGCCTATGCTTTGTACAATTAAAATCTATGAAGAATAATAAGTCGAGTTTTTAAATGTGCAATTAAATTTTCATTTACTTCATGATGATTATTATAAAAAAAAAAACGCATATCCACTATTTTGTATAGCTAATATTTTTCTTCTCTCTTTGAAATGCTCATGAGGAGCCCTGTCTACAAAATGTAATGTTAAGAGCATTTGTTAGACTAGCGTAGATAAACTTTATTAGTTTATTGTTTTAATAAAATTGTACAAAAAAATGGGTTTATGGTTCAATCTTTACAGTTATCTAGAAGTTCTTGGACAACGCTTTCCATTTTCGAAGGTAAGAGAGGGAATATTATTATATTACATAAGTTAGAGAAGTAGAAATTGACACCACGCGCGTTTTCAAAAGGGGATTGGAGTCAAACCGTATGTCTATCGGTCTGGCGCTGAAGTACGAAGAGGTGTTATATGAAATAACATGGGTGGTATCCCGTGACAACCATTTTAATTGTGATAGGATAACGCCGTGTTAAACTTATAACATAATGATTGCAACCATGAACAAATTGACAAATGAATGAAGGGGTAAAGCACATTAACCACAGTTTGATTTGGATAGATTTAGGTTGCAGTATTAAAGTTGGTCCTCAAGAAAGAAGTAAAGTAAAGTGTTGCGTGTATGTGAATGGAATGAGTATTGTAATTTAAGCACTTGCCGGTTTTTTTTTTTTTTTGTTTTTTTGTTTTTTGTCCCGGCTTGATATGAGCCCGGTGGTTTGGTTCCGGGGTGATTTGGCCCGGTGGTTTGGTTCCGGGGTGATTTGGCCCGGTGGTTTGGTTCCGGGGTGGTTTGGCCCCCGGTGTTTTAGCTCCGGGTTGATCGTGCCCTGTGGTTTAGCTCAGGATTGATTTTGGCCATGTCCGCGTCCGGACGTGTATATGAGCGTATGTTAGTATGTGAACGTACGTTACTTAAAAGTGCGTAAATAATAGATAGCATGTGTCATTCAAAGAAAGGAAACTTACTGCAAGTAATGATACTAAGCGTTGGAAGTGACCACTGAAAGGAACGGAGTACCGCAAGCAAGGGCGTCCGAACTCAACTCGTCAACAGAACAGGCTGAACTCTATGAAGAAGAAGAGAGTAGAAGAGGAAGAAGAAAAATAGGAAGAAGGGCGTTCAATCAAGGTACAGCATTCCCCCACCTATCGTTGCTTGGGGGACGACGCTCTGAACGCACAGGAGTAGTTTTCTTGTTAATTATGTTTTTGCGTTTCGGTAAATTTCGTTCCATGAAACAAAGAATAACATTGGCCTTCATGCGGACTACACTGTGTTCGGCGCCGAGGACCACTGTATGCGACAGACTTTACGGTCCCTTTCTCCATTGATGAGAAATGCGCCTGGTCTCCGCCAAAATCCAACCAAGTGGCTGAAAAACGCAACTGAGTGGCCACCAACACCCACTCAGACAACTGCGAATTACTCAGCTTCACGGTTGACGCTACCGATTAAAATTATTCATTGACCGCTATAAAATGTAGAAGCACGCGATTTCGGATCGTTGAAATCAACGTGAATCAGGCCGTATCTTTCCCTACGAACGGAGAGACAATTGCTGGTAAATTATGACAAGGAGGGGAGGGTCGCATTTACCGTGAATGGGGGGGGGGGGTCGGGTTGTATTTACGTGAAGTCAGACTCGGAATTCCACTCGAAATGGTCCATAAGACTCCATGACCTCGGCATCCGTCCTTGTACCCATTCCACCATGCACGAAGCTGAAAGTTTTCAAGCACCCCTCTTCATCCACGGGACTGTTCGAGGGAAAGACCAGGGCGCTACCCTCCTCCAATCCGTTAGCGTACAACATTATTTCGCTTTATTACCGCAAATTTAGCCCACGGGGACGACAAGTTGGCCGTTCAAATCGTCTAATTTCTCTTATAGTTTGTTGCAGTGAAGTATTTATAAATTCATCGAATAATGCTTGCTTCGAGGAGGGTTTCATCAATTCCGTCGTATTCCCAATAATTAGAGTTGAACACACAAGCGAAATGTAATATTTCCGATAGCCATTTTTTAATATTTTTCATGATGAGGGGGGGGGGAGTACCATTGGTTGTCGTCTGGATGCCTTTCTTCTTCCATTTTTGATATAGAAACTATTTTTCTGTCTCAAGGTTTTCAAAACAAGTGCCAGGCGCCTTGAATGTGGACATTTACCTTCTTTTTCTTATATTAAACCCCAGAAAACAAATAAAAGAAAGAAGAGAAAGGAAGGGGTGAAAACAAGTTGACTCCCTGAGTTACCCAGTTGATTTCCATCCCCACGGCCTAATATTCTCTTCACGGCCCTGTTCTGGAATTCCCATAATCCCAATCGTGGGGGTCTTCACATTCCCAATAAGATTTTTTTACCCATGTTTTTTATGTTTTCACAAACTCTCTTCACAGACTCTTAAAAATTTGATTTTTGGCTATACAACAACTGTCTGGTTTTTGACTGTTGTGAGTTCAGTGTTTTTTGGCTATCAAATATTGACACCTGAGGCCAAACATACGCAGACTTGGCTTATAAAATTATAATTTCCAGTCTTACATTACGTCGTAGAATGTGATGAACACGGAAAATACAAAGAAGGGCCATGCCCTCCCTCTCCTTGATGAATTCTTCAATTTATACCTCATCCCCTATCGACCATTTTGAGCCATTGTGATTGGGGGCTGTAAAAGAAAATAAGAGAAAAAGCCCAGAGGTGAATAACCCCCAAATAATTAAATAACAGGATCCGGAGTGTACACAGGGACAAGCCTAATATAAGTGCATTATTAACGCGGGAAGATCCTTTTATATGGAGAGTTTCAGGAAATAATGGACGGACATTAAACGGTTGATGTGGGGGAGAGGTTTAAACCTACTCCTCTGGGGCTCTGTGAGAGGCGAGTAGAAACGAAAAGGCAAATAGCGAAACTCTTGGCTAGCCGAGAAATGTAGCGAAGAATGCTCCCCAAGATAGTGAGACGGAGGAGGAGTAGAATGCAGCCCTCCTAATGACTTCAGTCGGTACAGAACGACGGAATAGCCTAGTATTTTGTTGAATTATTAAACCTTACTGTCTGAGAACGCAATGTGCAATGAAAGAGCATTAAACAAACGTGTTAAGCAGCACACATAGATAGACCGATTTAATAGTTTTTTTTTTTTTTTAAATCAGACCGATTTAGCAATCTTACTATACTTTAAAATAGTAGCTCAAGGGGTAGGGTAGTAAAAGCCATTGTTATTATCTTTTTCCATTTAATTCTAAATCCGGAGTGAATTTGGGAAACGAATGATAAATGACCCGAGTAAATTGGTTTTGCGAACAAGGTAGACCGCGCCGCGGCTGATGACTTCGGCGAAGGATCTTATCTAACAGTTGATCATATTGCAAATTGATTTATTAATGCAAGCGTCATAATGTCTGTAATTTTCTTTCCGGTGTTTCTCTCGTGTGAAAGATATCACGTTGCTAAAAGGGATGGCGAGTAATCATTCACAACGCCTGTAACGAAACATTACGAAAGACAGACCGGGAAATTTGATAATGTACCTCCATTCTATGAGTAAACAGAGAAATACGTGAAAAGGCAACGCTCGCTGCATTTCTAAAAAGTGTGGTGTGCCAGAAAGGGGGGGAAGGGAGCAATCTCCCATTCCCTACGCAACTTGGTTATTACAGCGGGGGAAAAAACTTTCTTCGAACTGTGAAATATGCGCATTATCACCGAGTCGATTTCCCAGGAGAAGTGGTAGGACAACCCATCTTGGAAATTTCGTTGAGCCAGTCAAGAAGATTCTGCACACCCAGAAAGTAGGTTTCTAGGTGGGAAAAACTGAGAGAATTCCGTAATAAATAGGGGGGGGGGGCAAGAAGCTCACTGAAATGACCTCATTTTCCCCGAATACAGAGGTTTGCCAATGAAGTTGATGAGGCTCCTCCCCGGCCATTCGTAATGAACGGTTCACTAGAGGAAAATCGCAGGCAGAAACACGTGAAATGCGTTTGTACCAACAGAGCCCGTGGAAATTCGACGGATGAATTAAGTGGAATGAGTAGGGAAAAGGAAGGGTTTAGAGCTTCATTAGCAATTAAAATATTTTCCACATTTTCTTATATTATTTTCCATTCCGCTCAGTATAGGACACACTTTCAATAACTAAGGATTTTTTTTTGATCTTATAAAGGTAAATGGGTGGCACCCCGGTGAATTGGACGCCATAGAACGGTGGCAGTTTTATGCCCCCGCCCCACCACTTTTAAATTGACTATCAAGATTGTGTCCAACAATTGTTTGCTTTCGACCTGGAAACTGTTCATTTCTCTATGGGTTTATTGTTAAGGTTGTTAAGGCATGCACGAGGCCAGGGACGTCTACACAAGGGTGGAGGGAGAGGGGAGTTGGACACTACCGGGTACCGGCATCCAATCTGATGGTAAGGGGGGGGGGAAGCTAGAAACGTCATCAGGGGGGCAATGGAAGTTATTTATGGGGGGGAAGGGGCAAAAGTCTCGAAGGGGATGGTTTCGTTTCACTCCCCACGAAGTTGCGGGTTGTAGAGGATAATCAGCCGCAAAATGGTGAGTTTGAAGCATGGGCGAAGCCAGAGGGGGGCAAGGGTGGGCAGTTGCCCTCCCCTAGACACCGACGGAATGCACAGATCTTTAAGAGTCACCCACCACATTTTGTTACGTTCACGCTCGCGAAAAAAATCATTTCTCGAATTTCGCTCACTAAAAAAACCAATTTCGAGGATTTCTTGATCCCTAAAAACACATTTTCACAGATCTGACTCAACTAAAAGACAAATTTCTCATATGTGTATTTTTGCGAGTTTTTAAACCGATTTCACGTATTTGTCTCTCAAAAAACATTTTTGCTCGTTTGGCTCACTTAAAACCAACTGCTCAAATTTCGCTATCTAAAAAACATCAATTCGCAAAAGCCGTGAGTTTTGGTGGCTGAAAAATCAGTTTTATGGGGTTGCCTAATTCAACAACTAATTTTCCAAGATTTTTCATGCCAAATAGACCGTTTTCGCAGGTTTAACCCACTAAAAACCTCTCGGATTACGCTTCTCCAAAATCTAAAATCGTCAGCTTAGTGATAAAATTAGCAGTTTTTTGCAAAAATCACAATATCAGTACCTACTAATTAATCGCCATTTTTGTGCTGCAATCGCCATTTTTGTGCTAAACCCGCAATTTTGTGCTTAAGCCACCGTTGTTGTGCTAGAATCGCCAGTTTCGATACAAAATATTTACTTTTGAGGATTTATTTTTAGGGTGAAATCGCCAGTTTGTAGCTAGTGGAACCATCAGTTTTGGGTAAAAACTTCAATTTTGGGTTTAAAAACGTCAGTTTTGAGGAAAAGTTGCCACTTTTGTGGTAAAACTTGGAATGCCAGTTTGGGGGTAAACGTTTCACTTTGAGGGTAATTTGTCAAAAGTTCGACAGTAAAATCACTAGTATTGTCTTGAAATCCTTAGTATTGGAGGATTTCAACTCGAAAAGTCACGATTTTAGTACTAAAGATTAATAAGTATAAAGATTCCACGCCAAATCTGACGTATTTATATCAAAATTGAAGATTTTACCCTCCACGTCCGTAGCAACCGCTTTCACCCCAACACTACGATGAAGGATTCTCATTCATTTGATTTTTTTCTTCGTTAACAAGGTAAAGACGTTTCATTTTATTAAATACCTCTAGTACCAGTAGAGAACCTTTAAATTTGTTATTTTTACTAAAAAATGAAAAATGTACTCCGAAACTAGAGGTAAACAGACGTTTTTTAACCCAAAATTCAGTTTTCACTACGAAACTGCCGATTTCACCCTTTAAAAAAAATAGTGCACAAAATTGAAAATTTCGACAGACTTTCGAAGACAGAGTCGTCAGTTTTAACGTAAAATCATATTCTAATGACCCTACGTCCAAAAAAAAAAAAAAAAAAAAGACGTTTCATTTTATTAAATACCTCTAGTACCAGTAGAGAACCTTTAAAACACAGGTACTACAACACGGATTTCAGCGCCATATTTGGTCCCTCAGTCGTTAGGGTAAACACAATATAATGAATGAAAAAATTGTCATCATAACAGCAAACAAACGCGGTCTAAATAAATAAAAATATCCTACTTGTCAATGAGGTCAGGTGACAATTGTAATCATATGAGGGACCAAGTATGGCGCCGATTTTTGTGTTGCAGTACTCGTGTTTTATAGTGCCTTAGTACCAGTACCGAATCGTTAATTACACCAAGATGCCGAACAAATTGCCTCATTCATAGCTTCGTTTGCTTCAAACTAGGAAAGGCTTCTTGAAGTAAGGTAACTATACAACTGAGTGAACCCATCCGGCATTTTGGGGTAGATAAAGTTGATATTTAGTGGGTAGGAGGGGTGCATGGAAGTGGAAGTATACTATTATGGAGTGTCCCACGAGGCTTTTGAGGCGAGCCCAAAATATTCTCTAGAATTTACACCTCAACTGAATTCTATTGGTCGAAAGGCAGTCGCTAAGCAAGTGAGTCGGCTGGGTTTCCTAGGAAGCTATTTGTAAACTTGAAATTTATGATAATTTCATCTACCCTAATATGGCCGTGAGTTCACCTCTTAGTAAAGGTTCTCTACTTGAAGCGATTCGCTCTTCAGGCAGCTTGAGCCGTTCTCTTTCTTCTGCGCCGACACCCGCCGCTATTCTGATTCCTCCATTCGAAAATTTCACGCCTTCAAAAGAGAATTTTCCTATGGACAATGAAAGGAGTTTTTGCCGATAAGGATATGTGTAAGCAAATGCTCCTCAACTCCATCGGCTCAAATCACTATCAATTACTTCAGCTCAGTGCTCAGTTTATCCGTGGAATACGGGATAATTCGATCCGTGAACATCCCCTTCAATCATAAAATAAATCTTTCGATGAAATAGTTAAAAAGCTTTATCCCTGGAAGCCTCCAAAGTCAATAGTAGGCTACTCACTTCAAAACAACCAAATATTAGCTGTACCACCGCTAATACTAAGGACGTAAATTAAGTAAAATTTCAGAAACACCGAAATTCTCATAGGCCTCGTACCCGTTAAAAATCCAGGATCGACTATCAACGCTTGGGGATCGATAAAATGTGTGTCCGCAGTCGCAGAGACAATCGAAACTTGAATGCCGCACTGATCCACATTCATTGTCGTGTAAGAGCTGCACAAAGAAGGGCCATGTCGCCAAAGTGTGCCTCACAACACTATACTTGCTTTTAACAAAACTCGTAATCCTTCAATTCTGAACCCTTTTCTCCAGACGTACTCAACCTACTAACTCAGTTGAAACTGAGTATTCAAGTCTTGATCAAATAGTTGACATTTTCGGTCACAAAAACTCGAGTAAAGACGCTGAGAATACCTCATATAACAGTTGAAATCGAAGGACAGCCCCTGAAATTCGAAGTTGATTCCGGAGCTGGTTACACTCTTCTTCCCGCGTTCAAAATTCAAACGCTTTCAGCTCAACAAACAACTAAAAAAATCCTATGTTGCCTTCCGATCCTACACAAATAACGTTTTCGTCCCAGATGGAAAACTTGATGTACAGGTGCGCTACATGGACACCTATTCGACTGAAGAAACCTACATAGTTCCCGATGATTTTTCACCATCATTGGGTCGCGTATAAACGCGAATATAAATCCGTCATTTGGGAATAAACCTGAAGGAGCTCGACAACTCTCCGCTTCACTCTCCTTTTTTCATTAACAGTTTGAATGGAAATGAAGATATAGATAACATTCTAGCCGAATTCCTTTCAAACTTCGAACCTGAGGTTGGTTGCGTTCCGCGTGTCACTTGCTCTCTGCAACTTTGTGAAAATGCCAAACCCATCTTTCTACGTGCAACAGAGAAAAAGTGGAAAAAGAATTGGATACTTTAGAAGTCGAAGGCATTATTTCAGAAATCGACCACTGCGACTGGGGTTCCCCTCTGGTTATTGTACCGAAAACGGACGAGAGGGTTCGTCTATGTGTTGACTGCAAGAACACAGTGAACCCTCATAGGGTGACCAGATGTCCTACTTTCCCGGACATGTCCTACTTTTTAGAGCGTCCGGGGCCGTCGGGCCCCATTTTTCATGTGCCCGAGGAGAGGTCCAAAGGGTCCTCTTTTTTGTCCTACTTTTTCGGCTCAATTTATAACGTCTGGTGGGTCTGTAACTTCGAACATCTTTCACGTTCATACTTGAACAAAGCCGTGAGGCTTAGCCGAAACGTCCCCTGTTCACGTTTCGCCATCACGGTTCTTATCCATCATGTTCTCAGATAGATCTTCCATGACGAAATGTTTTAAATTTGGCACCAATTGGATTGGGTAATTTACTATCCCAATTTCGCGGATTTTCAAGCTTTTAAAAACTGAATTTCGTGGGGTTCATCCTTTAAAAAACCAACTTTCGTGAGTTTTGCTCTTTCAAAAATCATTTTTACGGACTTTTTGCTCTTTCAGAGCACAATTTCGTAGGCTTGGCTCATTTAGAACCCAAATTCAAGGAAAAATTTGGCTGATCAAAACTTGAGTTTTCTGGCTTCATCTATTTGTATGATCAGTTTCGGTTCGGTTAATTTAGAACTAATTTGGATGAAAACGAATTTCGAAAAAACAAATGTTGTTATTAGGCGTTTTTGTCTTCCAAGTATTTTAAACTCGGAACCTTAAAAATCCAATTTAACGGATTTTGGTCATTTCCTATCCCAATTTTTCACGCTTTTAAAACCCAAATTTCGTGGGGTTTGCTCTTACTAAAATCAGTTTCGCAGGCAGTGTTACCAATGAGGGGGTAATTACCCCATTTGGGGGTAGTTTCAAGCACTTGGGGTAATGCGTGGGGTAAGTGATAAATTGGGGTAATTTCTGGGGTATTTGGGATTTCTGATTATTTAGTCTTAATTTGACCAAAACTGCTGTATTCCCCCCCCCCTTATTGGGGTTCGTTTTATTACGGGCGAGCAGGGGCTAGGATGTGAAAGAAATAAGTCCGATCTTCATTGAGACCACTATTTATGGTTTTATTGAAATTTTATAACGAAATAATAAAAATAACAATAAAAAGTTACAATAAAAGCGCGAGAGGCCGTGAATTATTAAAATTTGGCAAGAGCGAACACATCACTTTGAAGTATTTATATTTTTCTGGTTTACCTTTTTGCGAGGGGCGATGGCGAGCAGGCGGCGGCGACGACGTAGGCCACTGAGGATACTGAGTGGCATGTCAGGTAGAGTTAGCGGCGTGACGTACGATGACGGAGGGGGCGAGACCGTTCTGAGGATATAAACGTATTGGCTGCGCAAAGGGTGACGCAGATGACACTCCGATGAGATGACTGGCGACGCAGGTGGTGACGCAATGAAGAAATCACTCCGACGGGAAGACTGCCCTTTGCTACTAGGGTTTTGACGCAGGTGGTGTCGCAACGAAGAATGCTTCAACACGAAGACTGGTGATGCAGTGGCATCGCAACGAAGGATACTGGTACGAGACGACGGGTGACGCAGTGGCGTAGCAATGAAGGGGACTGGGACGAGACGACGGGTGACGCAGTGGCGTCGCAACGAAGGATACTGGGGTGAGACGACGGGTGACGCAGTGGCGTCGCAACGAAGGATACTGTGACGAGACGACGGGTGACGCAGTTTTAATCAAGGTTGGGGTACACGGAACAAACGACTGGGGCGCACTGACTTGTGTCGCAAATGGCGACGCACGACTATTCACTAAAACAAGGTTCCGACTGAACAAATGACTGTGACGCACTGAACTTCGAGTCGCAACCGGTGACGCACGAAAAAATCAACAAAACTCACAAATACCACACCCGTAATCCTTATTCTTTTGGATGGCGCACTCCGTAATCCCTGCCAGGGTGACGCACTGGCTACACGTCTTTGGCTCTTTGGCTTTGGGCTCTTTCAAAACCCAATCGTCAGTATTGTGGTGAAATCGTCAGTATTGTGGTGAAATCGTCAGTATTGTGGTGAAATTGTCAGTTTTGTGTTAAAACCGTCAGACTTTTCAAGGCAGAGTCATAATAGTTTCGGCCTAGAATCATCCGTTTTGGGGAAAACGTCACTTATAGAGTGAATTTGTCAGTTTTCGAGTAAAACCTCCAATTTTCTGGTTAAAATAGTCAGTTTAGTGGTAAAATAAACAGTTTCAGAGTAAAATATTCATTCAGGTAAAACCGCCAAATGTTTTGGGTGAAATCGCCAGTTTTTTAGTGACATCTCTACTTTTGGGGTAACACGTCAGCTTTGGCGTGAAATCGTCTGTTTTGGTGTAATACCGTCTTTATGGTAACAAATCGTTAGTATTGTGGTGAAATCGTCAGAGCTTTCAAGATATAGAGTCACCAGTTTTGGAGTAAAATAACCAGTTTTAGGGTAAAATCGTCAGTTTTAGTGTATATAACGTGAGTTTTGGGGGTAAAATCGCCAGTTGTGTTGTGAAAACTTAAGTATTAGTCTTTGGATTTGGCGTGAAATTGTCTGTTGCAGAACAAAATAGGAAATTAATTAATTATTTGAGTAAAACATTCTTTTTTTATATATTATTTAACTATGCCGGCTAGTTTCGGGTTAATGCATCCCATTTTCAAGGCATCCGCTGGCCGAAACAACTAAAAGGAGACATTACAACAATTAGTCTTAGTTCTCAAAAACAACCAAAAACGAAAGCAAAATACTCACATCTCTCCGTCACATGTCAGTCAACACAAAATTCCCAACAATCCTGCTGAAAGACAGGTACCTAGGAAACTTGTTTCTCCACTGAGCACAGCGATAATCATTCAAGACTGGGAGCCACTCCCCCTCAACCCACTAGCCCAGCATAGAAACTAGCCAGCATAGTTAAATAATATAAAAGAAGAATGTTTTACTCAAATAATTACTTAATTTTCTAAAGTTATTCAACATTCACGTAATAATAAAAATTTGTCAAATATTTAGGTTTAGAGTAAAATGTTCAGTTTTGGGTTTAAAAATGTCAGTTTTTAACGTCTCTCAGGCAAGAAGTTGAAAATTCGGACACCCTGTATCGGAGGGCTATACCCTTCCTACACCCTACAGTATCAATATTTCTATTTAAAACATTGTCAGTTTTTGGACAGAAAATCCTAAATAGAAGGCTAAAACAAGGCTAAATACAATCAGGAATGCTAGTTTTGACGGATTCTAGCCATTTTTGTGAAAATTCAGTTTCTGGGGAACAATTTGACTATTAAAGCGCCTATATCTGAGTAGACGCACTACCACTTCTCTTGCTGGGGTCTCTGGTGCATCTGACATTTTCTGTCCACCCCTAGACCAAGGGCTGGCTACACCCCTGCTTCAGGGATTGAATATCCACGGAAATGCATCCGCCGGGTTGATGAGTTAAAACCTAATTTAGAGGGATCGTCGGGTTGGCTCATTCAAATGACCTGCAAATTTGGAAGATTGCGTCCTTCAAATGCGAAACTTCGCGGGGTTTGCTCCCCGCGCCATTACCTCCCGCCCCCAACCTTGTGGGTATCCTTGCCCCAGTCGACCCATTCTGCTCCTATCCATGAGAAAGAGCGAGTGAGTGAGAAAATCCGCCCTAAGAAAGCGGCTGTAACCGTGTGGTTGCAGCCTGGTGCACGTGCCTCCTTTGAACCCCCTTAGATACAGCTTTAAACCCTTTCCTTTGTTTCGCTAGTGCTACAGTGGTATAGAAAATCATCAGATTTTATTAAATTCTTCAGGATTAGTTAATGAAATCTGGTTTCCTACACTAGAGTAGTACTGGCGAAAAAAAGGAAAATACCTACCTTTCAACAACATTATTATTCTCTGTGACTTTCCTTCTACGGCTCTTTAACACTTGTGTAGGGGGGGGGGGAGTATCGCTGACAAGGGAGGATTTCGCGTCAAGCCATCAGGGGAGGATAGACGCCGCTCCGCGAGACTAATCTGTTGGCTAAGAATAACAATAACACTTATAATATAATAATGATTAGCACTGTTTTTTTATATCTCACGCAATCTCATGTAAACTTCACTATATTTATTTAGGACACTGTGAGTATGGGATATTGATTACACTAAGCCAACAAAGAGTGTGTGTTTGAAGAAGCATATTTTTGTTCCAATAACTTAAAAAAATATTGTCTTAAAAAACGGTATACTAGGAATGAATCGTAAATATTTATTTAGCTTAAAAAATCAACTCAAATGTTTTAAAACAAAGTCGAGGGCTGCAACGTTCCCTTTTTCGAGGTCGCGTTTGCAATTAACTCTTTTTCGAGGTCGCTTTTTGCAATTAATAATAATTAAAAAGTTTAAAAAAGGGTTCGATCTCGAAAAAAGGGATCAAGATTTGAAGATTTTTGTAATATTTAAATTGGATTTTTTTCTCTCTCTCTCTCGATCGGCGTCGGTGTTTTTTCTTCTGGTGTCACCCCGTCCGCTTCTCGCCTCTTGGTAGCTCCTACTCGCTTTCCTCCCTGCCTGGCAGCTGCTTCTTCATTGGTTTTGGAGGTTTTTATCTTATATTATTATTATTTTTTTTTTTTTGTTAAAACTTCGACGGACACCCAAACTACTTTTTATTTAAACTTTCCAATCCAATGACCATTTACCAACCCCTCGCTAAACTGCCTTCTCCGCCCATGGGAGAGCCATCATCCCTTCCAGTCCATCCCCTCTACATTGTGGGGGACAAAAGTCACCTCATTGGCCTCTAATGAGATCGGAACGCTTTGTATTAATTCGAACAAGTTATACGCCTACTGACTAAATCTTACGATTAGTGTTCAGCTGATACATATTTAAGTTAGAAAAAAAAACAACAACTCAGCTTTCACGTTAAACGCTCTAATTTGCTTGTGTTTGCACTAAAATTTCACTGTAAAGCGACTAAAGCGAGTGTATATTTATTCTATAACGATCGCGTCTCAGTGTTAGGCATTGTTTTTGTTGGGCCTATTCTCAGTCGAAATGGCAAGAAAGGAAAACTAGAGAAAAGACAAAGTTGAATGATTGTAGCAAGAAGCAAGTTAAATCAGGTACTTCCTTGACTACTCAAGAATGAAAGCATTTCCTGATGCGCTAAAGTCCGTTTGTTCATTAACATTGTACGTAACGAATTTCCACACAACTTCAAGCAAGTTTTAAACGTATGAATAAGAGTGTGTCTCCCGCTTCAGGAAGACTGTACGAGTTTCTCCCTACACGGGTTTCCATTAGAGTGCTAATGCTTATAATAAACCACGAAAAATTATCTCAAGCTTCAAGCGAACCAAAACCGCCCACGTGAATTTTTTTTTTTTTTTTTTTTTTTATTTCACATATCCTTATCTACTTTATCGTTGTCCGTTATTTGACGCTTTTTAGATGGCAGCTTCGGCTTTATTGCGTGCGGTAAAATTGCAAACGTCAACACGTGTTTATTCGAAGCCCATTTCACACCCACGTTCATTAAATTTTACTCAACAGGCCCTCATCAGCACCTCCCTGAGAGGTAACTTTTTCTTCTGAAAAATCACGACTATGTCGATTTATTTCTCGCGATTAATAATAATTATGAACTCGCTTACCTATTAAATCAAATTCACGAGCTCAGCATTGAAACACATCCCTCTCCTCTCCCCACACACACCACCACAATTACCACCACCACCAGGAGAATCTACAAATTGTTCCTCGCCCAACCGTATTGTTCTCCTTTTCATTGACATTACCGCAAATACCACTTAATTGGTTACTTCCTCCAAACAGTTTCATCGTGTTTCTCTGAAACATTCTATTTTCCTTTGGGGAGAATTTCTATGGCAATGCTGGGGGGGGGGGGGAGTTTCCATAAAGGAATGAAGGAAAGCTATTCAGTTCAAAAGACAGGACCTTAGGCTCGAAATGAATGAAAGTCGGCAGAAAAGGAGGAAAGAATTATAATAAGGAAATGAGTTTTGGGGCTTGTAAGTAACAAACAGAAAGGGAGACGTGGGTGAAACCGCTCAAATTGAAAATGTTTATTGCATTTGAGGATAAGTTGGGAACCTTGTTTTTTAACGGTTAATTAGTGATTGGGAAGCTAAAAGAGTTGAAGTGGGAGCTAGAAATGAATGAAACTCTATCCAGTTTTAACCGAGAAGACCACTAAGCCATATTGTAAAGCTATTTACAAACAATATTTTATTTACGTTTATAAAGGCATTACATGAATTGGCTTTAACATAAATAGTATGACTTTACACCGTTGACGGTAAAGATCGCCTACAAAATCCCTTCTACTGCTTCTTCTCACGACTAGCGATACAGGCAAGAATGAAAATTCTTCGAAGTCGAACGTTAGACTCTCCCGTTACTCAACACCTTCCCCGGCCCATGAAGAAGTTTCCCTTCAAAATTACTTTACTGTAGAAATACAATATCCCGCAAGTCACATTGAGTCGTGCTTATTGCCTAGCCACCCAGTCAATTCTATGTAGCTTCACCGATTTCTTTCAACTTCTACAGCTGTCAAGTGCGGCGTTCCGCGTTCATTCCAATGGTGGGAGGGGAGGAGGGTCACTTATCCAACCAACCTTCAAAGAGGGTTAAAATAATCATTTCAAGTCCGCAATGTCACCCGATTTTCTCGACTGCAGGCCAAGAACGGTGCCTCCGGCTCCCACCCGCCCACAACACCAGCTCCGGGGAAGGTCCCTCCGCCCCACCCGCCGACTACCCAAGTACTTCAAAGCTGTCGATGGTGTGTCCACCTTCTACGGAAAAATGCATGCGATCTCTGGCCCCGGGAAAACGGACCAGAGCGCATAAAAACACTCATGGAATCAATGGTAGATTCCGCCCTTCAACTGCTCGTCTGATGGAAATCCGTGTAGATTTTTAATTCCCTGTGCGTTTTAATGATCTTCGCCCAAAACGCTTAAAGTAGGCAAAGTGGGCGATATTCAAAGTGTTCCAATATGTGCCAAACGCGGTTTACGAGTCTCTCAGAACCATACTCAACTGACAAATTCAGAAGGTTCCCGGACAGGACGCCCCTAAGGGGCCGTTAGCGCCTCTCAAAATTGCCAAAAATGAGCGCTTAAGCTCATTTTGTCCGGAGTGTTTCAAATAGGTCCGGGCGCAGTTTATGAGTTTCCCATACCGTGCTAATTTGAGAAATGAAGCCGTTCTTGGCGAAAACGCCATTAAAAGGCCAATAGCCAGGGCCCGTCAAAGTGACCAATAGCCAGCGCCCGTCAAAGTGGCCAATAGTATAATGAGCCTTTCGCTTTTTCCTTGATTTTGGCCGAATATATCCACTCCACGGGTAGCATTTGACAGGGGTAAAATGATCATTTATGGACAGTAGGCGGTGCATAACTGCAGAGACCTCCATGCAAGAAACAGACACTCTGTGATCTAATTTTCTTTCATTTTAGCAGTCAAAAATGTATTGTGGGTCAAAGTTGGTGAAGGAAACAGTTTTTGGTCAGAGCGATTCATTTTCCTGGGACACCGGTTAATTTTAGGGGTCAATGTGCTATTTTTGGTTTATTATTCATTCTGAATAATACACCTATGTTTTCGGTCAGACATTTTTTTTTACAACCCACCCTCAAACTTTTTCTGTGTACGTTTTAACATGTCTAGCGTCCGCCGTACGCCGTCCGGGCCATATCTTGCCCTGTGATTGCTCGAAAAAACTCGTTCTTTCGCACATAGACTCCATTTGGGATTTAGTTGGTCCTAACATCTGATCAGTTTGATCAACTAACTCCCTGGGTTTTTATGGGCCGAAAGTGGGTCCAAAATGGGGGTTTTCAAAGATTTTGGGATTTGGCTACATTCATGAATAATAAACCCATGTGTAAAATTTGCAGCGTTTTTTGTTCAAACAATCTGTTTCAGACTGGGGAAGGGACCTTCAATTTTTGTGCTAATCACCGACATTACAGTTTTTTAGACGAATCTACAAGGCAGATGAGGTAGAATATTTGACGGGGGCAATTATTCGTGTCACCCCCTGTTTCGTCGAGAATAAAGGATATGGGATGAGAAAATAAGAAGACTCGCAATAAGGAAGTAACATAAAAAATAAAAATCGCTGGAGACATTTTTTTCTAAAGAAAATGACTAAATATGACCAGGAATTGAATATTAGTGCGTAAATGATTGATTTCGATTTATAGCGAAATAATAAAACTTGCGTTTTTTTTTGTTACCTTAAACGGCCGGTCTGTGACTCGTGACGTAACTAAAGGGTCGTGACCCCTCACAACCCTCCGCATCTTGGCTGTTATTATGTGTTGCCCCTTCTTCACCATCCCCTTTCTCCAAAGTCCTATTGTTTGATTTGTGGGAAGCCATTGTGAAGGTTATGCGAAGGCTGTTATTGCGTCATCAGTCTATCTAGCCTATTTCAAATGGGTCCCGCAACCCAATAGTTTTAAAAATTAATACAAAAATATAGGGCCTGATTTTATGTGAACGGATCGTGTTTTTATGAGTTTTGGTAACCAAGCTATCATGACGGCATGGTTTTGGAAAATGTGTTACTTCCTCATTGGGAAAAAATCGTCTTTATATTTAGCCCACAAAAAAAAAGAATAGAGGGAAAAAGCCTTGCGGCATAAAAACCCCTTGAGTTATACGTTACATGCGGATTAAATTAAAGATTGTATAATGATTTCAATCATGAACGAAATAATGTATGTACTTAGGGGTAAAGCACATCAACCACAGTTTTATTTATATAGTATTGTTTGCTGCAGGAGCGAAAGGCGTATTAGGCGTGAGGAAAGCCACTGCGTGACCTCCTCTGCGTATATCGTATATTGTAATTCGTATTGCGTGCTATGCATTCGTATTAGACGGATTGTCTGGTCGACCGTGTCCACGCACGGACATGTATTCCCCGGTGCACTCGGGTACGTTTGATGTTGATGCCATAAAGGCCGAATAGTCCGTATGTCACTCATGGAGTGATACGCGATGCCGTAGCTAACGACTTGTGCGTATGTCACTCGTGGAGTAATACGCTCTTTTTATAATCTTCTTTGGTGTGAGAGTGGATTCGTGGATTTGTATTGAACGTAGGTACGTCGTACGACGAGAATGAGGGGAGCTGCGAGCTATTAGCCGCGAGCGGATGTATTGACATTCTCAAAAACTCACTGCGGGTGCTACAATCGTTTAGGAAGTGGTCACTACAAGAAACAGGAACTTCTCCCAGGGGCAACCGAACTCAAAGGCTTGCAGAAAGAAGAAGGGCGTTCAACGTACGGCATTCCCCCCACATGTCCTTGTCAAAAAGTATTTTTGGAGCAGTTTTTTTCTTGTGAACTATGTTTTTCCGTTTGGGTATATTTTCTTCCGTTTCTGAATCTCTAGTAATTCATAATCGTGATTATTAAGCCGTTTTCGCAAGTTTTCACAAGCCTTAAAAGTAGTTTCACAAATCTTAATAGTAGTGCAGAAGGATTTAGGGTGAACTTAATCGTCCTCAGTGTCGGCGAACGCTCTCCGTCAATTCCATAGCTAAATAATTGTATGCAATTTGAATGAGGCAGGTACGCCCGACGAATTCATGAAACCGGGGACCGAACCCCCCACAACCACCATCACTGCACCCAATCTCAACTGATGACAGCAAGTAGACGAATCCTCCGATTATACCCTCATACGGGAAACATGGCAGCTCTATCCGATCACTCATTCGTGGGCGACGCGACGTAAGATACAGGATAACGGTCCTTTTTTGTGAAAGACTTGTATAACAAAAAATGAGGGGGGGGGGGGTTGAAAAAGTAATAAATTTCACGTTTTACTTGTCAAAGCGAAAGGAGATATTTTTAACTTGATCCCATCGTACTCTAGACAAGATAGGGTTGAAGTATCGGGGCTGAAGAGGTTTTGCGCAACTTCTTAAGCCTCTTAATTATGATTCTGCTGAGTAAGTGAAATTTTAATTTGATCCAGATAGTGAGGCCCCCTGATGACATGTTGTATAATTTAGCATTTAAATTAACCTTAAGCCCCTCTCCAGGCTACCGCTACGGTGAAATATTTACCTCAAATCAAGGGAATTCTTCGGGTATAAAAATAATTGATAAGATAGACGTTTTTAATTTAATTATTCAAAACGTTGATACCTACCCTACTCATGATTATTACAATTTGCCCTTTTATCAAATTATTGTTATTAAGGCACGTGGAGCCTTTTCTATTATTTTCTTTTTCCCCGAGGGGGGGGGGGGGTGAAGCGGAGAATGATTGATGAAGAAAACACCTGTATGCAGAGGAAAGATTGAACTCCTCCTTCCGCCTCTTGCCTGATACATAAATTATGTTGAAGTATGAGACCTTTCCTCAAACATTTTGTCTTCGCATCTCGGTCATAACCGTTGGAAAACCTCATTTCTGCGCGTTTCGTCTCGCAAAAATAAAAATTCAAAGACAATTTTGGCAAACGGCTAACATTACATTTTGTGTATAAGTGTGTGTTATAGTGTAAAGAAGCAAACCGATCAAGAGGAAGAGCACCTTTACCCCTCCCCCACTTCACTCATCTTTTATAATAATGTTTTATGCTTTCCAAGAAAGAAATGAGAATAGTTATTACAAGGCTGGGTAAAATAATTTGTTACCCTCTATCATCGGTCATTCAATTTTAAATGCCTCAAACGAGTTTTTAGTCAGAAATCAGACTTAAATCGTTCTTTAAACTAATAAAAAGTTTGAATTATTCATTCAAAAATGCTGTGAAGTTTTCGAATGAAACTGTAACTCAACTAAGAATCTCACTCATTTGATTCAACCATTTTTTATTATTAAACACAAGCCTAATCATTTTTTATTTGTCTCAGCGACAAAATTTTACGATTTTCAACGTTAAGGCAATTCCTGCACGAGGGAAAATGAAAAGATCACACGAGGGTAAAAACATCGTCTCCCTTCCTGAATAAATGAGCTTGAGTTGTTTTCACGCCCAGGTTGTAAGATTGGGGACCCGCTCACCCCAACAGGTTTTATTGCACTATCGGGACTTGTCCTCTTGCCGTGAGTATAATTATGGAGGGACAAGTGTTCTGTGCAATCGCAGCTAAGTCTAAGATACGCCCAGTGTTTTCTCTCACTCTCCATGTCACTGAAGGGATTTCCCTCTCTCAGATTTATTAAATCGAGTCCTTTCCCTTGAATTTTCACCTTCTATCCCTTGGTTTCTCCCTGAACTTGACCCAAATGGTTCACTTCAAGATTTTAAAAATGCCTCGCCGTCACCTAGAAATATTATTTCATGCGCTTTTGTTTTTGTCGTCATGGAGGACCTTTAGAGGTCGACTAGAATAATTTATCGTTCAAACTTCAACAACAAGCTTTGGTTTAAATCTATGGATTGCGGTTGAAAACACTTTTTCAAAGTATTGCAAAGCCAACATTTTCAGGCGTCGTCTATTCCTCTCACTAGTAGCTTGGGGGAGGGGCATATGAATGCTGCCATGCAGATTCAACAAATGACGAATTTAACGCTTATTGAAAATTTAAATCGCAATGACGGATTCAGAGGATAATGATAGAATGGTTTTTTACAGACTGAATAGTCAGATTCTGAAGTTAAACTTGCACATTTGGTGGTTAGCAGTGTGTTTCTGGGGTCACACGATCAGTTTTCGTGATCAAGGGGGGGGGGGTTCTGGATTTGAGGCTGAACATTCTCCAAGTTGAATCGTCGGTAACACCAAAGAATGGTTTCCTAGCCGATTTCCGAGTTTCAAGTGATGAAATGATTTTTTTTTCTCTCTCTCTCTCTCTCTCGTGGTAGATGTGCTAGTTTCCTCCAGGTTTTAGACCAAACAATGAGCTTCGGCCGTTGAATTAGTTCGGTTCGCGATTATAGACCTCTTTCTGTACTGGATACGGCCAGCTTCAGAGAATAAATTATAAATCAAGAAAGGCTTAGGTTGTTTCGTAGGAGTATTTTTCCGAAAAACGTACAATATCTATATAGGATTTAGAATTTAGGTGAACTGAATAAACTTACAAACTAAAATTTGACTCAAGTTGACCCCGGTAACAGCATCAAATCCGTAAATACGTCGAAGAAGCAGCGAGTGAGGACCTACAAGAAGTCGCGGTAAATAGAAGGATTTCTCCTAATGACATATCAATTCAAGAAAACAAAAGAAACTTACCCACTGGTGTACTTTGCAGAGACTTCTTGTTTTCTACCCCCATTACTGCGATTCGTTCGCTACAGCTTTGGTGTCTCGTCGTTCGTGGGAGCCGCCGGCAGAGTCCCCCTTGTCGACTCCGAATCGCCTCACGCCATTTAAGATAATTCAAGGTACCGTCCGCGGCATGCGTAGTTCATCATGAGGTAGGTCCTCTTCACTTTTATATCAAAGGCTCCAATTGTGAGGGATTGGTTTTGATGCGCTAGTTCTAGTCATTTCATTTTATTCCGTTCTAGTCATTTAATCACGTAAACACGAACAAAACAATACCACACCCGTCCTAGTTCAAGATCAACAACACCACCACTAGGTTTTTTTTACATGAATCCCGAAATTTAGATTTGAAGGAGTCAAATCCAAAAAAAATTGGGTTTGAAAGAGTGAAAGTATGCGAAATTATGGTTTTGAAAGAGCCAAATCCACGAAAGTCGGCTCTTGAAAAAGCATAGCCTACGGATTAAAAGAGCACGAATGCGACGAGGAGACGAATGCGGAGGTTTTTTTTTTTTTTGAAAAAGCTAAATTAGTTTAGAATTACTTAGTCAAAGCTGCGAAAACGACTTTAGAAAGAGCTAAAGCCACAAAATTGTTGTTGATTTTGTTTGTTTTTGAAAGAGGAAAAGGAAGAGTTTTTGAAAGAGGGAAAACCGCGAAATTGGTGGTTGACATGGCAAATTCTGTTTTGAAGAAGCCAAATCCAAGACATTTGGTCATGGAAGAGCGAATTTCCGTAGCGACATAGTCGTCTGAAAAGGCCAAAGTCACTACATTTGGTTTTCAAATGAGCCAAACTAGTTTTTCGTATAAACAAAAATTGAAGAAAGATTTTACTTATGCCCTAAAATTTGGTTTATCATAAATCGTAAGTCGCCGAAATTGGGTATTGAAAGAGCCAAATCCAAAAAAATATGTTTTCAAAGAGCGAAACTCGTCGAAATTAGGGTTTAAAGGAGCCAAGTTCACAAAATTGGGGTTTGAAGGAGCGAAAGTTCGTGAAATTGGTTTTTGAATCAGCGAAACCTACGAAATTTGGGTCTTGGAAAGAGCAAACCCTACGACATCAGGTTTTGAATAGAAGAATCCACAAAATTTAGTTTTCAAAGAGAGAATGACCGCGAAATTTGGGTTTGGAAAAGCGAAACCAACGAAGTTTTGTTTTTGAGAGATCAAAGATCCCTAAAATTTGGATTTGAACGAACGAAATCCGTAAAATTTGGTTTTGAGAGAACGAAACATATAGGTTCAAAATAAACTCAATTGCGATATTTGGTTTTAGAATGAGCCAAACGCGCAGGACTTGTTTTGGATCAGATATTTAAAAACACCGGGTTTTTGGTAGAATGTTCTGGATTCTGGGGCCGCATTCCCACATTTTTTGTTTTAATCAAATCGCCACACCACATTCGCTTATATTCAGACACTGCAATATAAAATCCGGTTTTTGGAAAACAGAGACAGGGCGCTTTCGTGCTACTGTTTTTTATGTAATAAAATTATGAAATTAGGCGAGTGGGATAAGTGGGGAGGGGGGAGTGAGAACACACATTACCGCCACCCCTGTCGCGGAGGCCTAAAACCACCCCTGTTGTCACAGACAGAGGGGTTGGTAATTTTCCCTCCTGCTACTCACCAAAGATAGGGTTGCCAACCGTCCCGGTTTGGCTAATCTAGTCCCGGGCAAGGTCATCCCGGGACGCAATTTGTCCCAGATTCTGCTCTGGATTTCTAAAAGGGCTTGCGGCCATGCCCTTTGTTTCAATAACCTTCATGAAACACAATGATCATTTTTCAGCACCGAATAACGGGCTTGTGAATCTTATAAGATCAGTCTTTAGTGAAATTAAAATTGACAAGTTTAATCGAACAGTATTAGCTCAAAGTAAAATCATACTTTGAAAATTCCTTTTTCATCCTTGCCACCAATTCTTTAGTTTCACCGTCACCAAGGACACAGTTTCTCCAGTTCGTCTTTTTCGGGTTCTTGAGAGCGTCGGCAAATGCCTCCCTAAGGTTGAAAGAGAGTCAAATGTGAAAGAATCAATTCGTTTTGAATTATAAAATGAATTACCTGTCGAATGAAAATGAAGTGCTGTCTTGAATTCCAGTAATAAGAAGTTCGTTATTTCGTGCAGGATGGTACGCATACAAGTATGGATCGTCTTTGGCTTTGGTAAAGCTATTGGTTCCTTCGGGGAACGTACGCACTGTAAGCCCATATTTTTGTTCGAAGGACTAAAATTAAAATTAACGAGTAAAATCGATTAGTTCGTTGAAAGATGTGAAAACAATAGCGCCCTACCTCGTAGTTTTCCATAGCTGAATCTGCAACGTCAATAGACGTGGCCACGCAGTTGAGCTGGAAATGGTAGGTCTTGTAGGCTCTTTCGAAGAACACAACAGTCTTATTTTGGTCATTATAAAACTTTTTTATGCCCTTCACATACTGAGCCACTTCTCTCAAAACATCATCCGAAGCGGATTTCATCGAAGGACAGTGAGACACGGGAAGAATGAGCAAATGGTCGTCAACAAGGCCTCCTTTGGCGAGAGCGAGGTACGTTTCATCGCCCATTGAAATAATGAGATGTTTTTCAACTTTGGGCGAAGACAAGCAGAACCAACAATCCGAAATATCGAAATTTGGACGCTTCTTCGGTTTAGATGTCTTCGGACCGGGTCTTTTTCGGGTCAAATCGAAAAATACATTCGTCTCGGGGGTTTTATTAAAATCATCGACGTAGTCAAGTGGGTAGTCAATCGTAGGGCGACCCGGCGACACCTCTTTAACGGGAACATTTAAAGCGATTATCCATTTCTTTCCCAAGGATTTCTTTATGTCCGCCAGTCCAGTGAACTGCGTAATAATGGAGGTGTTACGATGTTGGAAAGCGAATTGAGCCTCCTTTTTTTCCATAGCTGCGACGTGAATGCGAGGTTTGAGCTCGCTGACTAAGTAACCGACAAGTTTTGACCCTTTTTCGGAGTCTTTGAGACCAGCAGGCCATTGATACGTGAATAATACGGATATACGTTTCTTTTCACAGCACTTGATCAATTTTTTTACATCGTCGAGATTGAAGGTACTGAATGACGAAGTTTTGCTTTCCACACCTCCTAGGTAAGCAATGTTGAGGCCTTCTGCAGTCGAGAACACTCCAAATTTGTCTTTAAATTGTTAATTCATCCCTTATCAAATATTGAATCAAACTTAATTTAAAAACAATTTTAATTACCAAATATTGTTAAATTATTGACTTCATCCTCAAGATTCTGATCTCTTAAAGAGCTAACCACGTAGCAAGGGATTGGAACTGAAACACATTTGACGAATATCACCTTTTTTCAGTCTTCAAGGACAGGACATTCACCTTTCTTAAAATATTCGCGTAGCTTTTCAGCAGATGTATTCTCGGAGTCGTCGAAGAAGCTTCCGCAAATAAATGTCATTTCGAAGTTGACCGTCTTATTTCGAGTGACAATTTTGTCAATTTCTTTACAGAGTTGCTCGTGGTGGCCATAAACATCGCCAACGACCAGTCTGTAAACAAAATTTGCCATTAACAGACTGAAAAACAGTTTTAATTTATGGATACTGGAGAAAACAAAGTAATAAAAAATAAACACAGCTAGCAGGTGATGGAGAGGGGACGCGTGGATTTCACCCCGAAATCCGATCGTGGCAAAATTAAACATTGAGCCCTTCATACGACATTTTGGCTCCAATTACTGGTTTTGTGCCAAACGCAGGCTTATTAGCTTCATACTGACGCTACGGTGATGAATTTAGCCAGAAAACACGATTCATAAAGTGTGTAGCCGCAGCCCCCCATCCCCAGCGGCATTATAGCCCTTGCCGTCTGTCATGGCCGGGTAGCCAAGAGTCCGCGTTCGCGCAAAGAAAAATACACTGAAACTTGCAATTTCACGAATATTTAGCTCCAAATGTTGCAATTTCGCGGCTATTCGTCAGACTTTTTCCCGCAAGGCAAATTCGTTGCTAAAACTGTTACACAAAAAAGTGCCAATGGGGGTGATGTTGATGGGGCAAGTTCGTGGCTTAAATTGATAAAAGCACTAACCAATATTTTCTGGCAACTTCCCGGCTAAAATTGAGGAAAAGCGCTAGTGTGCTATTTCTTTCGACAAATTCGTGCTTGAAATTGAAAAAAACAAAAAATACTTATTCACGGTATCTGGAGTTATTTCGCGGTTCACATTAAGAAATAGAGCAAATGGGCCCTACCTCACGGCTAAAGTTCATAAAAGTCGCTGGTTCGTGGTTTCTGGACTCGATTTTCACCGATAAAAAAGGGGAAAAGCGCTAGGGCGCTGTTCTTTGGACAAATTCGTGGCTGAAATTGTTGCTGATTCGCGGTTTTTTGGAGGCATTTGACAGCTTAAATTACGAAGGAGAGTAAGTGATGCATCCCTGGGGGCTTGCTGGAACTTGCAACTTCACCGCAATTAAGACCCGAGACGTGCATTTTCATAAGACAAGACACGAAACTTGAAACTGCGCGGATACAGGTGTCGTGGGGTGTCCCACAGGGTTCAGTTTTGGGACCCGTGTTGATCCCTTTGATGGTGAACGATTTGCCTTCCTACATTGGAAGTGGCAATGTAACCCTTTTCGCCGACGATTCGACCCTCTGCATTCGAGCGAGCAATGAGGAGAGCAGTTTAGAGAAGGCGTCCCACCTCTTGGAAAGAGCTTCCGAGTGGTTTTCGGTGAACAGCTGGCTCCTGAATTCCAAGAAGACTTCAACCGTATCTTTTGGCCTTAAGAATAAAGGACAATGAAGCGGAGCCAGTTAACTATTTGGGGATCTGGCTGGATATGGTGTCCTTCTGTGGGGAAATTCCAGGGCAGTCGAGAAAATTTTCAAGATTCAAAAAAAAGCAGTGAGGGCTCTGTGTGGATGTAGGTCACGTGACCATTGCAGACCACTTTTTCGGGATAAAGGTATCCTCACAATTTATGCATTATTCGTTCTTGAATGCCTAGTTTTCATTCAAGAAGGCAAAGACAAATTTCTGAAAAGAGAAAATGCTGAGTACAACCTGAGAAATCCCAATTACTCGTATAATATATACAGGGTGTTTCAGTTTTAATGTGCAATACTTGCACATGTTGTAGTACCCACTAAGACGAACCAGAAACGTCATATTGACATATGGCCCAAAATGCTTTCCTCACGAGATATTCGCGAATTTGTGGTTTTCGTCTAATCTCAACTTTTTTCTTCAAAATAGCGAGATACCGGCCAACTGCTTCGATCTGGCCTAAAATTGATGACGGATTCGGAAAGAGCACAAAATTGCCTTTTAGAATCCGCCGTCATAGTTGGTTTTGGTAGTTTTGTATGGCATTTATCATCACATGAACATGATGAAAGTGACGTGATTAACTAAGTCAAAAAATTTTAAAGCAGTGGCAGTCAGCTGTTTCTTAGTCCCACGGATAGGTTAATTTGAGCAAAACTGCTCCATTATGTCACCTTTAAATTGACATAGAAAAAACGTAGGCTAATCTCGCCCAATTTTGAGTAATCGACCTCTTAACCTAAAAAGTCGTAGCTAAACACTAAAAATGACTAACTCGCAACACGAGATCTTCAACTAAGGACATTACTGGAACTACTCCAGTTGATTCGTGCTTTATAATGTTGGATGTCGAGATGATCCTTACTGTCTCGTTTGTGCGTCCTTCATATCATTCTTTCCTTTTTTCGTGTTCTATTCTGCAAAAATGCCTCGAACATTCACGAATGAGGAGTATACCGATCGGGACTTGTAAAAATCCTCCCGCGCGGAAAAAAACATGTAAAAATCCTCCCGAACTTTTGCGTTCCTCATCTATGGACAATGTGGGCTTAGTAGCAGTGCCGCACAGCAGGAAAATTTCCGTCGATACCCGAATCGTCGTTTGCCTTCAAGAAACGTCTTCACAGGGCTCTGCAGGACTCTCAGGGAAACTGGTTCATTCCCCAATCGTCGTTCCTTTGATCGTCGTGATTCGAGTGATGACGAGCGGATCTTGGATGAAGTCGAACGCAGTCCTTCGACGAGTACGCGCAGAATTTCTGCAAGGCTGGGGGTTCCTCATACAACCGTGTGGAGAACTTTAAGAAAGTATTCCTTTCCCCCGTACCATCTGCAAAGGGTACATAATTTATTGCCTGGCGACGAGGTCAGGAGGATCGGTTTTTGTCGGTGGGTCGTCACCAATCATTTGCGCCTACGTCATACACTTTTCACTGACGAAGCAACATTTACACGGGATGGTGTCTTCAATTCCCACAACACTCATACGTGGTCCCAAGAAAACCCTCGGGGAACAATTACGACTAGCTTCCAACACAAGTTCTCGGTCAACGTTTGGCATGGTCTAATCAATAACCAATTGATTGGGCCATTTGTGTTTGAAGAACGACTAAATGGCCGTAATTACTTAAATTTTTTGGAAAACGAGCTGCCTGGTTTACTCGAGGATCTTCCCCTGACCACTAGGGAGTGTCTCATTTTCCAACACGATGGTGTCCCTCCACACTACTCTGGAGAAGTGAGACGATATCTTAATGAAGTATACCCTGGACGATGGTTTGGACGAGGTGGTCCGCTCGATTGGCCAGCAAGGTCTCCGGACCTTACGCCCCTCGACTACTTCTTGTGGGGAAGCCTGAAGTCGATGTTGTATAAAGAAAGGGTCAACTCCAGAGAAGATCTCATCCGGCGAATCATGGTATGCTCTGAAGAAATCAGGCAACAGCCAGCCCATATCCGTAACGCTACCCAATCTTTAGTCAAAAGAGCCAGGAAATGCTTGGAACAAGGAGGGGGACTTTTCGAACATCTCATTAAATAGTTTTTAAATTACAGTTTTTCATTTTAAGAATTAAGTTCAGTAAGGTACTAGCCGTCACGGAGGTTAGTTGCTTTCTTTGCAATCCATCATCTTCAGTCAGTCCTATCACTTCACTCATAAGCGCAAAGCATCTGGAGTAGTTCCAGTAATGTCCTTAGATGAAGATCTCGTGTTGCGAGTTGAGTTAGTCATTTTTAGTGTTTAGCTACGACTTTTTAGGTTAAGAGGTCGATTACTCAAAATTGGGCGAGATTAGCCTACGTTTTTTCTGTGTCAATTTAAAGGTGACATAATGGAGCAGTTTTGCTCAAATTAACCTATCCGTAGGACTAAGAAACAGCTGACTGCCACTGCTTTAAAATTTTTTGACTTAGTTAATCACGTCACTTTCATCATGTTCATGTGATGATAAATGCCATACAAAACCAACTATGACGGCGGATTCTAAAAGGCAATTTTGTGCTCTTTCCGAATACGTCATCAATTTTAGGCCAGATCGAAGCAGTTGGCCGGTATCTCGCTATTTTGAAGAAAAAAGATGAGATTAGACGAAAACCACAAATTCGCGAATATCTCGTGAGGAAAGCATTTTGGGCCATACGTCAATATGACCCCCAAACTCGCAATGTCGCTTTTTTTCATTTTTTTTTTTTTTTATCAGCCTTCGGGGCTCACGCTCACTAAACGATTGAGCCTCGAAATTTGGAATGTCGCTGAAATTGAGGCCTGAAACTTGAAATTTTGCGAATGTACAGTCACGAAACATCCAATTTCGCGGATATTTAGCTCCCAAAAATATGACAAAGTTGCGGTTATAGGTCAGACTTTGGGCTTTGTCGTGGCCGGCAAGCCTGGGTTCCACGGGTTGCAAGGATGGCCTGGGGTAACATCAAAATCAAGACAAGAAACTTTCAATTTCGCTGGTATTAAGGTCTAAGTGATGTATTTTCGCGGTTATTCATCAAGTTCTGGGTGCTCCCGGGCTGGCTAGACAGGAATCTACACTCACTAAAAACGAAGGCCGGGTTCCGCGACAGTAAAGACCAGAAACTGATACTTTACTTTACTTGCAATTTTCAAAATTTAACTCCTAATGTAGCCATTTCGAGGCGACTCTGCTCTAATTTTGTAATTCAGCAACCTCTTGATCATGATATGGTTCGTTGACTGACTAATCTGTTTAGTCGCGTATGATCAGTCACCAGGGCCACAGGTTCCTCACACCAGGGCCAGGGTCACTTTGAGTCTTTCACCCTGGCTTTCACTCTGGGCCTTTCACCGCCCGTGGCCTGCAGTAGTAAATTATCATTTTTAATGTTGGATTTTGGCGCCCCTTGGATTTTTGTGCAAATGAAAAACGTTACAATGCTCGCGTCCTCGTGGGCGGCTAAAATTGAGAAGGCACATTCATGTGCTGTTCTTGGGGCAAGTAAGCGGATAAAAGTTTGGAAAGTGCTAATATTCGTGCCCACTTTATTCAGGCCAAAATCGAAAATGACGCTGATTTGGGGCTGAAATTGAGATAAATGGCTAATTCACGGCTGAAATTATTGAGAAAAATCTCTGATTCACGAACAGATGTGTGAAAAGTGCTAAATCACGGATAAAATTAAGAAAAATACGCAGCCAATTAACCGAGGTAAAACGTTACTTCGCGGCTAAAATTGAGGAAAAGCTCTAAAATCGCGGTTAAAGTGTAAAAAAAGAAAAAAAAAAAAAAAAAAAAAAAAAAAAAAAAAAAAAAAACAACAGTAATTCGCGTTTAAAATTACAAAACACGCTAATTCACGGATAAAATAGTGAAAAATCGATAATTCACCAATAGTTTTGAGAAAAAACGCTAATTCGTACTTAAACATAAATTCTCGGCTAATTCAGAATGCAAGTTTGTGGCTGAATCTGAAAAATTGCCAATTCGCGGGGAAAATTATGTAAAAGTGCTAATTCACGGATAAAATTGGGAAAATTTGCTCTTTAGCTGCTAAAATCACAAATTCACGGCTAGAGTGGAGAGAATCGCTAATTCCCATAAAATGTGGAAAAATCGCTAATTCACCGATAACATTGAGAAGAAGCGCTGACGTGTAGAAAAAACGCTAATTCGCGGTTAAAGTGGAGAAAACGCTAAATCGCGGCTTCGTGACTGAAAGTGAACAAAATCACTAATCCACGGCTAAATAGGAAAAATGCGCTAACTCGCGGATAAAATTCAGAAAAAGCGTTAATTCGCGGCGAGAATTGGGAAACAAAACTCTCAATCACGGCTCGCTAGGAGACTAAAATCAGGTAAAACACTAATTCACGGCTAAAATCAAGAAAAATGGCTATTTATGGGGTTAAATTGAGAGCAATTGCTAATTCAAAGAAATAAATTGAGTAAATGGCTAATCGCGGTTTCCGGAGGCAATTTCGTGTGTAAAATTAGAAAATATAATGCTAATTCACGGGTAATATCGCTCATTAGCGGCTATTATCAGGAAAAACACAAATTCATTGTAAGAAAAATCGATAATTCGCGACTGAAATGGAGATTAATCGGTAAATCGCGAAAATCGATAATTCGCGACTGAAATGGAGATAAATCGCTAATCGCTAAATCGCTCAGGTTCTGAGGGCTAAATTTGCCGTTCTCAGCTTGTATTGTCAGTGCTGAGGGAATGGGGGAGGGGGGTTAACCATTTCCAAGCGAACCTGAAAGTATTCCTACAAAACAAAAAACCGTTATTTTTGCTGCGCCAAGTCTCTTTCTCGGGCGAAATATAAAGATTTTGTGGTTTTTAAAGGTCAAAATGTTAAATTTCGATCGCTATTAGCCACTTTGAAAAGGCGAATTGACGGTTTCCGAGAATAGCTAGTTTGGATGGTCTTCATGAACAAAGACCGGATGGTCTTCATGAACAAAGACTGGATGGTCTTCATGAACAAAGACCGGGTGAACAAGGGTGGGCAGTGGCGTACCCTTGCCGCCCGTCTTCAATACGCCCTTTCACTACACTCAAACAGAGCTTGGCTTAGCCAGTTGCCAGATTGGAAAACACTAGGAATCTCATTTTGAGTTATGATAAAATCGAGAACGAGCTATAGTACGCTAGTTAGGCTACTTCTATCAGTAAAATAATGTAGTCCTATGAAAATGTTCAGGTTCATAGAAGAGAAGAAAATCCGTGGAACACATCATATACGTGGAGCCGTGTGTTCGGTGTAGGGAGGAGCTGATTCTTGAGGAAGTGGCATGCGCCCTTCAGCTTGAAGGAAGGATGGGCAGCCCTGCGGGTAAAGGCCACCCCTTTGGCCAGAATGTCGGCTCACTCATTCCATTTCCAGGAACACCCTAGTGTAGCGGTGCTCATCCTACAGAACCGTGAAACTCTGATATAAGTTTTCTGCAGTCCCCCCCCCTTACCCTAGATTTCACTAACGGTCTGGATATAGCACTGAGGGCACCCCGGCTTTCAGAGTGTATCGTTTTTCTCGTGTTAAGTATTTTTCGGCAATTCCATCGCACATGTGTCACTGTACTGTCGCTCTACCACTGCGGATACCCGTGTTTCTACACGGTCACCAGGGTGGCTAGCGCATCAGGTCGGGGACGCCGGTCCGTTTTCTTCCCCCTTTGCTTCCAATTTCGACTCGTCCGTATTACCTAATTGTTCAGGTCCTGAATCGGGTTCCTTCCCCGGCTTTACTTACTCTAAGCTCACCTAGATAGGGATTGATGTCCCTAAGACCCCGAATCCTACCATCTCGTTCGATCTCATTTCAATTTTTAGAATGATTCTCGCCTCATTTTTGGATGATTCTCATTACAATTTTTTGAATTTGAACCCCTCTTCTCAGGTTCCTATAGATACTCTCTCCACCCAAACTGTCCATCCTGTAGGCCGTCTCCACAGCCCTCGACTCCAAGCCCCCTGAAAGCAACATAGCCATGTCATTAGCACCAGAGCATTGCCATTCCCTACGAGAACACAATAAAAAAACACAACAGCGGCACATTAGTGACAACCTACTTTTGTGACCGAAGCATTCTAACAGACCAATCGAGGGTCTAAACTTGAACGAAAAAAAAAAAAAAACTCACATGGGAACGCAGACGTTGTCTTCAGAGTTAGACATGACATGAAAATCCGAAGACAATAATTAAAATATAATTTTAAAAAATAAAATTAACCACAGACTGACGAAAACGTTAGAAACAATTCAAATGCTCCGAACGATATCACTTGGTACCCGCAACAGATAAGAAATAGAACCTCTGGTTTGTTACCCTCCCCCCTCCTCATATTTTGTAGGTAGAAGATAAAAGTTATTTATTTATTAGTTGATTAATAAGTATATAAGATTAGGACGTTAGGTCACAATTATTATTGTTTAGTGTATTAATTACATAGGACGATGGCTTCAAGCAACTATATGAACGCATGTATGGAAAATTATATTTTGGTGGACGTTGGAGCGAATTTGACAAATAGGAAATTCTCAAGGGATTTGGAAGCTGTCATCTCCAGAGCAACCGAGTCTGGTATGTCATGTTGGTGAACGAATTAGCGAGAATTAATATAAAAGATCATATGTTGAAAGGAGCGAGTGGTGCATACCAGTACCTTGATTTTTTAACTCATTCCAAGTAATACCTTGAAATTGAGGCTTTTAACTAATACTTTGTCTATAAATTGGTAAGGAGACCCCCTGAGATTAGTTGTGGGACTTGATGAGATCTTCATCGTTCATCCTAGACCCCAAGCCGATGTCTAGGGTGTCCCCATAGGGCAAGCTGTTGACCGGTCATGATCACCGCGTAGTATGGGTGAACTAGAACGAAGGGATGCTCATAACGATAGCATCCATCTAGCCTGCTCATTTACTGGTGGGGCAGACCTCGGTCAACTCCGAACCCAAGCCGTACCCGCCTGTCCAAAATTAGGCCAAGTAATTGAAATGGTTTGACCGACTCTTGGCCCTATACCTCCTATTTCTGGACATTCCTTAAAAATATCAATAACAGTGGACTTTGAAGAAGCCAAAAACCTGATAGTTTTGACGTTATCCCTACTCTAATTTGAATGTTACTCATTTTCAGGGGTTCAAAAAATGGTGGTTTTAAGCTCGTCTATTAAAGCCAGCAAAGAAGCTCTCCGCCTTAGCAGGATTTACCCCAGCAAGTTATACGCAACAGTAGGTTCGTTCACTAAACATTAAATTCCTCGTTTAGCGCCGCTGTTTATTCCAAATTCCATTTGTACTCAGGCATTCATCCACACGAAGCCAAGTCTTGGACTGATGAGTCGGCCAAAGAATTAGAAGAAATCGTCAAAGAGGAGGAATGCGTGGCAATTGGGGAGTGTGGTTTGGATTATAATAAAAATTTCAGTCCCCCTGATATTCAACGAGAGGTCTTTCGGCATCAAGTACGCTATTAAAAATGACCTAGTTTTTATAGGTATTTTGGTGAAATGTGGCGTTATACTTATAGGTACAATTGGCCTGTCAACTTCGCAAACCTTTGTGCCTTCACGAGCGAGACGCTTTCGACGACGTTATGACGATTCTCGAAGAATTTAAAGATGATCTTCCTCCCATTGTCCTTAATTCATACACTGGACAATGTGCACATGCTAAAAAATATCTTGAAATGGGCGTTTATTTCGCCATATCTGGTACATGATTGTAAGCTAACATGTAGATTTAATTTTAAGGCGAACATACTTATTCACAGGGGTCGTAACTAAGGATAATTCAGAAGAGAGTATCCAGGCCCTTCTAGAAGGTGGATCTCTACCGCTCAACCGTGTTCTCGTTCACAGTGATTCGCCTTTCATGTACCCCAACGCGAGGGCTTCGAAGCTCCCAGAAAAAGTCAAAAACTCACTAACGAACCGGTAAGAGCCTTGAATAAGCCCTCACGGCTTTCTTGATTTCTAATCCGTCAATCTCTACCTTCAGGTCTCTATCATTTCTTCAGAAATATTGCACATTTCAGCGAAACGAACCATGCTCTTTGCCGACCATAATTGAAATGCTTGCTCCATTTTTAAATAAGTCCCCCGAAGAAGTGGCCGTGACTACTGCTTTTAATGCTCTTAAAATATTCAGTTTGAGTTGAGTATTATTTTTGGTTTTCAAATCCGAATTTTATTGACTAGCGGCCATATATTTTTGAAGAACAAAGAAGAGAACCTTACCGTAACTATTTTTGTATGCAAAATACTATTATTTATATCTATATTTTTACTAATTTCGGTGCTGACATGAAACTAAACTCTTTATTTTTCAACTGCTGTTGTTTTGTGCCAAATAGACACTGAAAACGACTTGGTGGTGCCTAAGAATCAACTTTAAAAACAAAAAAGTCTGTTTTTGTCTTCCTTCGTCCAGTAACGAAAAATCATGAGTATTGAAATGCTAAGTATTCGTTATAAATTTGTTAAAAAGCTCTAAAATGTGTTAATTGAAAATTTTGCTTGTTGCTTGTGTTTTTTCTCTCCCAACTTATTCATTTCTCACTTGAAGCAACGCCAGTGTGAATAGGCTGATGAACTATAGACCGGCCAAAGGCTGAAGAACATCAACTCTCCACCTAAGTTCTCACAGAGCTTTCCCTTACCCCTTCTATGGTGTGGCGGTTTACCTCCTTATAGTGAAATTCTCAATAACTATAACACACACGTGCTAGTCGCATGGAATTTGACTCTAAAACCAGTATTTCCTCCTTAGGAAATCAAATTCAAATCGGAACGCGGCATTTTCAAGCTGAAAAATGCCAGGGTTGGGACATTTGATGGAAGGCCGAATGAAGGGCCCTTTTCGGGAGAAATGGTGAGCGTAACTACTCGAAAAGAAAAATGCGAGACGTCGTAGACAGTAAAAATTAATAGAATTGAGATCAAAAGATTGGCTTTTATTCATTTGAAAGTTCTAGCGTGAACTGAGAGAAGAAACAACATTAAAAACATTTGGGTGAAATTCATAACAGACGTCGAGACGTCACGCTACCTGCGTTGCGGGTTAGTCTAAAGCGTTCGAGCCCCGTTTATTCGAATATCTTGAATGAAGGCAACAGGATTGGCAAATTGAGAGCGAAGCAGGTTATTTTACTAATGATGGAGCCGTTTCGTTAATTTAAATACATTCGGGGAATTTATTTCATTTTCAGTGTTTACGTCCGCGGTGAAGGGTGAAATCACTCTTGTAACTAATTTACCATTCGATCTTGTTCATGACTCGCTGTCAATTTTGCACGTGATTCGTGTCGTTGAGAGGGGGGTTTATGAGTTGAAAAGACGAGACTGAGTTGAGCATTTTTCGATCGGGAAGTCATGGAAGGCGTTGACGAAAATCCGACGAGTGAAGTCGTCCCGAACGGCCCGACCGAAGATGATACACAGAAGGAAGAGGGCAATTCTATGTTCAAGTGCATCAACTGTAACGAGGCATTCACCGGCGCTAAATGTTCGCTTCTACTGGAGTGCCTCCATGCACTGTGCGAGACCTGTCTGGACACTTGGACGAATTCGTCTGCGAGCTGTAAGTTGCTCAAATTTGTCCATTTTCGTCAGTATCATGACAAGTATCAGTCTTCATTGTACACCTTACATAACGTGCTTTTGAGGATGGTGCCTCGTCTGCGTATAAATATCCCAAGTCAAGGCTCAGATAAGTCAGTTAGCGCATGTAATCGCGTATTTGCCTGTTCGAACATGATGGAGGGTCAACCTTGGTAGTTAACGGTACCAAACTTGGAATTCACCTTTAAAGCAAACTACTCCGAAAAGAACTTAGTTGGCTCATGACTCTTCCGTATAACCATCTAGATCCTCCATGATACTGCCCTCATCTCACTAACTGTATGCCTCTACACTACAGCTTTCTTCTGACAGCTGGGCCAAAACCCCTCAAATCTTTCATTGAGGTCAGACCAGACCCCTACTCTTTGACAAACGTGCTCTATAAATGGATTAGAGTCTTGCTGGGACCTAATTCCTCTCCCCCACCATATTGAGGACACTAGGATTGCCGAGCCCCGACCGTGCTGCGGATATACCTAAAAACAATGATTCCGTATGGTTACAATCTAACCCAAAGCTGATTGACCATCCCATCCGAGGTAACTCTGCTTGTCTTTTTCCAAAAACTTGGTCGTCCTCCACATGGGGGGGGGGCTTCATTTACGAGGACAAAAGCCCTATCTCCTACCAAGGCGACCTATCTTACCCGTAATGGTGACCCCTCGGGTTGCCCTGCATAGGAGGACGCGAGTTTTCAAGCGTCCTTCACCACCACCTAGTCACGAAGTCGTCCTGGAGTACGTTCAGAGCTAGCTTCCTTCGCCTGGAGAACGCAATAAGGGTAGTCTTCTCAGGGTTGACCCTGTGCCCATACACCACCCCTTAGGTAGGGTTGCCTACTCGTAATTTGAAAAAAAAAAAAAAAAAAAAAAAAAAAAAAAAAAAACGGGACAAAACGTTCAAAGACCCAAATATGCCGGGACAAAACAGGACACGTCTCAATGAAGTGGGTTTTTTCACTGACCAGCTAAATTGGTTTGTCTTTTTGGTTGGAAAGTGCCAGAATCGAGAAATTTTGTTTTCAAAGAGCCAAGTCACTAAATTTACCATTTGAAAGAGCCATACACGCAATAATTAATTGTAGTTTTCAAAGAGGCAAACACGGTCCGGTCCCAATTCCGAGAAATTTTGTTTCAATAGCAACCAAACCCGTAACGCGCGAGTGTCACTGTTTAAAAAACGCCATAGATTTTACACACGGGTTTATTATTCATGTATGTAGCCAGATCCGGCTTGAAATTACATGAAAATCGACCCCCCACACCCCTATGATCTCAAAACCTTTTAAAATGCCCATTTTGGACCCGCTTTTGGCCCATAAAAACCCAGACCAGATTTTAGGACCTACTAGATCCCAAATGGAGTGTATGTGTGAAAGAACGAGTATTTTCGAGCAATTCTTGGGCGCGAGATATGACCCGGACGGCGTACGGTGAACGGACGCTCCAGAAATCAAATCTAGACTAGACCTGTTAAAACGTTATCACAACGACGTCAACTTTTTTGAAGGTGGGTTGTAAAAAAATTTTTCCTGACCGAAAACATAGGTGTATTATTCAGAATGAATAATAAACCAGAATCAAATATCGCGAGTTTAGCTTTTTCAAACCCAAATTTCATGGATTTGACTCTCAGAAAACTAATGTCGTGGATTAGACTTTGGATCGACCAACTCAACTCACAACAACCGACAATGCAATTTAAAAACACCAGCTATTTGGAGGTTTCGCTCATACCAAAACTGAGTTTCACGATCTTGGCTTCTTAAAAACAAATTTCGCGTGTTCGACTCGCGTTATTACCAAATTTCACGGAATTTTTCTCAGAAGAACCAATTGAGCAGGCTTATTATTATTAATCAGTTTGCCCACACACGGCCATGCTGAGTCCGAGCGCGCTTAAAGCCGTAATAGGCCCACAGGCCATACCCAAGGTTGTTAGGATCGGACTCGGGAGACCTATAACGAGGGTCCACAAACTTCGTCACCCTCCTAACAAACTCTAGAACTCGAACCCCTTCGGCTCTAGAGAATGTTGGGGCGAGAACATTTCAGTTCCAAAAACCTGGAACCTGACCGAATCTAGCAGGCTTTGCTCTGACCATAATAAATAGCCAACATCGGGGGATTTTCCCACCCAAAAAACCAATCGGGGCTCTGCTCATACCAAATCCAAATTTCAAGAGTTTGTCTGCTTCAAAAACAGATTCATTGGCTCTCAGAAAAACCAACTTCGTCGCGTGGGCTTGGCCCTTTAAAAATTACAATTTCGCGTGTTTGCCTCTTTGAAAAATACGGCCCTTTCGGGGTCTTTCAAATGGTAAATTGTTGTGACTTCAGCTCTTTCAAAACCAAATTTCTTGATTCTGGCTCTTTCCCACCAAATTTCAGGGGGGTGGCTCTTTGAAAAGCCAACTCGTTCTTCAGGCCTAATTACACCAACCGAGTAGCTCGGCCGCGTGCCTAGGCCGTGACCGGATAGGTAGAAACCCCTAAAAAATCACACGCCCGTCACTCACACACTCTTCTCAGTCGTGGATTAGCTTCTTTCCCAATGGAGGAATAGGTCATTTTTTCGTATTTAGCCCTGAATTAGCGCTTTTTGTCAATTATAGCCTCAAAAATGCCTCCAGAAACCGAGAATTAGCTTTTTCTTGAGTTTAGCTTCGACTGAGCCCTTTCTCAGAAATTTAGGCTCGAATATCAAACTTTTAGCCCCGTACTTGCCCCTAAAACAGCACATTGGCGCGTTTTCTAAATTTTAGCCGCTTAATGACTAACAGAAAGTGGGCAGTAGCGTTTTTTCTCTGTGCCAGATTCGTACTTATCCGTAAGCTTGCTCTAAGAACAGCGCATGATAAGGCAAAACTTTATATATCAGTGCTGATGGGCCCTGGCCGGGACCGGAAAAAGTGGCGCTCTTAAGCCTGCGGTGGATTTTGCACACGACCAAATTAAAATTAAATGGAACCGCGTTTCTTGGGGTTTTTCGACACGGGTAATCCGGAGAGCTGTTGAATGGGGTCCGCCTCCGATGCCGCGGTTCTTGGCCAGCTTCTTGCTAGCACAATGGCTTCTGGCGACGGCCTTTCACACACACTCAAAACTAGCACTGGAGTTACATTGATCCCACAGTATTCTTAGTCACCTGGTTGGGATGTTCCTGGGCTAACCACATGGCACGGATTATCCCCGAAAGTACAGACATCGAATCCATATCGTGTGCTTATTTGAATATTCAACCACAAAAACTGCTGAGCACCTTCAATGTTTTATTCACCTGTTTGGATGGAATGAAAATTGTCGCAAGACACGCGAAATAGAGAAGCTAAATCGCCGTCCAACCGGATACCAAGTCTCCTTTACCATTCCTACTCTTGATCGCGTCTTTTACGGAATCAAAGGTGGTGTCGTCAAAGGCACAAATTATGTTCAGGAAGCAGCCCAGGGCAAGTTCTTATTCCTCCAGGGATTTCTCAACCCCACCAAACCATTCAGGGTCATCTCAGTGGACTTGGCTTTCTGGAGCGAGTCTGGGGGTGTCCTCTGGAGGGAACGCTACCCAGTATCAGTCATATTCCCTTTCCCATGTGCCCCAGTCCGTGATTGCTTCTTCAGCATCGCCTTACCTGGAGTTGGGTGTAGGGTGACTAGATGTAAAAGTGGTTTCCGAGGACGCCTGACACGAAAAAGTAGGACGCTTGCGATGGAAAGTAGGACACCTAAAAGCAAGTTAACAACGACTAATCGTTGATCAGTTTGATGTAAATATTGTTGTTTACTCGACTTCGTTGTGCTCGTTTATGATAATGTAACGGCTTCTCAGGGCCGTAACAAAGTGAGCGAGCACCCGGGGTGCACCTAGAAATTTCGACCCACTTTCCTCCGCCACTCGTCCAACCAAAGCCAGTGTATTATTCTCGAACAGAAGTTCTGAACCTTTCAGGTGTGGAGTACACCGACTATTGGACTATTAGCAAACCATCTCCATTGCCAAAAGCACGGCCATTCAAAGGAGGTCCGTCCACACAACGAATTTGGCCTATCTGGTTGGAGCCCAGGGATTCCGGTAATAGAAGGGATTTGAAGGAACGAAATTAGGTTTCGAAAGAATGAACATCCACGAAACTAGGGTTCGAAAGAGCCAAAACAATGTAATTGGGGGTTTTGAATGACCCAACCCCGCGAATTTGAGTTTGAAAGAGAGAAAATCCGCAGAAATTGAGTTTTTGTGAGCCAAAATGACAACATTGTGTTTTTGAACTAGCCAACTCGGTGAATTTGCTTCTTGGAAGGCCCAAGTTTGTACTTCGCAGTTTACACTAGCGAAACTTATTCTTGAGAGAGCTGACGCTACTATGGGTTTTGAAAGAATTAAAATAAGCTAAATTAGGATTTGAAATAGCTAAAATGCGTGAAACTGGTATTTGAAGAGGCTAAATCCGCGATATTGGTTATGAAAGAGTAAAAATCGTCGGTAAAATTGGGGTTGAAACAGCCAAAACCACGAAATTCGTTTTTTCGAATTGGCCAAAACTATAAATGTGGTTTTCAGAAAGAGCCAATCCCAGAAAACTTGTTTAGTGAAATAGCCAACATCTGTGAAAACCCAAAGCACAGGGCAAGCCAAATCCTGGAATTTAGTTTTTGAAAGAGTCACATTAATTTTCTGAATTAGGCCAATCTGCGAAACATTTTCCAGTAAGAGCTAAAAGCGCGAAATTCTGTTTTTGAAGCTTGAAAATCAGAGAAATTAGCGTAGGTACTAATTAACAAAAATCCGTGAAATTTGGTTTTGAAAGTGCCAAATTTGAAACATTTGATTATGCAAAATCAGCTAAATTCTGGTTTTAAATCAAATCACAAAATCTTTTTTTGTTTTTGTTCGCCAAATTTCTTTCTGAACAAACCGAACCTGGGAAACTGATTTCGTAAAGAGGTAAAGCCACGTTTGGGGTTTGAACAGGCTAAAATCCCCGGAATTTGGTTTTTAAAAGAGCAAAACCCCCGAAATTGGGATTTGAACGAGACGAATCTGCCAAATTTTGTTTTGAAAGAGCGAAAATCCGTGAAGCTGGCGCTTGTAAGAGTAAAAATGACTGAAATTTTGTTTTTGAAAGTGCGAAACGCGCATTGGACGATGAACCAAATTGTCTGGTTTGTCGGGTTAATGCTAAAGTGGTATGGATTGTGGAATGAATTTTTCAGAGTTTTACTCTTGAGTGAAATGTAGGCATGACTGTATGTGGGAGTGATTAAGAGGTGAAATAGCTGTGTTGTACTCCGAGAGGACTTTGCGGTATGATCCTCGCTCCTAGCGCTCGTCCTGACCTGGTGAAATCTAATTAGCAAGGAGACCCGGCACACGGGGTTGATAAAGACGGACCGGGTGGGGCGAAACGGGGACTAGGGACGTCGCGACTTTTGCGCCGCAGCTTTGTAAAAGGTGAACGTAAAAGATATTGGGAATGAGAAATACCAGACGTTACAATAAGTAGAGACCAAAAAGTAGGACAAAAAAATGATAATTTTAACATCTCCCCGGACACCTGAAATGAGCCCGGATGCTCAAAAAAAGTAGGACGTGACTGAGGAAAGTAGGATGTCTGATCACCTTAGTTGGGTGGGGTTTCCGAGGCTGACCTGCTGCTTTCTTCGGCACTCTTCCGTTCACTACAGCCCGGTCACCTTCCTTACACTCACCCTCTCTCATTCTTTCTCTCTCATCGATCTTGCTGGTAGACGGCCTAGCGCATATGGAAGCTACCTGCTTGGGCCGCCCGGAGGTCGTTTCCCCCACCTCGCCGCCCCCATGCTCTTCTATATTTTTTTCTGATATTGTAGTACCTTGCTGTGTTACACGGTGGAGGGGGGAAAGACCCAGGCGGAGGCTTCCGCCATATTGCCATGGTGTCTTTCCTGACCCAGGCGGAGGCTTTCGCCATTGTTCCTTGCGCCTTTCCTACCCCGAAGGGTAGGACCTCAAAAACCCAAAGCTGCCAGTTGACCAGCGCGGGAATCAAAGCCGCGACCGCAGTGCTCGTGGGTGCCAGGCCACTGGAACGCAATACCCTAGCCCCCACGGACACACCGGCCCTACGTCTCTTTTAGATTAGTTTAATATGATTTAACCATATTTTTCATTTGCTTTTGTAGCAAACACGAACACACTTTTGCCGTGCCCTGTGTGCAAGCTTCCTTCGAGAAGAGACCAACTCCTGGAAAATAAACTTATCTACGACATTTTCCTCCCTCAAAACATGGCCGAAGACATCGAGAACATCAAATGCAGTAATCACCCTGAAATAAATTCGACCGATTGGTGTGACACGTGCTCGTCATTCATATGTGAAACCTGTGTCACGGTGAGTCACCTAACGCGTACCCTTGCCCAGCGATCATTTATTTTTCCCATTGACAGGCTCATCGTCAGTTGAAACCTACTAAAGACCACGTAATCAAATCAAAAGATGAACATATCCAAACTTTGAAGGAAACAAAGCCTCAGCGGTTACATCCCTGTTCGAATCATCCTAAAGTGAGTTTATAGTCCTCTGTTTGTTGCTTTTAAATCAAACATTTTCTGACTGTTAGGAAATGCTCACCGTGTATTGTACATCGTGTAAAAAGATGACGTGTCGGGATTGTCAATTAACGGATCATAGGTCCCATGAATACCTGTTCATTTCAGAAATGGCGAACGATACTCGAAAATGTCTGAACGAGCTCCTTCAAGAAATTGAGTGAGAAATAAGTTGTCATTTTCCTTTCAGTAGCTAAATTTTAACAAGAAATAATTTTTTTTTCAGGGGTTGTAAATTGCATTTAGAGTCAAACATTAAGCTATTGAAAGATGACGCGAATCGTATCGAACAAAGTTCAAGAAAAATAAGGGAGGAGTCTCGGCCTACGCTTCAAAAGTATATATAAGTTTAGAGAAGTTCGTTGAAGAGGTTTCATGGCTCCCCCTCCCGTGCCATAGGTTGGTTGCAGCTATAACTCGAGGTATTGCTACCTCTTTTAAAAAAGGAGAAGGTATGCTGCAAGCGGTAAAGAAAGAAACAATGGATAAATGTGAGGATCTTGAAACTCAGCTAAAACAAATTTACCACTGTGAAGATTTCGTTAAACGAGCTCTAGACGTAAGTTCGGATCCATCTTTGATCTTCACTAAAGAGTAAGTCTTTTCCATGTTCTCAGACGGATATGTCGGGTGTTTTCAACCTCTGTTGTTTTTAGACACATTATAAACCACTTAAGGCGGCTGAAAATATCAAGTGAAATGCTTCCAAGTTACGAAACTGAGTTTCACGTCAAGTTTTGTCTTCCTAGTCTGGAAGCAGTAAAAAAGTATGAAGAAGGTATGTCTGTTGATGAAGTTGTGCAATAAATTCGATGTCTAATTTTGTATAATTTTAGAATTTTCAAGTTGCCTTACAATAAAAATGGGTCGACTGCGACCTAAAATACCCAAAGTGGAGCCTGGTCAATTCAGTCATGAAGCGATGCCAAATTTGAGTCAACCTGCCCAGCCGTCTCACAATATTCAACAGCGTTTGCAAATCCCTGCTCAACCGCTCTATAAAACTCTTCACGCTGTGACAAGCTATCAACCCACACAGCAGAATTACGAACAACCCATTTCTCGTACTCCCCCCGAGTTACGCGGTGGTTGCTTCGTTCCAACCATTCAAATGGCTCCTAAAAAGATTGAACCCAAAGTGTTTAGCCATGGATCTCTTATGGTTCCTTCCGTGGCTTCACCCGTCAATCAGCTGAGACAGCCGAATCCCCCATACCTCATATCGTCTCCACCTCCAGGATACGCCATGCCTGATGGATCTAGACAGATAACGTCTAATGTACATGTAAATTTAAGTCGTTTTGGTGTAAAAAGAGGTGCTGATGATTTGTTTTTCAGGTAATAAAGGGCCCGGTACCGACTGTACTTACAAATAGAACAATTCAGCCTCCTAACTACTCAACTCATAGTGTTTATGCCCAATCGGTAAATAAGAAGCTGTAAAAATCATTCAGGGCTTTGAAATTCAAGATTTGTTCATTTTACAAGGACGTACTTCAAGTTTCTCAAGGTAGAATCATCAGAACTCCTCCTGTTCGAAGAGTTCCTGTATTGACTGCTCTCACCGTGCCACGGGGCCATATCCCTCAACAACAACTTCAAACAATTATTCGGCCTCATGAACCTCAACAACAATCAAATGTAAGTCGACTGTATATCTAATCTGACTTGTTTTTACCTTCCGTGGTGTTAATTTACGATCAGAATGTATCCTGGCACATTCCACAAAATGATTTCAACAAAATTCCCGTTCCCCCTATGTCAACTTCAAACCGAGTTGAAAGGACCGTCGTTAAACGCGAAGGAGGATCCGACGAATGGTTCAAAATTCAACTCGTCAAAAGTGATCCCACTCCTCCGCCTCCTCCTACTCCTCCCGTTGTATCGTCCTCAGCTCCGCAAATCCCCGCTCCTGTTCCTCATTCCAGTGAACTGACAATGCCGGCAGCGCCTAATGATCCATCACCTTCATCAATCGCTCCTCAGGTATTTTTCCAAAAATAACATTTCTCGGGCGTTTTTTTAAAAGACGTGTTCCTAAATAGCCCACAGCTATAGTTCCCCCAATAAAAATTAAAACTGAAAAGCGAACCTCTCCGAATGATAAAGAGCCAGAGAGACGTGTCATCAATTCTACTGTCAACGTCGAGCCTACCGTTCAGTCTCGTTCAGGTATTGCCTAGGGCGGAAAGGGTGCTTTACGGACTTCTTTCTCACGCTTCCTTTTTTTTTTTTTATTGTTATAGAGGATCCAAATGAAGACTGGTGCGCCGTTTGTATGGACGGCGGAGATTTAGTTTGCTGTGATAACTGTCCAAAAGTTTTCCACATTTATTGCCATATCCCCTCACTAAGTGAAGTTCCAAAGTATGTATTTCTATCCTCCCCTTCCCTCCACATAAATTTTTTTAAGTGATTAATAAACTATGAACTTTGTTTCAGCGAAACTTGGCAGTGCACTTTGTGTAGCGATGTTCCTTCGCTTCGCATTACTGGGACCAAACGACCTCGCGCGACTCAGCTTTCAGACGAAGAGCAAAGAGTGTGTGAGCGGATCCTTCTGGAGTTGTACTGTCAGTATGACTGCAGCTTGGCGTTTCGTGAGCCAGTCTCTCGCGATGTGAGTTTGCAAAAAAAGTAGAATGAGTGTGAATTGAAATGGTACAGGTGATGATTTATTTTTCTGTGTAATTATAGCACGCTGAATATTATAAGGTCATCAAGAAACCAATGTGCCTTGACATGGTTAGAGAAAGACTCAGGAGTGAAGCCACAAGGTACACGAGCGTCAAATTATTCGTCAGAGACATCCGTCTCGTCTTTCACAATGCTTTTAAATTCAACTCCGTAAGTTTTTCAACATTCACTGTTCATTTTATAAGGTTCAAACGAGGATGAAGTATTTCATTCTTTCAAGTGAAAAATGAGGGGGCCCGTTCAGGGCTGAAGGAGCATTTTTTCGCTGTTTGTGGGCAGAGGGGTAACCGTTGGGTTTTGCGTTGCGTTTCCTGGGGATATCCAGCATTCTGATGAAAACCTGTACGCGCGACGAGGGGAGGCCTCAATTTCTTCCAGCTCGGAAACACTTCACGTTTTTTTTTCTCGTGGGTGCGGACTCGGATTTACCGAGCCCGCCAGAGGCAAAGCCATCAGTGGGCTCGTACAAGACATACCCTGATCCGCTGATCCAGCTGTACACTTCACACCCGTACTACGCAGGCGTTTCGGTGGGTGTGCGGTTTGTCATACGCACACCGCCGTGGTCGCCTACACGAAGCCGAGTGAGTCGTCAAGGCTCGCCGTAGCGTTATAGTGAGTTGTACACTTCATGTTAGTGCTGCGGTATTCTGCCAGAACATAAATACACCCCTTCCTGCTCGAACGCTTCCCTCTCCACCATCCCATCCCCTCCTCGCCCATAGGTGGAATTTACCCACCTATTCCCAAACATTGCCTCCATCATTTCAAGCAAACCTATTAACCCCGTCATGCCAATAAAAAACCCCAAACAGAACTTTTTAACCGACAAACTCTCCTCTACCAACAATGATCCGATGTTGATGATGATGATGATGAAAGCGGTATCCGTCGATCTTCATGCCCTATAGGATGAAGCCCTCCTCCCCACCAATAGCTGACAATACCTGACGTAGAAGTCAATGACCTGGTCTAATACTCTAATGGCATTTTCCATTCAATGCAATACACTCGTGTGGTGTAAGTATTTCCACCCGTCCTCTCCGATTTGAAACATGTTTATGGAGAGGACGCTGCACTACACTTGTGTAGTGTGTTGAATGGAAATCGCTGTAACTATTCACAGATTATGCTTTATTGGACGGTAATCCGCCGCACGGTTTTGAGATCTCCCACCACTTTTACTCTGTATGAAGTCAACTCCTTTCACGATGCCTTGATTTCTCCCATAGCCAAACCTTTGATCAAGGTCTGTCTGAGCTGCTCCTTCACTCCAACCGTGAACCTGCTGGATGATTACATTTTGGAATGAGGTCATGTTGCAATCGAAGATCACAGGAGAAAAAGATGTCGCCTCGTACGAAGTTGATTTGGATATCTTTTTCTCCTGTGATATTCGTTTGTGTGGAGTTCATGACCCACCGCTTTTTAGGGCCCCTATGTCTTGATTGCCCACTCGATGCGTTCTTTTGTGCAGATTGCGGTGACTCTGCTCCATCCGCACCCCCCCCCCTCAAAATGGTCAAAAATGAGTGTTTTCCCATAACCCCCTCACCTCCCCACAAAAAGCCGTCTTAACGGATGAACCATTCAAGATAGAAAGAAATGAATCACACTTCTGAAAATTGCACAGTAGAAAACCTAAGAATAACACGCCATAATTGTTTTTAAGTACGCCTGGTTATTTTTTGAAAAAAAACTAAAAAGTGTGACATTGAATTTTTGTGTTTCTTTCAGAGGTGAATTTCTCTCAATCTATATAGAGGGTCGGATATTATTACGTTATTTAAAAAAATAATAAGTATATAAGACGAGCCCAATTGGTAAGCTTTCAAATTACGTAAGAAAATTTGAAATTGGTTGGATATTTTCTGACATATCACGCTAAAGGTTCGGTAAATCCATCAAAATAAGCCATTTTGCATTTTTCAGACGTCAAAATCACCCTTTGAGGTTCATGCAACCGAATAATTTCAGAAAAATTAATGTTTCATGCCAATCATGATCACCCGTCTCCACCACTCTTACTAGTAAATAATCGTTCAGAATTGTTTGACAGTTTGCCTTCTGTAATTACTGTAATTCAAAAATTTCATTTCCTGTAAAAACTCATGTCATACGCATGAATCACTGCAATGGGGAACTTGCACGTTTTTTAATCACTGGTGTTTCTTGAAGAGGGCTCTTCAACAAGGCAATTGCTCATATTAAACATTGAAATCAATCTTAAGGGTTTTTTAAAGCGAATTTTTAAAAATTTTGAGTGGGGGTTTGATTACGTCAAAGGGCAGTTCATGAAATTGATGGTGTGGGGAAGAGGGGGGAAGATGTGCTTTCTGACAGGGTGTCGACCGACCCGCGAAATTGGGGAAACCCAGGAAAAGTCCGGGAATTTTCAATCGCCGGGAATTATCCGGGAATTTTGTAAATAGTCCGTGAAATTGTATTGCCTCTTGCTTGATTGGAAAATGAATGGAACGAGCACCATCCCGATCAACGTAGACATAGGAACTATAATTTAATTTTACAGAACCGACCCATTGAAAAACAATCAAGGCTAAGATTGTCTGCAGGCTCTGTAGTTGTAGTGCGGAACTTAACGACATCAACTCTGCAAACAATTATATTAAACGATCACACTTGATCGATAGTATAGAATTGTAATATCGAACTGGAAGATTATTTTAAGACCAGTTACTCTTCTGTTACCACATGCAATCACAGCACATAGGTGGTGGATCTAGGCCTTGTGGGGCTCCGGGCGATATGATAGGGCAGGGCTTATGGCGAAACTACTAAATGAAGAAGATGTTGAGCCATTAGCGGGTACATAAGACCTGGGGGCCTGTTCTGTAAAAAAAAGTGAGTGTCACTATCCCTTTGACTGTTTCCCGGACGTCATATGTCCTTTGTAACTTTCATTTCGGCTGAATTTATCAAAATGGCTGTCCATATATTTCAACATCCTCTGTCCCTTGTGACACCCCTCGGGTGTCCCAAGGATCAGTGAGAGTGTTCCTTGGTTATGACGTCAAAGCATCAGTCAAAGGGATAGTGACCTCACTTTTTTTTTTTTTTTTTACAGAAAAAGCCCCCTGAACGCCGGGGACGAATTCCGAGCTTTTTACGGGCCTAATTCGCTCTATTCCAGTTTACAGGGTTCGCATTAAATTTCAGGTTGAAATTCCAGCATTTTGAGGGAAAAAACTGTAACTGCGGCTATTTCATTCAAAATTCGAGGCCTACAGACAAAAGTGTTGGACAGCATCCAACTGTCCTGGTCTGAACGCTTCTCTTAGGCTGTTTTTACTTTAACCTTCAACAAATTTTCCAGTGAATTTTGGGCTTTTTCAATCACAAAGCAATAAAATTGTTTGATTCCACCATAAAAATAGCAATTTTTCAACAGAAACACTGAATGTCTCATCAGAAAACCATCAATTCCATTCCAAATTGTCCGTTTAGGTGGCAATTAGCTGAGCCTGAAAAATTTACTGTTCATCCCCAAAATTTGATTTTCAGGTTTAAGAGGGAGTTCTAGATGTGTTTCCTCGACCTCCCTCCAAAAACACCTCGCCTACTAGGTGTTACGTTAATTATCGCCATGTTTCTGAACCAATCCTGGATTCCAAGGTCTCATTTAAATCTCCTGGAAATTCTGCATGCACGTACCATCTTCTTTTTTCATATTTCACCCCTGAAATAACTGTAAAACCCGCGTAATCTTTAACATTGAAAATCCACGCTCTTTCGACGACTTATTTAGGAAAGCAAGATCGTACACTTGTGCCGAGCTTCCTGGAGATTTGAATGAAACTTTGAAATCCAGGATTGGTGCTGAAATACGCCGATAATTTGCGTAAAGTTGAGTAGGCGAGGTATGATTGGAAGGGGGGGCTAGGAAACACATCTACAACTCCCCCAGATACAGGCTGTTTACGCTATACAAAGCCCCATGTTTCGTCAGGAACTCACAATACGATCATATAAGTTGCGAACTTTGCACCACAAACTGGCAATCCATGTACAGAAAAACTGTAAATTTGGCTCAAAATGTAGAGGTCTGAGCCCGGAAGTCCGCTACAAAAATCACTATTTTTAGACAAAAACCGGAACGGTCAAATTTTTCCTATAAACTCAAAATTCACATCAGACGCTGACTCTTCTAGCATAAAACTATAATTTAGCCCTTGGAACTAGGTATATTATGTGCCCCCAGACGATCATTAGAATCGGTAAAGGTAAGTCCCAGTTGGTCTTGGCCAAAAAAATTGGTAAATTTGTGGCTTGATATGACCATTCAGCCTGGAAAATGTTAATTCAGTTCCCGGAATCGCCGTACAACCGTTTTTATATACAATTATACAAGTCACCTTAGCACCTGAGACTAATTATTTGGTCACAAAGTCGGGAATTTTAGCCTGCATAAATATTAGTTGGCCCTGGACGACCGTCCCTTTGGCCCCCTAGATCAACAACTGCGGCACCACCCCTTTAAAGTTAAAACTTGACATAATTCGGCAACCAGAGCAGTAGATCGAAGGATTCCTTTTGGTACTTCCGTTTGGTAGCAGCCCTCTTTGGAAAAATCTAAAAAAAAAAAAAAAAAAAAAAAAATGAAAACAAAATTATTTTTTTTAGTTAATTTTCTCCTCTTCGTTGCTATTTGTTCAAGCTTGATCAATTTGAAGCATTTTCGTGAAATAAAAGAATACTGTTGGGGCTGAGAAAACATCGTCAAAAGTGTTTTCCTAGCCTCGAGCCTAGGCCTAGACCATACTTCGAATGAAACTTTTCCGCAGGACAAATTCAGCTCATGTGTTGGCCTGCTTCATGCTAAGCCTCGCGTGCCAGGAAACTCACCCCTCCCCAAGACAAGGTGTTTGGTTCGTACCTGAGGTCTGCATGGCACAGGGGGCAAGGTGTGCATTAAACGGACCCCCAAGGCACCGGCCGATCCCATGGTGTAATAGGCTTACCGCACGCCTTGGCGCTTACGGCGTGCAGGGCTCTGCCGGCGGTGGACATATATTACCCTGCCTTCTGGCTAGACCTTGAAGAGATCACCCAGAAGTTTATATGAAGAACTCGGAGGCGGTTCAGAGAACCTTCCGTGAACGCGTCAGTCACCGACTGCACCGTGCATGGACACCACCGAGGTAAACACGGCATTGATGGAACCAGGGACGTACCTGTGGAGGGCAGTTCTAAGGAGCCTACCCGCCAAGGGGAGTTTTTTTTTTTGTTTTTTTTTTTTAACATACCCCCGGCGGGCAGTTCCAAAGAACACACCCCGGTGCAGCGGCTTATCTCTTCGAGTACAAGCACTCGGCGCGCGCTAAATCGTCATCCTTGGCACTCACGTGCTCAAGGGTCCCAGTTAGCGATTAACTCTTATCGTTTCTAAGAAGCGACGACCTCTAACCTTATTAAGAGGAAAGAGCTATCTTCGCAGGATCATGCTGAAAATGATCCTGCCGAAAATGCATTTTCGGGCTTCACACGCCTGATATGTTCCGCTCAGAGAGACTCTAGCTGAGGACCTCCTCAACCTCATACGGTAAGAGGGACTCTAGACAGATCAACCGATCCAAGATCCAAGAGCGGCACAATAATCCCCTTAGGATTCCGTGCCTGGGGCGTTCTTGGGGAGTGGAGGTAAATAAAATAAATAAAAAAAAAAAAAAAAAAAAAAAAAATGTAGTGAGGTGCTTTGACGCTGTTGCCGTAATTTACTAACCTCATCCGTCATCCACACCATGGAAAATATCTGGGAACTATATCCATTTTCGCCCGGGAAAAACCCCGGTAACCCAAACCCCGGTAAACAAAAGATTTTAGAGTTCCCTCAAATGCTTCAAAACTGCACAATGACGTCATTTTCCCTCGCACCATCCATCCCCTCACCAATCGGGCTTCAACTACCGTTGATATCCTTCTGTCCATGTGCCAATTAACCGTTATACTTTTCTCCCAGACCGGGTATTCATGAAAGTACCCCATTGTCATACGAAAATGTCAGAGAAATGACCGCGGATAACGACCAGGGAACTGATCGGTTAATTTTAAACAATTATTTTTTTGTGGAAGTGACGGCGAGGGGTTGATGTTGATTGAAATTGAACATTGATTATTCATTAATAAATTACTTTGAAACATGAGGTGACGTCTGAAAATTGTTTCCCCGATGTTTTCCAAGTAGGTGCAATATGTGACTTCTTTTGACGGTTTTCACCGATTTCCCGAACCTTTAGTGTGATATCTCAGGAAAAATCCAACCAATTTCCAATTTTCTTACTCCATTTAGAAAGCTTACAAATTGGGCTTGTTTTTTTTTAAATAGCGTAACAATATCCGACGAGAGAAATTCACCTCTGAAAGAAACACAAAATTTCAATGTCACACTTTTTCGTTTTTTTCGAGAAAAAAAAAAAAACTAGACGTACTTAAATATAATTATGGCGTGCTATTCTTAGGTTTTCAAATGTGAAATTCTGCGCTCTTTTCAGAAATGTAATTCATTTTGTTCTACTTTGAATGGTTCGTCCGTTAAGACAGATTTTTATTGGGAATAGGTGGTTTTGCTTAAAAAACACAAAATTACCTGTAACTCTGAAACGAAGCGTTTGCGACCCTATGACGTACAACCCTTATGGTTATATTGTCTAACCAGTTAGATGTGTGACATCAGTGAACTCAAAACACCAGAATGACACGTATAACAGAACAATAGAGCTTCAATAATACTTGGAGACTGCGCCCACAACAACGAACACCAGTTGATGATGAATAACCGAACTCCTACCCACTTTACCGTGAGATTCACGTGCTCCGCACTGAAGTGAAGCCTCAGAAAAATGGGATGCATGGGCACTAACCATTTCATTTCTTCATCGCTCTTTTACGGGACCGCATCTTTGGAGTTGGTGACCGCCCCTATTGCCCACCCCCCTATAAAACTCCCTGGCCCTATCCCAATTAGTTAAGGGTTATAGATTTTTTGGTTCCGAAATGGGGGAATTTGTAGGATCTTGAAAAACGTATTAATGTGACGTGAACATTTTTTAGGGAAAGTTTTTATTGAGAAATAGAGCTCATGTTCTCTTCTGAATTTGAAAAAAAACACCCGTTGCTCACATTCCCTATACGTCCTATCCTGTACGTCCGGGAAAAAATGGAGAACATACGCTAATTCGAGGTTTATGGAGATCGGAGACCTTCTCACGGCTAAAAATAAGATGAGGGGCTCGCGTTCACGGTGGACTTCAGAGGAAGTACTCATTTGCGGAAAACATTAAGGAAAACCGCCAACTTGAGGTTAAAATGGGGAAAAAGTACTCTTCCGCGGATAAAATAGAAAAGGCGCATTAATTCCACGTATTGCGATGCAAAATCAAACCAAAAATAAGAAATAAGAAGAGATCTTTTCAAGGATAAATTGAGTAAAAGGGCTAAATTGTGGAGGAAATTCTCCCCCTCCCCCCTGACAAAACTGGATCCGTGCCTGGTTTATGATGATCTGTTCGAATGTGACTCAAAAGTCAAAACGGGATATGTTTCATGTTTGTGTGCTTTCCTCAAAAACAGTTTTCGAGAAATGTTTTGGTTTAGTTGCCTAGTAATGCCTGGAAAATATCTCGCGGCCTCACTTCTTCGGGGCTAAATCGCAAACATAAATTTGAATAAGGGAGTTCAATGCAATTGGAAATTTTTTGCGACTTTCTGATACTTTACAATAAATCTGGCTGCAATCACCACGTTTGTGTGCATCCCCTCCTCTCACCTAGAAGAATCGACTTGAAATAACGTAGTCAACTTTTCTGTCATAATCACCATTGATTATTTTAGAAGTAACATCGCATACATGTACCTGAATGAGGACGAATCTGGGGGATGACCCAGCATATATTTTGGCAGAATATGGCAAGCAAAACTATGGCATATAATGCCACTTACTTTGTCAAAACATGACACTTTATGGACACAAAATAGCCAATTTATTCCTACTCCTCTCCCACCATCCAATTATGGGAAATTTAAATTCTCAGGACAGCTCGTGGTTTTGCTGGTTTGCATATTTTCTTTCTTCGTGTTTTTCATGTAACAGCAGCCCACCCGTAAAAAATGGTCTGTCTTTATTGGGGTTGCCAACTGTACTACATATTAAAAAAGTAGGTGTTGTACTTTTTTCGCTAAAAATAATTTTTTTATGTTTATATTCGGCCTTGCTGGCTGCGGATCTGTGAAAGGGTCCGTTCAGGATCCTTCCAGTCACTAAAAGGAAAGCTGTACGAATTTATGAAAAACGGGCTGATCGTTCATTTCATATGAAAGAGAGCTTCGGTTTATTGAGAGAGCCAACCCCACATTTGGTTTTAGAAAGTACCTGCGTACGAATCAATTTGTTAAGCAAATCTGGCGTTTGTTTTTCAAAGAGCCAGACAAAGATCCTTCTCTGGTAATCTCCTTTCCCCAGGATTCCAAAGTACTGTTTTTTTGACTACTAAGCACTACTTAATCCTTAACCACGGAAAGTAGTCACCAACACATTTGACCACGCTGTTCAAAAATCGTTCTTTTTTAGCGCCTAAAAGACGTAGTCACCCAGAAAAAAAGAAAAATTTTAATGACAAAAAAACATGACATGACCCATGTTTGCCACCATCACGACGAGACCAATAGTGCATTTTGACATAAATGAAATGCACTAAAAGCTCCAGTCACAAAAAAACGCGAACCACATATCAGCAGGAAATAATTATTTAATTTAGGCCCACGCCCACGAACTGACTATTTGCTACAATTTATCGAGTATTACCGACCGTACTTTCTTGTCCTGAAAACGATTTTCCGGCTAAACTAATTTATTTCTATTCAAAAACGTTGGCAACCCTAGTATTTATTCTGTAATTCCATTTCAAATCTTACGATTAGTTCCTGGCGTATATTGCCCCCCAAAAAAGAACTTTGCTCGTTCTTATTCGCGACTTTAATTTGTATCGCATTTTCTTATTACTGTTAATGTTAATAATGATAATTATTAATTAATAATAATTGCTAATAGTATTAACCCCCAACATCCAGGAGGGATAGTCCAATTCACTCAAACGTTATTTAAAACAATAAACCCTACGTTTTTTTTCATTTAAAACGGATTTTATTCCCTGAGGCTAGTAGCTTTGGAAGCGACCCCCCTTTTTTTCGTAACCTTGGAACGATAATGCAACCGAAAAAATTAGTCACTGTTGGTGCTGCGAGGGGGAGGCATGCGACCAAGCCATCTAGCGGAAAAAAGTTAACTATTTGGACAGGATTCGGGAAATGATAAATTTTATAATTCTATAACTTTTTTCGAATTTTCTTTTCACCTAAATTTTTATTATATTTTTATGCTTTGACTAGCAGGGAATTTTTTTTTTTTAATAAAATAATTTTTAAATTCGAGAAGAGTCAAATTCAAAATTTGGGCTCTGAAGGCCAAATCTTATACCTATAAGGTTTCATATGAGTCCATAAAAAATGAAATATTCCAAATACTTTAGGCGTGAAACGGTGGAATAAAATATTGGCGGGAGGGGGGTACTTTCATGCCCCCTTAACGGTTTTGAGGTATTTCTTCAAAGTGGTTCGGATGCAGTTTATGAGTCTTTCGGGCAATTATCACTTGCAGAACTCAGCCAGTTTCGGCCGAGACACACATACACATACGAGACTCAGTTGGTAGCGTAATCCAGAAATTGTTGGTTCGAACCCCGCCCACGCCCGCTGTGTGGTGATCATAACTTGGCCCCAGGCTCTTGAGGTTATTGGGGCCTCGTTGTAGGCTGGCAAAACTTGGTGGTGGTGGCATACCATTCGTCACTCGTTGGCGCACCCCAGGATCGCGAGGGTCACTGCATAAAAACAAATGAGAAACCTACGCTTGTCTGATAAAAACAATTTAGTGGCGGATAACGTGTCACTCATATGTGGATTTAATATTTTGTGTGTAACACATCCCTCTTCGTCTCCTACGTCGTTTTAATAGTTTGTTTTTTATGGGTGCTCCGTTTAATTAGTATATTTTTACCCGGTTAATGGTTATATTTTGAGTATTTAGATTAGACGTGTGGCTTTTTTTTTTTTAACAAATATAATTTCTTAACTTTTCACTCTCGTTCATATTATGAGGTCTGACTTGTCATCTCTCTCTTTCTCTTTCACTCTTGTCACAATGGGACGCAGCGAGCCCTGATGTATGTACGTATTGCAAACAACTTAAAAATGAGGGAATTGGAGAAAGTGAGAGAGTCAAAGAGCCTACATCAATTTATTTTTTAGAAGGGAAGAATGCGATCATAACCAGGACTTGTCCAGAGGAGCGGGTATTCAGGGCCGTATCTGTGATGCTGTGGTGGGGATCAGCAACCATTTTATGGGGAATGTGCATGATTTTGTATCGCCGTGGGTTACGAATGACGCTCTCGTCGTGGTCGATCAGCTGATGACGAATTTGAATTACAAAAATCAATTGAAAACCAGTGCCCGGCACCTACTGCGTGGCGGATTTCACAGTTTCCTTTAGTTTTAGCTATTCAGCACCACACTCGACCGAGCAGGGTAAAAGAGAGAACATAAACATATCAAGCACGTTTTCCGTTGTATAGGGGGCCATTGATTAACAGGACCGTCCCCATTTTTATGAGTTGCCCTTATCGGGGTAAATCCTTCACTAAGAGACCCATGGTGTCTACAGACCGGGGGCCGTGGTTAGAGTTGTCGGGAAAAACTCACGTGAGGTGGTTGTTATGGCGAGATAGTATTATTTCTGATGTAGCGTCCTTGGATCCCGCTTGCGAGATTTAGACGACTCTAACAACGGCCCCTGGTGTGCAAAAGTCAAGGAATGACGTGACTTTATTAGAAAAGTCAGAGGGGGAGGGCCCCTCCTCATCACCCTTGATTAGAGCGAAATAGTACGTCCGAGGTCCATTTGTACTTTTGTAAGCACTTTTTCACAAAATGACTCCAACGTATCTCCGGAAAAGCATACAATTTTACATCGGTGAACACCGTTCATTGAAACGTCGCGAATTTCCATAGCATGAATTATCCGAGTTGCCACTTGTAGGACGCGAATCAAGCCATTTGGTTGTTCGGGTGTGGTCAGTTCATACACTGTTGGGGTGAGTGTAACCCGTCAGATAGCTCAGGGAAATACTGAAGTAATCAATGGAGGGGGGAGTCGATCAGTTCGGTAAAGGAACGGATGGTCAGTTAATCATTTTTAGGGTGCAAGTAGTCAATTAATCGTTAAAGGGCGCAAAGCCCCAGTTTCGCCATTTTTAGGCCATAGATAGCCATTTTTAAGCCGTGAATCGTCAGTTACGCCATCTGTAGGGCAGACATTTTGATAATGTGAATGGCTATTTTTAAGGCACGAATCGTCAGTTTGGATATTTTTAGGCGTGGATGGACAGTTCGGTCATTTTTGGAACTTGAATTGCCTGTATTGGCCTGTAGATAGCCATTTTAAGCGCAACAATTGCCAGTTTCAAAGCGCGAATCTTCAGTTGAACATTTTTGTTGTGGATACGTCCGTAGTTTCGTTATAGGGTACATTTTCTCAAAGTTTAGAAGAAGTTCTCGCTGACAATCTGACTATGCGCATTTCACTCTAACCCCGCTCCTTCTTCGCCGTCCAGTAGAGCCCCCACCAACGCCTATCGCAGGCTCATGCTCTTCGTCTCCGTAAACCGGCCGTAAAATGCAATAAATAAACAGTGATATCCACGGAAATCTTTCGGGTGTAACTACTACAGCCTTCAGAAATTTTTTTTTGTCTTACGCAAATACAAGTAAGCTTTACCATTTTGGGCCGCGAATAGTCTTTACCGTGGAAGTAGCTATTTTTTAGGCCGCTGATAAGCAGTTGAGCCATTTTTACGGTGCATAGTTAGGATTAGTAAATTTTAGGGTGCAAATTGCCCGTCAGGCACGAATGTACAGTTTATTATTTTAAGGGCTCGAATAGTCAGTTTAGCGGTTCTGCGTCAGTAGACTACGAACAGTCATTTGAGCGATTTTCAAGGTGCGGATGGACTTTTTGTCCATATTTGGAGTGCAAGCAGTCGGTTTTACCAATCGTCAGTTTGACAACTTGTTAGACGTGAATCGTGATTTTAGCTTTTTTTAGGATGCATAGACGCTAGGTTGTGAATAGCCAGTATGATCGTTTTCGGAGAGCAAATTGTCTTTAATGTCATTTCCAAGGCCTGATTAGTCAGTTTATTAGGGCGCATTTAATTATGTTTGCAATTTTAGGGGGGGGGGTTGAAAATAGAGATTTCAACTATTTTTAGGGTTCAAATTGTCAGTACATATGACCATTTTCAGGGCGTGAATATAGACACTATGACTACTTTCAGGGCATGATTAGTCAGTTTAGTTGATTTTTATGGCGCGAACGGTCAGTTTTGTGCTAGTTTGAAGACGGTAATCGTCAGTTCAACCATTTTTCGGTACACCGATAGTCAGTTTTGCCAGTTCTGTGGTAGTGTCCACAGCTACCACTGGACACCCTTTAAGGCCGAGATTCAGGTTAAGATTAAAGAACAAATAACCGTTTCCCATCCTGCGGAAATATCTTGATATGACCCTGTTGATGCGTTTCACTGGACATGATTCGATTCTCAAAAAATGATGAATATTTTACTACAAGTTGGTGAACGAGCTTATTTTCTCTCCAGTTACTCTCCATGTTCCCGCATTTGTTTTGTTGAGGGAAACCATGATTCAAGGACCTTCAATTAAGCCTCTCTTCTCGCTTCCAATAAATCTTTTCAGGTTGGTAGTAAAGTATACGCCGATGGGATGATTCTAGAAGAATTTTTGGAGACGATGCTCTCAAAATACCTGCCGCTATTCGCTCATACGAATTTACACAATGAGCTTAGCAGTGGTGATGAAAGTGACAAGCGACCCGCTAAAAAATCGAGGAAAAGCTCTGATTAATAGGCGAAGGAGACAGAATATACGTATTAAAGCGCACCTAGTTTTTTCGATTCGTTTATATATGTATTATTCATCTTTTTTTTTTACATAGTTTAACAGTGTTATATTGTCATATGTATAAATAACGACTATTGTGTGTTTCGACTCTTCGAAAGTGTGGTTCGAAAAAGTGTATCCAATATCATCGTTTTAACGAGAAAGACATGAAAGTTTATCTCGGCTTTTGTACGGAAAACTATGAAAAGAAAACAAACATATTCTCTAATGAATTAACCATAGGCTTAAGTTTTCAATACCTATGTTCGGATTATACGCGGAATTCCCTCTCACGCTGCTGCCATCAGCATTACTAACACTCGATTATGCTGCTCGTAGAGAGGCTTTCCGCGTATAATTGTGATCTGGGGCCAATATGCATGCATGCATTAATGGAGTTGCTGTTTTATATGTGTACATCTTATGAATTGATTTCCTCGGCCAGTCGCAACGGCTTGTAGTCCTCAAAAACATGAAGTGAGATCTGGGGATAGCCATTATAGTCGCTATGCCAAGTATCCATCCTATAAACGCGTTACTACTACGTGGTTAAATTATTGTTAGAAAAATCGTTTTTTAATTACTTACGTTTTTATTTTATTTACATTGACTCATTCTCACCTTCACTATAGATAGTGCTGTTGCGTGTAGATTGTACGGTCACTTGATCATACTGCTAATGTTTGCTACACCCGCATTCAATGACGTTATTCCTTATATATTATTTTTATTATTTAGATTAAGGGTCATGATCAGTGATCTTCCCTAACTTTGAAATGCTCCCTTGAAAACAGGCATATTGAAACAGGTGCGCTGACGCTTGTTTTAATAGACCTTGTGATTTTTGAACAGCTTAATTGAAGGCTTCGGTTTGGAAGATCTCTGACTACGACCTTGAAGACGCCTTCACGTGGGAGCTGTGACAGATAAACTTTGAGCTGTAGCCAGTCAAAGAGCAGCAGGAATTCAGCTGGAAGTCTGAACTGTGACCGTTCACACGTGAAGGCGCCTCAAGTCTAGCTTCCTTCAAACTGTGATTTTTTAAAAATAGGACGCTATATGATTATTAGCTTTTTATTCTAATATTTATATATATTTATATGCGTATATTTTTCGCTTATCTTGCATTATATCTACCATGCATATTTTATATTTATTTGGCATGAAATTTTACCCAATCCCTTATCATTGCTGTTTATTTATTCTTTCCGTTATCCCTTTCTTTGTCTAAACCCTTGTTACCAAATGTATATTTCCATACATAAACACAATAGAATTTAGTGCGAAATACTCATATCTTATACATATACTATTTATAAACCAATCGCTTAAAAATAAATCTCAAGCAGACGTTGCTATTTGAAAACATTGCCCCCTTTGAAACACCCCCTATGTTACCTGGTCATTCTAAATCTACGTTGTTTTCTCCCTTCTCCTCCCCTCAACACCTCCGTCTCGCCACTACAAGCATGCGAAACTGTGAATTAGCCTTGAAATGATTTGATGTAAGTTAATTGTTGACTGTCGAAAATCGTTAGGGAGACTGTCGTTTTCAAATTTTCCCCTCCCTCCCTCCATCGGTATTGAATTAATAGGTCTGGCATGAAAATGAGTCTCAGCGGTTTTCAATTAAATTTTGTTGTCTGTGATACCAAGGGTTGTTCTAAATTGATTTTTTTTAACACTTTTCCCCTATCAAACTTTCCATTTCTCTGGGGTTTACTTCAATTCTGTAGTATTCACCGTTTTTTTGTTTCATCTTGAAAAACACTTCGACCAATATTAATTGGTCGCTGTACATGTCAAGTTTCTTGGTCGACTTCCTGGCCCAAGTGGTCAATACCCCGCAGTGAGCCACCACCCCCTTCTCGATGTAAAACAATTACGTGTAATATGTGCTTATTTTGCATAATCCTAAGTGAAATTATATTTTTAGCTATACTTTTACTAAGAACTTGTAAATATGAAAAATGTTCTTATAGTATGGTGTGAGAAATAATTTACAGCATCCATGAGGATTTGTCAGCAATCTGTAAATGTGAATTCAATATAAACGGAAGGGTACTGTGAGCCTACAAAATGAACGATACATAGTAATTAAACATTATTGTCATTTACCTATATGCATTATTAGTTGCTATAGTTATTATTTTTTTAAAAAAAAGAATGAGCAATTCGTTTTCAACTTATGATTCACTGAAAGTATAATCATATTTGTGAACGTGGTGTCGTATACCAATTTGTGTGCAATCATGTAAGAAGAGAATTATGTATAAAAGTATTATAGTGCGTCGTTGGAACGTGAACTGTTTCGTATATTTGATGTTATGAATATACAAAAGCATGACAACATGCATGTAATGACAAAATTATATAATTGACTCTTCTCATAGAAGGCGTATCCTGAATTTTTTGTGGTAGCGTATAAACCCGAGGTTAGCGCTGTTATGCCGGTAAACGAATTCGTATAGTGGTGAGATCGCCATCGCCTTTATTAGACTGTAAAATTTCTGTTTAGCTCTCCATGTAGACGCGCGTCAGTGCCGGCTTTAAGGGCAGTCGAGCCGGGCGCCGCGCCGTGTCCTAACGGGCGCGTCAAACAAAACTAGGAGGAAAAAGGTGGACGAAAAAAATACTAGAATAGCATATGTGACGCGCTTCACGTCACTTTACGCGCGATTTTCGCACAAAGTCGTGAGAAAAAGTACTCTTAGCAGTGACGTAAATGTACTTTCGTTCACTCTGTGACGTAAAGCTAGGAAAGACCAAGCCAAGATTTTAGTGTTTCTTTCGTCAAGAGATTGCCGTTGTCCAAATGACCACTTTCTTCAAAATTCAAGCGAAAAGTACTAATTCGTGCCTCCTAGAGTCAACTTCGCTGCTAAAATTGAGAAAAAGCTCTAAAATCGTGGATAAAGTGTAGAAAAAGCAGTCATCCGCAGTTAAAAATACGAAACACGCTAATAATGGTTTTGGGAACAAGCACCAATTCGCGCTTAAAATTTCGAAAACGCCAAATCTCGGCTTCTGAAGGCCAGTTTTTTGTTCAAACTGAGAAAAAGCGCTAATTCACGGCTAAAAGTGAAAAAAAAAACACTAATTCGTGGGTATAGAAACAGGTCTAATTTACGGATAAAATTGGAAAAAATCTCCCATCTAAAATCACGCTGCTAAACTCACAAAAAATTCACGACAAAATTGAGGAAAATCGCTAATTCGTGGCAAAAATGAAGAAATAGAGAAAAATCGCCAATTCACCGATAAAATTGAGAAGAAGCGCTAATTCGCGTTAAAAATAGAGAAAACGCAAATTCGTGGCTGAAAGTGAACAAAATCGCTGATCCGCGTATTTCATTCAGAAAAAGCGTTTATTTGCGGCAAAAGTTGGGGGGGGGGAACTCTTATTCACGGTAAAAATGTAGAAAATTGATAATTAGCTGCTAAATTGGGAAACACGCTGATTCGCCGTTAAAATCGAACAAAATGGGTAATTAGGGATTAAATTGGGAAAATTGCTAAAGTCAGGAAAAAGTGCTGATTCACGGGTTATATTGGGAAAAATCGCTCATTAGCGGTTAAAATCGAGAAAAACACAAATTAACGGCAGAAATGGAGAAAAATCGTCAATTCACGGCTAAAATGGAGACAAAACGCTAATTGATGAGCCTCGAAAAATTGAAATTCGCCGATGACATTGAAAAGAAGCTCTGAAGTCTGGAAACAACGCTAATTCGTGGTTAAAATTGAGTAAACGCCAATTCCCGGCTCCTTCATAGAAGGAGATAAGGCAACTTCATGGAGGCGCTGGTGAAAGATTCGCCCTGGGGCGCCAAATGTCTAAGGTCGGCACTGTGAGTGCCGTGCTATAGGAGGGGGCATCCCGGCCCAAAAAGGTGCAGGCATTATGGGACCAACCCCTTCAATCGCTCGTCTGATCGAAAAGACGTCTAAATTTTCAGATTCCCCGTGCCGAGAAACGTCAAGATGAGTGGTTTCGCCCATTTTTGAATTTTGGTAGTTTTCGCCAAAAACGCCCGTTCTTAAGTGTTGTGTTTGGGGGGGGGGCGTAATTCACACTATTTTTTGCTATTTCAGCTATAGTTTCAGCACGGTCACTCAGAACATGCTCCACCAGGTGGTCCCGGGCAGGACGCCCCTAAGGGTCCGAAAGTAAGCGTTTTGGATCGTCTTTTGGATTTGCTTGGCGGTTCATGAGTCCTTTCAGACCATGCTAAATTGAGAAATACAGTACGTATTGGACTAAAAGAGGGGCTGTCAACGTCTCTCAAAGTGGCCAAAAATGAGCATTTCACACTTTCGTTGGATTCGGCCGACTTTCGTCTACTCTTGAGTGGCTCAGCTCAGTTCTGCGGCGTCGAGGCTCTTTCTTTGTGCTTCAGAGCTGTCAACCCTTACCCTTTACTAAGTTTGTGTATGAGACCCGCGATTTAGAGTGGCTCTCGGCTACGTGGCCCACGGTTGTCATCGAGGTTTGGACCGCTTGCCTAGGGATTCGTGCGGCATAGGATGCCGAAGAGTGCCCAACCTTTCAACCAATATAGACTGTCGACCAGCTACTAAATTAACTGTTCATCCTTGGGTTTACGTCCGTGGTCATTTTTCCATTCAAATCAAAGGCCAGTAGTTGGCATGTTTTATTTTATTTCACTTCAAAAATAACATTTCAACAAAGTGGAATCAATGTAGCGTGCGTTGGTACTATCACGTATCCGTTTTACAAACAATATTGCCGAGTACAAAGGAGTTTGTGGGTGGCTACATACCGTTTCACATTAAGGCACAATTCAGCACGAGGAATATAAAAGTGTGGGACGAAAATATGTTTAGTAAAAACAACGTCAACTTTTTTGTTGTACTGAGACGAAGACGTGCTGGGCCCGCTCTAAAAAGCACAGTCTTCAAAGAGGGGAGGGGGATTGGCAGTAGCTACGTATTGTGGCTCATGGAATTTGTAAAGAAGTTGGGGTTCGTGATGTGCGTGCGCGTGTTGGTGCAGCATGTTTTAGCCAGTAAGCGGACGCAAGTCCACTCTCACTTTCTCATTGGTGCTGAGCATTCCAATTGAAGGGTAGAAACCAGTGGGCGGCATTTCCACTCTTCTCATACCGATTATTGAGCCGTTTCGGGTGAAGAAAACCTAAAAAAAATTGATGTTTTTGTTTGCTGGTGGATGAGGGCAGGAGGAAGGATGCACAACCTCGACAGCTTGGCGTTTCCTTTCGTAGACCAACTCCCCATTGGGTACATCGTTGTCGCTAGATGAGCGGGAATCGTCACTCCAACTAAGGGATTCGTCACTGATCACATCGCAAAAACTATTGATGGAATATTTTGTTTAAAAAAATGAGTAGATGAAGAACAGAATATAAAACCCTGACTTGAATGTCGTATCGGCTCGAAAAGAGATTCCACAACCGAGGATGTCTCCCTTGTTGCACCTCGGACCAAAATCCTCACCCACGCCGCTTCCAATGAAAATTTTCCCGTCATCGGCGTGGTAGGCTATGGAGCCTTTGTCCCACCCGGGATGCCTATTTCTAGGATAATCCTTTAAGGCGAGGGGAAGTGGTTACTAAAATACTACTACCACTAAAATATCAGTAGCCAAGTTGCAGTCCATAAATAATACCTTTTGGGTGAGACCAACCGCTATGTAGCAATTTTTGCCGGGGTCTATTATTTGGATTTCGAAGTAGTGGAATGTGGTATTGAGGGGTCGCCGAGCTTGAGCGAAACCAACGTCCAAGCCATGACCAGTGTATTCTAGAATCTATTGTTTAAAAAATAAGTTATTTCAGAGGGAAGTTTGATTTTTAAATAATAAAACGAACAAACCTGGCCGTTTGTGAAGGTTATGTCATGCATGCGACACCATTCTTCTTCGTTTGTATCGACAGCCATAAATGAGTCATCATTAATTTCTAAATTAGTGTCTACATGGACGGTAGAATTATGCGACAGCTCCATGTTTCCCCCTACAATGGAACAACTATCTCTGTAGGGAAATCGACAGTGCTTGCTTGGGGTCGAAAACGGTTCCAAAATCTTATTTTTTCGGATCGGTTTGTTTTAGGGTCCAATTTTTCGGCTCCGAAAAACGTTTTACGGCCATGATCGACTCAAAACGCAGTCGAGCCGGCCACTGAAACATGACAACGCTCTTTTCAGTAACTTCAATGTCCTCAGTCCTAAATTAAGTTTTCCAAGCATGCGGAAGGATTGGGATAGAAGTTGGTGGTATGTCATGTTTCAGCAACTTTGGGGGTATTTGACTGAAATCAGTCGACGTATATTTACAACGAAAAACATGGTGGTGGGAGGGGGTGACGGGGACCTTCTCGTTACATACAAATATGAATTTATGATCACCTGAATGTGAAAATCAATAAAGTGGTTTTTATACTCACGAGAGGACTGAAGAAGCCAATAAATAAATGAATAAATTAAAATCAATGTTTTCAACCTTCGTACTAGTGTGATTGAGCCTTCAAATAGTGATTGTCACAATGTATTTATGTTTTTGGTATATGCCATGTATCACGACTATAACTGCAGATTTTGGTGTCGTACATAGAAGGCATAGCGGAACGAGCTCTAATAAATTTGTCTCAATGCGAACCTCAGAGCTGTAACTCGGACACAAAAAAGGAAATCATAGAAATGTGATAGTACATCAAAACACTCCCTCCACCCCTCATCTATGTTACAGTGATAAGAAAATGCAGGGATTTCTACAAATTCTCTTACCTCACACCCAACGGTTAGACTACAACCCGCATGACAGAACGAGTCGTGCTGGCCATTGCCTAACCAACAGGCCAATGAGAATTCTCCAAATATTCCTTCCTATCGTTATTTCTCACCAACCGCATATGCGTTCAGAATTACCATATAAAAAATTGTCGGCCACCCAAAACATTTTATGTTTTTACAAAAACTTTTTTTTTTTTTTACAAAAACTCACTGCTTTTACAACTGACTTTTCAACGTAGAAAAATATTTAAAAAAAATAATTTCGTGGATTTGGCTCAATCAAAATGATACCCCCCCCCCCCACGTTCCGGTAAATGAGGCAATCCGATTCGAGGCGCCGTTTTAAGTAAAGCGGGCGTTGCCCTTTTATAATGCGATGGGCCATTGACATGAGCTTATGATTAGGATTACCAACTCGAAATTTGGAAAAATGGGAACAAATTTTCGTGCCAATCTCACAAAATTAGTCTTTTGATGAGCTAAATCAAGGAAAATTGGTTTTTTGGAAGAGTCAAATCCATGGTTTTTTGATAAAGCCAGCCCAGAGAAATTGGTTACTTGAGCTTGGGTCACCCCCACCCACTCATATGTTGACCCAAACCGACTAAATTTAATTTTTACAGATATAGGTACGCGATATTCGTTGTTCCAACAGCTAAACCGGATGAAATTGGTTTTTTAATAACCAAACTCGCAAAATTGGTTTTTGAGTGAGCCAATAAACCCTCGGAATTGGTTTTTTGAGAAAGCCAAATTTGCGAACTTTGTGTTTTGGGGAGCCGAACCCGCGGACTTGGTTTTTGGTAGAGTCAAATCAGTGAATTTCATGTTTTGAAGAGCCAGGAAATTTGTTTCTTCAGATTGGAACACCCTTGAACTAATGATGGTGACCAAAACCCGCCAAATTGACTTTTTAAACAGCCAAACAAGCGAAATTAGTTGTTTTCACTGACTAAACCCCGCGAATTAGTTTTCTTTCTCCGTGACTAAGCCCTGCGAAATTTGTTTTTGGTGGAAGTCAATCCCGTGAATTTTCCGTTAAGATCTGAAACCCCGAAATTGACTCGAAATTGGTTTTTAAATTACTGAACTCCACGAAAAAATTGTTTTTTTATTGACTGGGCCGTATGTGGCCATACGGAGTACATACAGCTTGACCACGTCCGACTATGCATGTAGTGACTATACATATACAATGGCCTTGTACCGACACCGCGCCTGATAAGTGCAATTTTTCCCCTTTTCTTGTTATCTTGATTAACTTGTAATTCAACCTATTAGTTGGGGTTCGAACGGGGAAAATGTCTATCCCCCTCCCTCTTTGTTCCCCCTCCTTCATCAACAATTCAAAGTTGTCACCAAGTTTGGCTCTCGATTCCTACTGAGCATTGCACTGCAACATCCACCACCACACCTCATCTGCGTGCACCTTTCACCGTGCAAATTATAACATTCAATACGTACGCAATTCTAACCGTCTAACTGACAGTTGGGGTCCATCGGAACAGGAGTCTGCGCTAGATTATTGATTCCATGATGTTCCTGTATTCATTCAAATTTCATATTTCCACGATTTAATATTTACAAAATAATTATTTACAGTTCGGAGTCATTTCTTAACCGATTTTTTCAAGCCATAAACCCCCCCCCCACCTGTATTCAATCGCTTATATTTACAGGCCAATTGTTGCGAAATGTTACTGAACCTGGGATGCACTGTTCTTTTTTTTAGAATCCATTTTGCCTTATTCCAACTATACACTTATTTTTTGTTGCCTTTCCATTACTTGAATTCTTAAAAATTGCAACTAGGAAAATAAATATTATGTGATGTCGTCCGTTTAAATATCGTTAAGAAAGTTATGGATAACACCTACGGCGAACTAGAAGCGTCGGTGAGTCACTAAATACGTTTTATTTACGGTTTAATCAGCATACAAATAAATTTATTTTTTTCCTTTCAGATTGAAAAGACGGGTGGCCGTTTGGAGAGTATTTCTTCGAACCTTTCAAAATGTGACAGTATTTCTGAGGCAGGCGATAACGAGGCTGAGGTAAAAATTGGGTCATTAAGTAATAATTATTCTTCGAAGGCTTTAGACTTCTTTTCTTACTCTCTTTCAACAAAACCAAAAGCTCCACGAAGGGGATGGTACAATCTGGTGTTTTTGGACACCAAAGACCATAAAATATTGATGGTATGCCATTCAAGATTGTGGAGATGAAGGGAATCAAGCGGTAAACGATCGTAATTGATTTTCCAGAATCAGGGACGTCTACTCAAGGGGGGCTTGGACGCCGTCGGCGTCCAACGCTAGGGGGGAGACTTAAAACTTCTTCAGGGGGGGGGGAATTATTCGTGGTAGTGGGGGAGTGTCCAAAAGTGTCAAGGGAGGGATGTTGTCCGATAGTTCTTGATCGGTGTGTGCACTAGGTGGACACCGGAAGGGGGAATAATCCAGGACATGTATATGTATAATACACAATAAGGCAAGGAATGAGGTGACCAAAAAAATGCCACTAAATTGAGGTTTTAGGGTTGCGTTGCAAGTGCAAAATTGTGCGAAATTTAGCTCTTTCTAACCCCAAATTTCGCGAATCTGGATCTTTTAGGAACCATGAATTTCGCGTGATTACTACCATAAATTACCAAACTTTTCGGGGTTTGCTCCCTGCTCCCCATCGGTAGATCCGTTCTGTAGCGTACCGAGGTAGAGGCGAGTGTTGGGTGGACCGGCGACCCCGAATAGCTCGAAGATGGAAAAATTTGGATTTTTTGGTTTTATGTTCATGGTTGAAAGTACGTGGAAAGGAGGATTTGGATCCTTTCGGCGATTTTCAGTCCATCCGACCTGGAGGAAACAACGTTTAAAGATGCTCACCAATTTTTTTGCTGAATCGTGATCGTGAACGTGATCAAGCCCTTGTTTATTAATTTTGGTTCATAATGGAGAAAAACACAAATTAGCGGTTAAAATTAAGAGAATACCAATTCGCGGCCTTCTGGTGAATACAACTCTAAGGCTAAACATTGGAAAAGCGCTAATTCGTGATTAAGAGTGAAACAAAACCAACTAATTCGCAGCTAAAATGAAGAAACCCTAATTCGCTACTGAATTGGAAAAAAATATCCAATTCACGGCTTAAATTTAAGAAAAAAGTGCTCATACGCGGCTTTAAACTGAGAAAAAGCGCTAATCTGCGAATACAGTGTGGAAAAAGCGCGGCTAATAATTAGAATGAGCCATAATTTAACGCTATGTGGTGTTGATTTCATTCAATTTGTCAAAATTAGGCACTGAAATCTCCAGGTTTTCTACACTTGTGTATCACTAGCGAAAAAATGAAAGTACCTACTATTCATTAAGGTTGTTTTTCACTGTAATTTTTCATCTTAAAAGCCTTTAATACATGAGAGGGGGGATTAATGTTCATAAGGGGGGGGGGATTTCGCGTCCAGCCATAAGGGGGGGGGGGATAGACGCCGCTGTCCAGAATCTTGAAACGGCAGTAATAAAGTAACCCAGGGAGAGCAATTTCAGTTTCTCATGTCTCGGACCCCCCCCCCCCCTCGAACCACCTGAACCCCTGATTTTATTATAAATTGTACATTTAACCCTTTCAAAACTTCGTCTCTCTCATTTCAGATAATTGAAGGACTACTTCAAACCGTGAAACAAGTACAGACTGACTACGCCACGTTTCGAGGTGACTTACTAGAATTAAGAGAGCTACAACGTCAGGTGCGTTACGAGCTACAAACAAGTGCTCACGAGCTTCAAAAAACCGTTCTCTCGCTTCGTTTGAGAATTCCAAAAGGGCAATTACCAAATTCTAGCATTGACAATGTTCATTTGTAAAAATAACAAAATTTATTCTTGAAATTTTGTTATTTTTCATGCGATGCACTTTTTGCATGAAATCAATTTTTTTAGCTGTTTTTACTTCTCCCATGTTATTTTTTACTTCCATGTTCCCGTAGGGAAATTTTTACCTGCTGTACTCAAGTACCACCCAGAGAGCTAAAGGATATAACTCAAAACAAAAAGTAAAAATTACTAAGTCCCGCCCTCTAGGACTTAATTTTATTTTCATAAGACATTTTTCGAATTAGCACCAGGGTTAAAATATTCTTTCAAATGCAGAGTTAATTTTTAGTGACGGGACAGAGGAGGCACGATTGAGTTTAAATAACGCGAATGTGGTTAATCGCGAAGGAATTGTTTAATTTAAAAAGGTTCACTGTGTGAAAGATTTGCTCAAGTGTTAGGATCACAGTTGAAAACAAAAACAAAAAATGGCTCATGCACAGTGTTTCCACTTTTCAAAATTCAGTTTTTATTTTCGAGCGGGGGGTCCTTTCGAAGACTGAGTAATATGAACTAATCCCAGGCTGTAAACAAAAGGACTTGACAATGTCTGTCGTTTTAATCTTATTAGGAAAGAAATCCATTGCGAGAAATAAAAAATTTAAAAAAAAAATATTTTTAAATACAAGGAATAAAAAAACAGCTTATGACAATTATAATTCCGCGTAGTAACCTTGCTTTCTACAATGCTTGTGAGCTTTCGAATCTTCCTTTTTTTCAGCCTTGGACAAGTAGTGAGATGTTCGAAGAAACAGGTGCATACGGCCACCAAAGGGGACTCGTGCTTCTTTTTTAAAAAATGTGTTTTGAAATATACTTAATTTTGAGCAGTTAACAAGTAGCTATTTAGGAGTTATTTAGTTGCTAGATGTCAGTTCAAAAGGGCGCTACAAAAATGACGAATATAACAAGAAGGCGAATCTTTTGAATTGGTGCATAACATATCGTAGAAAGTCAGTTTCGCAAAAGCCTTGCATGCCCGCCCTGGAATAATTTATCACGATGCTTTTGTTAATTTTCGTTTTCAAAGAGGTGTTTTTGCCCTCAAATCACATTTAGCATGCAACAAACGCTTTTTGTCTATTTTTCTTCAGTTTGTTGTGTACAGTGCATCAAAATAATGATCATAACAAACATATCGAAGAAATGTTAATCTTCAATTCAAATTGTTTGAATTGTTTTGGTTGTTTTTCGTATTATTTTTTTGCCTGCTGTTGGAAATAAAGTTTCAAAAATAGAAACAAATTATTGACCTTCATCATATACACGTCCCTGTCCCTTAAATCCCCCCTCCCCTTGCCAAGGCACCTGAATCGGTGGCGTTTATTCCAATCGCCAATCGTCAGTTGAAAGGGGGGGGGGGATTGCCAAAAAATCGTCAAAAATTACGAATTCACGCAAGTGCTAAAGAACTTGAGACGAAAATGTATTTCAATTATTATGACCTTACAATTTACTTAAACTTTAATCTTCGCAAATTCGCCAGAAGGCCGAATTTTCCCGGATTTGACACGCACACAACCCAATTTAGTGGTGTTGTCCTATTCAATAACAAAAGTTAATGTTGTAGTTGAGTTGTTGTTGAAGTTGTTAAAAAGCAATTCGCCGAGTTGACTCTTTGTAAAACTTGTGGATCGGGCACGTCAGAAACCAATGTCGAAGGGCCCACCTTTCTAAAAAAAAAAAAAAAGTCAACCTCACGGTATAATTTCACTCCTTTTTTCCCCTAAAGGTGACATTTCCAGCGTGTTGGCTCATTTTAAAGAGCAATTTCACAGGTCTGGCTCATTTCAAAAACAAAATTCTGCAGGGATGCCCCCATTCAGAAAAAAAAAAAACAATTTTGTGGAGTTATGGACCATCGCTTGAGTGAGTGAGAGAACTGAAATGCCCTTAGCCCCCCACCTGCCCTACCACGCTACCCACTCACAACATTAATAAGTTTGATCACCCCAAGGAGGGATGGAGGGCGTTGAGTGGTGATGATGATGACGGGTTGGAAGTGTAAAATAATGTAACTAGTACAGGTGCACAAAAAGATGATTAAAAAAAAATGGAACCTACATGTTTCGTTGTTGTTGTCTTGCGAACTTGAGCTGTCTCACTAATTTTAGTGGCAGCTTTTATACATGATGCCAGGCAAAAAAATTGAACTAATCTGAAGAATTTCCAATACGACCGTCAAGAACACGAAAATGGAAGTTTTCAGCCCCCTACTAACTAACTATCATCGAACTAATTATCATTTGACTCCGAATAACTGCAGGACAAATGGCCTCATTGGAAACTAAAATTCTGTGTCTACCTGAAGCAACAGGACAGGACAAAGATAATTCAGAAGACAACAAGATAGCAACACTCCTTAATTTGCTCTGGTACGAAGGTTCTTAACACATATGACACTTAAAGCATGCATAAATCTGTAGCCGTAGGAGCCTACATCGTCTGTCTTCCCTCCTTGAGGTTCGTCTATGCATGCTTTATCCACTAACCCTCGTAGTTTAAGCGCTTCTACTAAGAATTAAATATATGCCTTTTATTTCAAATTCTCCTGGAAACAACGTCACTTTGGAAGAAAGTATAAAACCACATTCGATGCCCACTGTTTACGAACAAGAAACACTGTCATATAAAGTTTCAATTTTTCGGAAAGAAGGGCAATCACTCGGCAGTTTGATTTTAGAATTGAAAAGGCAAACCCAGCTGTGTGACTTAGTTTGTTCAGATGAAAATTGTGAAACGAGCAATGCAGATCGAATGATTAGGGACAGATTGTTAACGACAACAGCGGAAAAGTAAGTCCCTACAAGAAATATTATTCAGAGAACCAAATTTATCCCTTCAAAAAGCAATTGATTATTGTAATTGTAGAGCAGTCGAAACAAGCCAGGCTCAAACGAGACTTTTATGTTCTGGAGTTGAATCGTCCATCTCCTTACAATACCCTTGTCGAGGAAAAATCAATCAGTAAACTACGAAACATTTGTTGGCCCACAAAGTCTAAGTCGTCCAATCAAAAATCGTTACTATTATACATAAACTGGACATTGCAGAAAAACCTGTGCCTCGCCACTCGAGAGCTAAACTTATCTCTCAAAAGAGACCATGTCTTGATACCAACATCAGAAGATATTTGTGCAGGCTGTGCGGGAAAAAATTATTCACAGTTCTAGGTTCTAGACATGAAAAATGGGGGGAGGGGATGGGGCATGTGGAACTAGATTATGTGAGTTCCCGAGTCTGCACCTTTTCAACACCATTTGGAACGTGGTATTCTTTCCAACATTTACCATTTTGGTTATCCATAGCTTCAGAGGGTTTTCAAAGACACAACATTGACATTCCTGGGCTCTACTTTAAACGTTACTTGATTGTGAAGAAAAATTTGAAAGAACGATTCTTATAGTATGGGTACTTATTATACTTAATAGAGTCGGTACGCTTATTACTCGTTTTTATTTTTTTACTTATTAGCCAAACAGTCACGCAATGAAAACTAAACTGCCTTTCGTAGCGTGTCTTCATAATTTCAGAAAAGCACATTTTAGAAGCATTTGCAACACATTCCCAAAAGGTGTTAGTTTGAAAACATTGTATGGTTTTGGAAACGTTTATGATTCATTTCTCTGTGGTGTCAGATTCTTAATAGAAACATTTAATTTAACGTTTCTTAAACGTTTCAGACACATTTCTAAAGCGTGTTCGGCGAACATCAAAAAGCGGACATAGTAGTAGAAGCCTTCATTTTCTTCAAACACTCACACATTTTTCCTTAATAATTATAATCAGAAAATACTGTATGGTCCTATGACCGTTAAAAAGCGGACATAGAAACAATTATAAAAGGTTTTTTTAACGATTTCAGAAACCTTTCAGAAACAAAAATCAAAATGTTTCTGAAACGTACCTTTGCTACTAGGGGAGATAGCGTCTTACAGAATGCATTAGAAAAAACTCAAAAATGCAATATCTTTGATGCCAAGAAGATTCGTTATCGTTAAAATCAAGTGAAATTTATAGGGATCATTTTTAACGAGCAAGTTCAAGAGCCTGATCCTGCCCAAATTGAAGCACTCGATCGTCCGTAACTCTTACAAGGGCAAGACGTTTTAATTCAAACAGAAGAGGGAAATGAAGAATAGTCAAAAATGTGAACTATTGCTGAGTTGAAGACCAGGGTGACTTCCTCTATCGACGAAACAGTAGATTTTGGAACCATATAGAAAATATGAAAATAAATAAATAATAATGAATAAAGTGTAAAGTATGTAACAAGTGCACAACAATATGATTTAATGAAAATAAATTATTTGGTTGTTGTTGTCTTGCGAACATGAGATGTCCTACTAATTTTAGTATTAGCTTTTACAGGAATAAGAGGGGGGAACATAACGTTATTTTTGTTAAAGTTCTTATTTATCAATAAAAAAAATTTTTGCGGGACAGGTTCGCCCCAAAAAGCAATTTCGTGGTTTTCGCTGCTACCAAAACATGATTTTGCGCTGTTGGGCCATTTCAAAGGACAATTTCACGGGTCTGGCTCATTTCAAAAACAAGATTTCGCGGAATAAGAAGGTATTCTTTGTCTATCCTCCAGCAATTTTTATTATTGACAAACACGTAAACCGGTTTTCAGCTCTACTAGAGTTTGTGTTTGATACGCCCTAGTGGTTAAAAAAATTGATACGTCCGAAGATGGCTCGGTAGAGCTGAAAACCGGTTTACGTGTTTGTCAATAATAAAAATTGCTGGAGGATAGACAAAGAATACCTTCTTATTCATATACGACCTCCGCAACATCGCTAAAAACATAAATTAAGATTTCGCGGGGTTGACCCATTCAAAATCTATTTTGCTGGATTTGCTCATCAAACAAACAAAAAATCGCTGGTTTAGCGATCACTCGAAAAACCAATTAGGCACGTTCGTTTTCATCAAAAATGAAATTTCGCGGAGTATAGTTGGCTCGTTCAAGTCCAATTTCCTGGTGCCCAGCTCCCTAAAGAAAATTTAAAAAATAAATAAGTAAATAAATAAACATAGTAGTTGGCTAATTTAAAAAAACACATTTTGCGCTGCTGACACCCATTCAGAAGGCAATTCCTTGGAGTTGGCTAATTGAAAACAAATGTCGCGGGGATGAGACACCTAAAAAAAAAAATCGCACTTTTCGTCCAATTCAAAAAGCAATTTTGTGTGGCATGGCTCGGCCAAATAACCAATTTCGCTGAGTCAAACTCAATGGAAAAATCAATTTCGTGGATTTAGCTCTTTCAAACTTCAAATTTCGTTATGCGGCTTTGTTTTCCATTCATTTTGGATGGTGGGGCTGCACCTTTCAGCTTGGACAGCATGAACAATCCTGCGTATAAGAGGCTGAAATTCATCAAAAACTCCCACTTTTTCAGATAAACTATCAGTAAAGCCTTCCAATAATGTAACACCTGTAAATCTTGCCGCAGCAAATGACACGCTCTTGCGCCCCTAAAACGGGATATCCGGCATAAAAATTACAGATTTGCCCCCCCCCCCCTACACGAAATTCGTCCTGTAAACTACTGCCTAGTTACTGCTTCAATCTGAACTGTGGTCAGTTTTCGTTGTAGGATGGACAATATGAGTGGTTGATCAAGCTGTACAATTTTTATTTTTTTTAATAGTTTTGTTTTATTATTTTGTTTGTATTTTTTTTTGTTCCTATTAATTTTAAAATCGATGTGCCGCTCATACCAGTAGGTTACGTGGAGAGTATAGTTTCCTTTTTTCAAATAAGTCGAAAAAAAACGTGAAATTACAAGGTGAAAGTTCAAGGCGAATTTAAAATAACTACTGGGATGAAATTTGAAAAAAGGAAAACTACTGCATAAGCGGAATTTCCTGAAGATTAAAACGAGTCCTTGAAAACCAGGATTGGTACAGAAATAAGGCCAGAAAATGTATGCCGAGTAGTAGACGAGCATGATTGGAGGGGGGTCGAGGAATCATCACTGCAGTTCCCCCTTAAAGGAGTCAAAGGCCGAGAGCTCAACATGGCTTCGATTTTCACAGCGCATGTGTTTAATTCCTTGAACGTAAGAACGACATTGCCTATGAAATTTGACAAAAGGAAAACTACTGCATATGCGCCCGTGACGGACTTGATCCGTGTGAATGGCTACAAACCTTTCACGGGGTTCTTTTCCTATATCGGGCGCGTCCCCCGGGTTGAATGTGGGGGACCCCACCATTGGGCCGACCCGCTCCCTGATACGGTGCGATGGTGGGTTGGGTCGGAATAAGGCGCACCGTGTGCGGTGGGGAGTCCGTTATCGGACACACCCATTGGACATGGGGGCCGAATACGACCCCGTGGACAAACAACGGGTTAAGAGCTGTCCTGAGTACGGGACAGAAGGGGGTGCCGTCTCCTGCTACCTCCTCCAGCTATCCCCCCCCCCCAAGACAAGGTGTTTGGTCCGTACCTAAGGTCTGCATGGCACAGGGGGCAAAGTGTGCTTTGAACGGACCCCCAGGGCACCGGCCGATCCCCTGGCGTAATAGGCTTACCGCAGGCCTCGGCGCTTACGGCATGCAGGGCTCTGCCGGCGGTGGCTTCTGGCAGGACCTCGAAGGGCTCACCCAGAAGTTCATATGAAGAACTCGGAGGGGGCTCAGAGAACCTTCCGTGAACGCCGTAGTCACCGGCTGCTCCGTCCATGGATACCACCGAGGTCAAACACGACATTGATGGGACCAGGGACGTACCTGTGGAGGGCAATTCTAAGGAGCCTACCCGCCAAGGGGAGTTTTTTTTTTTTTAAACATACCCCCGGCGGGCCGTTCTAAAGAACACACCCCGGTGCAGGGGCTTATCTCTTCGAGTGCAACGCACTCGGCGCGTGCTAGCTCGTCATCCTTGTCACTCTCGTGCTCAAGAGTCCATTTAGCGATTATCTCTTATCGCTTCTAAGAAGCGACGACCTCTAACCTTATTAAGAGGAGAGAGCTGCTATCTTCGCAGGATCAGCATTTTCGGGCTTCATACGCCTGATATGTTCCGGCCAGCGAGACACTAGCTGAGGACCTCCTCAACCTCATACGGTGAGAGGGACTCTAGACTAGATCAACCGATCTAAGAGCAGCACAATTATCCACTTAGGATTCCGTGCCTGGGGCGTGTGCCATGCCCCTGCTCTTGGATAGTGGAGGTTAAAAAATAATAATAATAATAATAATAATAATAATAATAATAATAATAAAACATATGCGGAATTTCCTGAAGATTAAAACGAGTCCTTAAAAACCAGGATTGGTGCAGAATTAAGTCCAGAAAACGTATGCCGAGTAGTAGACGAGGGATGATTGGAGTGGGATCGAGGAATCACCCGTGCAACTCCCCCTTAAGTTCAGACTCCAATGATTGTGATTTTCTCGACCCCGGCCATTTTTTGATATTCGGTTTCTTATATAAATTCCCTCATTTGATTTATCCGATGCCAATTTTAATCATCTAAAGAGATGGGAACTCGTTCAGGATCTGACACAGTGTACCTGGGTCAGTTGCAGAATCGACCGAAATGGACGAAGCCTTCTTCTAACCTTACTCCAGGGGTTTTAGTTTTAATCAAAGACGATAATGTTCCTACTCTCCAATGGGCTCGTGGTCGGGTTGTTTCCACTTCAGCCTGTCAAGATGGTGTCGTCAGGTCAGGATCGCGGATATCAAGGTCTGCCAAAAGGTCATTCGGCGCCCACTTGTAAAGCTCGCTTCCCTTCCTCTTGATTGTTCAGAAACGCATGCGTAGACGTTTCAGGGGGGGCGGTATGACGCTGATCAAGCTGTACAATTTTCTTCCCCCCCCCCCTATTAATTTTAAAATCGATGTGCCGCTCATACCAACGGTAGGTTACATGGAGCGTATGGTTTCTGTGCGATGCGGCCGATAAAAAAAAAAAGGTGCTGAATGACTTTTTTGCTAGCTCTATCCGAGAGTTTGAGTGTAGTGCTATGTGAACTGTAAAACATTCGTTCTTTTTAGACTTTTAGTGCGTTAAAGTCTCACCAAGTTTGTTCGGAGAGTTTATTTGTATCCTTTCTTGTCGTTGTTAATTAATTCAGGCACTCACAGACCTCAACGTAAAGTTCTAACAGGTACTCTTCAACATCGGAGGGGCCCCTCGATTTCGTCCCGAGAGAGCAAATAAGAGACTACGACCGAATCGGAACTAAAGTACATATATTAGGTCTATTCGTTTGTCGTCCGGAGCTGCACTATGAGCACTGAAAGTACTAGCCTTTCATTATTTTTTCGCGTTATTTCACATGATAACCCGCGAGGTTGCAGAATTTCGTGCTGCTCGGAGTAGTCCGGGACGACAAACGAATAGACCTATAGATTCGTGAGTTTATTTATTTCGTTTTTCGTTCTTTTTTTTGCTTTGTTTATGTTTTATATTTGTCCTTATTTTGTATCTCGCATTCGAGAACCAACGAGCTGGAGCTTTCAGTCTCGTCACCTTTCGTCGTTACCTCCCACTTGGCCTTGAAGATCAATACGAAAATGTATCGCTCTTCTATATAATTCAAGAATTGTCTATTTCGTAGCGTAATTAGTAGACATTTTGGCACTCCTCCCTCCATCAATTTTCACTACATGAAGGCAGTTTCATCAAAGCTGGCGCGCACGCGCACTATGAAGAGGGGCTGATAAGACGCCACAGCTCTAAATCATCGGTGAAAGAGAACTATGACGGAAAATTAAAAATAATTATATTTGATATTGAAATGTGTAGGTATATTGTAGAGAAACAATGGCACCTTCGATCTACGATTCAGGCATACATTATATTGTTCAGAAGTCACTCGGGCAGATTCATCAAACGAAAATAATGTTTGCAACAGTTATTGTGCATATTTCCGACGAATACTTTTTGAAACAATGGCAAAGAGATTCTTGAAACATCTTATTTACAAAAGATTTTAATTCTAAATTAACACAAATTATAAAAAAGTGAAAAAAGTCATGGCGTTTTAATAAATATGAACTAAATAAACTAAGGGTCACAATATAATGATGACAAGCAAATTCAAATTGAAAAAAACAAAAACAAAAAAGGTCTTTTAAAAAGTTTGGGGATACTACATTTCATGTTTTCATGTTGCGATTATGGAACATTTAAGCACAACAAACGGGTTCCAAACGAACCCAAGCTCTATCATAGTTCGAAACTTTGTAATATATTAATAAATCAATTGTAAAATATAGGCTGGCTTAATCTGTTTTCAATTATAGGATTATTGAAGAACATAGTTATGTCTTTTCTTAAAGGGGAAAGGAGCTTAATTGATAAAGAAAAATATTTTCTAATAAAAAAATATTTTATCACAATTAGGGCAAATTGTAAATGCGATTTGAGCAGTGTTATGTATGTTTTTAGACGGAAGTAAAGCTTACACTTACAGAGAACACATTTAACATCAATAATTGAGATTTTTTTTTCAAAATAGGCCGCAGTCCTTTAAATTATTTTTTATAATCACATCAGTAACGGCGTCAAACACGAACTGTATGTTATTCGTGTCTGTGGCGCAAGTGAAATGGGTGTAAATTTCTTTTTGATCTTTTCTTTTATTCAGGTTTTCGAATTTCATTTGAATGTACGCCGCAGCCTCTTCATACGTGTTGGATCCTGTAAGTGAATAGGTAGTAAGTTAGTGTTGGAATTTATAGATTTTCCCACAACAAACTCCCCAGGAAGCGATTATAGTAGGGATTGGGCGGAATTTACTGTTCATGTACCAATCCTCCAACCCTGAGTTCACTCATTATACATCCCCCTCTCATTACCCCTTCCCCCGCCCAATCACATATAATTTTGAAGTAGGTAATGCGTACCTGTATACTCGGGGAAACATATCGTTAAAGGGCTTTTCGTGATTTTCTCCTCGAATAAGTCTTTCTTGTTCAAAAACAGGATTATCGACGTTTCCACGAACCACTTGCTGTTACAAATTGAGTCAAATAACTTCATGGACTCAATCATCCTATTCATTTCTTCATCTTCAGCCAGAACGAGATCATAACCTGCCGAGAGCAAACAAACATGGAGTTAATAAGGAGGAAAAGTATGCTTGATGGCGATCTAGAAACCTGAAAGAGCGACACAAAATATGATGGCAGTAACCCCTTCAAAACAATGTATCCATTTTTTCCTTTCAGATCTTTGACCCCCGACGTCGAACATCCTATAATGCGTGAATTATGAAAATATGGTAGGGGCGGGAGTTAAAAACACAAATATGTACTTGAAATGAAGTCCTTTGAAAATGAAATGTGTTTCGATGATTCCGGTAGTTTTGACTCGTGTCCTGAGAACATCCTGCTGGGTTGGAACGTAGTTCGGCTGAGAAATTCTGTCCAAAGAATTCAAATAGTAGGCGGCCGAATCATTCAACTGGAATTCTCTGGAGCGCGAAAAACACAGTTGAACTCCAGGGTCTTGCCAAAGTCGTTTCATGATTTGAACCAGTTCGGGAGTCAGTTCACCCTCTTCAGCTGCGCTCGCGAGAGTGAAAAACTGTCTGGCATAATCCTTAAAATAACGAAATATAACGTTTGGAGGAGAAAAAAAGACGATCAAATGCCATATCTCGGGGGAAAACTTACAGCTTTGGCTCCATCGGCAAAGTCAATGCGAAGCTGACCCATAGCCCTTATGATGGTCATAAGGCTCTGAATGGTGTTGCTGTACACCACAGGTCTGTACTGCTCGCATTCTTCTTTCGAGTAACCGGTTTCATGAATGATTTTCATTTGTTTCACGATGGTACTTTTCCCCGACTCACCAGCCCCTGCAAATATTATGAACGTTGTTCCAAAAGTCAAATCATGGGGAATTGTACAGAAGGTTTAAACTGTTGATTGTATGGCAAATAGGCGTTTTTCTATAGAATTTTTTCACTTGTTAAAGTCAGAAAACTAACTTGATGCCTTGTAAACACGAGGACATGTCAATATGACATCAACTGAAGCTGTGAGTATAAATTTTCTGGGATGGTTTTGAACAGAAAACCGGATTCCATAGTTTTTGAATTTTGATTTGCTGCATCAACAGTAATTTGAGGGAAAGTTTACATTTTCTAGGCGCGCAAGCGTCGAGATAGGCCCGTTATTTGGTCAGAGCCTTTTAGTGGTTTTAGGTCAAGACAAGGATAATTTATTTTTTGACCATTTCACCCAGGAAATGAGGGTTGGGTCACGCCTCATGCCACCCAGTGTGAGCGAGGAGGGCGTTAAAACAGCCAAATGTGAATGTTTTGTGGGTTTTCACGCTGTTGATTCGGGGGGGGGGGGGTACTGGTTACAACTGTACGGTACATTCTTGCGTTTGCTCATCGGGATAGTCGATTTTCACGGTTTGGGTACTTTTCTCTCCTCGACCCAAAAAAAAGGCTAGAAACAACTTGTTTGATGGCGAACTTTGAAAGGTCCAAGACGATTTGTTTGTCCTGTTTGCGTTCTTTTACGATCATGCTTGAAAACTACAGACGCCAAGGTCGTTTAATAACAGCTCGTTTGTGAAATTTCGACAAATGATGCACATGCTGCATCATTTTCTGCAGCGTTTTCAAGAATGGTGCAATTCGGTGGAAGAATTATCGCCCCAATATCAATTTTACCGGATAATTCCAACATTTTTGGCTTATTATTTCTCAATAATGTCTTTGTAATCGTATCGCAAAAAAATTTTTTTGACCCCCCCCCCTCAAAATTTGTAGTTTTACGTTTCAAATTGCGTAGAATCCAAATCTGCAATAAAAAAAAAATGTCCGTCCGCCGTCCGGGCCATATCTTGCCCTAGGATTGCTCGAAAAAACTCGTTCTTTCGCACATAGACTCCATTTGGGGTCTAGTTGGTCCTGACATCTGATCAGTTTGATCAAATAAATCCCTGGGGTTTTATGGGCCAAAAGCGGGTCCAAAATGGGGATTTTAAAAGGAATTGGGATCATAGGGGTGTGGGGTGTCGATTTTCATGTAATTTCAAGCCGGATTTGACTACATCGATGAATAATAAACCCATAAACAGTCGAAATAATAAGGCATTGTTCGATAATTCGCAGCGTTTTTTATTAAAATTATGGCGTATTATATCCGAGGATCTCGACCTTCCTAGAGGCATGTCACATTCTATCCACCAGCCAGCTTGGGTTTTGTGCGGCGATATCCACTCTGACTGAGCACTGCGCTTCTCTTAAGCATTCTTGAGAAACCGGATAACCGAGACCAGGAAGTTGCTCCCGACTGCGCGGATCTCACTATACTATGATATCAGGTGAACGCACCACCTACTAGGGGGTATAATTTCGCCTCGCTTCAAATACCTATTGGAGTTCTTTCATAGTATTTCCAACTGCTTTCACGTACAATTTTATAAATCTTCTTTAATAGGTACACCAAGATGGACGGTGCGTTCACTCGGTTTTATAGTTGCTTCAACTATGCTTGGAAAACTTGGGCAGTATGGTGTCAGATGTCTCACTGGTGCACACTATGCTTGTCTTGTGGTCGCAATTCGTGGCCTTCAATGGCCTCTCCTCTTGTTCTACGATCTTAGAGTTAAACAGGAGTCTATTGGTGGACCGCTCTTGACCTTGATTGATCTCAACGACCTTCCAGCGAGCGTCAGTCCTAACTCGTCGAGGATATACCTCTAGGTGGACGATATAACGCTGATGAGCTTTCACAAAACCCCTCGATGACCGCTGATCATCCCCGACTGTTATATATTGTGGATCTAGCAGCGATGCTCACTCAATAGGGCGGTGTTTGTTCAAGAAGGCTTTCGGCTTCTGTCCCCCACGGTGTATTTCGGATAGTAGAATTATCAGCAAGAGCTACTCATCAGCGTGTGCTGTGATGGGCGCTAGTACTGAAGGAATGTGTTTAAATCCTACGGCATCACGACGATGACCGTCCTTTATACCTTGGAGATTCTTGTCGAAAGAGGAAGCAAGCGGAGATCTCCTTCGCAGCCCATCACCGCTCGCATGACTGCACGCGTGGGAAATTGAGACTGCTCGCAGATGCTGTACGCGTTTAATGCGACGAGAGGGGGCCCGGTGGATCAGGATCCAAGGCGTTTAAGTTATTAATCCTCGTCTCGAGATAGAGAGATGCCTCGATCTTGAACCCATCAGGTGAGCTAGCTCCTAGACTTGGGCCTTAGGTATATACATGTCAAGTGGGCAATGACGCACTTTCAAACCACGTTATTTGACTTACATAATTGTATTTCCATGATGTCAATTAATTGAATACCTACATACATGCAACTAGTCGTAGCCGTAGGAGCCTACGTTGCCAGTCTTCCTCAACGATGGAAGACTGACAGCGTAGGCTCCTACAGCAACGACATTTTGCATGTATATAACACCTACTAACCCTTGTAGTTTAAGCGCTTTTACTAACAATATCAATGGAACAATAATTTTGTTAGTGAATAATTTTGTGATTTGAGCTTTTTGGAAGAGCAATTTTATGATTTGATGATTTTTGTGGTTTGGGTCAGAAGTCATTCTGCTCATAACTATTTTAGCGGTTGCAGCTTTTATATGGTAGGAACTAGGAATCTTTTTTATGGTTCGACTTTCTTCATGATGGCAACATCTTATGGTTGGATTTCCCGGGGTCGAAAGTTTTTAGCGGTCGAGAATTCTTGTGATTAGAGGATTTTTGTGTTTGAGTTTCTTTGTGGTTGGAGCTTTATTGTGGTTTAAACTTTTTCCTGTTAAAGCTTGCCGACGCAAAACAGAGAAGCCATCATTTGATACGACGCCGCTGCTATCATCCCAATGGCCATACCTCACAGTGCACCGACCACCAAAAGCTCCAACCCATTTCTGAGGAGTCAAATTCCCAATTTGTAGGCCGAGTAGTGAACTTTCTATAGAGCCAAATTGAAGAGTATTCGCGGTAGAAGTCTTCGGACTCTTGGACTGGAGACGTAAGTATTCGAAGAGATTTCCGAATAAGTCATGAACAGAAAATTTTGCTCTAATCAAAGAAAACAAAGACTACGAAAAATGAATGAAGGACAGCTTGAAACGGATGAGAAATGAAGTCAATGTCTATACATGGTCGGCAAGAAGTGTAATTGTAGGCCAAACATGATGTTCAGTCGAATTTAAACATTACAGAGTGAAACGTTTGTTTTGTGTCATGTCCAAGGCACCAAGCGTGTTCGAGTGGGGGCGGCATACCCTCAAAGTAGCCTTATTGTCTTCTGAACTCACCCAGTAATAGGAGTTTGACTTCTCTCGCTGCTCTTTCTCCATCGGCCCTCAAGTCTTTGTCGATTTTCTTGGACCTTTCCACCGCCTCTTTCTCACCCGACGAACTAATAGCGCAGCCCATTATTCTTACGACATTTATGATAACACTTGTTGATCGAAAGAGAGGTCCTGGTCCGCCTCCAGCGTCGCCACACCGACTCGGAGGAAAGCCAAGGGCTGCCAACACTCACAAAGCTCTCGGGAAGTAAACTGCTAGGCAAAACCCGAAAAACACTTTCTACCCCGCCCGCCTAACTGTAACTGCTTTTGCTTCTTTTTTTTTTTTGTTGGGCGACGATCACACCCATCTCACAACGGTCGCCGAGTAGTGGGGAGGAAAAAGCCACGACGGCTTAGAAAGCACAAGGGGGTTATGATGGTGAAGGGGGCGGGGAGGGACCTGCACCTGGCCCTTCTTTTTAACGACTCCGATCTGTTCGCGCCAGAAACTTCTTTGCAAGGTCGATAAATTCAAAGTACCCCCGCCCTCACATCAATTATGAATCATCGTGACACGAAAGTGACATGTGAGTCACGTGACATATTGCTCATTGGAATATGGCAGGGGCGTACCTAGAAATCCTTCCGGAGGGGGCGATTCCAGCAGTCCGCAGGCTTACTTATGGACCGGCGGGGGACCGGTGTTGTAATGAATGCACCTCATATTGCTGGGATTTCCCCAAAACTTGGCTAAAAATGTCCTCCAGGACATCCACCTATCGCCCCCACCCTCTGGGAACGCCGCTGAAATATGGTTTCATGTTGCGCGGCCACCAGACGTCAAGCACAGTGAGCGCCGTGAAAGGGAATAGGGATTTTCAGTAGTATTTAAGGTCAACAATTGTTACAATATAGGTTTTGGTGTTTCCGAAAATCTTCTAGTCTGGTAGCCTCCAATAAGATAACACATGGTACGTCCATCCAACCGGCCATTTTGGGTATGGGCTAAAAATGTTTTCTATTTTTAAGAAAAGATTGTATAATTTCTGTGCGGAGAACTACGGCGGAGAGTAGATGCTGCTTTGATATCTTTCATTTGATCTTTCTTAAAATTCCAGTTTTCATGTAATTCACTCGTCGATTAATGTTACTACATTTTTATTTCATTTTTACTCCTTCTTTTCATAGTTTCTTGATTTATAGCGTTTCTTCGTCATCTTTATTACGGAATTTCTTTTCAATTTGACGTTAATTTAACTGCAATGTTCGCTACATGTTTTTATCTCGGCTGCATCATTTTTTATTTCTTTGAGTCATTGGATATGTTTAATATACTATATACCAACCTATTTTATATTTATGTTTACTTTTTATTCCTTTCATGTTGTTATTAAATTATTTTATTTATATACTACTATTTATTTCTAAAATCAGTTTAGCCCAAATGATTACCTAATTCATTTTTATATTTTAGTCGTTTCATTCCTCTTAGATGTTCAGATCTAGACAGGAAGACATAAGTATGCTCATCATCGATTTAATTTGACTCATTACAACAGTTCTTGAATGCGATCGTTTAATTAATGTTAATATTAGATCCGTAGTAGCATTGCTGATGGGCTTCAGAGGCTCTAATAGTTAGGGCCTAGAGCCCCTTGATTTAATGTAATTTGCGAAATTCTGCCAATAAACTTTCTCCATCCCATGGACCATTCTGTTTCATTTAATTCTTTCAAGCACCATGAAAAGATCCGTACTGGGCATCATGTGGTCTAGCTAGGCCACTGGTGACAGGTGCCACATTAGTCTAGTCAAACTTTAAGTCTCGTGTTTACAAAGTGTATACCAAAGTCAAAAAAGACAGCATGCAACCGGTCTTACAACTTTCAGCTGGGCTTATAGGTTAAATTGTCAATTTCTGCGTTCTCCGGCCTACGGGGTCTTAGGGGGCAAAGTCTGGTCCCATATATTTCGGGTCGCAGGCCCTAACAGTGATTATTGAAGCGGGTGAAACGCTGAACGGGGACTATCCTAATTTCCTGGTTTGTTGGCTAACATGTTGATGACGTCATGAAGACGTCAGTTGTTTGGTACTACAATGACAAAGCTTTTACGTCATCAGAGAGGAATTTGAGAGTATCGAGTGTTTCCATTCGGTTTAATGCAGAGTTTTAGTATGCTAATGAGTGTTTCATTACGAAATATCCAAGTTTTCAGTGCTATAAGAAAGAAAATAGCAATCTGATCTAGCACCCCCCCTTCCAACTGGTGAAAGGCTCTGTGTGAAAGAAGAAAGGGATTGTTTGATTGGCCGGGCAACACTGCAAAATCTATAGTCTACTTCCATAGTGGTTTGAACTTTAGTTGGTGGTCGACATTGTTCGTATTGTACCTAAGAAGACGTAAAAAAAGGTGTCGCGGAGGTGTTAGGTCGTTTCAATTCGGCGGCGGTGGACCCTCTTCGACATCTTTATGGATATCGTGGACGTATTGGTGCGGCGGTAGTGGTCGGTGATAGGGGGACCCCAAAGGGATCGAACTGCCCCGTGCACAGATGAAGCTTAAAAATGGCTTCACCCTCGCCTTGGCACTCGGTCCGCTCGAACTAATACCGTCGGTGGTTTTTCTACCCTTTTAAATGCGAAAATGGTGTTTGGATATGTTTTTGTCCTCCCGGACATTCTGTGCCGCGTCGCTGGCCATGCCGCTCGATCGCTTTTGCAAGTTCCGTGCGCCAAAGTCACGTCCTGTCTGACGCTGGTGCTTCTTGTTTGTTTTGAAACTGTTCTTTTATCGACTGTCAGTGACTGTAGTTCGAAGCCAGTTTATCTACACTGGAACACAACGAACCCCATGTGAGTACAATCTTGACTTTTCTGTTAAAATTTAGTGTACCACTTGAGCCCTTCACCCCTCACTTGACTCCTTTTATTGGCCTCTTTACTCTTCAAGCTTCGGCCCTTCGTCTCCTTTAGCCCTACTTTGTGTAGTTTTGTCCCTCAGTTCTACAATTCCCTTTTTTCGTATTAAAACTTCGGATTTGTTAGTTAAGCTCTTTAATGGGTCATTGTTTTCAGTGTGCCCCCCTTTATCTTCTTCCTGGATGTCCGAGGTATTGTACCTCGTTTTATAGGCCAAAGGCCACAACCTTTCTCATAATTTTGAGATTCTTAAAATTTTAAATTGTGTAGAATGTCTCAATAAATGGTTGTTGGATCCACGAATTCCAATTGTTGTTGAATCCACGAATTCCAATTGTTGTTGAATCCACTAATTCCATTTGATGACTATCTCCTAATTCGTTGATTTTGATCGAAGTGCCTCGTATTTCATTGTTTGTCTTAATATTGCCATCCTCATCTCATTTGGAATGTGAGGTAGAGTGGCGGGGCACCACAATACCATAGTCTTGTTTATACTTTCACCCATTTCGAGGAACACGTTTATCGCACATTAAACGTATGTGTTTATTGTTTCAATTCTTTCCATTCCCTTACTCAGCGTCTTTTCCTGTTAAGGTCACACAGTCCTCCCCTGACAAAGGATTTAAAGAAAAAAAAATATATCTCTCGAATGTGCAGGTGATAATTAGAAAACTATTTTTAGAGCCTTTATAGTCGTCTACTTTGTTTCCTGATAGTTCTTGATAAAAAGATGAATGTTTTGTAGAGGGGATCGAAAGTGATTCCTCTATTGTCTTGTCAAGAGTTTGTGCAATCTTGACAGACGCATATATGTAATAGGCCGGTGAATTATTCAGTCAGGATGTCAGTGAAACAGAAAATGAGGGAAAGGGTTTGCCCTCAATGTAATGATAGAAACAATCGGACGTTGGGTCATCATTATGATGTCCAATTGTTCTGTGAAATTATTGAGCAACAAGAGTATTGGCGTTTACTCGCGGTGAAATTTTCACTCAGCCCACGAATACGCCTTGGTTTCACTCCTCGTCGAATGGCAGATGCTAAAGGGAAGCCTTCGAGCCAAGATTTTTATGCTGAGATTCTATTGTAACGATGAGAGAGAATCAGGGTGTTTTACAGAGGGCAATATTTTATAGTTACAGGTAGCAAAGACATGATACGGGCCTCTTTCGATAACTCGCGAACCGGAATCCTTCGATTAGTTGGGTCCAGGAATTATCCAATTACTCGTGTACAGTCATCCTTCAATATCGTGCGTTCCGGAACAACTAACAATGTTAATGGTTTTTAATGATAATTTTAAAATTTTGATTTTGTTCATGAGATGTTATCTCCGTGATAAGATATCCTTGAAAGTTATAAATTTAGTATAAGAGAAACGCCTAGAGATTTGAGGAATAATATAATCCGCGTGGGGTTTTAACTGGCTCATTCCTCCCAATGACTATAACAGCGAACTTCCCTGTGGCGTAATTGGTTAGCGCGTTGGACTAGTAATTCAGAGGTTGCTGGTTCGAACCCCGCCGGTGAAGTCTATTTTTCCTGAAATCGTGTGCTCAGCCATTTCATTAGTCTACCGTTGAAGTAAAGCTTTGATTAATAACATTGTGACATTGAATTGAGGTAATAATTTTTGCACTCCCTTTGGGTACAGAAGAGGCTGCTAGTGGTCCCGTGCCTTGTGATTCGATTGTTGAACGTTCCAAGATAAATTCTACGTGAATGGAAGTGGAAATGCTATGGACAAGCCCATGAGGCCTTTGAAGCGAGGCCAAACTATCCCCTAGAAGGTCGGGCCTATTTATATCATAAAATGGCGGTGCGTTCACCTTGTTTATATGAGCTCCGTTCGTTTGTCAGTCCCGGACTACTCCGATCAGCACGAGATTTTGTAACCTCGCGGGTTTTCATGAGGAATAACAGGGGAAAATTAATAACAGGTTAGTACTTTCAGTGCAGTTCCGGACGAGAAATGAACAGAGCTATGATCTCTAGGAATAATTTATTATAGTGATAAATATTAAAATTATTGTTGATAAGTAGGATAGTCGGATTGATAGACTTCTTATTGAAAGAACGCCGGAATGACTCACGCCTTTGAGATCCAATAGACTTCTTAAAACACATCCTTCTGCAGCATGAAAATCGAGATTGTGCCGGTAGCGTTGCCCCAAACGCCGATCGTGTGTGTCAGCTTGTAAATAACCGAAGTGAAGCATCTTTAGGGCAACATCGGAAACGAAGGATCCGGAGTCCTTTTTTCCACCTTTGTTTGTCATCCTCGTGTCCGGCTCGTACTCGTCGTACGGCCGGTACATGTTACTGTCAAAACCCGAATTACCTAGTCATAAGTAGTTTTACGAAAGCCCCTTGGCTAAAACTAGTATTTACTAGGTAAATCGAGAATTGACGATGGAGGTCAGGGAAAACTATAATTCACGGATGAATTTTTCCTTCTTAATTTTATATTAGTTTTTACTATTTAAGACTGGTTTCAATTGAATAGCTCAGTCAAAACAACAAGTTTTGCTCTGCTAACGGTTGCTGGTGCCGACGGTCTAAATTTTGGAATTCAAAATGCCACAACAGTATAGGTCTGTCCGCGGAGAAAAGGTGTAGTGTAGTGTTGGGCAGGTTGGGGTAGCTGGTGTAGGCGAGGGCAGCGAGGATTTTTTTGTTACGCGAACGCTTTCAGAGCAGCCAGAGTAAATTCGTAACAGTCGTTATATTTTCTCACTCCTGAGCATGTTAGATAAGGGTTATCAATTTATAACAAAAAGTTGGAGTAACTTCGGACAGCCCGTAGTAGCTCTGAACTCATCGCGAACGCCCTACACTCGCTACACTAACTACACTCGTCTGCTCGCTAACGCTTTTCGGGCGCCCGAATGTATCCTCGGGCAACCTAGTGTAGCTTCGCGAACGGACCTATTAGGTCATGCAACAACAAATGAACTGTCTTTTACGAATCTTTTAATTTTCAATCCGTTATTGGTTTCATACTAATAAATTCTTGGATTCCTTTTTTTTGGTCAGTTTTGGTGGTTTGTCAGACCTTTTGCCTGGAAAATTGTTTTGGTCAGGAATTTATGGGTTTTTTTTATTTCGGGTTTTTAACGGTGACCCCAAGTGGCTACAGCTAGTTTTAACTACAAACTTTTTAGTAAAAAATAAAAATCGATGGAAAAATTTTTTTCGCAAGGAAATGACTAAATTTGACCAGAAATTGAATATTAGTACGTAAATGATTGATTTCGATTTATAGCGAAATAATAAAACTTGCCAATTTTTTTTGTTACCTTGAATGGCCGGTCTGTGACTCGTGACGTAGTTAAGGGGTTGTGACCCCTCCCAACCCTCCGCATCATGGCTGTTATCATGTCTTGCACCTTCTTGTCCTTCCCATTCTCTTAAGTCCTATTGTTTGATTTGTAGAAAGCTATTGTGAAGGTCATGCGAATGCTGTTATTAGGTCATCAGTCTATCTAGCCTATTTCAAATGGGTCCCGCAACCCAATAGTTTTAAAAATGAATAAAAAAATATAAGGCCTGATTTTATTTGAACGGATCGTGTTTTCATGAGTTTTGGTACCCAAGCTATCACGACAGCATGATTTTAGAAAATGTGTTACTTTCTCATTGTCTGGCAACTTTGGACAATTCTAGTTTTGCCTAGTGAATAGTATTATCATTTCTCACTAAGGAGCTCTGATAAAACTAAGGCACTATAAAACCCGAGCACTGCAACACGAAAATCGACACCATACTTGGTCCCTCATATGAATATAATTATCACCTGATCTCATTGACAAGTAGGATATTTTTATTTATTTCGACCGCGTTCCGCGTTTGTTTGCTGTTACGATGACAATTTTTTCATTCGTGATATTTTGTTTACCCTAACGACTGAGGGACCAAATATGGCACTGAAATCCGTGTTGCAGTACCTGTGTTTTAAAGGTTCTCTAATAAAACTAGTTCTGACTAGCCAATTCGGGTTTTGACTGATTTCGGGTTTCGACGGTGACATATACACGCAATTTAAGGGTTTTATTCCCATCATGTAGAAGGTCTCCGATCCAGCCTTTGTTATCTGGGTCAAGGCATTCAATTCAATTCCTCTCAACAAACGCCAAAACCTTGATCCCATTAGTTCTAGAGAATGCTAGTTCGTGTACCCTATTTGTCCCAAGCACTTGGAATCTAGCCGCAACCTAGTCGCAGTTGCCCATGACAAAGTGTGCCACCGTCTCCTCCTCCACTTCGCACTCCCTGCCGATCGGACAAATATGACTCAAGTTGAGCCCATCCCATCGATGCCACCGTCCTTAGCTTTTTTAATTTGTTGTGCTCGGCCTTGGACAAGCTCAAGGAAGGCCCCAACCATCGCCTTTTTGTCTTCGAAGGAGGCAATATTATTCCTTTGAGACCAGCGGGGAGATATAGCGTCTGCTCTACATTTCCCACGTTGGAAACCATATTAGTCTCCGCAATCAATCGGTTATCATCTTCGACATTGTAAGCTGCTCATTAATGAAAACTCGACGATCTTGGAAGACACAGAGAGAATGGATATTGGACGGTAGTTTTCTTTGTCGTTCTTATTCTCCATTTTAATCAAGGGTACAATCATTGAGATTTTAAGCGAATTCTCCTGATGTCAGACAATCACTGTAAGTGAACCCAACAGTTAAAGATTCTTGTGTCCACTTATGTCCATATCGTAATCTTATGAACTCGACATTTTCATTACATTGATACAGTGTCACGACTACTTCGACACCTCCCTGAAACCAACAAGTCCCGGATCGCTGGGAAGGTCAACAGTGGAGGGATTGAAACCATAATTGAAATTATCTTGATCAGTGCCTTGGACGAAATGAGCGTTGAGGTCTTTAACGTCGGAAGTAATTAGTCCACTCAACGAATCGCCACCGCGAGGCCGCGACAGATTTAGATTTGACAATTTTCCAGGCAGCCGGGGCGATTGGAAACGAGAACGGTTCCGTGATAATTCTTTCTCCTCACGTTCTTGGCAATAGGGAACTTCCCTTTTTTCAAAAGTAAAAAATATCCTACTTGTCAATGAGATCAGGTGACAATTAAAATCATATGAGGGACCAAGTATGGCGCCGATTGGCGTGTTGCAGTACTCGTGTTTTATAGTGCCTTACTTAGGTCAGCCCGTCAGCAGTACAGTGACCAGTGTGTCGGGTATGTGGAGGTTCGACGGGACAAACATCAAACATGTAGTTGAAGTGTATGGGAGAATCACTCCCGAGCACAAAATTCTGATTAAACCGTATTCAGTGCTGGTTATAATCGACGACAAAATCGTTAAGGGAGAGTGCTTGGGATGTGTTGCCTCTTCATGTATAACCGTGTACTGTGCATGATTCTCTTTGTTATTTAGGAGATTAGACGTCATTTTTGTGATTTAACTTTTTTAGGCGGATGCAAGCATCTGGTAAAATTTTTGTTTTGGCTACATCGGCGGGGTGATGAACCTTCTCAAACTTCAGTTGTCGCGTACTGGAAAAAGAGCCGGCTGTCAGCCGCTGTCGATAAGAAGTTTATTAAACTTCGAGAGGCGTGCGAAAACTATTCGAATAGTCCGGCCCCGACGGTTTTCATTAGTGGAAGCCGTGTTACGTTGATGTCGCGAGAACAAAGTGAGCAATGCCCTTCGGTCGATATTGAGTGATCACGATGATGAGCTGCTGAATTTGAGCGTACACGGTCTCTGGGCAAGGTTCAGAAAAGGGGAATTGAAAAGGGAGAAAACAATGGAATCGTCGATCATAAAAAAAGTAGCCACACAGGTACAGAAATGTGGGCTTTATCTGAACAGGGATTATCCTGTTTTCAGCGTCTTCCCTGATGGATTAGCCTGCGATTTAGTCGTGGAAGTCAAGTGCCCGTCATCCAGGAAAACAAGTGTTGGGTATCTGAATGAAGCCGGTATGATTGGCTCAGAATATTTGGCACAAATGCAACTGCCAATGTTTTTTTGCGGACGGAAAAAAGGGCTTTTTTTGTGGCTAGTCCAGATTTTGAGCAAAATGGTGAGGTTCAGCTGGAGTGGGTTGAAAGAGAGGACGATTTCATAAAACAAATCTTAGCTGACAGCCAAAGTACATTTTTCCAACTCAAAAAAAGTATAAAAATGACACATAGAAATGGAAAAATAAATATAATTACGGTTTTGATAATGAACTTCATGTTCCCAACATCTTCCTTTTAAGAGTTGCTAAGGGTTTTGAATATTTTTGTATTCAAAACACTAATTTCTGATTGGGTTGTGAGCTCTTAAGCTCAGCTTAGTGTTAAACGGAACTTAAAACCCATGTGGTGGACCCTGGCCTTAGTCTCTAAATTCTCAATTGGGAAACTACTCCCTGGCCAGTTATTTTAGTCTTCTTTTCGTCAAGACGAGCGATAGGGTGTACTCAATACTAACTTGAAGCCACAATGGCGAAACGCTGAGATTATGTCGATGGTTAAGCTCACAGATGTGTTAAGTGCTAAAACAAGAACTTGACAGAAATGCACATTGAATTTTCTAGACGAGTTAACATTTTTTTGAATTGACAAAAATTAATCTGTCCTCCTGGATTTCAAATTTTCCGAGGTTACATGCCATTGGATTAGGAAGGTAATAGACGCAGTTGTTCATATCCAGATGTATTTAGGCCAATATCTGCAGATCCTTTCGCCATCGTACCACACATTCCATCTGCCTCTTGAGCTTTCAGAAGACGACTTTTCGCTTAGAACACCTTTCCCCTTGAAGAAACCCATAATGGAGGCTCAGAATATGCACTTAACACATTTTCAGCCAAAACTGCACTTAACACATCTGTGAGCTTAACCATCGATGTGATAGGTGGAAGAAGGTTAGAGATGGTTGAAAGTTAAGCAAGGGGAAAATGATTTTTAACTAGTAGTAGTAATACTTCAATTTATTGGGCTCTGTAAGTTAATAATTCCACAAACACAATATACAATTGAGTCCAAGTAGTGTAGTAATATGTTATCCACGGTAGAATGTGGAGTGAGGATTTTGAACTCACGTACTCCGTTAATAACTCTCTCAACGTGAATCCTCAAACTTGCAATTTTCCGTGATTCACTGACGTCCTTCTTTGATGATTTTACCCCAGATTTCACACTCGGAGGACGAACTAATGAGGCTCCGAGTTGTTCGATGATAGAACTCACCTCTTTGAAACCCCTATCCGCTAAAACTTGGTCCCCAGCTTTAACGTTTTGTACGTAGCCACTTCTCTGCCAAAATCAGTTTGTCGGAAATTCTTCCTCCAAAACCATCCGATATGAAATCAACGAACCCGCTCGAAGTACATGAAATTAAGTACTTATATGCATTACAATCGTAATACTCTGACCACGTTAGAGCTTGCTTAACAGCGTCACTCGGTCGTTCTATCTGAATTTCTAAACAATCTATTATGGAAATTACTCTCCAATCATTTTTTCTGAAGGGGATGGGAAGTGCCTCGTAAACTTGGTCGTTGTCTGGCCAAAACACCAATTTTTTCAAGTTCAGCAGCAATAGGTGGCAGCGAATGGTGAAAGATTTTAGACACACTTCCCTCAGCCGAAATCGTGGCGAAGTACGACAAATTGGTGGTTCGTTCGATTTTTTTCAATACAATCATTATGTTTCTTTCAGGAAAGTTCGTTGCAATTCTTAAGGTGTTGATAACAAAATAACAGCCACTAGGCAACCCCAAGTAATATTTAGAATGCAGCTCTATAACTGCTTTTTTCACCGCGAAGCACCTCTCCTTGACAATCCTGACCTCCACCAATTTTGAGGTTGACGATGCTGAAGATGACGAGGAAAGTTCAAATGACGCAGATGACGTGGATATTATCGTCACTTCGCGGTCTTCATGCGATTGCTCAACTGCATTTGACCAACGGAGTCTTTTAGTGGGTGGTGGAAATCCCGAACACTCTTCGTTTTTGCACGGTAACGTACATGAGATGAGATTTTCGGTTGAATTTGACAGCTCTTACTCCAGAAGTGAGGGTGTGCTTGCACAGCCTTGTCGAGCACATCCGCCCTTGCTTGGACTCCTGCCGAAAAATGAACCGAAATCGTATTCAATAGATAACTTCCTCCCCGACACCCCCTTATTTCTTTCCCAGCCTTTTTCACAAGTGCGAGGAAGCAATTCCAGCAACAGTTAGGATTCATGAAGTAATTAGTCGTCTTCCTCGGCTGTGGCTATTACGCAGCTAGTGCTGCTCGTTCTGTTGGTGGAGTTGAATCATGAATCTCATCTGATGTGTTGCAGATGCAGCAATATATATGGTCTGTTTTAGATGCTGAGTGAATAAAGAAAGCCATGGAAATAAAATATTAGCACCATACTTCCGAGGCTGGAAGGTTCGATCAAGCCGTTCACAATGTGCTGTCGTTCCAACTTTTCGATAACAAATGAGTGACGAGATAACTTTTCTGAAAAAAAATTTCTCGATTTTTAACGACGTTCGGTAAAGGAGCCGGCTTCACTATCAGTCCCCGCGTTGGGCATCACATGAGAATAATTAACAAATTTGTCCTCGGGAGTTTTGTTCCTAGACCAACTGGCTTAGTTACCTTCCTGACTCCCCTCAGGAAATCCCCCCTCTCTTCAAATCCCCCCTCATCCTAAGACCCCGTCCAACGTGAACGGGGATCGTGCGATTTCAGCGTTTTTAGCTAAAAGCGCCCGTAGTGTTCTATATGTGCGTTTTCGATTAAAATCGCGCTCCGGCGGCTACAGACGCTACACCCGCTCTAAACGCTGAAATTGCGTGGGTCCCGCCTCACGTAGGGCACGGGGTAAGGCTCGGTTATACGTGCTACGTCTTTCACAACATTTTGTCTGCGAAGACTTCCAAACGAAGTCAAAGCTGCGAAGTTTTCCATTCCACGCGCAACGTTTTTCCTGCAATGCGATGAACTGGGCGCATTTGTGAAAAACGTAGCGTTTGGACGGACCTTTATGCGGCTCGCTCCAGCTTAGCTGCTTACCCGAGCAGAATTTCCCTAGCAAGGCTTCATAGACGGTTCAAGTCATTTGTGTATGGTGGTGAGGAACTACTGGAAGCTCGGGAAGTCTGCGTTAGTGTCACCTGCTCAGACGGCATGCGTTTATATGCACATTGAGCCCCGGAGATGGACTTTTTTGCCTGAACGAATTGATTACTCGGCCTAAAGAGCCGAAATTATTGGTGGAAAACGTTTATCATACTGATGGCATTTCGTTTACGGTTAAACCAAGGCTCTGTCATATCCGCTTTCTCCATTCTTGAAATTGCTGTTGTGTCGGTTCGAACTCAAAATTGCTGTTGGATGCCTCAACCGACGCTCCCCCGCCTTTCCCTGCCTACTGCAATTTCTTGAGAAAGCCGCCCTGTACCTCATGCATGGGCCAAAACGTCGGTACCCGTGTGACTCAGTGGCTATAGTGTCAGGAACATGCGGCCGTAGAGGTTTTCGGATGGGGGGAAGGGACACATACTTTCATCCCCTCCCCTCGCCGCACACACACACATTTATGTCACAGGTGTGTTAAGTCTTCAAATCAACGTACCTAGGTTGTTCGGGAGTATACATTGAAGTATACTGAAAACGGCGTGAAAACGTTGAGACACCCCTCAACGAAGACTCACAAAAAGCAGAACTCGGTCAATAAAATCAATACAAAGTCCTCAACCTCCTGCTTCAACACAATTACAAATTTTTAAAGAAACTTTTGAAAAAGTGTTTTTAATGAGAAAACTAATTTTGCATTAACAAAGTTTTATCCCAGCTATCTTTAGATGCTGCTTTAGCAGCTTATTATTCTAAACAGTGATTGAAAAATTGATTCTAAAAGGCTTGATTCGTTGTCATTTTCATTGGGTCAATATGAGTGATCTCATTTTGATCGACTAAATGTTCAATCGGTGTTAATTAATTTTCCTCTACGTTTACTTTAACGTGCGCACGTGGCACGGTTGAGTTTTCAATTTTTCGTGGAGAAAAATCACTGCGTTCCGCACTGTGTGAATTGATTTACCGTTCGCCAAAAATCCTATTTCTATTGCTGGATTTTCAACTATTATAATAATAGTCTGCTAACAGGATTCATGTGTGATGGTGATGAACATGTGAATGGTAAGGAGTTTTGGTGGAGGCCTATAGTCGGGATGTGAAGAGCCTGATGTCTTTCTTAACCATGAATATTTTTTAATTACGTTTCATTTTTTTTTTTTTCAGGTTTAGGATAGATAACACAGATCATATTATCGACGTAAATAGGAATAAAACGCCTTTCGAATATGATCAAGTTAACATTATTTGTCCGACGTATACGCCTGGAACGCATGAAGAAGATGCGGAGAAATATATTATATACAACGTAAACTAACATTTTACCGTAGGTCGCAACCTTCATGATCTCACACATGTTTCTGACGTTTCCAGGTCTCCAAAGAAGAGTACGATTCTTGCCGAATTACAAATCCCAATCCAAGAATCATAGCAATATGTGATAAACCATACAAACTTATGTATGTTACTATTACATTTCGATCTTTCACCCCACAACCAGGTGGGCTGGAGTTTCAGCCTGGCCAGGATTATTACTTTATTTGTGAGTACATTTGTTTGTTTTCTGTGTCAAATCACGGTTTTACACACTTTTTTCTTCTCTCTCTCTTCAGCTACTTCGTCCAAAGAAGACCTTCATAGGCGTATAGGTGGGCGGTGTTCTACGAATAATATGAAAGTTGTCTTCAAAGTGTGCTGCAAGCAAGAAGAAACGCAGCTGTTCAGTAAGTTTTCAGAATCATTTCATCTATGAATTTTGACCATTAAGTTCATGGTTTTGTATTAAAAAACGAAATTTATTTATTTATGTCCACAAATAGACTCGAGTTTTGGTCGAGACAGTAGTACTTCCCCCGCTTCCATTGGAACGCCTGGTGTAGTGACCAGAAATCCGCTGTTCACTTCTCAGACAACGCCATCACCGCCAGTGATTCAAACGCGCCCTACGCAACCAGTTTATACGAAAACGACAACTAAAAAGTCAAGTAAGTGTTCTTGTACTCTCTCTCTTTCTCCCGAAGTCAGATTTGAGCAGCCAGGGCTCGCTCAGCCTTGTGTTTGGTGAAAGGACTCGATTTTAGGACCCTCTCCGGATGATCGGCACGCCCTCCAACCCTCACAATCACATTTTTTGTCGCTCGAGCGTTAACGTTTCAGTTCTTCAGTTCAGTTCAGTTGATTAATTGATGGCTGCCAGGGTGTCCTTGGTGATGTGAACCTCCTCTTAAAAGGTTGAGGAGGCCCACAACTGATAGATTGCAGTGCACGGTGCTCTACCCACTTGTAATACTTTGGTAAACGGACCCCTCGACGAAACGTCGCTGAAAACAAAAACGCCGGCAGGATCGGTCGAAAAAATTGAAAGAAAAAAGATAGAAAACAAATAACTCCTGCCTCCAAAATAAAAAACTGATAAATTTTGGTTTTGGAGAAACCAAAATCGAGGAGAAATGGATTTTGAAATGTTGTAGGAAACATATATTTACATTACATGTGATTGCCAATCATTAATCCTAAACACTTTACAACATGGTGTCAGAATTAACGTTGGTTCCGCGTCTCAGCGAGTTTTTTGCATGAGCCGTGAAGTTGACGATTCCGGATATCAGTTGTCATTATCTTCATTTTTTGAAAGTCTCTTCCCAGCCATGCCAGATCCTCCTAATCCGCCGCCTCTTCCTCACCATCAGCAGCCACACCCAAGCCCAAGCGTTATGCACCGTCAACACATTCCGCCAGCCCCTCCGTCGAAAATTGGTGTAAAACTACAACCAAATATTTCTCCTCTCGAATTAGACGGCGCTACAAACGTAAGTCTTAATTGGACAAATTGGAAAAGGCAATTCTCCCTTTAGTGGTCTTTCGGAGGAAGAGAACAGAAGGAAGGTGGCGCTCCTATTATCCCTCATTGGTCCACAAGTCCTCATCGTCTTCAATTCTTTTAACACTGATGCTAACACAGTGAGATTTGACGACCTAATTGTGCTTTTTGATGCTCGCTTCAACCCAAAGAAAAATATCACCCTGGAACGTCATCGTTTTTTGACGAGAAGACAACGTATAGGCGAATCGATTGATGAATTTGTCACGAGTTCAAAAAATTCGTCACATCACGAGTTCAAAAAAGTTAAAAAAAAAAATTAAGCATATCCTGCGAATTCGACGCGTTACGAGAAAGCCTTATTAAGGATGTCTTAATTTGTGGTCTTGATAGTTCCAATTTCAAAATTAAGGAGCGACTCTTCCAAGAGAACGATAACCGCCTCTCGGTTCTCACGGCAAAGTTCATAACGTGTTAAACCCCATGTCCCGTGTCTTCTTTTTCTTTTTTTCACAGAAATGTACGATAAGCACCCTAACGAGGTTGTGAAAAACGAAGAACTAACGTACAGTTCAGGACAACAGCCTGCGACCGAGAGTATCATTTTATTACTCTGTTCGCCCGTAGTTCTCGGTCTTCTAGTCGGCCTATAGAGCGTTTAATGAGATGAAAAGAATGACAGAAAAAAAAAAATAAAATAAACAAAATATATAAACTAGCTACTTGTACATATTGTACAGTCTGACTTTGTATATTAACGGATTTGCGTGAACAAAAAAGTGTGAATGTTGCGTTTAAAACGGAAGCAAAAAAAAGAAATGTAGGAAGCGCTAAATTATTACGTTTTGAATGGAAATACTGTAAACAATTTTTTTCTCAGCCCATTTGTTTTTTCTTTTTATACGCTGTACAACGTGTGTCAGTTCTCCGTCTTCAGTTTTCTCTTGAAATTTGTTCTCATCTTGGCTAAATTTAATTCAATTTTTCTAGTGGTCTTACCACTGAGATGCCTAATAGTTTTATGCTGCCCTATAACAATTTTAATTTCAGACTTATGATATCAACGCTGTCCAAATTTGTATGTCATACGTGTTTGGGTTGTTTCGAACGTATTGGTATGTTTTAACAAGGAAAGGAGCAAAGCGTTCAATGGTTGACGACTCTCTCCCCCCTTTTGTGCCTTCAATTATGGTTAAGTTTTTTTTTTTCATGTGGCTCTAAAACCTTTATAATATTTATATTAATATGCTATGGAAGAAAGTGGTGTTTGACGGCACTATTATGTTAAGCTCAGTCTCATTTGACTATGGTCTCATGACGGTTCTAACTCTTAGCATTGGTGCGACTGCGCCAAGTGCCATTTTGTTATTTTCAGCAAAGGAGATGAAGAGTCATCCCAGATACTTGAAACTAAAGTTCCGATTTTTCTTTTTGTCTTTTTTGTTATATCTCTTCGTTTTTCTGTGTGTTGTGGGGGTGGGCTTGGGGGGAGTTTAGTTCCTTTCTAAAAAGACAATAACTATGGCTTTAAATTTTTATTTCGGCCTGTAATAGTTCTGGGTTGAACCCCTGCATCTCCTGTGAAATCTCAACACTTTTTAATGCTACAGAACGTTGAAAGGGGCCAGAAGTCATGAACAAAAAAATCTTTTTAGTCCGTCTTTTTAGTGAAATAAGCTGTCCATAAGGCAATTTGTGATGCAGCAAGATTTTTTTAGTGAAATGTCTGTGTGGCAAACCCTTATTTCTATTCAACTTATTTACGCGCATAGAAATTCCGTCAATAACTCCAATTTAATTTTCCTGGTCTTTTACAAATGTGCCATAGAAGGTGACAATTTTATTAGTCAAACTGGCCTTATTTTATCTCGAATCACGTGTTTTACTGTAGCGACGTAGTAGTCGATCACTTTGTACAGCTGTAATGTAAATTTCGTAAAGAGCAAACAATACGCGATATTTTCTTGTAACGGACGAATCAAGTGGGAGGATCATGAATTTTCAGTGATTTTTACACTGGACAGACTAAAAATTCAGCCGAAAAAAGCGCATAGCCATTTTTGTTCACTATAAAGAGCATAAGCTCACTGTTAACGTCCTTCAGGGAAAATTTCCGTTACAAGACAATTTCTCGTATGTTAAGGCTCGTTGATTAGGCGTGGTCAATATATCAACTACTAAGTTGCTCACTGAAATGTGTTTCTTGTTTGGAAAAAAAATCCCCGTGAAAAATGGTCCAACATCGACTTAATCAAATCCTTTACTTTTTAAAATATTAAATTGTGATAATTTACGCATAGGCTTACCTTTTCTTTCATACTTAACAGTATTTTGTTATTGTTTAAAATTTATGTAAGTATCTTATGTTTTTTTTATTTTACTCTTCAATTATTAACGCTAATTTTATTTAACTATTGATTTTTCTGTGATATTTAGATATTATTCTTCAACGCTTCAACAGCTTATGTAGTGACTTGTAAAATTTATTTTTCTCCCGTTTCTTAAGAAAAAAAACAAAACTTTTTTTTTCCTAAAAGACCAAAATCTTTGAAATGTGTTCCTTAATTTGATGGACTCTCTAAATGCAGCAACGTTTTATTTTTTATTTTTTCTAACATGGAAAAAAACATCGATAATAATGTAAATATGGTTTATCTTGAAGATAGTAATGAAATAGTATCCAGAGCCGTGTAGAAATTTAGCTGTAAATTGATTTTCTTTTAGCATGTTTTATTTATTTGTGGGGGGGAACGTTAATCTAAGATTCATTTGCTTCAAGCCTGCGTTATATGTATATTGTTAACAACAGTTTCAGCGTTAGACAAAACAGTGAGACCTTCTTTTCCGTTTTAATTTTGGACTTGCGGATATTTCATTTGAGTTACACAAAAAAAAAACAAAGTTTTTATTTGAAGGGGGTTCTCATTTTATCATCGTTCAATTTTCGCTAATTTTATTCGCCCTATGGAAAATTGTACTATTCCCCAAAGGAATCGATACCTTTCTTTCTTCTCATTTATTCATGTCTGAAGTGCAGTGCCATAAATCACTTTTAACTCGAGCACGGTTTTTCTCTTATTTAATAGCAAAGAAAAAGTCTTGATTTAATTGTATATATTCAGTAAACAAACAAAAAATAATTGTACACTGATAGGTAAAAGAAAAATCGTATTCACATTTCTCATGGAATATTTCACATGTAACTTTTATTGTATGCATTGATGTACAGTGCTGCACACACCACTGGTACATCCTGCTATAAATGTTTATTTTTTAATGTGTATCTGTTATAGCTTTTGGACAGTTCAATCGTTGAAGCGATTAGTCTGAAAAAAAATCATGGAATGATTTTATAGTGAATTAAGCAGTATTTTTACTCATAATTTGTCACTCGTTTGTTTGCAAAGTGTAAATAAGGTGAAGAATGTATAGGGGAATAAAATAAAAAAACGACTCAGCACGAAAAACGTCCAGCTGCTGAAATTTTGTGTATATTGTATTTAATAAATATTTTCATATAAATAAAATTGCGTACTATAACCTCCTTGAATGAGGCAGAGACGATGATGCATATTATACTCAAATGTGCATGCTGCAAGCCCTTAATACTTCCCCCCTCTCCCATCGTAAGACTTGCACAGCTCTAGATGCTATCTTACCATTTTTAAATTGCATAAACTACATATATGTTATACAAAAAACAAAAATATATTCATTTATGTATTTTAATCGTATAAGTTGTACATTTGTTTCCTTTTTTAAAAATATAATTTGAATAGATTTATACTCTTTATTTTTATTCTACAGGGTGGTGCTCCATGTCGATGACTGAAACTTGCTGAGCATGCATCAATTTATTGACATGGACACTGACTAATGTTTGAAAATTATTTCTATTTGGGTATTCTTACCACCCTGTAAATGCATGTGCATATATCATAGAAGACTAAAAAAACAAAATAAAAAGAAAACTGAAAAAAAGAAGTAGCCGTTGTGTGTAATCTACAGGATTCGATGATCACATTAGTCAATATATAGTATGCTATATTATAAAATGTTAATTTTATAACTGATTTTTGTACAAAATAAATAACTGTACTGTAAAAATTGTTCTTTGATTATTGAAATGATGGGGGGGGGGGGTGATCTCCAGTGATTCCCAAGAACTCGTGTAGTTGTTCAAGTTTCAGGGTGGTGGGTCTTCCTAGGCAGCAGCATGGGCTTTAGCAGGCTTCGGGTTTCCGACTTCATTAACAATCATAAAATCGGACCTCCTCAACAGGTAAGACCTTCGGTCACCGAGCACAGGCCGTCGTAGGTAATAAAATGACCATTTCCATGGTTTTTTAATAAAAGGATAACAAGATGGGGCAATGGCTTCTGGCCGATGGGAAGACCAGGCTGTTGAGACGGAAATGCACTGGTGAGAGGGGTTATGAGGGGTAGAAATATAACAAAATCCGTCGAACAACAGGCTAAAAAACCGGTAAAATGACCATTTTCATAGCGTTTTAATGAGGGGAAGACGGGTAAAATGTAGAAAAATCGCTAATTCACCGACCAAATTGAGAAGAAGCACTTGTGGGAAAACCGCTAATTCGCGTCATTTGAAGGTAACCTCGTGACTGAAAATGAACTAAATCGGTACTTAATACGCAGATAAATGAGAAAAACCCGCTTATTCGCGGATAAAATTGAGAAAAAGCGTTAATCATCCGCGAAAATCTGTGGAAAAGTTCTCATTCACGGCTCAAATAAACAAAATCACTAATTAATAGCGGCTAAAATTAGCTAATTCGCGGGTAAAATCAAGAAAAATGAGCAACTAGGGTTAAATTGAGAGTATTTGCTAATTCACAGAAAATGGCTCGCAGCTTCCGGAGTTAACATTCATGGTTAAAATAAGGAAAAAACGCTAAATCGCGGTTAAAATGGAGAAAACGCCAAATCGCGGTTCCTGAAGGCAACTCCATGGGGGGGGGGGCGTCCATGATTCGTGGATTTTGACACTAACGGAACCCAATTTCGCGTTTTGGCTATTTGAAGAACTATTTTCGTCCTTACGCTCCTAAACCCTAATACTACTGGTTTGGATCTTAAAAATATTAAAGTTTGCGAATCTTGCACGCCAGTATAACCAACTTCGCGGGGTTGGCTCGCCTTGAAAAAGGAGACTTCCTAATCTGCTGACCAAAAAAAAAGTGCCACCGCCCCCATGTCATCCAATCTCCGGATTTCAAGTTTAAAATCAAAATGTCCAGAGTTTTGGCTCATTTGAGCAATTTTGCGGATCTCGCTCTTGTCAAAAACAAAATTTGAGGCCATTTCAAAGCCCAAATTTTGCAGATTATGGGCACTCAGAACCCAATTTGGCGGGGTTCACTCATACAACAATTCAATCTCACAGTGTTGACCCATTCATATGGTAATTTTTGGTTCTTCAAAAAAGCTATTCCAATCAATGGTTGGCCTTTTTTCGTAGTCCAAATTTTCAGAATCTAATTTCTGGATTTTGGCTAATATTCATGAACTAATTTCGCCTTGGGCTCTTGAAAAAAACAATTCTTTCGATACGGCTCTTCCAAAAATCTGTTTTTAATTTGGAAAATCTTGCTCACCAGAAAATTTTATTTTGCGGGGTGTTGGCTTCCTTAAAAGCTTTGGATGGCATAATCGAGTCTCTCGTACTCATACTACACTACCTACAATCTTCCTACAGAAAAAAAAATCATGGAATGGATCTTATTGGTTGAGACCCTCAACACGCGCTTTCAGCGGCAAATCTTGACGCAATCAAGCGCCATCACAGTGATTTGATTATGTTCGTTGATTCGGTTGAATGGGTGATCTTTGTGGAACGATTAAAAAGTAATTTATGGGTGAAACCAGATGCTTCGGAAAGGAAACGTCATGACAAAAAGGCAAAAAATCATTTATTTTGTATACAAATTTCAAAATATAAATTAGGAACTAAATCGTAGAAAAATATTGTCTCTGTTACAGTAAAAAAAAAAAAAAAAAAAAAAAACCAGTCTTATTGCAGCGAATTTACTGGCAATGATTTTAGAATTAGTATTTCTATATTGCAGTTGGCATCAGTCAGTAATAAAAAAACGACACAATTCTACAGAGGATATAATCGTTGAACAAATAAATACTAAACAAATAATTGGAAATGGGGACTTGACTAGTCAATTACTACAGCTAGGAGAGGGGAAAAACCAAAATGACACGGATGTCACAAATAATACTTCCCTGATTTCCACAGTCTCAAAATGTCGCTAGATAAAAGTTCGGTAGAAAATACGCTCGCTTTTGAGTTCCTTACTACGCTTCTTCGATCAGCTCTATCGCAATCAACATATTTGAACACAGTTACATCAGTGAGGCCACTATACAAACCATCAGTTGTGTATAATTTAGGTCTGACTATCACAACAGATCCCGATGGATCGTCACTACAGGCAGTTTTCCTCAAGACAGCCGGCCATGTTTTCACCGATTTCTCGTCGTCTTTTGGTTCAGACAACAACGAACGGCCGGTAGAACAACTTTGGCATTGACGTCTTGAGGATCGGACAACGCCTTCGTTACACCTCTGGGAGCGGCTGGAAGGATATAGTCGTACCACCTTGTGATGACTACGAATTTTGCGGAGCCTGTGGCTCTATACTGACAGTCTCGTTCGATTAGTCTAGTCGAGAGGTCGTCGTCTGTTAATGGGAAGTCCCATCTAATGACTGAAAATGATTTAAATGCTTCTATTTTACGTAGAATTGACGCCACGGTTGAAAGTACTCCAAAATGAATGCCGATATCGTATACGACGATATCAGTGAAACCAGCTATTTGATGAAAGCTCACAAACTCAATCAAGGAGTTCATATCGATGCCGAGTGATTCTGGATACACACATAGAACGCTTGAATCTAGCGTCGAACTTCTAACATCTTTTATAGGAATGAAAGTTTTTCTCCCGTTTCTACGATCGGCCAAAACAAGAGAATACGGTGTTCCCTGTGGAAGCACATCGAGTTCGCAGTAAAATTCGTATAGTCGAGGGCTCGACAGTGATATTAAAAGAGCCGAGAATTTGAGCTCGCCTCGTGATGAATGAACACTGTTCCGATAGCTCGTCCATACGAAGCACTCCAAAAACTTGGAGGGTTCGACAGTTTGTGGTGGAGGGCCTGCGCCGATGGCTCGAACGACGAAGCGTCTGTCATTGGAATCGACGAATGATGAAAACACGTGGAATTCACTGATGTTGTTCCAAGTGACGGGTGGAAAATCCAAACGTTTTTTCTCATCCTCGACGCTGAAGCAACTAGCATTGAGCACGAGACATCTTTCACTACAAAAAAAACAACAAACAAACAGAACAAACATCTTACCACTCATAACAAACAAAGAGGTGGTTTAGTCCAAACAATTCATATTTTGAGAGCCTCTGGAGGCACTATTAGAGCTTTGTGCCCCTTACGGGCACCATGAAAAAGCAACATTATGCACCACTGACCGGCTTTTACCTTCTACGGCCAGACACTGCTGGCTGAGAGCTTCTACGGCCACCCCCGAGACAGCATATTCCAGCCGGATTGCTCCGACTGTGCCAATTCTAAATGAATAACCGCTTACAGCACTAAAAAAAGTTGTTTACCTCGTCCATAATGAGTCCCCAACAATGTTAAAGCCTTCGAACGTTGAGCGAAGCTTGACGTACTGCGAATGGTAAACTAAAAACCCAAGACTACCGAACACAGCTAAGATAAACAGAATCAACTTTTGATATTTTTTCATTACAAACATAAAACAAATTTTCTTGAACATAACACGTCATCGAGTATTTATTTACGTGTTTTGAACATGAAAGGATCTTGTCACACAAAGATTTAAGGAAAATAGTGCTATCAGACTATCGCTAACGGTCGTGACTAGGCAGAGCAAAAGTGGCTGATATTTCGTGTATTTCGACTCTAGCAACGGCTCTAGGGAAATCATACGAGGAGAAACCCTTCAACTCTTCGCCCGATCGAAAATCCGTTGGGATTATCGGATTACCCCTGCCCAAATACTTCCCCTGGCCCAAGTTACGTGGTGTCTTCCATTTTTCAATTTTGAACATTTTTGCCTAAAACGCCAATGCCATTTCGAAAATTTGGGCGTTTTACTGTGGGATGGGCAATTTTCTCGTTATAGTGTTCCGATCTGAACCTTTTATTAACTGAACTTATGAGTTTTTTCTCAACTCTCAAATTCAGGCGGTCCCACCAGTACGCAGCAATATCGAGTGGTCAAAAGCGAGCGGTTTATAGGTCATTTTTTCGGAATGCTTCGATTTGTGCCGGGCGCAGTTTTATGAGCCTCTGCCCGTAGACCATGCTGAATCGAGAAACGCGTTCGGTCTCGGCGGAAACACCCCAATCATGGCCTAATAAGTGTCCAAATGTGAGCGTTTCGCGTATAGAGTTGCGAGACGCCCTCGTTTACGCTGAGGGCATGTCCACGGTTTGGGAAATTTGCCCTTGCTATATAATTCCGCGCCCTCCACTGCTCCTAATATCAGCCTCAGAATAGCCTTTTGAATCGCTTCAATTGCCCCAGCTTTCACTGATCTGAAGGATCGAACTACTACATGACTAATCTAACCATGCTACCCCCCCCCCCATAGGTGTGTAAAAACCCCCGCGAAACACGGTTCAAAAGAAGCAAAACAAATAAACCCGTTAAATATTGGTTTTATCCCTATCCAAATAAACGAAAACCTTTTTTCAAGAGCTAAAATTGGCGAAATTTGGTTCGTGAACGGCCCAACACCGCGAAATTGGTTCACTCTCGTGCGTCAGCAATTTCCACTTTTCTGGAAAAACATTCACGCCGAACTGCGCGCATCACGTTGACTCGAAGGACGTCAAGCCAAAAGTTCATTCTTTTCAGGAATGAACCACGACCTCTGCGTCAGCTGCTTGAGTCACCTCTGCGAAATGTCCCCGCCCGAACTGCGAAATTGGCTCTTTGTGTGGGCCAAACCGATGAAATCCGATGAACCGATGATTTGGGGAGCGTCAGCAATCCCCCGACCAATTCCCGCAAAATTGCTTTAGGTATAATGGGCCAGCCGTGCGAAATTTTTGTTTCTGAAAGGAGCCACGCATTTGAAATTAGCAAACACCAATAAAGTTTCAATTTTGAAGATACGTGAGATCCGGGAGCCTTTCCCACTAAATTGGTTTCCAACGTGCCAGATCCACAATAATTTCAAACTTTTGGTTTTGAAAGAGCTAAACCACCAAGATTGCTTGTTTTTGCAAAGGCGTAATTCGAATTAGTCAAAACAGAAAAATTTAGGTTCTGTAAATTCCTAATCCGCGAAATTTGAACTCCTAAAAGAGCCGAAACCTCGGAATTTCTTTAATGAAGGCCCCAAACGCGTGATATTTTTTTTTAGGCCCGCATGAAATTTGATTTTTGAACGGGTAAAATTGGCTTTTAAGGGACTCTTGGTGGATTGCTTTAAGGAGGAGTTGTACAAGTGTTTCCTCGACCCCCCCCCCCCAATCAAACCTCGCCTTCTCGGCGTTACGTAAATTATCGCGGTATCGCCCCTGTTTCTCGCATTAGATACCACGAGCTCTCAACTCATGTGTGTTTGACGGTACATGTCCGAGGCTGTAAAACAGTGGTTCTCAACTTTTTTAGAGTGGCCGCCCCCCTAGGATCAAATAAAAATTTCACCACCCCCTTACCAAAATTTCGTAATTGTTGTAGGTTTTTTTGGGGGTGGGGGTGAAATATTCTGTGGCGTTTTTCATGAAATAGCAATGGTAGGCACATATTTGTGGAGAAATGGGTGAACATATTAAGCAAATATTTGAATAGGAACAAACGATAGTGAGAAAATCAGCGGGATGGTTGAACTTGATGGTGCACTAGCACCATCAATCACTAGCACTAGCTCCATTAGCACTAGCACTAGCGAATAAATGCTGTGGCATGAGAGTGGAGGGGTCTGTGAACTGCTTGGACAGCAGGAACAGGCGATCAAGTTGGGCGGTAGAGTTCCCATTTCTCGCCAAGCCGATAATGAGTGTCCTATCTCTTTTTCTTTACCTCTCCCTCTTCAACACCATTTTGCTTTTGCACCACTTATGATTTATGTCGCGTGGATCGCATGTGAAGAAAGCATGTTCATCGACCCCACCACCCGAGGCCCACTCATCGCGCGCCACCCTACTGCCCAAAAACAGTTCACCGCCCCGCAGCAGCCTTTCCCTGCCCCCAAGGGGGCGATATCACCCCCGTTGAGAGCCACTGCTGCAACATGAAGCTTCTGACTTCTGATGTTTTGGTGGTGGAATCAAGTGAGTTACCGTTCAAATCCCGAAGTGTTCATCCAGTGGTGACCCAGAGGAGGGGTTGATAGGGGGATCGCCCCCCTCCGGGAGGGCGATTTTAGCCAAGTTTTTGCGAAATTCCAGCAATACGAAGGGCACTCATACAACACCCATCCACCGCCACCGGTCCTTAGTAGGCTGCGGACTACCGGAATCGCCGCCTCCGGAAAGATTTCTGTCGTCGCATCCCCTGTCCTCATCCGACCGTGGCTTCTTTGTTAACACAACACAGTCTTATAATTTGTGAACCTTAAAACTGAGACCCAGAAAATTAGGAATATGTGTCTCATGTGCTAGAACCTATAATAGTTCTAAATAATGTTAATTTTACCACAGTATTTCTAATCCCAAGCCAATACCCCCTCCCCCAACATTGGTCTCGTCGTGATGGTTGCAAACATGGGTCATGTCATGTTTTTTTCACGTTTCAGAACCTCTAGAACACGAACCCAGTGGATACATAAAGAAATGTTTATAAGCTAATGGCCGTTTTCTTGTTAGCACGATAACTCTCGAAGAAATTAATTTAGCGGAACGCGCTTTGGCATAAAAATCAGTAGTCATAAGACCCCGGTCGGTATTGCATTTGGGTCAAATCGGTCAAGGCGGAGGGGGAATAGGGGTTGAAATGGTCAAAAAATCAATACAATTCACCAGTTGATTCTAGATGCATCATATTCGGTACGAATACTCCATGTTAGAGTAGCCTTTGATTGCCATTTTAATTTTTCGAAAAAGTCAAGGTGGTGGGGGTGGTCCTGCCGGTATGGAAGTGTAAGAAAGCGTTGAACTTCATAGTTCGTAGTTCATCTTAGCGCTCTAAAATTCGACTCAATAATTTAATGCAACCTAAGCCCTGGGTTCCATTGAGATTTATCGAAAACTTTGAGGGGGGGGGGGTGAAATACGATGAAATTTCAAAAAAATCGCTTAAATTCACACGTTTAGGTATTACAAAATACGGCACAAAAATTTAATATAACAAAGCCCTTGGAAAACTACCGACACTTTTCGACATTTTTGAAGAGAAGGTGGCAGAAGGGAGAAGGTGGCAAGAAGTTCGGCTTAATGAAACAAATTATGGTATCAAAATTATTACTTCTGGGACAGCTTAGGGTATCCGTATACGGATTGAAATGCACTCTTTCCGACCGCCAGCTGCCGGAGCTGAAATTTTTTTAAAATTTATTTTTCAATTAATTCTTCTTATTCATAAATGACAAAAGATAAAAGTATAAATCCAATAGCACTCCCTCAATGATAGGTGACCCCTCACCCCATGCAGCCAGCGCAGCGGAGGGCTAATGATGCTTCTATAATTATGTGTTACCGGGGTCACGTGATCCATATGAGTTGCCCTAGCCCTGGATCACCTTCCAGCCAAAAAAGAACATTATGAGCGTTATTGAGATCTCAAATACAGTGCTCCTTAGTCCTTACTTAGTGACGCTGATGAATAGTGAAAGCGTGTCACCATGTATTTGCCCTTTCCTAACCACCACCCACCATCATATAGTAGCCCCCTTCCCCCATTGAAAAGATTCATCCTTATAATTATACTTTATGCAAGCTGTTTTGTTTCTTCTCCCACCGTTAAAATCCCTAAAGGATGCCTGTTGCTCATTTGTGCATGAATATACGAATAATTCAATTGACAGAAAAATGTTTGAACGCTTAAAATATTGTTTTTGAGTGATGGATGAGACAAGTACTTGGCTTCTTAAGAGGAGCGTTGAAAGGATCAAAAAGATTTAGCAAGCTTGGACGTGATTCATCGGTAGGCGATCTGTTGCATTTTCTGTTCTGTTCTCGTTTTTTTACCTGCCCTAGATGAGAGGGGTAGTGAGGGGGTTTACCAATGGTTCTCGGTGCGATGGGAGAGGGGGGAGCCTTCGAGATCTTAAGAGGGGCAGGAACCCCAGACATGCCACAGGAGAGTCTTCTCCCCCTCTGCTTTAGGTAGCATAAGCACTGTCAATGTCAAAGCTAATTCTGATTCCACTGAAAGAACAGTGGTCCAGTGGTTCACTGAGGTTCTTGTGATGAAGAGCATCGAGTGAGTTTTTGTGCGATCCGTCCCCTTTTTTTTCCCCCTTCCCTTCCCCTTATCGAAAGTGTTGTTTGAGTCGTGGGATAGGAATATCATGCACGGAAACATCAAACCGCCCTCATTCGTCACTCCTTGGCCACAGTCGAACGCTTTTCCAGACGCTCACGCCAAGCAAGTGCTAAAAGAGGCTGTCGATGCTGTTGTAAATAGCTTTGCCAAGCATACGCAAGGATATGGCCGAGGTTAGACCGGCGTTTTATACTCTTCTTTTTTTTAATTCTTAGTTTTCTACGATAATTATCTGTCATTATGTACGAATTCAACCACTTGAGCGTTCCTCAACTCCAAGTCGTAGCCCAAGAACATATTTCTCAGTGTCTCTTATACCTCCAGGATAATTGCAATTATAAAATGGTTATTTGTACACTAATTTTCAGCAAAATAACATTTTTCATTTGTTTTTTAAAATTCATTTTAAATTTACAACACCACGAATTTCTTTGTAAAAACAAGAATGCTTATAAGAGAGTGAGCGTTATTTTTTATTCTACTCAAGAGTAATTACTTTGGCATTTTCTCCTTTAATTATAACTTTTTTCTTTTTTCAATCCTGTTTTAAGCATTTTTTATAAATTCGTACTTGTTTATTTATTCCCTTGAGTTGCACATGCGCTCATTCCTTAGTTCACCGACATTGCTTTTAAGTTTAAAAAGAGGGAAAAATGCCCCCATGAATTTATCAATCAATGCGTTTAAGAGCCTATACTTATTGAACAGCATTCTGCTATTAACATTTTGAACGGTGCAACCGATTAGAGAGGGGGTGAGAAGTATGAAAGTAAGTTGTCGGGTTGAGAACTGAGAGAATCGCGTGCGAGGTCATGGACCTTGTTGTGTCTACAACCTACCTCCTGTGTAAATTAATTAATTTCTGATTTCTTTCCCATAATAGAAATTAATAACAACTTTTGAGACGACTTTGGGCTTTAGCGTTCATTTCTGTTACTTTTTTTTTTTTTCAACAACTTTTTCACCCGACAAACAGAATTTATTTTACTAGATAGCCCGCTACCTGGGTGCCTATGCCCTTTAAAAAAGTACCGACTATTTACTTTCCCCGCTACACCCTCCCTCGTTCCTGAAACCCACTATTTTCCTTCAAGTCAAGGGCCTTTGGGAACAAAAAAGGCGATTGTTAGTTGTATTTCTACCCCGCTGAGACAGAGGGAATATTCTCATTTGAACCCCACTTAGCTTTTTCTTCAAAATTATCTCAAAGCATGGTGGGGGTGGTTGAAGGGGCTTGCAAATTAAAATTTATTTGCATTTGACAGAAATCTTAGTGCTTATCTGTTTTTTATTCACTATTTTGTTCAACTTTATGCGTTGGCGTTCTGTAGGCGGTTGTAAAAACAAGAAAATGTCTCAGATCTATTGCACTTTTCAAATATGGTCGCTGTCTGCTCTATAAAATCCGAATTTCCTATCCTTTCTCTATTGCGTAGAAAAACTTGTTAACCTTTTGTCGATAAAGCTATATGGATCTCATCAAGTCATCATTAAGTTGTCAAAAGTGATGGGGGGGGGGGCGTCAAACAGGACAGACCGCTCAGAATACCTGGTCAGGCCATTGTCCAACAAGAGCAGATAACTTCTGGTCCATTCATCCAGTCTCATAAGTTTTGGATGTTAATACGTCCTTATTCTCTCTCACATTAGTTTTTTATTTATTTTTTTAGTAAACGTCGTGGAAGCGCTACAAGAATTTTGGCAGATGAAACAAGCTCGAGGCGCCGAAATGAAAAACGGGGCTCTTGTTATTTATGAATCTGTGCCATCGTCTAGTCCCCCGTACGTGTGTTATGTTACCCTTCCTGGTGGATCTTGCTTTGCGAGTTTTCAAGTAAATTCATTTTTTATGTGTATTTAAAGCAAAGCAACGTTGAATACATCTTTTTTCAAATATGAAAACAGAACTGTCCTACGAAAGCCGAAGCCAGAAGGAGCGCCGCCAAAATTGCTCTTATGAACTCGGTTTTTAACGAACACCCATCGAGACGAATATCGGACGACTTCATCGAAAAAGCGGTCCAGGATGCTTGGATGTCTTTCAAAGTAAAACAAACAGAACATCTCTGGGCTTGTTCTTACTAGTCATACAGTAGGATGACGCAAACAGCAGGTCAAGGGTGTAGCCAGTTCAACAAATTCTAAGCTCTAAGAAAAGTGATCTCCCGTTGCTAACGTACTAGTTTCCAGGACTTACTTGCCAGTAAGGGCCAAAGGGTGGGGATGGGAGGGGCAGTAAAGTTTCGAGGCTAAATCCCCAGAAATAGCAAAGGTCAAGGGCTTGGATTGACAGTTGCGGAATGACTAGCCAAAAATAACATTTCTGGACTAGAGCTGCCAAAATATGACCCAAAGCTATTAGATTTCTTACCGAGAAATCAGGATGAGAGATTGGCTATTTTTCGACCTTTGTGACTTCATGTTGAAATCTGAGCAGAATTGTTACGAGCCCGAATAGTAAGATGAAACTGCGGTACCTAATATTGTTACTTATGGAAACAGATGGACAGTTACGAGGTCGATAAGTCAGTTTTGGAGCTGTTTGAAGATATTCACGCTGATTTCCTTGAGAAAACGCCAGTTCTCGGTTTTTGGAGACAACTTTGTGGCCGGAATTGAAAAAGACGCTATTTTACCGCTAAAATTGAGAAAAATAAGCGCTAATTCCCGGATAAAATGCGGTCATTCGGAGCTGAAATAGAAAAAAAAAAACGTCAATTTGAGGTAACTTCGTGGCGAACACTGAGAAAAAGTCCCTATTAAACGCTGCGGAAAAATTATACTCCTTATTAATTTAGAGACTATGGTGCCTCATAGATTTCCGCCCATGGCCCCGACGGGTGTAGGTCCGCCACTGCCCCCAAGAAACGCCCTGGGCTCTGATATTATCCAATTAAGCATGGACCAGCTTATTCTTCTCAAAACCCCACTAATTTTGACCTAAAAACTGACGTTATCTGTTGTGCGATTCTGAATTTTCGCTGCATAATAGCTTTTTTCTTAATTTTGGCCTCGAATTATCTATTTTTTCCACTCTTAGCCATGAAATAGCTCCATTTTAGCGCGCAATAGCTCTTTCTCTTAATTATAGACGCGAGTTAGCGAGCTTTTACACTTTTAACCGTGAATTAGCAATTTGCCTCCATTTTAGCCCCGCCTTGAATCAAGAACAGCACATTAACGTATTCTTCTACATTTCGCTATAAGAGCCACCATATATAAGCGGTTAATTAACGATTTTTTCTCAATTTCGGTCAGAGATTTGCGCCGTGAAACAGCGAATTGGTATTTTTCTCTATTTTAGCCGTGAAATAGCGTATTTTTCAATTTTAGCCGCAAAGTTGCTACGAAGAACTGGCGTTTTCTCAAGGGAATTAGCGCTTATTTTTCTCAATTTTAGCGGCGAATTACCCATTTTTTCTACTATTAGCTATGAATTACCGCATTTTTACACGTATAGTTGTGAATTAGCAATTTTTCTTCATTTTAGCCTCGGACTTGCCCCAAGGGCAGCACATTAGCGTTCTCTTCTAAAGCCATAATAGCCAGCATACACCGTGAATTAGCGATTTTTCACCAATTTTGGTCTGGGAGTTGCATCGAGAAACAGCAAATTAGCATTTTCCTCAATTTTAGCCGTGAAGTAGTTTACGTTTTAGTATCTTTATTTTCTCTGCGCATATGTATATCTTGTATCAAGAACCCAACCAACCACCCAAGCCATACCAAGTCCCCCTGTCAGTCGGTCAGGTCAGTTGTTCAGATAGGTAAGCCCGATGATAGCAAGTCTCATTTTCACGTTCCTACATCCATAAACATAAAACCTGAAAATCCCCATTGGTAGATCTTTCCAGGCTTTTCGGTGCCCCAGGCTGGTCCCACCCCCCTTGCCAATACCTCGGTACACACTACTGCTTGGGGGCAAACTTCAAGTTTTCCTTCAGCCAAAGTCTAATAATTTATCGGAAATGCGGCTCTACTACGTTCAAAACTAATTATCCTGCACAAAACTTGCAATTTAGCCCTCCTGAGGCCTCAAAATTGTTAATGGCGACAGCCTGAATCTGATTGGCCGATTCAAAAAATATTTCGCCGCTAAACCTATCAATACTATCATAGCAACACAAAGGAATTAGCCGGGAAATCCGTAAATTTGTTTTTATCGTTTAGGCCGGAATTTGGTTTCATGATGAGGGGGGGGGGGCACGTGAGCTGCCCGATTTCTTAGTCCAGTGCAGGCTACGTCCTTGAACCTGATTCTGGCTTTGTGAGGAAAAACAGTTGGAAATTGGAAAGGAAACAAAAAGAGACTTACATTAATTATACTTTTTTCGAAGGGTGAAGATGACAGTCCTAATACAGGAATAAGCGCCTTTCGCTTCATGTTGGAAACAAACAAGGGCCGAACGATGTTAGAATTTCAAGAACTTATGACAGTTTTCCAGCTACTCCACTGGAACGGAAGTTTAAAAGCTATGCGTGAGCGGCAATGCTCGAGACAGGTACGCCCCCGACCACTCTCCACTTCCACCCTTGCATGAAACTTATGTCTTCTCTTTTTTTTTCCAGGAAGTGGTCGCTCATTATTCAAATAGAACCCTAGATGAAGACATGAGAACTCAAATGGCTCTCGACTGGCTCGCCCGTGAACAAGAGAACGTGGGCGCTCTTCAAAGAGAATTGGACTCAGCCGAAAGGGAGCTTCAAGCGGCTCGACTAGCTGGGCGAGAACTTAGATTTCCGAAAGAAAAAAAGGATATACTGATGCTAGCTCACAATCAGTCCACATCTAGCCTAATTTCCTAAAAAAAAAAAAATGTTTAACGTCTGTTTTTTTTGTTTTTTTTAAACGGAGAAAAAATTTCTAAAAATTCCCTCGCAAGGAATTAATTAGTGCAATACAATTTGATGCTCAGCTTTATTTTCGTTCGGGGGACAGCTTTAAAAATGGTCGAAGATATATTTATATATTATGGTTCGGTGGGGGGAGGGGGGTCTCGTTTTTTATGGGCCAATATTTGCCATGAAAAGTGTGCCTTAATTATTCGAAAAAAAAAGAATTACGACACATAACGCGTGTTTTCAAAAGTCTGTACTAGCTTTGTTAATGTACTTGTCATATTTTATTCATTTTAATTAATTCGTAAGATTTAATTGTTTCAAGTGATTAATAATTAATTATTGATTAATTAATTAATTAATAATTAATTACTAATTATTAATTAATTCTCGCTGGTATAAGTGACTTTACAAAGGATTTTAACCGGCCGCTTAATGCCATGTTTAAAGAATTAGTGCATTAGAAGATTACAATCCAGCTGTTAATTTTAATTCAAGCCCGATCTCGAAGTTCAAGGCCTGCTGATTTAACAAAAAACTTATGTTCTTCCTAAAAACCCTAACGTTCTACTTGATGGCCTACAAAGCTCCGAGGATTTAGACTAGTTTGAGACTGTTGGAGCAATGTAATTCATATAAAACTTCAATCAAAAAAACATCAAAGCTACCTAGTTTCAAGAAATAATCAAAATCAACCATAAATTAATCGTCTTAAGCCCCAGAGGCAAGGGCCCAACAAAAATCTCGTAATAACAACTTTATTGACTCACGAAAACTGATTCACGAGGTCCGTTGGCAGTCAATAAAGCTTGACATACTATTTCGATGGACATTATACGTTTTAAGTGCACTTGTTTTCTCGTCGTGAAATACTATTTTCTTCCCACGCAAATTTAAGTTTATTCTACATTTAATGTGTGTAACGTGATTCGGTAGGCCCCAGTGCAGTGTCAACTACACTCCTGAAATATTGTTTGTCATCGGGATATTCAACACTTGGCACTCAGAGTAGGAAGGCAAATTGATTTAATTTTTTTGTTATATTCGTGTTTTCCAAAGCTTCCCAAACGATTAGTCTTTCAATATTAACCCAGAATGGGTATTTATTGGTTAAAAATCAATGTAGTAATACCAAATATTTTTTATTTATTTCTAAAATTTAATTTATGTAGAATTTTTTTAAAAAACTTAAGATGAGACATTTAATATAAGAAAATTCATTTCCACAGGAGGAGTAAAATGAAATGCAATATGTGATCGTATAGGTATAGCATGAATTTTAAAAATATTTATTTAGTTGTTAAACGTAAATTTGGGACTTACTGGAGTGAAAAAGACTTGAAAAAATGTCAAATAAATTCGGAAGATATAAAGTTGTATGGATGGCTAACCTCGATGTGATTAATTTTATTCTTGTTTGACTTTTGATTAACTTCCAGTATTCTAAGGTAGATTTAATTCTGAAATGACTGAAATTTAAATTTAGTTGAGAAAAGAAAACAATGATATCACTTTTTTCAGTAGCTTTGTTGTGAAGTAAGTCGATAGCCGTTGCGGATATATTTAATTGCCATGACGGTTAGTTCGTAATGTTTTGTTGTAATATGAATAGTCACTACTTATAGTTTTATAGTCAGTAATTTACTATGTCTTTCTAACTTAACATTCCATTTTTTTAAAAAAATTAAAATAAACTGCCAACTTCTTGTACATTAGTTGAAATCAAAGACAATTTTTGTCAGTAGTTTCTTGGCGGAAGGGACTGTTGTTCATTGTTTGTTTGTTTATTTGTTTGTTTTTTCGCATGCTGCAAGTTACACATTTTTTTCTTTACTTATATTTATTTGAATGTGTGCATCCCTTTCTTCCTCTTCCTTTTAGTAAAAATAGTTACAAATTTTCAGAACCAATTGTTTCGAAGCTAAAGACCAAAAATAGCATTCCGCTGCAGAGGGAGAACGTGCCTGGGAAATGATTTTTTCTCTCAAAGCAAGGTCGCATATTCGCGTTATTCATAATTAGAATCGAATAGGTTTTTGTTACCAGGCAATTCGGGCCAAATCTTTTTCTTCTCACAATTTTTGCTTCATCCCCGTTTTTTGGGGGTACAAATATTCGCAATCAAGATACGAAGGGACTCTTGGTACCCCTTTTTTCCCCAATTTTGCCCTTTATTTTGTGCTAAAAACGACGATTTTGGTTACAAAAAAGTTACATTTTTTTCTGCAGCATTGTAGTCAATTCGCAAGAAAATTGTACGAGGAATCGGAACAAAATATTTATAAAATCTTGGAACCATTCGTTTTGAAGTTATAACTGGATACTACATTTCACTACGGGGAGAACATTTCTGAAAAATGATTTGAGGTGGGGATTCACCTCACAATCCAGAACATTTGGACCGACAATAACCTTTGGTTCCCAGTCTAATTCAAAACCAATCATGCGCGTTTGACACTTTTAAAAAGAAAATTTTGTCATTTTGACTCTTTACAAACGCCTTTTTTCGCGGATTTTAGCTCTTTCAAAACTAAATTTGGCTGATTCATTTCGTTCAAATCCCTTTCCCCGCCCAATTCCTTACATTTGTTCATTTGGACATTTGTTCGTTTTATTCTTCTTTTCCTCGTTCGTTCGATTCACCCCCCCCCCCCAATTTAGTGGAATATGTTCTTTCAAAAGCCCAATTTTGTGAGTTTTGATCTACCCATGCATACATCTAAAATAAATTCCGCTGGTTTGGCCCATTTAACTCAAATTTTGCGGAAGCTCACAAAACTGTTTACTCACTCAAAAACCTGATTTCCCAGGATTGACTTGAGCCAGTTTTGGGTTGATAAATGCAAAAGTCCAATTTCACTCATTAAAAGCTACAGGATTGACTAATCAAAAAAGCCTTTTGGCCCTAAAACCTGTCTGCCGGTCTGGCTCTTTTAAAAACCAAACGCATGGTCATCAAATAAGTGGACTTCACTGATTTCATTTTCACACCTTCAGATTAGAAGTTTTCAGGATATGTTCTATTGGCTCATAATTTTGTAAGACGCGCGGTAACTATTCTTTTCGTTTCCACGGTAACGGTTTTGTTGTGTACTGGGGTCTCCGATTCTAAAAAGCATCTCCTCCTCGTTTTTGTTCCGTCGATTAAAATAAAGTTCTTTCCATTAAATATAAAATACATATTTTTCGCGTTCTAAAGACAAAAATCAAAAATTCTAAAGAGCAATTTCGCAGATTTAGGCCACAAAAAGCATTTTACTCCCTTAGTCACTTCCAAGGTGGTAGAGCTATGTAGAGACGTGGAGCAGCTCCCCTCTTGCCTTACTACGACGAGGGGAATTGACGTCATCCATAGACTCAACAGAAAGAAAACGATCGACTGTTCCTTTGCGCTACAGCCATGCCATTTTCCATTTAGCATTTTCCGCAATTTCTCATTAAGAAGGAATGCATGTGGGATTTCGTACTAGGCTTATCTCTATACCAACAATTTGCAATTTTTCGTTAACGCTAATTTTGTTAGCACCTAAATATTATATATTAAAACTAACTTCATGAAATGGATGTCCATTTCCCGAAGTGGCTCCACTTGACGTAATTTCAAAAAATTACGACATCTGGAAAAAAAAGTCCATTTTTGAAAAGGAAATCGCGATTGTGCAGTTGCTGGAGTTAAGCTTCCTTACTGCAAGTGGATGCACAACGTCATTTTTTAGCAGGTTTTTGAATGCTCCTTTTTGAATAAAACAAAACTTGTTTCAGCATCTGAGATTTCTCACTCATCCATTTCACGAAAAGGATAATGTTGTACATCCACTTGCAGTAAGGAGCTTGATTTCAGCAACTGGACAAACGCGATTTCCTTTTCAAGAAATGGACAATTTTTTTGTCCAGATGTCGTAATTTTTTGTAGTTACGGCAAGTGGAGCCATTTCGTGAAATTGACGTCCATTTCGTGAAGTGGACAATTACTCGACATGGATGCGAAATATTCAACTTCATAGAATGTTTTCTTTAAATGGGCTAGTAAGAATTGCGTGCTCAAAATTGAGATCAGGACATAAACACACAAACTTATTTACCTCGATATTTGTGTCGAGGATTACCATAAATATAGAGTGAAAAATTAATTAATTATCTGACAACACCGAGGGCTGTTTCTGCCCCGGGGCCCGTAGGCGAGAACTATCGGGGGACCCCCTAACTCAGCCGGTGGACATTTGTAAATGTATACTGAACAGTTTAGAAAGGAGAGGCTTCAGATATTGTATGCTTTGCTCTACTAAAACTGGCTTCATAGCCACTCGCACATCCTTCAAACCTAAGGTAGGTATTACCGCAAAGCTGTAATGGTTAGCTGACTACAGTCGCAAAAAATGGCAAAAACTGACTATTTTCGCGCCTTAAAAATGACTAAACTTACTATCTACGACCTAAAATAGCCAAACTGACTTCTCGCGCCCTATAAATTGCTAGACGCACGACTAGGGCGCCATGAAAATGCTTTAAAAGTTCATGATTCCCGCCCTAAAAATGGCTAAATCGACCATTCTCGCACTAAACGTGGCCTTGGCTTCCTAAAAACAGATAAATTGGCTCAATGCACTCTAATAATGGCTAAAAACTGACGATTCGCGCCCTGAAATCCAAATGACTAAAATAACGGATTCGTGCCCTGAAAGTACCAACACCGGTTGTGTTTTATTCGTTGAATTGTTTGAGAACAATGGCGTTGCCGAAACCGCGGTAATAATAGTTCAAATGAAACAAGTGCTGGGAGAAGACCTTCCTTTCTTTTCTTTGCCTTCATGATGAAAAAGCTGCAACCCCAAGCGACAGTCACAACCTAGAAACAGATCCTAAACGCCCCCAAAACAGACTATTTGTCAGTAAAATGGATAACATTAAAAAAATAGGCGATTCAGCCATGAAACTGCGGGTTTTTTTGCAATTATAATAGCAGATTAAACCGAACAGTATTTTGCACTTCTTCGGACAGAATATTTTGCTAGTCCGGCCAATGAAATTGATGAAGAGCCGTGCTCGGCTCTTCATAAGTGTCTCAAACAAGCGACTGAAACGAAGGTGCTGAACGCGGAATGTTCACAAACTTGGCCGGGTCACGATCAATTTAATCCAAAGTCTAAAGTGGAAAATTGTCGAACTGCGGAGGCAGACTGCAAGCACAGAATAGTGGCCTCCATTGAGACGACACGTCGTTCCTGGGGCTAAATAGTCTCTGTCTGGGGCCGACGATGTTCAAGCACGCTCAAAAGTTTCCTATACCTTCCTTCAAGAACCGAATTTATTGGACTTCAAGGGCTATAGCTCTTGAAAATATTAATTTTGGGGATCCGTCTCAACTGAATAAACAAACTCCGAGGGCTTGGTCCTTCAAATATCAATTTCAAGGGTTTGGCTTAATCCGATAAGCCAATTTCGTAAATCGTTATTTTGTCTCTTCAAAAGACAATTTCGCGAGGTTGCTCTCATTCGAAAATGCAATTTCGCGAAATCTTTAAAAATCTAAATTCTAGGATTTGGCCCTTTAAAGCCTCAATTTGGCAGATTTCTTTTTTTTTAATCCACGGTTTGGTCCACTTTGGCAACCAAATTTCGTTGAGTTGCCTATTTCAAATAGACATTTCGGGTGTTTGGCCCAAAATATGCCAATTTCACTTTCACATGTCTGGATCTTTCAAGACCATTTTTTGTGGATCTGGCACCTTTAAAGCCAATTTCACGGATTTTCGTGGTTCGAAAAACTAATTTGCGGGGCTGGAATCTTCAAAAAACAAATTATTCGGATTCTTACTCTGTAAAACCCCCATTTCAAGGATTTTCTCTCTATTGAGATTATTTTGTAGTTAATTATTTTTATCCCAAGCCGGGGCCCCTAGGCGGTCGCCTACCCCCCTTAAATGGTCCTTTACACCATTTAAGAAAGAGAAAAGTAACTATAAAACGGTCAGGCAATCTCTATTGACGCACGTAAAGTGATTCACTAGGTCCGTTGGCAGTCAATAAAGATTGACAAACTATTTCGATGGACATTATACATTTAATGTGCACTTGCTTTCTCGTCGTGCAATAATATTTTCTTCCCTCGCAACTTTACATTTACTCTAAATTTAATGTGTGTAACGTGATTCGGTAGACAGTACAGCGGTTAGGCCGTACTGGCCAGTTCAGTACAGTGTCAACAACACTTCTACAATATTGTTTGTCATCGGGATGTTCTACACTTGGCACTCAAAATAGGAAGGCAAATTGATTTAATGTTTTTGTTATATTCGTGTTCCCAAACGAATAATCTTTCAATTCAAAGCTTCCCAAACGATTAGTCTTTCAATATTAACCCAGAATGGGTATTTATTGGTTAAAAATCAATGTAGTAATACCAAATATTTCTTATTTAATTCTAAAATTTGATTTACGTATAATTTTTAATGTAAGAAATATTTTTTAATATAAGAAAATACATTTCCACGGGAGGAGTAAAATGAAATGCATTGTGTGATCTTACAGGTATAGCATGAATTTTAAAAATATTTATTTAGTTTTTAAAATTAAATTTGGGACTTACTGGAGGAAAAAAGACGAACAAATGTCAAACAAATTTGGAAGATATAAAGTTGTTTGGATGGCTAACCTCGGTGTGATTAATTTTATTCACGTTTGAATTTTGATTAACTTCCAGTACTCTAAGGTAAATTTAATTCTGAATTGACTGAAATTTGAATTTAACTGAGAAAAGAAAACAATGATAACAATTTCGTCAGTAGCTTTGTTGGGAAGTAAGTCGGAGCCGGTGCGGAGATAATAAGTTATTTATTTGCCATGACGGGTAGTTCGTAATGTTTCTGTTGTAAATAGTTACTACTTATAGTTTTATAGTCAGTAATTGACTATGTCTTTCCAACTTAACATTCCATTTTTTAAAAAAATTAAAATAAACTGCCAACTTTCTTGTACACTAGTGAAAATCAAAGACAATTTTGTCAGTAATTTCTTGGTGGAAGGGACTGTTGTTCATTTCTTGTTTTTTTTCGAACGCTGCAAGTTACACATTTTTTCTTTATACATATATTTATTTTATTATGTGCATCCCTTTCTTCCTCTTCCTTTTAGTAAAAATTGTTACAAACCGGAACCAATTGTTCGAAGTCAAGACCGAAAATATCATTCCCCCACGAGGAGAACTTGCCTAGGAAATGATTTTTTCTCAAAACAAGGGTATATTCGCGTTTTTCATAACGAGAATCAACAAGGTTTTGATTACCAGGCAATTCAGGCCAACATTTCCGCTTAATCCCCGCTTTTGGGTTACAATATTCGCAATCATGATACCAAGGGCTCTCATTCCCCCATTTTTTTCAATTTCGTCCTTTATTTTGTGCTTTAAACCTGGAAACACTCGTTTTCGAGTTATGGTTGGAAACTATATTTCAGTACGGGGAGAACATGTCTGAGAAATATTTTTTTTTATGGGGGGGGATTCACCCCCCCCCCTTTACTGGACATTACAGCGACAAGCCAGACAATTTGGTTTCCATTCCAGTCTAATTCAAAACCAATCATGCGCGTTTGGCACATTCAAAAACAAAATTTCTCCATTTTGACTTATAAACGCTAGTCTAGTCTCGCGGATTTTCGCTCTTTCCAAACTAAATTCTGTGGATTCATTTCGATCAAATCCCTTCCCCCTTCCAAATTTCGCGGAATTTTTTTCGTTTTGTGCTTTTCCTCGTTCTTTCGATTCGCCTCCTCCCAAATTTCGTGGAATTTGTTCTTTCAAAAGCCTAATTTCGTGAGTTTTGATCTACCCATATATACATCAAATAGTATATTGTACACCTAGGCATGAAAGGCGTTCTTTTCCGGGCCGAGAAAAAAAGTGGCCAGCCGAGACGCAGTCGAGGTCCAGAATACGCATTTCTGCCGAGGCGTACACATGATTTTTTATCCTACGCAAGAAGGGGAAAAAATTAATAAATTAGTATTGAGTTTAAAACTGGAAGGTGGAATAAAAAGAAAACGTTTGCCCATCTGTACTTGACAAAATACAAAGTAAAAGTGCATCTAGACAAACGACAACGCCTCAGTGAGTGGGAACGACGTCGGTCGCTGTGGAGGAGTGAAGAGAGGTGCGTTGCGTGTCAACGAGAAAAACCCCTGCAGGAATAGGAAACCAAATTCGCTCCGGCAGCTGGCGGTCGGAAAGAGTGCATTTCATTCCGTATATCGATACCCTAAGCTGTCCCAGAAGTAATAATTTTGATACCATAATTCTAACGTGTCAGTTACTAAGAGTATAAGTCAAAAAATTGAAGTTTTCAAGAGAGCGTTCCAAACTTTTCAATTTAAATAAAACCCAATCAATACTGTTAGGTACAAGTCCCCTTAGGAATAGGAATTCGGTTTTTTTCGTGACTTATACTCTTGAGAACAGAAGAGTAGAGGCAGGCCGTCAAGCTGAGTGCAAGAACGGAAAATGGCTAATTTTTGACTTATACTCTTAGTAACTGACACGATAGAATTAGTTTCATTAAGCCGAACTTCTTCCTTTATTTTCACCACCCTCTCTTCAAAAATGTCGAAAAGTTTCGGTAGTTTTCCAAGGGCTTTGTTATATTAAATTTTTGTGCCGTATTTTACAATACCTAAACGTGTGAATTTAAGCGATTTTTTGAAATTTCATCCCCCATTTCATCCTCCCCCATCAAAGTTTTCTATAAATCTCAATGGAACCCAGGGCTTTCGTTACATTAAATTATTGAGTCGAATTTTAGAGCGCTAAGATGAACTAGTGAAGTTCAACGCTATTTTTACACTTCCACACCGGAAGAACCACCCCCACCACCGTGACTTTTTCGAAAAATTAAAATGGGAATCAAAGGCTACTATAACATGGAGTATACGTACCGAATATAATGCTTCTAGAATCAACGCCAAAGCGCGTTCCGCTAAATTGATTTCTTCGAGAGTTTTCATGCAAACAAGACCAAGAAAACGGTCATAGTATTATATATATATATCGCATCCATGTCGAGTAATTGTCCTCTTCACGAAATGGATGTCCATTTCACGAAGTGGCTCCACTTGCCGTAACTTCAAAAAATTACGACATCTGGACAACAAAATTGTCCATTTCTTGAAAAGGAATTCGTGTTTGTCCAATTGCTGAAATCAACCTTCCTTACTGCAAGTGGATGCACAATATTATCCTTTTCGTGAACTGGATGAGTGAGGAATCTCTGATGCTGAAACAAGTTTTGTTTTATTTAAAAAAGTTATTTTATTGAGCACTCAAAAACCCGCTAAAAAATGACGTTGTGCACCCACTTTTAGTAGGGAAGCTTAATTTCAGCAACTGGACAAACGCGATTTCCTTTTCAAGAAATGGATATTTTTTTTGTCCAGATGTCGTAATTTTCTAATATTACGGCAGATGGAGCCACTTCGTGAAAGGGACATTCATTTCATGAAGTGGACAATTTCGCCAAGTGGATGCGACATATATATGAATCCTTGGAGCCCACTGAATTCGTGTTCTAGAGGTTCTGAAACGTGAAAAAAACATGACATGACCCATGTTTGCCACCATCACGACGAGACCAATAGTGCATTTTCAGAATGAAATGCACTAAAAAATGCCATAGCTATCCGAAGTGCATCTTGGTGACAAATTTTGGCAAACATTTTTATGCCTAGACATTAAAATCGTATTTTCATGACAGTTGCGAGTCATGAAAGCACGTGTTTTCACATCGAGTAGGATAAAAAAGTAATTTCGCTGGTATGGCCCATTAAAAACTCAAATTTGGCGGAAGCTCACAATACTGTTTACTTATTCAAAAAGCTGATTTCCCAGGATTGGTTTCAGCCAATTTTGGGTCGATAAACGCAAAAGTCCAAGTCCAGGGCCGGTTTGGCTCTTTCAAAAACCAAACGTGTGGTCATGGCTCCCTAAAGAAGTTGACTTCGCGGATTTCATTTTCACTCCTTCAGAATAGTTTTCAGGGAATGATGTATGGGCTAAGTTACAGTCACAGTAAAAGTGACAGTCCTGCAGACTAGCGCAATACTTGTTCTAACTTCAGTTGCCTCTCCTATTGAATCCCTACGAAGAACGTGCTCTGACTTTCGTTTAAAGGACGTTTTCAAGCTTTTTTTTAAACTAAAATGGTGCAGCGCTGTGTTGTGGGTTACAGTAATTCGTCTGATAAATACATTGGCCTTCAATTTCGGTTTTCCCAATAAACCATACGAAAAAGAGAGACCGGGAGAAGTGGATCCTGGCCGTCAACAGGAAAAGCCAGTTTAGAGCAATTCAGTACTTTTCTACTGAAGCACTTTATAGCAGGAATGAACTAGCTGAATCTCTCGTCCCCCCTTCTTGAATTGTTTTCCACTTGCACTCAAAAATTGCTGGCTTATTCCCGTAGAATTGCAGAAGGGCGGAGCTAACAGGTCTCTGTTTTCGTAAGAGAACAAACAAGAGTACCTACGTGTGGCTGAAAACTTTGTTTTGCCGACGATTTTATTCTACGTGCTCACAGATTGGTTTAGAATTTGAAAAAAAGGGGTGGGGATGCACTTAGCTCTCCTCTTTCTATTTACAGCCTCTGGAAAAGAAGCGTATCAGGAAATACTTAATAATGGAATTTAAATTTATAAATAATGTATTAAACTTTAATTTTCTACAAAAACTCTTTGAGATGACATTATTTAACCCCGTAACAAGGGCTTTGGCGCCCTCGGACTCGGCATGGCCAGGTGGGGACCCACTGATTAATAATAATAATAACCCTGTAATAAGCCTACAGAAACGTACGTATTTTAATTAGTGTACCTATGTAGCCTAATGCACCTATTTTGAATTGAAAAGCCCTTCGCGTTTCTCGTTCTTTACATTTCAAAATAAATCATGTTTGATATCTTACATGTATAGGCCCTTTGTTAAATTTATAAAAAGCACTGCTAAGAAAGCATAATAGACCAATCACAGGTCCAGTGGCGGCTGATCCAGCATTTTATCAATGGGGGGACGAAGCAAAAATGTTCACCGCCCCCGGGGGGGGGGGGGATTGCACACCACCAGTGAAAAAGGAAGGCATAGGAGCCACTTTTCCTGATATTTGAAAAATGGAAGAATGGAATCAAAATCCCGTGGGGAGAGGGGGGGGGGTCATGCTTAAACTATGTTGAGTAATTCTCAAAAATATGTTCAACCTGATCGCAAACAGACAATTTCGGGCTTGGAACGTCTGCCACTTGAAAAAATCCTACTTTGATCATAAAACTTAATTGTGTGAAGCCCCTTTTACACGAGTAAGTTTTTCGATCAAAAAGGCCGTTTTAAGAAAAAATTACAGATGTTCCGTGCATGAAACGGTCTGTTTGTATTGCAATCAGATGGAACATATTTTTGAACAAAAAACTTACTCGTTTAAAAGGAGCACAGGCATTTGTTAAATTTTTTTAATGATTCGAATGAAATGGAGTGACGTATGGCATCAAATACGAACCCTGAAAAATTATAAAATTGGTGGAAATGGATGGACTAATAATTATTAGAAAAATTCAAGTTGCAGTTCGACAATAGGACGTCGATGGGCTTGTCTCTTTAGCTACACGTGTAATAACATCAAAATATTTTTGTCATTAAATATACGTAACTAAAAAGTTGGCAAAAATCATGAGTGGCCATCTCATTAATTTCACAGTTAAAAAACGGGAAATTACAAAGCGACTCGTACATTTTCACGTAGAATACTGTGAAAACTTGAAAAGTGAAGAGAAAGTCGGAACAAGAAACGCACATTTTGAAACCTAGAGCGCTCTCAAAGCACATTGATTAGAGTTTGGAGCCATTAGAGCGCGGGAATCGTCCACTCCGCTTCTGCTTGCTTGTTATCTTCTTATCGCCGGCTTGTTCATTATTTGTGACAAGTGAGAATGAGAACAGTTGAACTGAAGTTTCGAAATACCCGGTAAGCCCCCAATTAAATTGTTGATAGCATTAAATAGTCATTGCCGAAGAAATTGATGATAATTATTAATGCGGGGTCTTGAAATATATTTACACGAGTTTTTCACGTGTGAGTCTTGGTTTTCTAGAGGTACCTTCTCAGGTAGTCGTGCCGCCTGCTCATTACGAGGACCCAAAGAAGTATTTCTAATTTAAACTAAGTGAAAGTCCAAAAACTCATGATTAAGGTGACTAATTGACAATTATTAGTAACTTTAAGTGAGATGTTTAGGCGCAATCCAAGTTTTGCGGCGATCAGTTTGGTTTCAGGGGGCTCTAGTTCACTTCGAACTTTATTAGTTCGGAGATTGCTTTGTCGCTTTCTTGGTGTGAATGGCCTTGGAGTCGTTAAGGCCTTGTAGAGCCCTAGGACATCGCACTGGCATTACAACTTCAGGTCCAGTGCAGTCAGGGTACCGTATCCTATCGGCAACTCCACCAGGGGACCTGCCCATCCACATATCAGCCCTTGGCTTCTGTATGCTGTGGGCTGGGCCGGGCCTGAAAAAAGCTGTCCGTGCGGGTTTCGGCCTGGGGAGGGGGGCACTCTATGTTGTGACTTCACTGTACCGCCGTCGGCTCATCAGCTTCACTCGAACCTAGTCGCGGATGCCGCTGGTTATTATTATGTTACGCTACATTGTAATTTTTTTTGTTTTTTTCAGATTATAAAAATGGAAGATCTAAGTAATAAAAGCGTTCCTGAGCTAGTGAAGGGATTAAGTGAGATTTTCGCCAGAAAATGTCGGGAATTGAATCCTTCGATTGACCAGAAGAAGATGCAAGTCAAGCTTTTTCGTAGAGCTTTCGATTCTCTCCTATTTAAGCAACCAGATACTCCCTGTAAGTTGGTTCATTGTACAATGCCGTTAAATTTCATCAACTCCTCCTAGATTTTTTCAACTCCTTTCACACTTGACCAGGCGATCCAGATTATGATGAATTACTTATTTACTTGAAATACGCCTTATATTTCAAACACGGATTTACAAATGAAGCTATGATGCTCGAACAACAGCTTGTTCGTTGTTTCACAAGACTGGAAAGCTTAAACTACCCTAACCTTGAGTCCGTTTTAAAGTTTGTCCTATACATGGGCTTGCTTTCTGAGAGAGTGGTACGGAGTTTATCTTGAAGTTCACACCGTTCCTTTACGAAGCAACTTCCACTTATATTTTCAATAGGACCCAGACGAGGTTTACAACCCCCCCGAAACAAGCGTATTTCCAGGATCGTCAGATCCTAGAAGCAAGCCTTTCAGTAGACTGTTGTCGGAGAGTCGGTCGGAAACAACACTCGTCACTAAGACGCCTCCGACGCAAAGGTGCACCACCATCTACTGCGTTCTTTTGTTTCTAGTTTTTAATTCTGAATTTTTTGGATTTAGTGATGTAGCAGTTCAAGTGACACACAGAGATGACCAACCCAATGCGTCCGAACTCCAGATACTGTTGAGCGCAGTTGATAACGTGCTGTGCCCCGAAAAATGCGTCTCTTCCGAACAATTAATAAGCTGCGTTAAACAACTAATGACTGGTATCGTGTCTAAATGCTTTCGTCAAGTAAGAAAACCAATTTCAATTTCGCGTTCAATTTACCACCAATTTGTTTATTCATTGTTCCAAGGTTAACGATGAATTTCAGTTGAATCAAGGGATACACACCAATCAATTGAGCCATGCAGCCCTGCTAAGATGTACCAGAAATGTCTGCCTTGCTGGAAGCGCCTTCGACAGCCTCCACAGATCGGTTTTTGATAACACTGCTGAACCGTTTTCAATTTCTTCGTTATCGAGATACTTGCAAAATTATGCTACGGGCGTGATTTTCTCTCCACGTGAATTGGATTTCCCACCGTTCTTCATGTTAATGAATCATCAAAGCCTTCAGGTTGATTTTTTTTATGTTTTTTTAAACAGTGAAATGGGTGCAGTGGAGTGACTTTCATTTTCAGATAAGACAGATTAAAAGTTATATTGACCAGACTGAAAATGGCGCCCAGCTAGTGAAAAATGCACTAAGAGGAGTACTCGAATCTTCTCGATATTCAAGAAAAGTTTGCCTGCAATTTTTAGATGAAATATGCAACATTTATTTCACGTATATTCTCTCGAGTTTCCCAATAATTCCATCGTCACTAAAATACCGAATTTTAGCATGATTGACATGTGGATTTTTCGAGGGGTTTGTAACCCCAAATTTTTCGTCGAACGAAGAACTACGGAAGATGAGATATTCGACCGTGAAAGCTTCATCAACGCGTTCGTACTTAAAAAACAAGAGCTTCCATGTTTTCTCATTGCTGAAGATATCTTACAATGCGGTCGAAATGTTTTCCTTCTAAGTCTCATTGCTGAGGTAATAGTGTTACTCGCCTTAAAACTTAGACGTTAACCCCCCCTTCCTACTCTATTTTCAGGACGAGTTTTCCTCTCTTTTGGAGAGGTACGAGGAAAAACCAGAATTGAGAGTAGCCCTCAATGAAAGGGACCTTAATTCTCTTTTGACGAAATGGGCCCGATTTTTCGAATCTTACGAAGACCGATCTGAGCCTGAATTTGAGGAGACGGAAGTGTTTGATCGTCAAGAAATCGACAAAATTAGGAAGGAAAGTATGTATCGCTCGATATTGCGAATGATTGTTGGTTAAATAGGAAGTTCCATAGGTTCGATTGGGATCAAAATGAATATGGAAACCGAGGGCAAGATAAGACAGTATTCGAAACGCATGGAGAGGCAAAGGCTTGCTGAAGATTTACCGAGGTCTAATCAAGTGATCAGAGCAAAGGAAGTCGAGGACGAAATACTTGAAATGACAGCCGTGCTCGAAGCAAAAATTAAAGAAGTTCGGGACAGTGAAAGCCAAGAACTGCTAAGGTGAGTTATTATTTTTATTGTCAATCCCCTCCAAATTGCTTAGAGTTATTCTCCAGGCTAGATATTATTGACCGGCATTCGAAGGAAACCCAAACAATTGAAAAGCAGCAGGCTAGGAATGAGTGGAAACTAAAGCGAAATAAAAAAGATCATGAGCGTGGCAGAGCGTTAAAACGAGTGGAGAAGTCAGTTCAATGCGACGTCGTAGAATCAATGCCTCAAACCAAGGGAAACCCTGAATCTGCCACAGTATTAGAGCGATTTACGGAATCAGAAGAAGACGAAGATGACTGCTTTGAGTCTGCGTATGAAACAATGAGTGATACAGCTGTTCCTGGGTGCGGCATGCCGTTAAAGCGTGTAACAAGGTCAGTTCAGGACAAGGACGACAGCGAAACGTTTGCAGTCGAACCTCCAGACTTGTCTGCGTCTGAATCAAATGACGATTTGGGTTCTGGGATGCCATTGAAACGAGTAACGAGGTCAGTTCGAGACAAGGATGACTATGAAAAGTCCGCGCCCCAAGAAGATGAACAAATTGAGACTGAGTTACCCTGTTCGGAACGTTTCCCGATTGCTTCAAGTATTGAGACGTCACCTCCCCCACGCATCGAACATCACGACGATTCTCATCAGTCCGTTGGTGACCCGGATCTTCACTCCTCGGAAAAAAAAACTGATCCCCCTCTCGTTGACAATCGCGAAGAATCTAATCAATCCGGTGAAGTTACACTGGAAATCGCCTCCCCAACCATCGAGCATCACGACGATTCTCATCAGTCCGTTGGTGACCCGGATCTTCACTCCTCGAAAATAAAAACTGATCCCCCTCTCGTTGACAATCGCGGAGAATCTAGTCAATCCGGTGAAGGTACACTGGAAATCGCCTCCCCAACCATCGAACATCACGACGATTCTCATCAGTCTGTTGGTGACCCGGATCTTCACTCCTCGGAAATAAAAACTGATCCCCCTCTCGTTGACAATCGCAAAGAATCTAGTCAATCCGGTGAAGGTACACTGGAAATCGCCCGACCCCGAAGAAATTTTTTCAGAGTCCCCCCATTAATGGGCTCATTTCCGTTTGGATCAGCCCCAAATGTACCGACAGTTGACGAAGATAGCGACCATCTAACGTCACCCTCGGAAATAATCAGCTCTCTGTTTTTATCCGTCACAGTCCCACTCATGAACCAGAGCGATTATATCAAATGGAAATTGATGGATGTTTTTTTCAAAAATTTCCACATTTACGACGACTTCAAAGCTATTAGAGAACACTTTTTTCTCGGATTATTCTGCCATAACTTCACTGACAGCGTCTACTCTCTTATGAAAGAAAAAATTGACTTGAGGAAGTTTTTAAGAGGCCTCCACATGATTGTTGAAAAGACTGCGTGCCCCAGACTTTCTTTCAGATACGAATCAACCGATCCAGATAGCAATGAAGAGTTGGTATGTAAGAAAATGCAATTCGATGGAACCACGTGTGTGAATATTGATTTCTTTTTCAGGATTTGAAGAAAATTAAACTCACCTACATCACAGACTGGCCTATCAATTTGATTTTGACTCAAGCCTGCATCAACAAATACACGCTCATTTTTGATATGTGTTGGCTCTTGAAGAGAGCGACGTGGCATTTGAACGACTGTCGAAAACGCTTTTGTATGCGACCTTCTTTCAAGGGCAACGAGCTGACTCAGGTATGTATTTTTCGTTAAGAATAGGGAGGGGTCCCGTGAAAATCGTCAAATTCAGTTAGATTCTCGATCAGAATAAGTCGTTCGTAGGGAATTTTTTTTGCGATGCATCCCATTTTCATGTAACTATTATTCCATCGCTAACGGTTAGCAAAAATCTAGGAACCGAGCATTCTCCCTTGGATATTGGCAATTCTGATTTGAACCTAAGCGCCCTTGCGGGCTGACCAAATGCGGATCTAGGGTGAGGCTCAGAGAGCTTGAGCCCTCCTCTTTCGGGCTAGCGCTCGATAGATTTGTGTCCCGAGTCTCACATTGCTTCCTGGAAGTAGCGAGGGAAACGTTAAACACCAAAATTAAGTATCCAGCCCCAAAAACTTGTAATATTATTGTCACTCCACAGACTAGTTGTTTAGCTGCGTGCGTGAAAGCAATCATTTGCAAACTTCGTCCACCCCACCGAGAGCCCGAAACTAGCTATTTAGCTGTGAAACTGTTAGTTGAGCATGAAAATTGGACTTACCATTTCGAACGCTACTAACTTTGCCCTCCTCCATTCCCCCCTCCAAGAATCCGGCCATATGAACATGAAACTTAGGACGTGACATCCTAAATCTGATTTATCACCCTTTTTCAAACTCAAGGAATGAAACTGGAATGCGCCGTGTAGCTATTTTATAGTGCGAGCCAACACCGCGACGTATTTCAAGAATGATTGGTGAAGTGGAAAGGGACCGAATCATCGATGATTTGGTAATTCGGAGGGGGCCAGTTTCTCAATTTTAGTGTTAGAATGTTAATAGCCAGTTTAGCCCCCTTTTTTTAGGGCGTGAATCGTCAGCTTCACGCGTACAGCTTAGGGCGCATGTAGCCACTGTTGCTAATTTTGGGGCGTGAATATCATGTTAGGCTAATTTTAGCGGCTTGAAAGGCAGTTTAGTAGTTTTTTGGTTGCGAATAGCTCGTCAAGCCAAGGCGCTAATGGTCACTTTGGTGCATCTTTTTATACATTTTCGGGGCGCGAACCGTCAGTTTGGCCATTTCAAAATCGCGAATCGTTAGTTTTGTCATTTTAGGGCGCGAACAGTCGTTTTTTTCTTCACGCGTGAATGGTCAGTATTTAATATTTTTGGTGCGAATGGCCAGTTTGGCTATTTTTCCGCACGCGAATGTCGATTCATGATCTGTTCAGGCTTTTTTTTTCCTCGTAAAAACGGGTAGGAAAGCCCTGGAGGAACTATCTCCTACCAACTCGACCTATAAGATCTATTGTGTCAGGTTGCCCTGCAAAAGTAAGACGCTAAATTCCTAGCGTCCTCCGCCATCACTCCTTGACGAAGTTGAGAATATTCCCCCTAGCGATCCTGGAAATGACCTCCGGTTGAAGCCCATCACTTCCAATATGGTGAAAGCGAAATCGCCCCAGAGCCTCGCGCTCACACAGTAAGTGCTCTGATTTTTCCAAGGCCTAGTCGCAGGACAGTCCCGGCACAATGTCCCGTTAGCAGTCCCACCAAGATCCTAAGGTCGCCTCGACTCAGAGAGATCACCGAACGTCACTTTGGGGAGACAAACAGTTTGGACTGTCTGAGACCTGGTTGTACAACCGAGTGTTCACGATTCCTCTTGTCCAACCACGCCTGCACCTGCCTCTTCGTGAAGGACTTCCTGACCCCGAGACATAGCTCCGGGCCCACGTAAGGCATCTCTGATCCTCTCTTCGTGAGCTGATCAGCCATTTCATTTCCCTCAAACCCCCTCATCCCACATCTAAGTAAGGCGTTTAACCGTTGCCACACGCATGAGGGCTTCAAGACAGCCCCAGACTAGTTTCGAATTCACGACACTTGAGCCTAGGGTTTTAAGAGCTGCCTGGCTGTCAGACAGGATAAAGATCTTCGCTTTCCGAAATATTAGGATTAGTAAAATCGTTATATATACAAGGCGTGCAATAATACAAATTAGATACGTAGCCGTAGTTGCCTACGTTGTCAGTCATACCTCGTTGAGGAGTGTCCAAGACAAACCGGTTTCGCCTGTTCGGCGTCTTCAGTGTTTGAATGTCTACTGAAAAGCAGTCTGGGGGGGTCTACTGAAAAGACAGGATAAAGATTTTCGCTTTCCGAAGACTCCTCTCATTAGTCGCATTAGTCACCCACCACTTCGCTCTGTACATTTGTGGCCCCTGCATCCCTGGAATCGGGGAAGTGAGAATGCAGGAGGACCTCTAGGATCTCTTTAGGGCTCTCAGTATACGCCCCATCTGCCTTTTTGATTTGACCAATGTGGCCCGGGCTCTCTTTGGACAGGACCTTCTGCAGTCTGCCCACTTTTGGCCCGCTTTTCTTTCCTAGGGCCTTACTCCGTGAGGGAGCGCTCATAAGCCTCCCACTCCCCACGTGATCTGGCCCTATAGTAAAGCCTCCATGTTTCGCTTCTGAGCACCTCCAGCTCATTGTTCCACCACGCGACTTCCCTATTCTCTCTCTTCATCTTTACAGGCCAGCTTTCCTCGTAGTACGCCCTGAGAATCGCTGAACTGACTGCCTCCACGGCCATATCCAGGTCGGCCCGGCACTGGGTGTCAAGGTCAATTCCTCCTCGAGACGTCCTTTAAAAACATCTCAATCCGCGTTCCTGGGATGCCGATAAGCTGTACTTCTGAGGAAACTCAACCTCAAACGAAATCAGCCTATGGTCAGACATTGAGTTTCTGACGGCCAGAAACGGGCTGGCCAGAGTCCCATCCAGGACCTCACTTCTAGCACAAGATTGCCCGTGCCAGAGAAGCAAATTTTTGAATTTTCGGAAAAAACGCCGAGAGGTTAAGTGGGTGACTTTTCGGGCAATTTTTGTAAAGTTTTCCAATCTGAGCTGAATGAGGTTTGTGAGTCCATCAGACCTTGATCAACTGAAAAATGCAGGCGGTCTCGGCCAGAACTCCTTCAGAGGGCCGTCAGTGACTCTCAAAGTGGCCTGAAATGAGCTCGTTTTGGGTAATTTTTTCGAAGTGTTTTTTTTTATTTTCCTCGGACGTGGTTCATTCCCACAGGCCTTGCTGAATTGAGAAATGCATGTGACCTTGGGCTTTAGTGACCCACAAAAGTGGCCATAAATGAACGTTTTGCGTCGTCATTGGTTTCGGTCGAATGTCTGTATTCTTCGGTGGTTCAGTGTGCTCCGCTTGGGTCGACGAGGCTTTTTCTTGGACTTCGGGGCTGACGATAACGCGACTGCTGTCCACGAAAAAAAAAACCGTAGGGCCCCGAAAATTGGATAAATCCGCCAAAAACATGGGAATCACGGTGAGAACCTCTTGAACTGCTCGATTGATAAAAAATCCCCTTCGCCATGCTGAGGACCCCTAGATACGATGTTTCGTCTACTTTTGATTTGGCTATTTTTGCCAAAAATGCCCCGGGGTTAAGTTGCCCCATTTTTTCAATGTGTTCCGATCTGTGCCGAGCGTGGTTTATGAGTCTCTAATTGTAAGATGATGCTTAATTCGGTCGGTGCTAAATTAAGTCGGTCTCTGACAAAATGCCCGTAGGCGGTCGTCAGAGACCCACCCTCTAAGTAGCCAGAAATTAGCGTTTCGCGTCTTCGTTGGTTTTGGACCGAATCTGTCCTCTCCACGGTGGGCCAGAAAGCACGAGCTTGCGTCAAGGCTTTTCGAGGTGACAGACGGTAAAGTGACTAGTAATGATACACTTCGGGCAATACTCCTCACGGACGGTGCACGAGCAGAATCGCCGGGGTTGGGGAAGGAGGAGGTTGGTTACCAATTTTCGAATCGAGCAATCAAACCCAGTGGCTTTATAGCCACTTGGTCTTTTTCAAAGAAGTCGAATCAGAAAAGTTGTTGAGCCAACTTGTGGGCAGGGTACACGGGAAGTAGTGATGCGATGCAACCCAATTAGGAAAAGTGAAACTTCATTTGATTTGTTTGCTTTTTGGCGCCCCCTCCCCCTTCTTCACCCCTCTCTTCTTGTAGGCTGATATGTTCTTATAAAACGACCATTTACTCATAAGGTGAACATCCATTTGCACGGCCTGAGGAAGTTTTCTGTTGCTCTTATAAGCTATTTGAGCATCGTCTTCGACAATGCCTGGGCGAGTTTCACAACAGAGTTGAAGGCTGCGAAGAGCCTTGATCGATTGTGCGAGCTCCACGTCAAATTTATAAAAGAAATCATTTTCAGGTTCTTAGCAAATTTTTACTTTGTTCTCAATGAATCATAACTCACACGTTTCCCCATTTCCACCCAATTCTAGCGCGCTCCTGAATAAAAAAGCGAGTCAGCTGGCTTCAGAGATCAACAAAGCCCTCGACACAGTTTTTCGGTACTGTCGTATTGTTCGTCACGAGAGTGAATGGATTCCGGTTGAAGGAGTGAGTGGCGAATATAGGAATACGAAATTTCAAAAATTATGTAAATTGTACGCCGCGTTTCAAAAACAAGTCCTGTACATCCTCACGTTTGTCGAGAAAGCGACAAAACGAGCTGGGTACCAACAGTTGGTTTTCCTACGGGAGCTTTTGTCTGAATAGTGTTCTCGTAATACCTCTCTTCCAATAATTACCAAACAATAAGAAAAAATTTGAAGTGTTTGAAACATAATAAATATATTTTTCAAAATCAAATTTGGTACTTTAACTTACATATGTTTATATTACATTTCAAATAAACGGCTTACGGACGGTTCTCATGTTAATTTTATGTAATTTCCCTAAAAAAAATACTAAAAGCGGAAATACAACTTCACGTTTTCCAGTCCTTGGTCCAGACAATAGTGCAAATGTTTTCAAGTAACGCATTGATGTGCGTGCTTTGACGTTGGCCAATTCTTTTGATTATGAGTTCTCCTGAGATCGAGTTTTGATCCTTCGAATTTGTTTATTAATTAAAAAAAAATAGCATAATGCCTTCACCAATTCACCCCCTCCCCCCATAATCATAAAGACGTGTATTGCACTTACTATAGTTTAGTTGATAGAATAGATAGCAATAGCGGTGCACGAGCAGAATCGCCGGGGTTGGGGAAGGAGGAGGTTGGTTACCAATTTTCGAATCGAGCAATCAAACCCAGTGGCTTTACAGCCACTTGGTCTTTTTCAAAGAAGTCGAATCAGAAAAGTTGTTGAGCCAACTTGTGGGGCAGGGTACACGGGAAGTAGTGATGCGATGGCAAACCCAATTAGGAAAAGCCTGATTTTAGACGACCATTTACTCATAAGGTGAACATCCATTTGCACGGCCTGAGGAAGTTTTCTGTTGCTCTTATAAGCTATTTGAGCATCGTCTTCGACAATGCCTGGGCGAGTTTCACAACAGAGTTGAAGGCTGCGAAGAGCCTTGATCGATTGTGCGAGCTCCACGTCAAATTTATAAAAGAAATCATTTTCAGGTTCTTAGCAAATTTTTACTTTGTTCTCAATGAATCATAACTCACACGTTTCCCCATTTCCACCCAATTCTAGCGCGCTCCTGAATAAAAAAGCGAGTCAGCTGGCTTCAGAGATCAACAAAGCCCTCGACACAGTTTTTCGGTACTGTCGTATTGTTCGTCACGAGAGTGAATGGATTCCGGTTGAAGGAGTGAGTGGCGAATATAGGAATACGAAATTTCAAAAATTATGTAAATTGTACGCCGCGTTTCAAAAACAAGTCCTGTACATCCTCACGTTTGTCGAGAAAGCGACAAAACGAGCTGGGTACCAACAGTTGGTTTTCCTACGGGAGCTTTTGTCTGAATAGTGTTCTCGTAATACCTCTCTTCCAATAATTACCAAACAATAAGAAAAAATTTGAAGTGTTTGAAACATAATAAATATATTTTTCAAAATCAAATTTGGTACTTTAACTTACATATGTTTATATTACATTTCAAATAAACGGCTTACGGACGGTTCTCATGTTAATTTTATGTAATTTCCCTAAAAAAAATACTAAAAGCGGAAATACAACTTCACGTTTTCCAGTCCTTGGTCCAGACAATAGTGCAAATGTTTTCAAGTAACGCATTGATGTGCGTGCTTTGACGTTGGCCAATTCTTTTGATTATGAGTTCTCCTGAGATCGAGTTTTGATCCTTCGAATTTGTTTATTAATTAAAAAAAAATAGCATAATGCCTTCACCAATTCACCCCCTCCCCCCATAATCATAAAGACGTGTATTGCACTTACTATAGTTTAGTTGATAGAATAGATAGCAATAGTAATACTGTTACAGGGTTGATCTACAATTAATACTGACGTAAATAGTAATACCCGTTAGCAAACTGAAGAGTTTTTCATATCCTGAGAAGGCACTTTCTGAGGCTTATTTCTAGAAATTTCTTCCGTCATATCACCGTTGAGTTTCTGTAGGGCCGCATCCTCGAAATCAGCGTTCGACGCCTGTCTATTTAGTCTTTTGTAGCTTCCAGCGCTGCACTGTGATTCAGCTATGGATCGTCCGTCACCCTCGTCCCTGCGCGACAGCTCACTGCAGGGTGACACACTCCGCGTTTTCATTTCATTCTCAGTTATTTCAGACGTGTAGAATCGTTGAAGGTCCGCCGACGAGAGCCAAGCTTTATTGTCGGTGTTTTCCGAGTCGAGGGGCTCGGTCGTTTCAGTCTGTGGGATCAACAGTTTCGAGAGGGGAGGCGCAAGTCCGAGGCCAATGCTTCTCTCGTGGTAGACTTCGGAAATGGTGGGTGTTAAATCTCGATTGAGTCTCGTCAGTTGAGTGGCTCTAATTTGATCTTGAATTCCAGATGTGGCTGTTGCTGACGAAACGTCGGGTGCAGATGAGTTTTGCTCTTGCTCAGGTGAGAAATAGAGAAGCCTGGGAGAACTGATGAGGTAAGAATCGATAAATACGTTAACTTTTGATATTTTCTCATTTTGTCCGTTGTGTTTTGATCCCGCTCGTGTTTGTGGTTGGAGCTTGTTGAGCTCGTCCACAAGTTGACTGTAAAATGGTGGTGACGGTGGTTTCCTCGAAAGTGGTGGTGGTAGTGGGGGAAGTCGTCGTAGAACTGTGGCGTGACCGTTTGTATCGAAATCGTTGGCTGAGTTGGATGAACAGGTAGAGTCTGGACTTCTTTGCGTAATCGTCGACTCGCCTTTTGTCTCATTCTGGGACGTACTCAAATTCCTAAAACGACCAGTTAGAGACGTTTTGAGTGAGGCGCTGATGTCATTGCCAGCCTGCGAGGCAACTGGTGGGCTTGGCGTGAATGCGGCGTCACTTTCTCCTCCACTTGGTCTTCTCACCTGAATTAACGGTAGTAACAATAAAATACGTACTTCTATCTTGGATTAGGAGAAAATTACTTTGGTTGAAGACGTGTCCGAGTTAGCAGTCCTCCCGTCAGGCTCCCCACGACGCCTTATGTAACTTGTGAAAGCTCCAGAGGCGCGATTATTTCTCAGTATCAATGCAGTTCTTCCTGCTCCGTTTTCGAGGGATTGCAGGCTCTCTGCTGAACTCGTTGAAGCTGCACTCAGGCTTTGAAGAATCTGGGATTCTGTTACAGCTTAATAATGAACCATTCATTTTATTACATGGTTTCGGTGCAGGTAGTGCCGTCTTCAATACGATTCGGTAGGCCATGGTGAAGATGGCGGGGGGTTTAAAGACGGCACTGGATGTATGGAAACATAGAACTAATGAAATTTCACTCACCAACTGACAGATTTTGAGGTGGGTTATCGTTGACTATACTTCCTGTTTCTGCCTTGACGTCAACGTGATTGGGAACCTCTTTATTGCTACTGTCGGATACTTTTGGTGCCTGAAAATTCATCATTTTCCACAATGTATTTGATTGAATCGTGTAGGAAGTCGTGATAGGGAAGCAGTGGCGGATCTACTCCCATCGGAACCCGTGGCGGGGGAATCTCTATTAGGCCCCCTAGTTTCTAAAGCCTCAAGCTAATGATGGGGGTTAAATGACCATTTATGGACAGTACGCGCGCATAGTAGACCCAAGAAACACAACACTGTGCTGGAAGTCAGACATTTTTTGGGTGATGATACGGGGCCAAGGTGCCAGATTTTGTACTGAGCCATTCAGTTTACTTGAAGAACGGACCAATGGAGGGTTCAATGGGTCATTTCCTGCCTGAAATGGTGGGGGGGGGGCTAACCTTCAGTTTTGTTGGCTAACCAGCGCGATTTACAAATTCTATACTTCGCGACATGAAATTAGGCGCGTGTGACTCACCGGCCCTTTCCATACCTTGTTGCAATTCCGTGCGTTGTGGGAGGTGATGATGGTGACGAGGAAAGAACGCTCACATTAGGTGGCAACGATGGGAGCGCATGGGTCACGCGGCAACAAGTCCTCCTACATAGAGGCCCCATTCGCTCTAATTCTCAATTTTAACCACGCACTTGGCCCAAGAACACACATTAGCGCTTTTTCTCAATTTTAACCACGAATTAAAGCGTTTTCACAATTTTGGCATCGAATATAATATTTTTCACGGTTTTAGTCGTGCATTAGTGTTTTTTGCTCGCCATTTTTGCCGTGGACTGAACCCGAAAAGAGCACATCAGCGCTTTGTCTCAACTTCAGCCGTAAAAGGACCTTACATAAACCGTGAATTAGTGATTTTTCTCGATTTTAGTCCCAAGTGAACTTTTTTTTTTCAATTTGAGCAACGTGAACGAGAGCTCTTTCTAAATTTTAGCCGCGATTCAGTACTTATTCTCGATTTTAGCCGTTAATTTGAGCATTTATTTATTTAAGCATTCACCATTTTGGTTTTTTTTCGCTTTTCCGCCATTTTGGTCGCGTATAAGTGATTTTTTTCAGTTTGATCCGTAAATTAGCGGGTTTTCGCCATTTTTGCCATGAACTTGACCCAAAAACGCCTTTCTCCTCAAATTTCAGCCGCGGACTTTCTTCAACAATAGCACATTGGCGCTTTTTCAATATTAACCACCCAAGGACTTTTCAGAATCTAGGGATTAGCGTTTACCTATTTCAGCTGCAAAGTTGCCTCCAGCTACCAAGAATAAATTGTTGCTTTTTGCTCAATTTTAGCGGTAAATGAGCGATTTTTGTCAATTTTAGCCGCAGAATTGACGCAGGAACCGTATTTTACCCCGCTTTATTAATTTTACCCGCGTATGGACCTACGGACAGGGCATTAACCTTGGTAGTAAATACTTTCCCTAAAAGCAGCGCACATGGACTTCGATAATCTGGAGTCGATTTTTCCATATTTAAGCCTTTCAGGAGCCCCCTCCGATCGCCCCCACCCCTCCTTGGTACGCTGGTGTTGGGAAGTAATTTTTATGGGTAGAGGGGCTCGAAAATCTTACCTGTGACGACTCGAAGTTTTGACACGTGGTTTGACGGTCAAAGTGAGACATTTTGTAGTCATTGGATCGTGACTCTCGTCTAATTGTTTCGAGCAAGTGAGACGCCTGCTCCAATTGAGACTGAACAGAATCGACTCCGGCCCACCCCCATGGGGTGATCGCCTTGTGCCGAGTCTCCAGGTTCTCTGATATAAGAAGAGCTTTTTTGAGATGAACAATAGCTTGGTGGGTATTGCCTTGAGAGTGATGAGCTCGACCTATTAGGGGCGAAGGAGACATGTTAGTTCACATTCTGAAATCAAATGCATTTGTTTATACCGAGTGAGCAATGAGCTAAAATTTTAGAATTCTTGTCATTCGCTTGCGTGGAAACCAAAAGATTTGAATCCTGGTATTTGATAGCTTCCGTGAAATTTCCCAAGCTCTCATACACAGAACCCAGCTGGGAGTAAGCTCTGGCTTGCATCAGAAGCATACCGATTTCTTCAGCAATGTTCAATTGAGTCTGATAGTATCTTAGAGCGGAACTGAAGTCTCCCATTTGTTGATACACTTGGCCTAAGCCTCCGGCGGCATCTCCTTCTGATATTTTATCCTTTAGTTCTCTGAAAGAATCGTCAAAGCTTCAATAATTACGTAACTACAACTAATAACTTTTATTCGATAATTTACCTTGCTATAGACAGAAGTTGTTCTAAACAAGATACAGCTCGGTCGACATTATTCAACGCCATGTGTAAATTGCCCAGCTCTCCGTAACAAGCCGCTTTCATTTCAGCATTGTTCATTTCATGGGCGACGACGAGACGCTTTTCGAAACAAATCAAAGCTTCTTCGTAATTTCCATGTCGCTTGTTGGCGTGACCGAGTCCTCTGTAAGCTCGTTCCAAATCTCGACAACTTTTCAGTTTCATTGCTATCGCCAAATGTTGTTCATGACACTTTATCGCTTCTTCCAAGTCACCTAGGGCGTCGTAACAGTCGCCAAGATTCCCAAAGGCCCGTCCCTAGAAATAAATACTGAATTAGTATTATTCTTAAGTAGAGAAAATAGTAATAAAATACTTTGTCTATTAAAGCAGTAGGAACTGAAAGCTGTTCAAGAGTTGCCAACTGTTGTTCCAGGAACCCGATAGCATCTTCATAATGGCCCATGTTGAGCCTAGCGATACCCAAGTTACCAAAGGCTTGAGCCTCTATCACACTTTCTCTCAATTCTTTTGCTCTGTCCAACTGTTCTTCATAACATTTGATGGCGTTCGTGTAATTACCCAAAGACATATGGACAGCGCCCAGATTTCCATGAGCGCGGCACTCGCCCTGTAAATCACTCATTTCTTGCCTGACAGTGAGCTCCTGAACGACAGGAAAAACATCGATAAAAATGAATAGATTCCTTTCAAATGATTCAATTCTTTACTTGAGTGTGAAAAGCGAGGGCTTTGTCAAAGTGTCGTAAAACGCGATTGGCTAATCCCAAATTGCCGTAAGCCGAAGCTTCAAGCGTCCTGTCTCTTCCTTGCCTCGCAAAAGTTAGTTGCCTTTGATACATTTTGACGGCTTCTTCTATATCACCCAATTTCATTAAGACGTCCCCGATGTTTCCGATCGCTCGGAATTTCCCTGGCAGATTCTTAGTCATGTGAGCGATGGCTAATGAACAAAAAAAGAAACATTTTATTGATGAAACACACACAAATTAAAAGTTTCGAACCGAGGAAATATTTTTGGCAGTCGAGTGCTGTGTCGTAGTTGCCTAGAGCGAAGTGAGCCAGTCCTAGATTGCAGTACGCTCGTCCCATGTTCATTTTGTCTTGTAAGTCTTTAGCCAAAGCTAAATCTTGGTCGTAGTACCTAACCGCCTCCCGGAAATTGTTAAGGCAGTAATGGGCGTAGCCGAGAAAATGACAAGCTTTTGCTTCTCCTTCGACGTCATGTAACTCCTAGCGTGGAAAAACTTGTTTAGAACCGGACAAAAACTCTATTTTTCATATATATATTTCAACCTGTGACAGCATGAGATAATTTTCATAGTACGGAACGGCTTGAGCGAATTCTGCTCGAGAGCTGTGACAGTTTCCAAGATTGAGCAAAGCGCAAGCCTCCCCGGCAGTATCTTTTAATTCACGAGCGATGTTCAAATGGGCGCTGTAATGAAAAAGAGCCATTTCATGAGCTCCTAGAGCTTGGTAGGCTACGGCTAAATTTCCGTGAGTCGACGCTTCAGAGCTTCTATCCTTCACTTCTTTTGATATCATCAACTCCTGTTTATGGTACTTAATGGCCTGAAAGCCCCCACCCCCCCAAAAAAAAGTTTTTCATTGACGAAGACCATGCAACTGTACTTTAAAAGATGTTACCTGTTCATAGTACGCCATAGCGCTATGAGCATTTCCAATATTACCGTATGCTCGACCCATTCCAGCTTTGTCGTTCAGAGCTCGAGCAATATTCAGATGTGCCTGATGAAGCTTTAATGCAGCGTCGTGCTCTCCTAATAATTGGTAGACGATGCCCAAATTTGAACAGGCTCTACCCTCTCCTACTCTGTCCTTCATACTTAGTGCCATTTCCAATTGTTTTTCGTGCCACTTCTTGGCCTGCCGGGGGGGAGGGAGGTTAAGATAAAGAATAAAAATAAGGGTTGTACATTGAACTTACCTGGTGGTAATCACCAGCACACCGAGCCGCATGCCCTAGCCCTGCAAAGGCTCGAGCTTCGACTGCTTTGTCTCCTAGTTCTTGAGCAATTTTCAGAACGTTTTCATGATAAATAATGGCCTGTGCGAAATTTCTTCTATAATGATGCGAAGACCCTAAATTACTATAAGCTCGAGCTTCTTCAACCTAACAAATAATGAGAAAAAAAACGAAAAATGGCGAAAGTAAAAAAGTCATTCTAATTGAGGCCAACTAACCAAATTTCCTAGCCTCCGTGCAAGCCTCAAATGCTGCGTATGACAGTCCACAGCGCTCTCAAACTCACCCATCGCCAAATAAACAGCACCCACGTTACCGATTTCGCGAGCCTCTTGCAATCGGTCGCCCATTTGTTTCACTAATTGAACGCACTGTTTATGAGAAGCCAGAGCATTCGGGTAGTCACCAATTGCCGTGTATACGTGACCTTGAAAAATATTCGTAGACCAAGGAAGAAAAGAAAAACAAAATTGATGTAGAGGGAATACCCAGGCTCGTCAGGGCAGTCGCGGCAGCTTGAGTGTCTTTGCATTTCATAGCCAAAACTAACTGGTAACGATGAGAGGTAAGCGCCTCACGATAACTACCTTTGCTGAAATAGGCGGAGCCTAAATTTCCATGAGCTCGACATTCGCCGTTGGTGTCACCCAGGGATTTAGCCACTGCAAGGTCTTGTTGCATGTAACTAATAGCCTAAAAAATCGTTTTTGATTAGCCACATTTGAAAATGAAAGTTTCTAATAAATTTTACCTTATCAAGTGAGTTTAGAGCCCAATAAGCGGACGACAGGGCTGAAAACACTGAGCCTCTGAGCTTTAAGCTACATGTTCCGATTTTTAAAGCGGATTCTAGGACTAAAACAGCGGGGGAATACTGTCCAGCGGCAAGAAGCTCTTGGCCTACGACTGATATTATGACGAATGCGCATGTGTCAAGACGCATTGCCTTGAGTTGCTTAAAAGTTGGCTCCAAAGCATCTGATGAAATAACAATTAAAAAACTATAATTATGAAAAAATATATTAATTTTACCTCGAAGAGGAGATTTTAAAGAAGCCTCCACAAGCCCTGAAAGGATCTGCGTAGACTTTGGATCCTGAGCCAAACCCGAACTGAATACAGCGAGAGCGTCACCGTGACGGCCGAGGCATTGAAGAGCTACGCCCTGCCTGTAATAGGCTTTGGGCCAGTTCGGATTCAGTTCGCGAGCCTTTGCCGCGTCCTGAAGGGCCTGAGCGAATTGACCCATTTTTACATGAGCAGCAGAGCGATTCGAGTAGAGAATGTGATTGGTTGGATCGAGGAGCAAAGCATCCGTGTACAGTGTGACGGCTTTGGCATAGTGGCCGGCTTGACAGGCCTGATTCGACTGTCGAACCTTTTCGATGAATATGGCCTTACTTCCGGCTGGCAGTTGAGACGTTCCCTCTGGTTCCACCTATTTATGATTGGAAATTGAGGGAGATAAGTTGAAAAAATGACAAAAAATGATTGTTTGACAGATTACTTTCGTGTTCATGAACGCCGAAGTAACAGAAGCCCTGCACTGTAAAATTTTAGCGTTCTCAAAGTACGTACACGCACAAAAACTAGAACTTCGGGTTTTATCTACAATCACTATAATATTTTAGCCAAACCCTAAGAGCCCGCCCTCGTCATCATTATAGGACGAAATACTCACAATCTGGCCCCCACGTCCATTTTGCCTCGTAACAAGAATGGACCGCCCCTAACATGGCAATATCTGTCAGAAAAATTATTCGTTCCACCAATTGACCATAGTTATCTCGTAAACTGATTTTTATCACGGTAACGGAGCAAAATAGTCCAAGGATCTGTCTTCAAAGTCAAAGGTATTTCAAATCATAGGGTTAGGCAACCTGGAGGGCCTGGGTTCTAGGCATGAACTATCGCAAAAAAACAATCGCATTGCAGTTTAGCGGTTATTTAGTAACCCCAAAACTTGTGAATTCACTGATAATTTAGCTCCGAATTATGTTATTTTTCGTCTATTCATCAATCTTTGGGTGCTCTCGGGGGCCCGCTAGACCGGGGTCCACGGCTACTAAATAAAACCCCTAAACTTCCAATTTCGGCGAAATATTTGTATTTTAGAGAATGTTGCAATGCCGCGGATATTCGGCCTGAAAACTTCCAATTTCCTAAGTATTCGTCATGTTTTGGGGCCCGGCTACTCTGGGCTCTGCCGCCCCACCAAAAGCCCCGAAACATACAATTTGGCTTAAATCAAACCCTTACATCTAAACTTGCAATTTAGCGGATATTGGAGGCAGGAGACTTGTCATTTCGCTCAAATTGTAAGACCCGGCTTGCAAATTCCCAAATATTAATCTTTAGATGTTGAAATTACACGGCTATTCCTCAGGTTATGGGCAAAGTCGGGGCTTGCCCAGGATCCGCGCACTCCCCCCCCCCCAAAAAAAAGGTCAAGAAACTTGTTATTTTATTGTTACTTTTGACAGCCATTTTTCGAGTCAAAGTTTATTTTTCTGGACTCGCGTTTTATAGCCAAAGCAACCAGGGGGCAAAATTGTCAGTTTCCGAGCGACTTTTCCAGTTTTTAATACAACTGACTAGTGTAGAAAGCATTTTATTCATGTTGGAAGCAAACTTGTGTTTTAATTAACTTTTGCCCACTCTTGGCTCTTCTAAAAGTACAGCAGTTTTTTGAAATGAGTACCTTCTAGGGCCCTTCTGACAATGACAACCCCAAGTACCACGAACTATAATACCGTCCTTCCTAAAGCAGGACCTCTGGTCTGATGTGGTTAAAGGCGATTAGAAACGCCACTTCACAGTAAAAATTCATTTTAAGGATCCCGATTATTTACTAAAAGTTGCAACTGACTCATCAATATAAGATTATTGCATTCAATTTAATTCATTTTTGGCTCATATGTGAAGCCAAAGAAGCGAACGTTCAAGCGTCTATTGTTGAACAATTTAAACAATTTTTAAACGGCTTCGACGCAAAATGCTTCGTAGACGGAGTCCTACAAATTACAAAATCTTGAAGGCGTCTAGAAGATCGTTAAAGTCTCCGACCAATATTCGCACAGACCAATATTTGTGTTTGGAGTTAAAATAAAGCGCTCTTTGACATTATTCGTTCATTGAGTTTTAAATCAAGCTTATACCTTATTTAGAGTGAATACAGCTTGATTAAACCAATAATAGTTATTTTAATTGTTTTTAATTACCTCAGATAGGTCCCTCTGTGACATCGTTGGGTACAACTTGACATTTCGGTGTGTTCAACTGTCAGAAAGTTCAATACGCAACTAAATCATGCATCACGCACAACACAAATTGCATTTCATCTCTCGCTCGTAAAAATTCATCATTTGTTTCTTTCAAAAGTTAAAACTGAACTTATTTTAAAACGATTTTTTTTTTCAAGAACCGCGATCGTCACAGTACAGGACAAATATGATACTTCGTGAAAAAAAAAAAATAATAATAATAATAACTAAACACCAGGAGACACGAATTTAGTTTCTTCGGATTCTTGAGGGCGATGCATGAAAGACGAAAAGGTAAGAACTCCCGAGATTCCCAAACCCCCCTCCCCCTCGTTTTGACCTATGGAACATTCCTCTAAGGAAGCCATCTTGGAATGTGCCGATCTCTTGGGGGCTTCAAATTATTAGAGTATTAGCCTATTAGACATTGACTGGATTACAACTATGTTGGAGAATATCCTCCTCCCCTCCTTCGCTGTCCCGCTTTACTGGTAATTGCCCGTTAGAACTTGTTCGGGAATCGAATTGCAATAGAATAGCAACGCTTCTTGATATTCAAAGAAGCGGTGTTATAAGGAATGCTCTAAATATATGTAAGTGAATAAATAAATGAAAAATAGGTCGAATCCTTTGAAAGTATGACTTAAAATGGCTATGTAGTGGTAATTGGGATGGAAGAAAGTACTGAAGTCGGAAACTATAAAAGCTAGCGTTACTTTCATCCATTTTCTTGGTTTTTTTGCGAAAAGATTCGCATTCAAAGATTTTAAAAAGTGAGAAAAAAATAAGTTTTTTTTACGTTAATTCATCCTTAAATTTTATAAATTGCCTCTACTAGAGCTAAACATATTGAAACTGAATTTTGGGAGGGGTTCTTCTCAATGTTTGACTCGCAATTTGAACCGATGTCATTCCTTCGTCACCCACAACATCATCACACACTTATACTACAAACCCGCACAACAGCTGTGCATTACAGGTACTCGTGATACTCACAGACAAAAAACAAAGCAGTCACACATGGGCGTAGCTATAGACAGAAGGGTGGACAAATTTTCGCATTTCCCTGAGCCCTCGAGCGTATGCATCTCAAAAATCGGACGGAGAGTAGGAGTACTGGTTTTATCAAGCTTAGCTGGCGTTCGGCCACACAAATGCCCCAAAACTTGCAATTTCTCCGATATTAAGACTCGAGACTTCCTGTTTCGTTGAAATTAAGCCCCGAAACTTGCATTGTCACTAATATTAAGACCCGAAACTCGCATTACTGAGGATATTCGGCTATGGAACTTCCAATTTGCTGGGGGTATTCGTCAGCCTCTGATCTCAGTTGTGGCCGATTGTAGCATGTTGGATCCAACGCCACGAAATAGGCCCCATAACTTGCAATTTTGCTTTAAAAGGTCCCGAACTTGCAATTTATCTTAACAAAGGCCCTTAACTTGCAATTTCGCTTAAATTAACACCCAAAGGACCCGAAACTTTCAATTTCACGGGCATTCAGCCGGGAATTTCACGGGCATTCAGCCGGGAATACCGCTCTGAATGTCCCGTTAGTCCCCGCTTGGCCCCATATGTGGGTTGTACCACTAATGTACGGAATGAACAAAAGCTTACGGAACGGGCATAAAAAAAGGCCACAGGGTCCCCAAAATGCACGTGTGGAATACACCAGTTACCTCTCACAAGTAATTAGGAGAAATAACCCGAGTAATTGAAAAGTACAGGTACGTCTTAACAGAACGAACGAATGTTCAGGTCAGGAAAGAACTTTATTCGATTATTCCAGTTCCCGAGACAGGAATATAAACTTACGTTGAAGCTAAACTGTTTGATGAAGTCGTTAAGCGTCCAGTTGGTTTTCTCACGCTCCTGGGTGATGATACAACAACACTTTGTGGCACTTTTTGTCTGACACAGCTGAACCTGTGCGGGAGAACGTATCATTAGTTGAAATAAATTTAAGGTTTTGACCACGGTGGCACATTGGGCTTGTGGGTAGGAGTACCAAATTGGAAGTTGGAATGCCAAATTTGGTTGAGATCTGATGAAATGTGGGGGTGGTGGCACTTTTTCCCTGTACATATAGCTGTACCCGTGCGTGAGGAAGGTCCAGAAGTTGAAATAAGTTTAAGGTTTCCACCTCGGTTGCAGGGGCGTAGCCAGCCCTTGATCTTGGGGTGGGCAGCTTCACTGGGGACAATGTCAGTCAGATACACCATTGCCTTTCTGCAGGTGTACGTATATTCGGGGATGTTGCTCAGGGACAGTCACTATCCGTCGAAAACTAAATCTCTGGTGAAAAACTGTCACTTCACATAAACTCATAAACACACTAACCTCATAAAATTGAAAATTTACCCATAGAATTGAGAATTTCAAACGAAATCGGCCACTTCCGCTAAAAATTGCAAGTTAAAGCCCAATTAAATGTTAGCTATACCTTGATAATGGGATCGGGAATCGACATAATTATTATAGATAATTATTATATAATTATTATAGATCGACAAGTTTCTTATGGACCGAAAGAAGTGGTAAATTCACTTAACTTTCTAAACATATGTTCCTAGAACCATCTGGAAATTTGGGCCCTCAGGGTCCATTAGAAACTTGTCAAGCTATAATAATCATCACTGAAAGAACAATTACCGCTCGAGTCATAAGGCAAAATTAGAACAGAAATTGAGGGGCGAAAAATAAAACTGAAGATAAATTATAATTTCCTCATGAAATTAACCATCTCTGCTTCAAACTGACAATTGTTCATGAAATTGACAACCAACCTTAAAAATGGCAATTTCCTCACAAAATTGGCAGTTTCCTCGTAAAATGTTACACATTTCTTTAAAAAAACTGACAGTTTCCTCATAAGATTGAAAATGTTCCCATAAAATTTAAAACATTTCCATAAACTTGACTATTATCTTATAATACCTACTGCCATATTTCATAGAAAATTGACAATTTCTGCTTCTAATTGACAATTCTCTGAAAAAAATCGCAATTTCCTCGTGATATCGACAATTTCCCCATAAAATTAACAATTCCTAGAAATTCACAAATTCCAAATCAAACTAACAATTTCTGTATAAAATTGAGAATTCCCTAAAAAATTGCAATTTCATCATGAAGAACATGGAAGTAAAGTGGCAATTTCCTTATATAACTGACGATTTACTCATTAAACTGACACCTTTTAAACCGAAAATTTCCTCATTTGCAAGAATCAACCTCACATTAACAATTTCGTCGTGAAACTGACAAGTTTTTTCAATGAAATGGACAATTTCATTATAAAATTGCCCTTGATGAAGCGTTTAGCGTAGTTTTGCCCTTGGCGTGGATTTTCGCGTAAATTTTGCCCAAGGCGTTGGCTTTTCGCGTATAAATTTCTCAGGTTTGGCTCAAGGAACGAACAATTTCGGGGATTTTTGAGGCCGGCAAACCAATTTCCCCAGGCGACTCAATTCAGACACCGGTCCTCACTTGGATTACCCAGCGAAATTGGTTTGCTGGCAATAAAAATTCCAGAAATTGGTTGTTCAGCTAGAAATATCCAAGAAATGTATTTTAAAGTGAGCCAAATCTTGCAAAAATGTTTTTTGTGCGTAAAATGAGCGAAATCGTTAACTGAAGTAATCCGTCCCGAAAAATGGTTTGTCAGCATCAACGAACAGCAAGATTCATTAGAACATTTATTATTATTACTAGAAGAAAAAAAAGTTTTTTTCGGAGAGAAATATCCGAAAAAAATTGGTTTTAAGACAGCGAAACCAGAGGAATTTGTTGAATTAGGCCACCCCACGAAATTTGTTTTCATTACAAAAAAAAAAAAAAAAAAAAAGTATAATTGGTGTTTTCGTGAGCGAAATTCGAGAAATTGGTTGATTGCTGAGCCAGGATCGCAGAAAATTTTGATGGAAGAAAATGTACCTGTTGGATTTTAAATGTTTGAATCCTTCTTGGGAGTATCTGGGGGTGGGCAGCGCTGCCCCACTAAGTCTGCGCTTTTGAGTTTAGGGAGAGCAACTGCCCCCCTCTGGCTACAGCCATGCTCGGTTGCATCTTGGGTTGTATAGGAGTGCCATCATGCCGAATGTGGGCACCTAGGGTTTTGTAGGAACGCCAATATTCCAAAGTTGGTCGATATCTGGGGGCGGTGGCACTTTTCATTCTAAATAATACACCTATTATTGTTCATTCTAAATAATACACCTAATATGTTTTCGGCCAGGAAAAAATTTTACAACCCACCCTCAAACTTTTTCTGTAGTATGCGTTTTAACATGTCTAGATTCGATTTCTCGAATGTCTGTCTGCCGTCCCCCAGACAGATATCTTGCCCTAGGATTGTTCGAAAAATCTCGTTCTTTCACGCGTAGACTCCACTTGGGATCTAGTTGGTCCTAACATCTGATCAGTTTGATCAACTAACTCACTGGGTTTTTACGGGCCAAAAGTGGGTCCAAAATGGGGATTTTCAATGTTTTTGAGATCATAGGGGTGTGGGGTGTCGATTCTCATGTAATTTCAAGCCGGATCTGGCTACATTCACGAATAATAAACCCATGTGTAAAATTTGCATCGTTTTTTTTTTTTTTCAGATTAGGAAGTACCACTACCAACCCAGTAGGCAAAATACCACCGAAAACAAAAACAACCGTGAATCACAGTACTATGGTATCCCCCCACCAACTATTAATAAGTCTGAAAATGTCAAATGAAACGACCAGGCCCGCAAAAAGTTACTTTTTGGTTTTTTTCCTACATACATGGTAACTAATACCCAATAGGCCGAATAGGTACTACTGAAAAAATCCAGAAAATCCCAAAACGTATATTTTTCCTGCCCCCGCGCTTACTTTTGAAAATTCACTCCGCAAAAAGAGACGTTATTCGTATTTTCCCACAAAACAGTACTTATTTTCCAGTACTGGAAATACTAACAGTATTTCCGAAAACAGTAACTTTTTGGGTATTTTCCTACACACATGGTAACTAATACCCAATGGGCAGAATTATAATGAGAAAAAATCCCGAAAATGTCAGTACTTATGGTACTTCCCCCCGCGCATTTGTCGTAAACTGTCAAACAAAACACGCGGGGGTTTTGGCACCCCGCAAGAAAGCTACGTTTTGGGTATTTTCCTGCACACATGGTAACTAAACCCAATGGGCAGAATAGTACTGACAAAAAAATTTAGAAAATCCCAGTATTTATAGTACCTCCCCCCATGCCCAAGTCGGAAAATGGCAAATAAAACGCTGGGCACCTCGTCGAAAAGTGGTACGTAGTCATCCGATTGCCTAAACCGACAGTCCGCCATGTTTGGTCCCTCCCTCCAAGTAGGGATCAAATAGATTTGATATCTCTCATTCGCTGCTCCCATGTCTGCTCCGGTCATGTAGCTTACGCTCACCAGGCAATCACAAGCCCTTTCCACTCTAAAGGACCACAAATGGCGGGTAATGTCAGTACCTGTGTGTAACGATAGGATCACTATCGTGTTTGGTGATACTGCGTTCAGAGGTTACAAGTTAAAACCCACTACAAAAAGCCGTTGCTATCTAGCTATAAACAATTTTTTAAGTCACTACATATGTGGAATTTAAATGAAGCTTTGAAAAATTTAATTTTCTTACTTTTCCGGGAAATCTGCAAAAACGATGCTGACAGACGTTGCGTCCTGCGAATATGTCCGACCGTTCGTCGTCAAGGAGCTGAAGAAGCTGAACATCAAGTTCAACCTGCGAAAGCGGGATTTCAAGGTGTCGGTAAGTATGAGCTTGTTCGGTGGGATAAATGTCCAGGTGTCAAGAGACGCATATTTCTCTCGTAGAACGACCCCTGCAACAAGGCCCCCAAAGAACAAAATCCGTTCAGTGCCGACCTGGGTGCTCTAAAAATGACCGAAGTCTTTCTTGACGATAATGTCACAATTCACGTTCCTGAATTCATCGCTGACAGTGGCACTTTCATCGAGCAGGATCCGACCGTCGAGGGAGTTTTCCGACGGAGTGGATCTACCTCGCAGAAGAAAGCATTAAAGGTAAGCCGAAGTGTTGCACATTTAGACGGAAATTACACTGAAGCGCGTTCCCTTGTCCATTTCGAAAACAAAGCTTCAGGGCTCATCAGCCCAGGTGATAGAGCCTTATATGAAGCTGTGGGCGTCTCTCCATTACTCCACCTCCTTTTCCTCCTTCCTGGTTGTTACTACTCTTCTTCTCAGGAACTTGACTCGCTGGTCTTTGAGCAGTTCAAGATGCTGATGAGGGGCTACGGTAGGGTGGTCGATGGAGGGGTGGGAACCTTAATTCCAGGAGGATCCACACCAGGGTCCTGGACATAGTTTTCGGGACCTAGTGCTGGGCACACTACCGGATGTCATGCCCAGAACCCTGAGCGAACGCTGTCCTGGCAGGCGGTGAAAAGGAATCACAAGGAGCGGTTGTGGTTTACAGACGGTTCTAAAACGAATAGTGGAACTGGTGCGGGGGTGTACGGGGTGGAACCCGAACGGAGGCTGTCTACACCTCTAGGGGTACACACCTCGGTCTTCCAAGCCGACGTCTACGCGATTAAGGCCTGTACTGCTGAGAATATGCGGAGGGACGAGCCGAATGTCCATATCCGTATCCTCACGGATAGCCAGGCTGCCATTAAGGCACTAACGGCTCCAATAGTGAGCTCCTGGCTCGTATGGGTCTGCCGCCAAAGCCTTTGTCTACTGGCCCAGGACAACAAGGATAAGCCTTGAATGGGTACCGGGACACAAGCGTATCCACGGGAATGAGGAGGCGGACTCCTTGGCCAGGGAGGGCTCGAGTAGCGACTTCACTGGCCCGGCGCTCGGCGTCCCGCCATCGACCTTCAGGATGGCGATAGCCAAGTGGGTTAGAGCCCAGGAGACTATACGCTGGCAGAGACTGAAGGGACATCAGTAGAGTAAGCGCATAGTCGAAGGTCCGTTCAGGAGGCTTACAAGCAAACTGCTTCGACCGGAGAGACCTTAGGACGGTGGTAAGCCTTATCACAGGATTCTGCCAGCTCCGTTATCACCTACACCACATCGGGGTAACCAAGGAGTCCCCGTTGTGTAGACTGTGTGGGGAAGAAGACGAGACTGCCTATCAGATCGTGTTCGAGTGTGAGGCGCTCGCGGGCCGCCGGCTCAGCATCTTCGGGGTCGATATACTCGAGGGTGCTCCGACCGGCGAAACTCTAGCCGAAGACCTAAACCTCGTCAGAGGGAAGGGGATCCTGAACTAGACCTACAGACCCAAGGGGGGCTCAATAATCCTCCTAGGATTCCAGACCGCAGAGTTTGCCAAGATCCTTGACTTTTCGGACTAGATCCAAGATCCTCCATTTTACAAAAATTGATGTATTTTTTTTTTTTTTTATAGGTCCAAGATCCCTGACTTATGGATCGAATCTAGATCCAGATCAAGGATCTAAGATCCAGCAATCAGATCCAAGATCCTTTATTTTTTTATTTTGCTTCCTTCGAGTATAACAATAGTGCAACTACGAACTCAGCCTCAGTATTTTCCCCCATAAAATGAGGATTATTGCTTTGTGATTTACCTCGAGGAAGTTCTAAAGAAAAGTTTGACGTGATGCGCATTTTTTTCCGAGCAAAGTCTTATTACACGATTTAAAATTTGCCACGATTGGCCTGGTATAATTTCATTTGTTTGAAATGACCATCGTTCACTTGGATTATCTTTTCTATAAGCACCATAGAAGCGTATGAAAAAAGCCGCTCCACCGATTGAAGTCAGTTCCAGAATAAAAAAGGCAAAATATACAGGGTGTACAAAAAGAGATTGGACAGAGAAAAACCAGTGAAGGGTCAACTCATTTCTGATCGAAATGACTATTTGCACTTTTCCGAAATTCCGCTTTGTTTCCGAGATATCCGCCATTTTCTGATTTTTTCAGAAACAGCTTGTTGCACACGCAATAATTGTTGCAATGGCAAAAATGATGAGCCCATTGGAAAGAGCACACAATTTTCTATTTAAAGAGCCTATTTTTATCCAGATCAGACGACATCTACTACGTTTTGAATGAGCTTATTAGCGAGGAATCTTAATTCCGGAGGTATTGGTGATATGGTGATGTAGTCAGAAAATTACGTTTTTTCGCCAATAAGCTGATTCAAAACGTTGTAGATGTCGTCTGATCTGGATTTAAAAAGGCTCTTCAAATAGAAATTGTTTTTCTCTTTCCAATGGGCTCATCATTTTTGTCATTGCAACAATTACTGCGTGTGCAACAAGCTGCTTCTGAAAAAATCAGAAAATGGCGGATATCTCGGAAACAAAGCGGAATTTCGGAAAAGTGCAAATAGTCATTTCGATCAGAAATGAGTTGCCTCTTCACTGGTTTTTCCCTGTCCAGTCGCTTTTTGTGCACCCTATATAATAAAAAAAGGGTGGAGAAGAACGGACGTAGGCCAGTTGCGCGATGGTCAAAAGGGCGGATTATGAACATTTTCGAGTTGGTCGACAGCATCCAAAAAATGGGAGCGGTTAGAAGAATCTTTTTACTTTATCCCATCTTTTTATTTTACTTTACTTTATCTAAACTTTAGCTAAATAACAGCAGGAGTGAAACGTACGCAGCATTTTTCAACTCGGTCTCTGTAAAAATACGACCACTAGGGAAAGAATTTTGCCCACGTTTCATTGTCGCAGATTTTGAAAAGGCGATCCAGAAGTCGAGGAGTGCTTTGTCGAAGACTTCATGAGCGATCTTACACCAGAGATGGCATCAATGGCAGACTATCCAACAGAAACCTACATAGATGAGAGCTCCAGTTCGTTTCCTCCGTCAATGTGGGCTTCAGACGAAATGGCGGAAAGAACGACAAATGCGAGTGAGTCCTTTCATGCCTGGCTCAATGGCAGCTTCAACCACCGCAACCCCAACTTTTTCGCATTTATGGAAGTCGCCAAAGAATTGCAAGTTGGGACGTACGCCGCCATGAGGAGTTCATCCAAGCCGAACCCAAGACGATCCAAGACTTCATCAACCAAGATTTCGATTCTAGCCAAATTTAGAAGTGGAAAATCGAAATCGCCTACGGGATAATCGCCTACTTATACATCACTTTTTCGACTTTTTCTTAAAACTATGGATCCCCCCCCCCTTCGCAACTCTGAGTCGCAAAAGTAACTGATAAATCCAGGTTTAATCCGTCGCCCAGCTCGACTTGAACCTTTTCTACCCTTTCGCCCAACTCAGCCATTTCTCTTGACCTGTCGCCCAACTCGGCAACTCCCGAGAAGAGGTTTGGGGTTTCGGCAAGATCAGCAGCATTTTCTAGAAAATTATGAGCATTGCATAGAAGATACAAGTGAGAGCGGTTGAAGGCCTCGGCAGGGAAAAGAAAAACAACTCCTGTCCCGTACTTCAATACAATATAGATGATTGGGGATAGGAACCGGGATCTTGAGGATCTTCAGCTAACAAGATCCAAGATCCAGATCCTTTTTAAAAAAATCAGGATCCAGATTCTAGATCCGGATCTTGATCTTGGATCAAAATGGATCTCGATCTGGCAAAAAAAAAAATTACAAAAGGGAACCCGAAATGCAGTCAATAAAAACTGCAAAAAGAGGTTGTTGGTAGTTTCTTAGAAGAAGAGGAAGGTGTTCTTCATTAGCTCAGTTGCCCACTCAGGGCCAGGGAAGCCTAGTTACGTCAGGTTGCCTAGTTACGTCTCACCCCTGTCTTCCCCTTTTCAGTGAGGTAAAATTTTACGTCACTACTTGTCAGTGGGGTAAATTTTTTACATCACTGTTGTGTATCTCTTGACTTCCTGCAGTTGTTTTTTGCCTGTAAACACGAACTTTACACGCTGGACACGCGAAAATTTCTTTGTCGTATGTGCTATAACGAGTTTTCGTGTTGGTCGTTTTCTGGAGAAAAAAGCTACCGGTGGGGAGGAGCCGTCAATGCTTTTTTGAAGAACGGAGCCGATTGCCATGTCTGAAGCATCCACTTGAAGGAGTAAAGGAGAGTCAGGTTTCGGGTGACGTTGGCGAGGTTTTGATACAATCGTCGTATGCTTGACACAAATCGGAACTACAGGTGATGAGAGCGTTGTCGTTTTTGCAATTGCACAACGAGTGCGTTGTGATTGTGCTGATGTATTAGACTGTGTGATTCTTTAATGACTTGACAAATGTGTTCCTGAAACTGTTCTGTTAGGTATGTGTGTAATTTGATGGCCCTTGATTTCGTTATGAATTCGTCCGTTTTTTAATGTATTGTTGTTTGTCCATTAGAACTGTCGTCGATGAGCTCCCATTGTATCCTATTCTCCTAATCGCTCGGGACCAAAAATTGTCAGCAACGACGATTTTCCCCCTTTTTCAGTGTTTTGAGCCCATTTTCGACCTTTCTGACTAGATCGGGAAGTTGGCATTTTTAGAGGTGTTTAATAACACCTTATAGAATAATCCAGAACCATTTGGGAATTCTATTTCGTTTAACCACATTACGGATTTCATTGGTCATCCCAAAAAATGTTCCCCAAATTTGCATGAAAAACTTCACAAGAATAGACAAGGAGAAGCAATGCCCACTTATTAACATGCTTCTCTCACGCCAGCCAGGGAATAAATTTATGAATTCTCGCCTAACTGCCGTCTAAGCACGTTTTTCAGACTCATGAGATGAACTCATGAAAATTTCAATGAACAGTTCATCCAAATAATTTAATAATAAGCACAACAAGCGAAGAATCCGTAAAGGAAAATGAGAAGCGAGAAAGTTGCCTGACCATATGCAACCACGGTTTACGCATCCCTCTAGACACAGAAAGTCCTCTCTTCCCTTACCTTTCGAAAATCAACCTGTAACCCCCCCCCCTCCCGCAATAAGGCTATGGTATTGGTGCGCCCTTCGTTAGATTGATATACGATTCGTTTCAAATTGACATCTATGAAATTCGCACAACCTATTTATCCCTTTTCTAAACGATCAAGCTAAAGTTAATTAGAGAAAATCCCAAGCCAATTCACCGAATTAGGTATTTTGAAAAGCAATTAATCAAACTCACGAACTTAAAATCAATGATATCATTGAGAGCGGGGGTGATTCTATGACTTATAGAACCAAAAATTTACTCGAATAACGTGGTTGATAAAACAAACTGATTTTATTAATTTTGAAGATTTAGTAGACTGTGGTCACACTATAAAGTCGAGAGATAAACCCCAAAATCCGTAAAGTCCCAAAAAATCTGAGTTAAGGTGCAATCGGTCTTCAAGAAAATAACACAGCGACCCCGGTTAATCATGGGGCTGAGTGACACAACATAGCATCCCATTCTCCTCGGTCATGTTCTTTGTTTTGTTTGGCGCCAAAATAAAATAATGCGTGATCAAAGAAAAAACTGGACGATTTGTTAAGCCACTTTACATCAAAATTAAAAATATTACGGTGGATTTACCAAAACGGCGTCCGTTACACCCACTCCGGCTTTTTGAGACTTCTGAAATTCAGCCTATATTATTCTGAAAGGCAGCCTGCATGGATGGTTTTTTTTGTCTAACCTGACTGCCCTATTAATAACGACTAATTTTTACGCGAAATTTAATTTAAAACACTTCAAATTGAAGTAGGAAAATGAGTTTACAGTGATTTTGAAGTCGTAAAATCGCGACAGTGTGTCATGATACCGAGAGTACTCTCGCAACGAAGCGAAAAAACCACTCACTCACTAGTTTTAAGGTGGGGGGGGGCTATGTGATAGTGTACTGTAAAATGAACTTAAAAGATGTAATTCCATTGCGTCCCATTCTTTGGCCTCGGACTTGCTGAGAACATCGAGAAGAGTTGAGAAACAAGTTTCCATGTGCGTCCGTCCTCAGGATTTTTGGAAATTTTGTGTTGACATGTGAAAGAGAGATTTGTCTCTGCCAGGAATCCAGGATGCCTTGATAATCGAAACTAGCCGGCAAAAGTGCAATAAAATGAATGTTTTTACTCAAAAAAATCATTTAATTATCTTCATCGACTCTTCTGATTGAAAATACGCTGAATTTTCTGTGTGTCGAGAAACCCCACGAAGGGCGGATTTGTCCATTTCTAAATTTTGGTAATTTCCTCCAAAATCGCCCCTTATCTAAGTGATTTTTTGGGTCATTTTCTCTGAGGATTTCGATGTGAGCCGATCACGTGAGTCCAGTGGAGAATTCTCATTTGACCAATGTATATTAGCCGGTTTCCCTCAACTTCACTGAATGGCCACCAGCCGTCTTAAATTGATTAAAAGTGAGCGTTTTGCATTATATTATCGATTTTGTCGATCTGCATTCGGGAGGACTTCTTGAGACTAGCGGACAAGCCTCTACTCATTCCAAAACGGGGGAAAATTCATCGAAAAGAAAATTCTCGAACGTCTGGATGAATGAGGGATTAATAGTAATTTTGTTCCCGGACAAGTCTACGATGGACGCGGACCAGCAAGATGTCCAGTAGATTCAAGGGTGTATCCTGTGCAGGCTGGATGGAATGATGGCATCGCGCCCTAACAAGGCATCAAGTCTGGGCGGGAAAAAGGTACTATCCTGGAATGATGGCTAAAATGTGAAATTCCCCCTTCCCCGGACGTGGCGAGATTTTAATCTGCCCCTCCCCAGGACAAATTCCTACCTACACCCTTGATCTTAGGATTGTTGGATAATCAGAATGAAATTTTGCGTAATACTAACGTATAGTAAAGGGAAAAAAGATCCGTCAGAAACAGTGCATTTACGTATATGTTTCATTCATGTCTCTCCTGGGAACATCGTTATGTGACCGATTAAAAGAAAAAATTGACGATTTTAGTGCATTTCATTCTGAAAAATGCACTATTGGTCTCGTCGTGATGGTGGCAAACATGGGTCATGTCATGTTTTTTTCACGTTTCAGAACCTCTAGAACACGAATTCAGTGGTCTCCGGAATTTATATATATATATATATATATATATAATGGCCGTTTTCTTGTTAGCACGATAACTCTCGAAGAAATTAATTTAGCAGAACGCGCTTTATCTAAAAAATCAGTAGTCATAAGATCCCGGTCGGTATTGCATTTGGGCCAAATCGGTCAAGGTGGAGGGGGGGGGGAATCGGGCTTGAAGTCGTCAAAAAATCACTAAAAATCACCAGTTGATTCTAGAAGCATCATATTCGGTACGTATACTCCATGTTAGACTAGCCTTTGATTCCCATTTTCATTTTTTGAAAAAGTCAAGGGGGAGGGGGTGGTGCCCCCGGGGTGGAAGTAAGTGTGTGGTCTTGTTAGCACGATAACTCTCGTAGAAATTAATTTAGCAGAACGCGCTTTATCTAAAAAATCAGTAGTCATAAGATCCCGGTCGGTATTGCATTTGGGCCAAATCGGTCAAGGTGGAGGGGGGGGGGAATCGGGCTTGAAGTCGTCAAAAAATCACTAAAAATCACCAGTTGATTCTAGAAGCATCATATTCGGTACGTATACTCCATGTTAGACTAGCCTTTGATTCCCATTTTCATTTTTTGAAAAAGTCAAGGGGGAGGGGGTGGTGCCCCCGGGGTGGAAGTAAGTGTGTGGTCTTGTTAGCACGATAACTCTCGTAGAAATTAATTTAGCAGAACGCGCTTTATCTAAAAAATCAGTAGTCATAAGATCCCGGTCGGTATTGCATTTGGGCCAAATCGGTCAAGGTGGAGGGGGGAAAATAGGGGTTGAAATGGTAAAAAAATCACTAAAAATCACCAGTTGATTCTAGAAGCATCATATTCGGTACGTATACTCCATGTTAGACTAGCCTTTGATTCCCATTTTAATTTTTTGAAAAAGTCGACGGGGAGGGGGTGGTGCCCCCGGGGTGGAAGTAAGTGTGTGGTCTTGTTAGCACGATAACTCTCGTAGAAATTAATTTAGCAGAACGCGCTTTATCTAAAAAATCAGTAGTCATAAGATCCCGGTCGGTATTGCATTTGGGCCAAATCGGTCAAGGTGGAGGGGGGAAAATAGGGGTTGAAATGGTAAAAAAATCACTAAAAATCACCAGTTGATTCTAGAAGCATCATATTCGGTACGTATACTCCATGTTAGACTAGCCTTTGATTCCCATTTTAATTTTTTGAAAAAGTCGACGGGGAGGGGGTGGTACCCCCGGGGTGGAAGTAAGAGTGTGGTCTTGTTAGCACGATAAGTCTCGTAGAAATTAATTTAGCGGAACACCCTTTATCTAAAAAAATCAGTAGTCATAAGACACCGGTCGGTATTGCATTTGGGCCAAATCGGTGAAGGAGGTGGGGGGGAAAATACGGCTTGAAATGATCAAAAAATCACTACAAGTCACCAGTTGATTCTAGAAGCATCATATTCAGTACGTATACTCCATGTTAAAGTAGGCTTTGATTCCAATTTTAATTTTTTGAAAAAGTCGAGGGGGAGGGGGCGATGTCCCCGGGGTGGAAGAAAGTGTGAGGCCTTGTTAGCACGATAACTCTCGTAGAAATTAATTTAGCGGAACGCGCTTTGGCACAAAAATCAGTAGTCATAAGGCCCCGGTCGGTATTGCATTTGGGCCAAATCGGTCAAGGTGGAGGGGGGAAAATAGTGGTTGAAATGGTAAAACAATCACAACAAATCACCAGTTGATTCCAGAGCATTATATTCGGTATGATGATTCCATTTTGAAATAGCCTTTGATTCCCATTAAGTTCAGCTTAAACAAACCCGGCAGCAAACAGTACGAGGGAGGGTCAAACAAACGAAAAAAATCATGGTCTCAACATTACTACTTCTAGGACGGCTTAGGGTATCCGTATACAAAATGAAATGCACTCTTTCCGACCGCCAGCTGCCGGAGCGAAATTTTTTTTATTTAGGAGGCAGGAATGATTTGATTTGTTTTCTATTTTCATAACCGATCCTGCCGGGGTTTTTTGTTTGACGCGTCGCTGAAAAACATATTACACTTTTATTTGTTTTTTGTCATAGATTAGCACAGAATAAGTGAATAAAAGTGAATCAAGCTGAAAAAAAGTTTTTTGGAGGGCTCTCGTATATTCTAGTAGGCACTCAAAATGGGCTTAATTGCCTCATTTTTTAGTATAACAATGGATTTTTCTAAAAAAAAATTGCGAAGGACAAGAGTAAACTGAGCATGAAGTATGAAACTACGTTACTTCATCCAGTTTTAGATGAATTTGCCAGGCGCTGAATGCAACGCTGCTATTTAGTCCTACTTTGAATAGTTGTCAAAAATGGGCAATTTTGAAAATATCTTGATATTTTCCCAGTTTACTCCAAGAATCTTTCACTATCCCCAGACAAAACGTCCTTGATCCCACAGAAAAAAGTGTGCTCTTTTCAGTGGTGTCGTCGGATTTAACCTAGGTCGCTTATTTCCCAAGTTACAACTGTTTTTGTTGCGAAAACCCGCGTTGTGCTGAAAAACGTGAAAAAATCGATTATCTCGACTAGGAATAGAAATCGGACTCTAGGTCTTAGAACATTTTTTGTTGCATTTTGGGTGTACAATTACCCCTCTCATTTTGTTCACTCAAGCACCAGTCACCCTATATTACCAATGGTGGGTAAAATGGCTTAATTTCGTCACTTTTGAGAGGTGAGGTGGTCAGCCAGAGTCTAAATTTGTAGCAATAGAGTAGCTGTGATAAAACGTCGAGCCTTCTTAGCCAGAAGACAACACCTATAACAGTCTAAATGGCTTAATTTCGTCACTTTTGAGAGGTACTTTATTGCAACTTACAAGCCTTAAAGCGGGGCAAACTCTTGTTTTATTGGTCTGCCAGAGTCTAAATTTGAAGCACTAGAGGAGCTGTTAATAAAATGTCGAGCGTTCTCAGCCGGAGGACAACACCTGTAACAATCATAATGGCTTAATTTCGTCACTTTTGAGAGGTACTCTGTTGCAACTTACAAGCCTTAAAGCGGGGCGAACTCTTGCTTTGTTGTTCTGCCAGAGTCATCAAGGTCTTCACAAACAGCGGGCGAAGAGTGCAAAGCATCGCTGATGAGTAATGAGCAACGGTAAAGCTGAGGAAGTCTTTTCACGGAGTGATTTCTGCGGTGTGCCCACAAGAAACCCAGCGCTCTTTTGAATCCGTATCGTCATTAAACCTTGAGACACACGTCGATGCCAAAGTGGTAGGACCAAGAAAAATATGAGAAACCTTTTGCTTTGTTTAAACAAAAGTAGTAAGTACATTCTTTGGAGGAGTCACAATGTTTTGCCACTAGTGGCTGCGGGCATTTCAGCCACGAGATCATATTTTTTAATAAATGGATTATTCGGTTTTTCATTTCATATTGGATGCATTTTATTATATTATAATTATTTAATTTAAAATTTTTCTTTTTACGAACCAGCCAGAGTATAAGTTTGAAGCACTACAGTCCACTCAAAACCCGGCGATCGCGAGCGCCATCAAAGGTCAAGGTGTTTTATCGAGCTTCGCCGCGAACCCCCTTAAACCGAGGTAGTAAACACTTTACGTCTATACACTTCAACTTTACATCGTTGGCCAAGATTGGCCGTTTGCGAAAATACAAGAAATAAATCCAAATAAAATGTTCAATCATCAACGGTTACAAGATCATCTTCGGAATCGTCAAGCTGTGTCTCCCAGGTCAAAGTGAATTCTGTCAGCGACATCTGCATCAGCACTTCTGTTGCTCATCATGAGCCCACACGCTAAACAGAAATTATGTAGGAATTAAGCCGCGCAAATGAATCATATATGAGACCCCTTTCACACTAGAAACTTGTAGTCCACGCCTCGCCATTGTTCAGGGCCAGCGCTAATTATTTGGACTTACAAAAAGCTCTGATGACTAGTTTTGGCCTTGAAGGATTGTTCATAATAATGTCGCACGCGAAGTCCACTGATGCATTCGTCAAATAGTCGTTTTCAGAGACGTCCAAATACTCCAACGCAGCGCCATGCATCATGATCCTAAACGAAAAATCCATAGAGAAACCGAAGAAATAATGGTGACTATAGATACAGAAACAACTATTTAAGTCATTACGTGAAAACGTCTTCGTCCTTTATGTGTGTCTCGACTAAAATCAGTTCTTTCAAACGCATGACGCAGGCAGTTAATCTTGGAAGCACTTCAGATATACACATCAGTCGTGACAGATTCAATGAAACTAAGTTTTCCAGATCGACAAGACTGGGAACGGCAATCTCGAACTCGAAATTACCTAAATCGAGGTCTTTACAACCTGTAATTTCTATAGTTCTAATTTCCTTCGCCAATTTTCTTATAACAATCACGCTGGACAACGTACCGGAAAGATCCAAATGACTCAGTTTAGAACAACCCTTGACCACGTTATCGAAGAAAACACCGTAATCAACAACGTCGGATGCAAGGCTCAAGCGCGTGAGATCTTTCAACTGGGCGATTTCGTGAGAAAAGTCGTTTTCGGCAGCATATTCAAAATGTATGGCTGTTAAATTAAGTTGTGTCAAATTAGGTGTCCTTGACAAAATCTTTTTGACCTGTCTATTTGAAAGAGATCTTTCTGAGGGCGCCAGTGTTAGGCTCGTCAGGTGATCACCATGTTTTTTAACATACTGTTGGATATAAGAGCTTGTTAGGCTAACTTCAGTCAAAATTGAGAGGCGATGAAAAATGAAAAGTATTTTGACTTACTTTGATAACATGTCTACCGAGAACTTTATCCTCGGTAAGATGAAGAGATTTCAATGGCTTCGATAACGAACCCAACCAATTGGTTTTTTCTGTGATTCTCCCTTTAATTGTGATCTCTTCCAGTTCTTGAACATTTTTGACAAACTGATTTATGAAAGATGCACCATGCTGTGCTGAAACCATATGGGAATCAAAAGGGGGATGGCAAATATTTCACAATTTCAAAATTAATCAACGAAATTCAACCTTCAAAGTGAAATGCTTTCAAATGAGGACATTGAAGAGGTATCCTGGATAAGTCTTCAAGATTACATTCTTGTGACGAGCAGTCAAGATGAATAACGGTCAGTCGTTCCAATCGAGGGCATGACTCAGCTAAATAACAATCACGTAAATTTCGGGGGAAGAATCTATGGCACCAATAAACTTTGAAGTGGGCGGTTCCAACACTCTTTCCACCGCAGGAATCGTGCATAAAAATTATTAACATAGAAATGTGCCTAAAAAAGTTGTAACTACCTATCGCTGCACTAATGCCATCGTCTTTTATGAAATGCACGACGATTTCAGTAACATTCGGGCAGAGTCTGATGAATACGGGGATTTTAAATCTTCTGAACGAGTTCTGCGACAAATCCAATCGTTTGACGCGATTCCAGATCGCTTCACACACGGTGAGTCTCCATCGACGGCACACTGCACAGCTAACCTTATTAGCGATGGGGCAACAGAGTCTAGATGGTAGACTTACCAGCCCCAACTGCCATGCGATCCCTAATGTCCAAATACGAAAATACGATTGAAAGGGAATCAAAGTCGAGAATAGACGTGGTCGATTCAGCCTCCGTGTCAACTTCTGTATCGGTCTCGTAATTTTCTTCCTCGATCACCTTTGCCGTCCTACAAAACGCAAAACGTGAGCTAGCATCTTCAAAATAACGAATTAGCAGTATAGCTATGGCATCATTAGGTACGTGATCTCTTGAGCTGCAAACTTGGTGCCGTCTTTGATTCTTTCACCCACATCCTCACCAGTTGGTCGAACGTCGAGGTTGACGTTCTGCACGTCAAATCGTTCACCCATATCTTAAAAACAAAATCAGTCAGAATTGACTGCTCAACACGTTCGGAAATAATCGTTTAAAATAAACCGGTCAGTATCCTAATAGGCGCCATTTCTCAGAAGTTTTCATGTGACAAGGTTGAGAAAAATACTGGGTGACATCCTTTTTGTGTAGCACCAATTCTAGAGTAGGGCTCCCCCCCATAATCGGCCACATTTTCTCCAGTTTGCCAAAATATTGGGGAAAACGTTATCGACCATGGAGGGAGCCCTACTCTGGAATTGGCGCTTCACAAAACTAAACGGCTCTCGAACATTTTTCATTAGCGTAGAAAGTATTTCGCAAAATCGCACTCTTTAGTCCCAGGGGACCCCTGTGGATTTTGTTCAAAGCGTGAATTTTTGTTGGAAAATATATTTTTACTGGTTGAATTGTTATTCACCCTTCCTAACAACTATTTTTCCTCGGAAGCAATGAAATTAGCTTCAAATGGGCCCTAGTCCATGTCTGTATCTCACTTCTGCACAGCATTTTTGAAATGCTATCGCAGAAACAGATTTTTTTTTTACGCGGTAAAAATGCTTGAAAATGCACGAACAATTTATTGAGAGTAATTCTTTTTAAGATGAAACCACACAAAAAATTTCAAGTCGATAGGAATTTTCATTATCAATATATTAATTTTTTTTTCGCCCAAAATGAGGATTTGAGGCGAATTTTTGTCCATTTTCGAGGGTCATTGAGACGGGAATTAAAAGCGGTGTCCGTTTTCGTTTTTCGAGTTTCTCACAATAATCTCCGACTTTTTTGGGCTTTGGGTTTTGGGGGGGGGGCCTATAGGGCCCATTAGCAAGTTCGAAGGGACACGTGTCTAATATTTTTCGATGTATAAAACAAAACAAAAAAAAAAACAAACAAACAAACAAACAAAAAAAAACGGCGCCGGACTCCCCTTGTTAGATCGTAAAACCCTAGAAGGCGTTGAAATAAAGTTTCTTTCATAGAAACTTGAATAGCTTGCAGTTGTTCAGTTTTTTCCATAGTTCTGAGTCCACTTAGTACGCAGCACGATTTGAGCGAATGTTATATCAACGCGAAAATTACTGAGAATTATTATTAATTTGTTTTTCTTTTCTGTGGAAATTAAAAAGCGAAAGTTTTTTAAAGTGCGTTGAATGATAATAGATTTGGCAATAGCGCAAAGGAATAAAGGTTTTGGGTGCGAAGTGCGTTTTTCAATCTTTGAAAGAGATTCTTTTCGAGCGTGAAAATTAATGGATTTTCAACTAAATTTAGTGAGATTTCATTAATTAGTGGCATCATGGCGTGGAGTACCATATTTATGTTGTATAATTTCATGCTTCATACCTTTTTATGAAGATTGGTTGATATTCCCCTCGAATTAGGTAAAAAATTGCGCACACAAAACTACTGTGGTAAATGACTTTGGTCTCTAGATGCGAAGTGATTCCTTGCGGAATAATGAGGGACGAGCATTGAGATATTCCCCCTCTTCGAGGATTTTTATCCCTCTGAAGATGTGAAATATCGAAAGATGCCCTACCATCGCTTATTCGCTGCTGAAATAGAGAAAAACGCTAATTGGCGGTAAATTGAAGGAAAAAAGCTCTCACGTCAGAGAGACCGGAAATTCGCGATTTCTGGAGCCAACTTCGATGGCCAGGGACATTTTTGCGCGGTTCTAGTCGTGGGTCCTGTTTGTTAAACGTTACGAATTACATGTAGAAAGGAACACAAAAGAATTATTTTTTTTAGCAAGTAAGCGCAACTGATCAAAATCAAGTTTTTCCTTCATAATTAAATTAATTAATTATGAAGGGGACGCTACAAGTCCCTTTTAATAGCCCCTAACCCAAAAGGGGTGATTTAGCCTCAGTTACTGACCTTCAGCGCCAAGAGAGGGGCAGTTTTCAACTGAAACCCATGATAACAAATTAATTTCGATTCCAAAAATGTTTGTTGTGGTGGAGGGGTGACTAAAATACTCTGTACTGTCTGTAAATCGAGTAAGAATAGTCTCGAAATCCTGCGTGGACGCATTGAAAATACCTACCAGTAAATTATTGTGGGAAGGAGGGTGCTGATTGCCACGGATTTTTTTGGGTCCCTCGTGAGTAAATCCTTAATTTTACTTCAATGTTTTGACGCGGTGTGTGGCTTAGTGGAGGGTCGTTCGGACGACCCGAAGATGAGGGTTGAAGATGCAAGAAATAAATGGTCGCCACACGTTGTTTGCTTTGGGTAACAGGCCCCAATATATTCTCAACATAATACAACTGATTTACAATCTGTGTCGGTAAAAAAATAATAATTGTCTTCTTTGACGGTTTCCGGTGCGTGACGTTCGCGACTGGCGGTCTGTTAGCGTCCCTTCGCGCTGTTCCGGATCCTCTGGTCGTGGTGTCGCTGCGTTGTCCGCTGGTCTTGTCGTTTGCGGTCGGTTAGCGTCGCTTGGTGCTGTCCGTAGTGATCGGAGTTGACCGATGGCGTTGACCGGTCCTTGATCGGCTCCGTCCAGTCCGGTGTCGTCTTCTTCGCCGGGTTCGGAAAGGACAGGGAAAGGATCGGTGTTGCTCGATGAATTCTGGGGCAGACACAAGTGTCGCTAAGCCCCGTAATATCTATCGAGTTCCACCGAGGCTGAGGGAATGAGAAGAAATTTTGACCGGAGTCGTCTCAACGGTCTGGAAAGAATGCCTATCGGTGGTCAGGGGGGTGTTTCTGTAACATGCAAAATTTACGTGTCGTAAAATGGAAGAAGGGCGAGGGTAGGTACCTCGTTGCCATGGTTTTTACGATACCTAGTGAATTAAACTGCGGAATTTTCACGCGAGAATGTGTGGTCTCGAAGAAAAAATAATAAATTCTTGACAAATGCGTGGAAAAACCAAGGCAACGGGGTACAACCTCTCCCCCTCCTTCCCTGTTACGACACGTAAATTTTGCGAGTTACAGAATCATCCCCCTGGTCCACAATAGGGTTTCCCTTCAACAAGCGTCCGGAGTCGTCTCAACGGAGTAGAGCTTGGAAGGTTCCCGTAAGGTTTCCCGCTCCACTGGTCGAGAGAAAAAGAAAAAAAAAAACGGGGGGCAAGAGGCCTCGGTTAGGGTCAGCCTTGTACCAACCAGTCAGGATCGAATCACTGAGGGGCCGGAAAGGTTCCCAACAGGCTTTGCCCGTCGGTGCCTTGGTAGGGTGTGACGTCACGAGCGGTCAAGAGTCGTCTCGATTGACCACTGGACGTTTTCTCAAACGGCGTGGTTTTTGGCGAGCAATCCTTCGCTTCGGAAAGACTGCATTGTCGCTGTTGTACTTCCGGATCGTCGTGGGTCCTGGAGTTCCCAGTAGTTGAAGCCACTGGAGTGTCGTGTTGTTTCCTAGTCAATTAGTCCGTTCGCAGGCTGAGTATCTCGTCAAGGTTGCAGGGATTTTTCGCGTTTGACTTCTTGGCTTGAAGTGATTTCTCGGGTTCCGCTGCTCTGCTTATATAGTCGGTGGGTGGTTTCCGCCCACTCCCACCCGCCCGGGTGGCTCAATGAGTTGACCGGTGGGTGGTTCCCTTTCTGACTTTTCCCCCACTCGGAGGGCTCTCGGGACGACTTTTTTTTTTTGTGCAGGCATCCCTAGGAATTTTTTCCCTGAGGTTGGCGACTTAATGTATTTTTTCTTCGCGGTTTTTTTTTTGCCCGACGTCAGTTTCAACAATATCTTAAGTTTCACCCCCTTTCCCTCACCACAAAAATACTCTGCCGTAAACGCCGATTTAGCTTCAGAAATCGACTATCAACCACCACATTGATTCTTTTTCTCAGCAGAAACTCTCTGGTTGCCCTGAAACCTGTGAATCATAGGTGGATCTAAGGAAGGGAGGGGGAGGCAGCAGAATTACCCCCCCCCCTGGAGCTGGTCAATCCCTTTAAACATAGGGGAGGGGTGTGGTTGGGCAAATGGCGGGCGTGTACAGTGGGAGAGACAGGGGTTTCTCCCCCGCTTCCTGAGAGAGGTCCCAGATCCGCCCTTGCTGTGAATTTTGACATTCTATCAGAAAATTGTCTATTCCTCCTCAGAGTCTACTCTTTCGGTTCGAAAATTGATTATTGCCCACGAAACTGATAACTCGGCCGAAACTAGATCACGTTCTAGAAGAATGTGATTACTTGACCAAGCAAGTTTCATTTTAGCCTCAGATACGAACTTAAGGCCCCGCCGTTTAGGAAAGCCTGGATCCGCGTCTGCCCACCGCTACCCTCCCATAACCAAGAAATAGTCCAACTTAACCGCCCTTAATGCCCCTCATGGATAACAACCTCGAAAAAAATCAAAGAATTCAGACAATAATTAGCGAAGAAGGAAATTTTCATGGCATTTCTGTCTAGAGAAATGTAACCGGACAATTATTCGATAATGTCAGGACTGGAAGCCACGTGTTAAAATTCTCCTCAATTTAGTGATTGAGGGGACAATTAAAATACTTCAAAGATGCGCGAAATATTCCTTGATGTGCAATTCCATTGGCTTCAGAATGGGGGGTCATCATTATTTTTTGGAACTAGCCACAGCAACGAACAAACCTGAAACTTCACATTTTATGTTTTTAACCATTTTGAACACCAGCTTCAGTAGATGTGTACAAGGCTGTAGGGAAGGAAGTTTGGTAATAAAAAAAAATTTTTTTTAGCTGACTCGAACGTGTTCCTGGACCCCGAAAAGGCCTAAATGTCGATTTTCAGTATGGTGTTTGTCGCCCATTCTATGGTTAATTTTTCTCGACAGATCTGGATGAGTGATGTCTCAAAAGTTTCGTCTTGATCCCTAGACGTACACCCTAAAATTTGAAAACGATTGGTCGTGCGATATGGAAGATATTATAACAAATGTGCTCGAAGTCAAAATAGTTGGATCCTGATAACTGATGATCGTCCGCTCAAAATTGTCATCTAGGTCCCTAAAAGATACCTCTAAAATTTGAATGAGATTTGTTGAGCGGCGCAGTTGATACGGCTTGAAATGCGTTGCAGCTTTTCTTTGCCCCACATCTATCTCCTCCCTGGATTTTAGTATGATTTCCTCTTATGATGGTTTAAAATGACCACATCTAAATTCCCCATCGATGAACTGGCCATTTTTTCGAAATTCAATTTGGTTATTTTTAAATCATTTTTTTAAAAATTGGAGACAAGTTTCTCCTCGATTATTTTGAGTTTTAGCGAGTGTGTTATGGCTCAAAATGTTGTCATTGTTTCATGTATTGACCCTGTTAATATTTTATTTTTTTGTACTGCCGCTGCGCTGAGTTCCTGATTTCAAGATCGAATTGAATTATTTTTCTTATGACTCCATTCAATTCATTTTCAGGCCCTCCTTGAGCGAGGAAATCGATTGAAAATCACTGACGACTGGAACATAGTGACAGTGGCCGAAGTCATGAAAATTTTCTTTCGGGAATTGAAAGAACCGCTCATCCCGTATAATTACCACGATGGATTCCTAAAGTACGTTCTGTTGTCAGATGCGACATTTGTTTTAGCGTTTAGTGTCATTTATCACATTCTACGTTGTACTTCAGATGTGTGACGCTTAAAAAAAAAAAGAATGACGCCCTCTTATTGTCGTGCCTCCTGTTACCGACCGCTCACCGGAATGTATTGATTTATCTTATGAGGGTAATATTTCGATTAGCACTTAATATTGTGTTTTTTCTTTCCACTAAATTATGTACTTTTTATCTAGTTTCTCTTGAGAATTAGTGAGCACTCACAAAAAAATAGAATGGATGTGGAAAACCTCGCCATAATATTTTCCCCTAATATCATGCCCATGAAAGGAGAGTGCAAGATGTCAAACGAAGGAAACCGGACCCTTGCACGGCGTGTCAAAGTCACACGAGTTAGCTTGTTTTCTAAAATTATAGTAATTTATACTTTTCCCTGGATATTTACATTCATGTATTTTTCCCATTTTAGCTCTTGATTGAAAATGCTAATTCGATAGGGCAAATGCCGGAAAGCCTAAGGGAACACTTAGATGCTTCCTCGGAGTCGGACGTTGAGTCCTCTCAGCGAACAAAAACAAGAAGTAGTTCGTTGACAAGTAAAAACTTATTTTTTGGAGGCGTTCACCTTGTTTTAAAAATATTTCTGGGTGAAATTTACAGGAGTCATTGGTGCTTTGCGTCGAATCGTGAGACGAACTTCCAATTCGGATGAGACCGATAAAAAGAACACCCCTTTTCGGCACTTTTTAACGCCGAAAATCGTTAGAGCCTCAAAAAATGATGTGTCTATCCAAGTTTGCAAGAGGTACTACTTGAAATATTTCTGGGAGTAAAATGATGATGATGATTTACTTTCGTTCCAGTGAAGAGAAGGCTAACGTGCAATTTTCGTCCAGGACATTGTTAACTCCACGCACAATGGTTGCGAGGTTCGTATTGCAGTTGAATAATCGAAACTCTGACTAACACGAAGCCGTAATTATAGGATTGATACATCTCAGCGTAATCGTCCTAGAAGGACCGTTAGTTTCCGAGAAAATGTCGAGTCACTCACCTCTGAAACTTCAGAAGCGCGTGTTGCGAGGTTCATTTTGTCTTCACAGTTTTGAAACTTTGAACTAAATTGAATTTTTTATTCAGAACTCCGACGCCCAACCGCGCTCGAGTAAGAAGATCGGTCAGTTTCCGCGTTGAATCGCCCGATACGTCCGACTCGGAATTCGTACAAATTCGAAAAGACGACTTCGAAGCAATGCAAGACCGCATGCTCCTCATGGAGAGTCACCTCAACAGAGACAGAAAAATCGACAGAGTTCTTGAGATGTCGGTTGCTTTGAATCGTCGCGTAGAGCGAGTCCTCTCGGAAAGGCACGTTAGGTCGCCGAGTGCACGGAAAATTGGTAGGATTCGACGGAAATCCAACGCCGATGCATCGACATCAACACCATCGCGTTCAGACTCCCTAGAAAATTATAAATTATTGGGAATGTTGGGAAGTGACACTTCTCTGTCACATCGTTCGAGGACATCGGACTCATCTAGATCAATCAAGAAATCTGGGTCAATTACAAAAAAACCTGAAGACGTCGGCGAATGGCGAAACGCTCGTGAATTTTTCGCTTCGAGCACGAAGGAAAACATTGAAAATCGTCCACGAGAGTCTGTACAATTAATTAGAGACAAGAATGCCGGGAGTGTTCTCAAAAAAGCGAGGATGTTCGAGGAGATAACTGTTGATCAACCCACGAAAATTCCACGTTCGTCCTGTAAGGCTTCAAGCCTCAAAACTCTTAATGCGGTTGAAGCACCGAGCTACGGTGTATCGGCGAACCGGCCATGTACCAAGGTCCGGAGGACCAAGGCCCTTCCACCCTTGAAGGGTACCGATTATTATAGAAGAGCTGGAACGCGGCAGCACTAATCGACAATTCGATAAAAACAAGGCTGAAGACTGGGGGTGGTAGTGAGGGGGAGGCCAGCACCTGGTCCCGCTGATGGAGAGGTGCCAAAATGTTTTAAGCATATCAAGTATTATCCAATAAGTATTAAATCTTTATTAACTTTCGTCGTTAGTTATTGACTATATTTATTACAATAATAATATTAATTTATTTCCCATTAGGTACGTTATGTACATTTGTCGTCATCGATTAATAATGTCTTGACATTAACAATTTGAGTCGTCGGACTCGGGCCAGTGGAGCTTCCAAGGATTGTAGATTGCCATTTTCAGTAGCTAGTGCGAACCGTCCTCCGAAAATCTTTCGCTGATAAATTCTGTACATGAAGCGGGAGCTTATTGCATAAGGCAACAGACTGACCAAGGAAGCTGTACTTTGTTTTGCACAGTCTGAAGAAGGGGCTCTTGAATCATTTGCGTTGCGCAGGACCAAACCGGTGGAGTTTCTTGTAGGTGGTTCATTATAGGTTGGCCATATCATATCATATCGCCCAGGCCCCAGGCAGGGACTTGGGAAACACTTGATTTGGCTGTTTGGTAGGGGGGAGGTGTTCCCTTCGATCCTCTTTGTTCGTGTCTTCGCAAAGGGAAATAAAGACGGGAAATTCATCATTTTTTCTTAATAAGGGATTATGGTTTTTATCCCCGTTGCTTATTTTACAACCTAATTGGTTCCATCTCTGTTCGGGGGATAGAGCACTGTTTTGTCCCAATACACTCATCACGGGGAATCGGAAAACCGAAACAGATTTTCCACCAGACGAGCAGGTGAAGGAGTTCTCCCTCGGCGGGTGTACGATGAAAATGACCAAAATTCCGATTCAAATCCGAAAAATTGTTGAAAAGAGCCAAATAGCCGTCCAACTGAATACCGAATCTCCTTTTCATGAACCAACATCCTTGAACATGGGAAGCTCCAAAATCCCCATTTTCCATCTTCTCTCTTTTCGGTGCCCCCCCCCCCCCCCGAACGGGGTTCCACGGCGATCCACACTTTCCCGTGGAGGGCGCTATTTCACGCAAACGTGGCGAAGGAAAGTCCAAAATTCTTCCTTCCGCCACATTCCACCAATTGGAAGGGCTATGAATGAAAATCATTCATGTCATTGCGAGGATAAAACCGAAAAAGGCAGTACACAGTATCTGGCCAGCAGAATCCATAGTGTCGGTTCATGAAAGAAAATTGTCGATAACCAGAGTTCATTGAAGCACCATAACCGGAGTTGAAAAACCGAAAAAGATGGTCTGAGGCGTACACAAGTATAAAAAAACAAACAAAATCCAGTAGTTCAGGTGTAATTGAAAATCAAAACAAAAATTCATGCTTCCGTGTCTCTTATCACAATTTGTGCTTTGTTCTCACCAATTTAAACTTAAATTTTATTTAAGACACCTAAAACAGCTGCCTTTTTCTTCTCTCTTTGACAGGGTAACACTCACGTACGTCGAATCGATTATAAGAGCTCGATTATTTAGAAAAGCTGAACATAGAAGTATTAACACAGACAAGTTCAAAGGAATAGACGAGTTGCGTATTTTATTTCTCTTTTAAGCTATCGTATAAAAATATTCGATAATTACAAAAATTTACAGTCTTAAAGCTTAACCGTGTACTAGTTTACAAATATGCAAATGAGATTTTTAATCAAATCACAATTTCGTAAACTAAAGGGAAAAAAGAAACAGGTACTCAATGCAATAGAATTCTTACACACTGAATATTGTCTCGGCTTTTTTTGGGTGGGGGGGGAGGTGTAGATAGAACACAGCCACCAATATCTTGCTAATAACGCATAATAACTCAAGTCGAGTCAAAATAATTTTTAGGCACAATTCCAGCATAATGCAAGTAATTTGGCCTCAGAGTTCGGTTTCTCGACAAGTTTTGAATGATTTGGCTGGATATTTGGCTCTAAAAGAATTGTACGTATGTAGGGGGGGGGGGGGTTAAAACGTGCCCGTATGGCATTTGGAAGGTGCGGCGTGTTCATGACACTCAAATATCTCAAATTTGCATAAAAGGGACGCAGAGAAACTGCTAATGTGAGGTAAAATGATTCGCCCCTCCCACAACAACATTCCCACGATTCAAATAAAAATTATTACCTTGACATGGTGAATCGTGATTCAGACACGTCCTGTAGGAGTTCTTGTCACCCCCTACAGTCATAAATTCGCATTCATTGACCCACCATGTTTTTAACGTTTACTGTAAGCTGGTAGCTCAATTTTTTGCCCCCTCTACATTTCCAAAGTGGAAATAATTTTCGGACAGCACAAATACTATTGGGCTGATGTATAATGGAGAGGGGGGGTTGGGGTGGGAATTGCACCACGCTGAGATCAAACAAACAGCCTGAAAACCCTTAAGCTAAAATGTATGCATTAATAGTTCTCTATCTTATATTCTAAGCATACTATTAGAACAATAAGTACGGCAAGGTCCATGGCGGTGGTCGAAAAAAAAATCCAACTTAACTAGCAGTCTTTCCATCGTATTATAGTAAATCGCTACATTCCCTTGCACAAAACTGAGTCCCCCTTCTCTCCCTTATACACTTTGGGTCCAAATAAGAAACAATGAGCATATTTCAACACACAGTGAATAGCGAAAAACAAGGAGACGGTGAGAAGGGATTAGTGTTTGGACTCAATACTGTGAGGTCTATACTTCACGACATGAAGTTAGACGGGTGTGACTCATCGACTAAAAAAACCAACGTTGCTCTTTACTGTCCCAAAGAAGCGAGGACCAATTTCATGTCGCGAAGTATAGGACCACCGCCATAAATTGGGTGAGGGAAGGAAGAATAAAAAAAAGAGAGAGAAACCTTACCAACTATCGTAGCATTTTTTTCATCTTCAGGATTTTACACAGCCGTTGCTTCGTAGTTAATTTTTTCTTCGGTTTAGTAACTGAAAAGGTCAGGGGAAACCAGACCAAGTCAAGCATGGGGAGACAATCATAGTGAAGCGCAGAGTGGTGGGGTTAATTCATGATTCTAAGCGTGAATCTATTGAGTGGTCTCCCTAACGATGTTTTTGATTTTTTCCAAAACGTTATCAACTCCCGAATGAATAGAAAATCAAAAAGATCACCCGGGAGACCGCTGAATAAATTTGCGTTCAGAATAGTCGGGAGAGTCTAATCGTTAATCGTAATGAAACTTCACAAACCTTTCGGTGTTGTTGGCACTGACACGGGGACTGGGGCCGTTGACACTCGATTATTAACGCAGACGTTACACGATGTTGAGGGATTGAAAGTTGAAGGCCCAGGGATTGAATTCAAATAAAAATTACTTTCCGTCATCGAGCTTGAAGAATTGGTACTTTCGCGTCGTTTCAGGCTTGAGTTAATCGCCTTAAAATGAAGGGATCACTAAAGATGATGGCAAATTCTAACGAAGACATGCATACCTTGATTTTCTTTTCAACAGCTTTCTCAACCATACTTTTCCCCTGTTTCGTCGGTTTCGTAGGCTTCTTCTTCTTTTTAGGTACGTAGCGGTTTGATTTAGTGCTTGGATTCCAAGGTTTATCGTCTGACTTACGAGAGTCATTCAAAGATGTTTCGTCATCAGAAGACTCCACGGAGGGATAAACTGAGAAAATAATGAAATATTTAGCGTTTGTCCATTCATGAATTGCTATTCTTCGTACTATAATCCGCGTCTTCTTGGTAGTTGTCGAAATTCAGAGGGCTCTCTTCCTGGACATCCAACGATCTTTCTTCTATTTCCGGGACATCCCGTGTATCAGGCGTAAGTCTACAAAAAAAAAAAAAGTTCACTTGACGAAAAAATGGTCGGTACGATTGACTTACTGGGGAGAGATTCCATCGTTTTTCATCTTCTTAAAAACAACTTTCATGCCCCCTTGTTGAACTTGCCATTTAGGCGATGGACTTTCCCGCGACATTTCAGCAAGAGGATTTCTAGGGAGTGCCAACTCATCGCTTGACATGGACGTGTCAATGCTCGACTCAGTCGATTCGGAATTTGTTGTCGAGCGCTTGATAATTTCACGATCGTCAACGCTTTTCAATAAGACACCGAAAATCTTGTACCGTTCTTACTTTCTGGGGTTTTCCAAAAAGAATATAATCTTTGAAATCGACTTGACGTTTGATTCTCTTGGACTCGCGTTCCGGCTTCGGCGGAGTATGGGCCCTCATGATTTTCTCAGCTTTTCGTAAATTTTGAGCAATGTCTTTGATTAGCTTGTCAGGCGAGAAATAGGTCTTTCGAAATGGCTGAAATTTGAATACAATTACACTTGAGGACTACTAAATTGCGCACGTGAAACGTAAAAATAAGATAACCCAAAATGTTAAGACCTTTGAACCCCCCCACCGACACCCACCACACAGTAACATTATATTTTCAAAAGCAATCTTACGTACGTCGAGAAATGGCGCCCATTTTTTCAAAGTCGGACACAATGTTTTGAGCGCGAACATTAAATATTCGGGAGCTGGGTACTTGTAGTCGTTGTACTCCATGAGTCTGTTGGTTAATCCGCGAGCTGCCAGCCAATTGATATCTTCAAAATTAGGATAAATAAACTTTATGGATTCTCTCTGCTGGATTTCTTTCTCGTAAATTCTGTTAGGGGAAAATTGTGTCAATAATTTACAACAAAATTCCGTTAACAAACAACTTACAGTAATTGAAGAGGGACGTTGTACGAATTTAGAAAATTTCCACCGTAGGCTATTGTGTCTTCTGTTGTCAGTACGGCGTGAATCCATCCAGCGGAGATCATCAAAGTATGTCCTGCAGCCACTTTCACTTCGTAGCAGTTAGCAACCTAGACCAAACAAAGTGCAGTTTTCGGAATGACAAATCACGAATAAAATCACGATGTAATACCTGGTCCCCAAAAAATGTGTCCAGACGTTTCCCGGAATTGACCCATTTATAAAATAAAGCCAAGTTTTCTTCGGACGGCTCAATCAAATAGAAAATTTTTTCTCCCTGCAGAAATAAAGTTGTGAACAAAATTGGATAAATGATGGATGCACACACAAACGCACTTTAACGACTGTGTACCATACTGATGAACCACTAAAGTCGATATGAAAATCCGTAAAAGACAATTTAGGGCTAACCAGACAGTATTTCTCCACAGTGCCCTGGGTCAAAATACCCGGTTGATGTCTGACCTTTCTAGCAAACTTATGGTACCAATCCGTCTCGGTTACAATCCGGGGAGGCCTGACCAATTCACCAAGCCTGATGTACAGGAAGGGGAGAGTAAATGACTCAATTTATCTCTGTACAATGTCAATTTACCGTGAGTTCGAAATTTCCAAGCTTATCATATTAAGGATTTGGGTTCTATGAGTACTCTCCATGTAAGAAAAAAACTGAGTGATATCGATCTCGAGACGGCTCTGCCTCTCGACATCAATAACATCAGCCGTTTCTAATTCAGGGACTACAAATAAAGAACATTCAATGTAGCACATCGATAATAAAATCATCAAAGCTTAAATCTTACCCAAGTACCCCTCCAAAGTCTTATAATCAGTCACTTGAGGGATGAAAGAGTCAAGAGACGAAGAATCCTTGATCAGAATGGGTTGACCGAAGCCGTTTTTTGCGAAATATTCTTCGGTCAGCTCGTGCCCTTGTTTTTCAGGGATGACTCCCTCGAAGCTTTGAAAGATAAAACACATAAAAAAAAACATGAAACACAACAAAGCAAAATATTACCTTTTGAAAGTCCTTTTCATAAGCTCTTGGATGAACGGTAGGGTACCAGTGCGGTTTAAATTGACCTCAGCAGCTAAGCATCATTAGATTGATGATGGGGAGGGGAGAATAAAAATTGGTATAAATAAGCAAATTATATTTCAGCAAAACAAGGAAACCCAAAGAAACAAAAAAATCTACAATTACCTCTACCCGCATCAACACTAGTACTCGGACTGTCCCCTGCCATCCTGAAACACCAAAAACCCATTTTTTCATGCAATCAAATAACAGAAGTCGTCTTCACATATTATTTCAATTCGCGGCTTTTTCGGAAGTCTAACGGAGGTGAAGCTTTTAAATGAAAGCTTTCTTTGTTCACTTCAAACACGCGCAACAATAGGGGGCCTTGTTCTTGAATTAGAAGAATTTTCAGTTATAGATAGTCTTGAGGGGCGATTATGAGCGTTGGACGATGTCAAAAACCTTCCCGATGACAAAAATTTCTTATATTTATCCCGTGTGTGACTAATTTGATTTGTACTAGTGGGGGGGGGGGTTAAGTACTCAACCCGAAGTTCAAAAAATTGCTAGATCATCGTCAGTGGAAGAAACCAAACATTTAAATCTAGTCAAAAACCACTATGAGTGAGGGAAAACAGTACAGCCATTTTATTTTGCATATGCACCTGAAGAATAGCATATTTAAACGAAAGCTCAAAGTACTTGAGCAACAACTATAGGCTTGAGAACTTGCAAATTCCAAGCATGTCAACTAAATCTATAGAAATCGGAGTGAACGTTTTTGGCTGAAATGTTTCCAGCAAATAACAGTAATTTTTATACGCTACCGTAGACAGCTACGTCGATAAATTCTCCTCCATAGAAGGTGCCTCATAGCCGTAGACCACAAACCTGCACAACTGACCGACTCTGGGTGTACTGTCAAGTACGGAGGCTGTATATCGGAGAAGTACCTCCCATGGAACGACCCCCATTCGCCCTACCAGGCCACGTCGAATCATAACGATGAGATCATTACAGATCACTATCGGTTTAGAGGGATGGATAATTAACAGGTTGAATCAACGAAGAAAATAAAATTGGAACAAACAGGGGGTTCTTCCTTGTCCTTGACAACATACTAGCGCCTTCATTTCACTAGTAAAGACCCCCTCCCCCTTCCGTACGGCAACAAATGCACGCTCACACCACATGATCTCAAGTCTTAAATAGTAAATTAAATCTACAAATGATCACGGTAAAACGATATACGATTAACCTAATTCCTGCTTTATGTGCTCAGAATCTCGACATAGTCTTCGAAGCTGTTTGTCAGATCAAATATTCCCCTATTTCAGACAAACTTTGGGGAAAAATCAAAAAACCCGGGGGGGAGTATGTCCCCCGGAAGACATAAGTGATACCAGGGTGGAATGTGAGGGATTCCTCCGAAATTACACACAGTTCCATGGAGAAAAAACAAAGATGATAAGAATTAGAGAGAACAATGCCCCCATTCAGACTTTAAAGTCACAGTTACGACGTAAAATCCACGATTTCTGGGCAAGTATTTTATTTTTTGTAGAAAAATATTCAGTTTTAGGGGCTGCACTTCCAGCTTATTTGAACAAACAAGCGAGTTCCGTGGTTCAAATAGGTAGGCTTCACGATTTAGGCTGATTTTCGGATCAAAATGTCATAACCAAAATGTCATGCTGATAACATCGCAGGGGCGCAAATTGAGGGGGGTTTGGGGTGTCCCCCCCCCCCCCAAGTGGATAACATGGTATTCAAGTGGATATTATGGGGTGGAAACATTTTGTCTTACAATTTTCACGCAATTTCAGCGGATGTACACACCAAGTGCTAAATTTCTACCTACTTAGGTAAGTGGTAGATTTACTTCGCGGGAAATCGTGTTCGGAGTTCAGAGAACCATCCAGGCGGTAGATGAATCGCTCGTTAGCAACAATCCAGTGATTGTCTAAATGCAATAGAATGCGTTCAATAAGCAGAAGTGGCTCCCAGATGCGTTCGGGTGGTAGGATTCGCTGGGAATCAATTTCAGCCCGACTGCATGTAAGACTCAGGTTTTCCAGACTAATTGGAAGCAACCAAATATCCGGATAGTAATAGGATTCGTCCGAAAAATACTTTATAGTGCGTCTGGTAATTTTAAAATAAATTTCAAAGTTTTCAAGAGGGGGTGGATGGTGCGAGGGGAAACGACGTCAATGTGAAGTTTTGAAGCATTTGAGGGAAATCTAAAACGTTTTATTTACAAATAACAAGAAAAATTTAACCCCAGAAAACTCGTCTTCCCCCCCTCTTCCATCCATTTCATTAACTGCCCTTTTATCCCCACTCAAAATTTTTAAAAATTCGCTTTAATGTGAGCAATTATCTTGTTAAAGAGCCCTCTTCAAGAAACACAGTGCTTGAAAAATGTGCAAATTCCCTGTTGTCAGTTTTTTGAAATATAACATGAAATAACATGAAAAATTGTCCCCCTCAAAATGTGTCTTACCCCCCTCGATCTCACACCATCCATTTCATTAAATAACCTTTGACGTTATCAAATCCCACCCAATTTTTTTTAAATTCGCTTTTAAAAAATCCTTGATTAATTTCAATGTTTAACGTGAGCAATAGCATTGTGGAAGAGCCCTCTGCAAGAAACACCAGTGCTTGAAAATTGTGCAAGCTCCTCCTGTCTCTGTCCCTTTTCTAAGACCAAAAGTGGCTAAGAACTTGTTGCGACGACTGAAACTTGGCAGTTTGCAGGCCTGTTTGAGTTCCTGACGATAAACTATTCGTCTCTACGATGGAAGAGCCCAGATTGAGGAACTAAATTACCGCGCAGTTTACCGTCTTAGGGGACCAAAATTTAAGGTTTAGCTTCAAAAGTATCACTTTCTGGGGGGAAAAGTTACCAGTTTTAGGACAGAAAAATCTGGGATAGAAGGCTAAAAACGACGGTTTCTGTGCAAATTCAGTACCTGATGACCATAAATGTATTATTTCCAGTTCTCAATACCCGAATATACCTATAACAGTGGCTCACCGAGCCCTCCCCCCACACCCTGGAAAAAATACACAATGCCAAATTCAATTGAATCACGGGAAAAATTACGCTGTAAATGGGCATAAAAACGCCCAGTTTTTGTTTGTAGAACATAGGAGCTGAACAAAGCGCCCGCTTCCTTCAAGCCGAAACCTCCGCGTCTGGGCCAGTTTATAGCTTGTCTAGTCTAAAATCAATCTAAACCATTCCAAAAAACACTGCACATTTTAGACATGGGTTTATTATGCATGAATGTAGCCCGATCCGGCTTGAAATTACATAAAAATCGACACCCCACACCTCTATGATCTCAAAACCTTTGAAAACCCCAATTTTGGACCCGATTTGGTCAATAAAAACTCAGGGAGGGTTAGTTGGTTGATCAAGCTGATCAGTTGTCAGGACGAACTAGATCCCAAATGGAGTCTATGTGCCAAAAAATGAATTTTTCGAGCAATCCTAGGGCAAGGTATGGCCCGGACGGCGTACGGTCATTCCAGAAGAAATCGTATCTTTTTTTTTCTACTAATAAATATCAAGATTTTTGTCTTTTGGTGCAGTACGGCGCGTTCTGGCGATACAATGGACCCAGTTTTGTGTATCGACCCGCCCCCCCACCAGGACCGGTTCCTGTGTGCGCCACTGCCTATAAACGTGTAAAATGGTGCATCTGACATTGTCCCCAGTGAAGCTGCCCACCCCTAGATCAAGGGCTGGCTACGCCCCTGACTGGTCATTTCATGAAATGCGAAATTACGGCATGTGATCACGACAGATACACAATACACATGATCAAAAAGGAGAAATTCCACGAGGTCGCCACACTTTGTTTCGTCGACGCTCACGTAAAAATCATTTCTCGGATTTCGCTCTCGCAAAAACCTCATTTTGATATTTCTGGCTCACTATAACCCCAGTGTCGTGAGTTTTGTTGTTGGAAAACAAATTAAGCGGGGTTGACTTATAAAAGCAAATTTTGCGGATTTTTTTCGCGGTTTTGTCTCACTAAAAAATCATTTCAGCGTGTTCTACTACTAGCTAACTAACCATTTTCGCAGGTCGGGTTTTCACAAAGCTGGTGCTAGCCATCATCGCCAATTTTCCCCAAATTCCTTTACAAAATATATATTATTGATTATACAAATTCCCTAGACTCTACTATAAGCTTATTGCTACGTGATAGGGAAGTCTACGCAACTAAACAAAATGTTCAATTTTCAGATCAGAGAGGTATGGGGCGGGGGGCAAGTGGTAAAACTGTAGCAGCCAGATGGTAAAATTTACTCTCACCCCCCTCCAATATTCTGCTACTTGCGCCCCTGAACATCAGACTACATTCGGTGAAAGATGAAGCGTTAGGATCGACGATGCACGTGATCCTGTCACAACTCTTACGGAAACATTTCAAGAAAACGATCTCAATCGTTTGTTTGACCATAAATGTCATCACCATGCGGCTGGGTGTTACTGAGGCTGAAAAGCCTGATTTCGATCGAAATCGTCCATTTCCAGTGCCTCATAAAACTTCCCGGGTACCTAGACTCATTAATAACTTTTTTTTCTGATTGAATAGTTAATGTTAGGCAAGGGCGTAGCCAGGACGGGGCAAGAGTAGGCGACTATGACCACAAGCGGTCTTTGCTCATGACGATCTTCAAAACTATAGCTACACGCGGAAAGCGTCAGTTTACCCCTTCAACTGGTTAATTGACATTAAAACTGAACGTTCTACCCCGAGAAAAAAACGCTGCAAATTTTACACATGGGTTTATTATTCATGAATGTAGTCAAATCTGGCTTGAAATTACATGACAATCGACACCGCACACCCCTATGATCTCAAACCCTTTTAAAATCCCAATTTCGGATCCGCTTTTGGCTCATAAAACCCCAGGGAGTTATTTGATCAAACTGATCAGATGTTAGGACCATCTAGATCTCACATGGAGTCTATGTGCGAAAGAATGAGTTTTTTCGAGCAATCCTATGGCAAGATATGGCCCGGACGGCGTACGGCGGACGGACATTGCAGAAATCGAATCTAGGCATGTTAAAACGCACAACAGAAAGAGTTTGAGGGTGGGTTGTAAAAAAATTTTTCTGACCGAAAACACAGGTGTATTATTTAGAATTAATAATAAACCAAATACATCTTGGAATTTCGCTCGAGAAACACTTTCTACACAACCCCCCCCCCCCCACGGAATCGGCTACTCAATGTAAATATCCATGTTTCTGGTCTTCATGTTTTGGGCCTTTTTTTCCGTTCAAATTGCAGAAGCTAAAAATCTCCAAAATTGCAATTTTCGGGTATTTAAATACATACAGCGAAATTGCGAGTTTCGGGCCTTCTTTTGTAGTGAGCTCGGACCAACATCTCCGGAGCGGCCCCCGAGAGCGCCCAAATCTCGATGAATAGTCACGAAATTTCATCATTCGAAGCTAAATTACAAGTTGCGAGTGTAAATATCCACGAAATTGCAAGTTCTTGGTCTTTATTTTCACGAAATTACAAGTCTTGGGGGTATGGCCGCGGAACCTCGGTAAAATTGCAATATTCGGAGGAAATCCGCGAAATAAGAAGTTTCTTGGCTGAATACCCGCGGAATTACACGTTTCGGGGCATTTTTGGACGTCCTGTGGAAACCGATAGTTCCTCAAAATTTTACCCGCGCATTTTCCTCCAAATGAGCGATTTTTGTCCATTTTAGACGTGAAAATGCGTCCAGAAAGCGTGAACCAGCGTTTTTGTCAATTCTAGCCGCGAACTATCTATGTTGGAATTGTTAATTGACCCTTCATAATTATTATTGTATTTATTACCACTTGTCTCATAATTAATAAATCCGTTCCAAGTTGTCTCGTTTATAAAAAGTTGAAAATAAATTTCCTCGCCTGAAAATAAAGTTGTCACTTTAATTTCCAATTAGAAAATCCTTCACTACCCTGAATCACAACAGGTTATGGGCCGCAAAGAGTGGTGAAGAAGGAGACTGAAGTTTTAATCGGAAGTCATGACGGAAATTATTGACCAAAGTGCAACAAAATTGAAGGGAGAAGGAAACTGGAATCTCTGGAAATTCCAGGTAGTTATTGCAGCAGAGGCAAGAGGCATTGAGAAACTTCTTGACGGCACGGATGCCAAACCGATGCCATCGGAAGGTAAGCCCCAAAATGTTTATGAGGACGAATTAAATCAATGGAGACGCAGGGACAGCAAGGCAAAAAGTTTAATTGTTTCGCGAATGGAGGAATGTACGATGATACACATCATGACCTGCGGGACAGCCGCGGAAATGTGGGCGCGACTTCTCTCGGTATACGAACAAAATTCAGATACAAGCATTCATTTACTGCACGAGGAATTTTTCAACTATACGTATAAAAACAAAGGAATAGCTATTCATATTTCGGAAATTTTGGACATTGTGATGAAATTAAAACAACGGGGGGAAAATATTTCCGATAATAAAATTATAACTAAAATATTGATGTCTCTTCCAGAAAGTTTAAATTATTTTGTGTCGTCGTGGGAGTCAGTGGACACAAGTAAACGGACGATAAATGAACTGACGTCCCGACTCATCACAGAAGAAGGAAGAGTCAATCACCGGGAAGGAATAAGAGATGACATAGCTTTGGCATCACGTCCGGCGTGCACTTTCTGCGGTGGTAGTCACCCAAGCCACAAGTGCTTCAAGAAATCTTCAAGAAATGCTTCAGGTAATGAACAAAAACCTAAGTGTTACTACTGTAACAAATTAGGTCACATGCAAAAACAATGTCGTTATCGAATTAATAACGAAAAAAGTAAAGAAAGTAGTGGCCCGAAATCAACTTTTCTGTTCAAAAATGCTTTTGTAAGCATGGCACTACTTAACGGAGAAACAGGTAATTCCGAACGCTGGTTTCTCGACAGCGGTGCAAGTCAGCACATGACACCGAACAAAACTTTTTTACCACCTACCAACAGTGTCGAAAAATAATTAAAATTGGCGATGGAAGCATACTGGAAGGCGTTGGCGTTGGTGATGTCGATGTTACAACTTTTGTTGACGGGAAACCGATTCAAAGTGTCCTAAAAAGCGTTTTACATGTACCTGTTCTTAAAATGAATCTTTTTTCAGTTTTGTGTGCAGTGCAGAAGGCACATACTTTGGTTGTCACTGGTGATACTTGTCGGCTCAGTAAAAATGGAATAGTCTTTGCTGAAGCGAAATTGAAAGGGAACTTATACGTCCTCAACATAACGGTTGACCGAAAACAAGAAATCGCGGGCGCATCTATAACATCGAAACAGAAAAATGTTTCACTCCTCGAATGGCACCGAAGACTGGCGCACCAAAATTTCGCTTACGTGCGATCAATTCTTAAAATGAACGACGTTTGTTACGATGACGGTGATTTCTTTTGTGAAGACTGCAATATGGGTAAAATGTATCGTTTTCCATTTCATACAAGTTCGACTAGGTCTACTGAGCCCGGTGAAATTATTCACGTTGACCTATGTGGGCCAATGGAAGAAGAAAGCCTAGGTGGTTCTAAGTATTTTCTCTTGTTAAAAGATGACTACTCACATTTCAGATTTTGTTACATGCTTAAAGCAAGTCTGAAGTTCCTGACTTGATAACGAAGTTCTTGGCTATGGCTGAAAAGGACACAGGCCGCAAAGTCAAAACTATCCGGTCTGATAACGGAACGGAGGTCGTGAATTCAGCGGTCAAGAAGATTTTCGAGAAAAATGGAATCCGTCATCAAAAATCAGCTCCTTATTGCCCGGAACAAAACGGAAAAATTGAACGGGAAATTCGAACAGTAGTGGAAGCTGCTCGGACTATGTTGCTATCGTCACAACTAAATAAAAAATGTTGAGCGGAAGCAACAAATACTGCTGTATACATTTGAAATCTTACAGGAAGAAGTTCAGTTCGAGACAAAACTCCGTACGAACTCCGTTCGAGCCCGGAAGAAAGGAATTAAGCATCTCCGAAATTTCGGAGAACGAGTGTTTGTTCACGTTCCTGATCAAAAAAGACGAAAGTGGGATCCAAAAGGAAAACCGGGAATATTTGTTGGATACGAAGAGGACTCTAAAGCTTACAGGATTTTATTTCCCGACGTAAACAAATTAATATTTCACGTAATGTGATTTTCGTCCCTGAAAAGTTTAATAAACAAATAACTAATAATCTGAACGAACTAAGTACTATTTTTCCTGTTCAGTTTGACTCTATTACAGAAGGAAATGAAGAATTGGAAAACCGAACTGTTGTAACGAACGATATTACACCTGTTACAGATATGAATGAAGAACAGTATGAAATATATCCTTCCGGAGAAGCCCCTCTCATGGAAGAAAACGACGTACTTGAAAATGAAGAGGTATCATTGTCAAACGAAGAAACTCTAAGACGAGGACAACGGGAGAAGAGAAAGCCAAAATGGCACGAAGATTACATCTTTATGACTTACGATGAAGCAATAGCAGGAGAGGACAGCAAAAAATGGAAGAATGCGATCGAAGAAGAAAAGGCAGCGTTGGAGGAAAATCAAACTTGGATATTTACTGACAAAAGTGAAGCAGATGGTAAAAAACTTTTAACGAGCAAATGGATTTTCAGATTAAAGAAAGACGGAAGATACAAAGCTCGACTTGTCGTTCGAGGCTGCCAACAACGTGCGGGTACCGATTATGACGAAACGTTTAGCCCAGTCATAGGTAATGACTCTCTGAGAGCTATGTTGGCCCCGGCTGCTCGGAAGAACTACAAATTAATGAAATTCGACGTAAAAACTGCATTTTTGTACGGAAGTGTCAAAGAGGACTTGTATATGAAGGTACCAGAAGGGTATCCGGTAAATGAAGGGAAGGTATGTAAGCTTCAACGTGCATTATACGGTCTAAAGCAAGCTCCGGCGTGTGGGAATGATAGAATAAAACAATTTTTTGTGATGAAGAATGGATTCTATCAATTAAAAACAGATCAATGCATTTTTGTTAACACAGATTTCACTATGTTTCTTGGAATACACGTCGACGATGGAATCGTCGCTGGGAAAAGTCAGGAGAATATAGATGAGCTTTAATGAGATTTAAGAAAATTAGAAAGCGAATTCAAAATAACAGTCGATAACTCTCCTAATTGTTTTCTAGGCATGAACCTCGAAAAATCTGATGGCAAGCTGAAACTGCTTCAATACCGCTATGCAACCGATGTGGTTGAAAAATATAGAATGACAGGTGCGAAGCCTACTTATACACCTTTTGTTTTAGGAGATACATGCTGTTCAAAAGAGGAAGACATGAAATTTCCATTCAGAGAAGCAGTTGGGAGCTTGCTGTTCCTCGCCACTAAAACTCGTCCCGATTTGGCCTACGCTGTGAATATGAGTGGTCGTCACGTCAAGTTGAAAACCCAACTTTATCAGATCTGAGTAATCTCAAACGGACGCTCAAGTACCTGAATTGGACAAAGGATTACGGAATCTCCTACAAAATGGGTGGCGCTGAAGAAAATAAATTAATTGCTTTTTGTGATGCAGATTTTGCTGGTGATTTGACTACTCGGCGGAGCACAACTGGGTTCATTGTCTACTTTAATGGAGGTCCTATCAGTTGGGCTTCGAGACGCCAGCCCATTGTGGCAACGTCATCAACTGAAGCGGAGTACATAGCCGCTGCAGAAGCTTCAAAAACAATCGTTTACTTAAAAAGCTTACTGGAAGAACTCTCTGGTCAGAAATTCAAAGCTGAACTCAACATCGACAATCGGAGCGCAATAGATTTGATTTCCAACGGAGTACTCAATCGGCGCTCAAAACACATAGACGTGAGGTTCCATTTTATAAAAGAAAAAGTTGATGAAGGCCAAATAACAGTCAAATACTGCCCATCGGAGCATAGGCCCTTATAGGCGGACAAAATTGAAAAGGCGTTCAGCAGCTAATCTTTGGGTAAGTACTTACGCAGCAAAAATTGGAGAAAAGTACTAATATTCACGGCTGAGATAGGGGAAAATCCCGCATTTATAGCAAAAAACTAAACAAATTACTACTTCCTGGCTAAAAATTGAGAAAAACACTAATTTGCGGCAATAATTATGGGAAAACGCTAATTCGCAGCTATAAAATTGACAAAAATCAGCAATCAATCACTCAGCAGGCTCAACTAATATTGTAAAAAAGAAAATTCGAGATTTCTCGAGGCAAAATCGGGGATGAAATTGATGAAAATCGGGAAATCCACACGGATATATGTGCAAAATTAGCTAATTCTTGGCTAGAATGGGGCAAACCCCCTAATTTGCGACTAAAACTGAAAAAAACAACAAAAAAACGCTAATTCTCGCCTAATATGGAAATGGAACTCATTCGCAGCAAAAATGGAGAACATTTTGGGCTATTGATAAGCACGATCTACTAGGGGTTTTTTTCGCCTCGCTTCAAAGGCCTCTTGGGCTTCTCCAAAGAATTTCCACCTCCATTGACCTACAATTTTATCTACCCCAAGATGGACGATGGGTTCACTCGGTTGTATAGTTGCCTTTGCGAAATTGGCTAAAATTTACAACTGGACGAAACCGAGGATTTTAGGGGGTTCTCGATATTCCGTCGAGATGGATTTTTTATAAGACAAGTCATGATGATAACGTTTTCATGGGTCGCATGAATCTTTTCGCAAGCACCGACTGTGCAATTAACCACCTTGGACTACAGTTTGAGAACCTAAACCAACGGACAAAGCGAAACTCTCATTTTCGAGGAAATGGAATTTTTGGCGCTGGGGATCAGTTTTCTGGTGGTCGGGGGGGGGGGGGATAATGAGTTTGCAATCTTGCAGATGACTAAATAAAGTTTGCGACTAAATATATAGTTTCCTGGTCGTTTATTAAACAAACGTTGCTGTGACTAAATGCGCCGCTAACCAAATAACAAAACCGTATTCTGTGACTAATGTAGCGGTCAAGTGCCGTTAAAGGGGTAAGGGGTCCTGGTAGTAGGGGGGCACTAAAGATTCAAACGTCATGCAACAGAAGAAAGACCCCTGAAGTCTCTAAATTTAGTTCTCCTTATTATGATGGGGCAATGTGGGGCCCGTAGGCAAAAATCTGGACCTCATAACACAAGCATGCCGACGGTTTCGGGCATAGGTACGATTCCGGGAGGTGCATTTTATTAGTTCAGAATCTACCAATAACTCAAGCGAAACATTACATTTTAACGTTTCAGAAGCGGCTATTACGAATGTGTAAACAACCTCAACAAAATATCCGCTACGTACGCCATACATGGCGAAATGGATGGTCAACACTCTTACAGAGCTTAACGCTGATAAACAAAATTATTATTTTCATCTTAAAACGCCAAGAAATACCAACTTTAAGCGATGGCGGGGATGTTTCTCGAAGGGATAAATGCCCAACTCCAGTGTGACTGTCAGACGAGTCCCGACAGCCTTTGAACAGCGAACAATTCACTATAGTCCGTAGAGTGAGTTTCGGTAATTTTATTGAGTCTTAAAGTGCACAAATACAGTCCACTCATTATCACGAGGCCTGAAACGGCGCGCGTGTTTCAGATCGTCGTCGTCGGCGAAGGCGATCCTTGTCTATTTCAATGCTGGAGTTCATAAAAATAATTAAGCGATAGAGATAACTCTTCACCCTAACCTTCTCTGGATATAACCTTCATCTGACTTGCAACCGGCTTCTATCGTCTGGGCGTAACATTTTTAGTATTGTCAACCCTGAAAAATGACAGACACATTTATCCTAAGGAGGAGGCGAAGGGCACTCGTTTATGTTCTCAGGAACAATTTTGTTCGACACAACACCGAGCAGGGAAAATCCCACGTCTCACTGACAGCCTAAGAACTTAGTAGGGCAACATCAAAATACATGCAACTCGTGGCAGCACATCGCTGAAAGGACGAATACGACAAATAAAATGGGCTATGTGGACATAATTCACTTAAATTTCATAAAATTTATTATGGAATTGCCTATTTGCTACCATTCATCAAGAATAACCTTAGCGTGTATCCCAGACAAGGCATTAGATTAACTTAGACTTAAATCTTATTACTGTTGGAATTTCGAAAATAAAATTATTTACAATTCTTGTATAATTATTATTTAAATAACTCTCCGTAAGACATCTGTTAAATGAATCTATTATTAAGTTAGAGCATATAGTACAAAATAGAAATAAAAAGCGTAGCAAGGGGTCGATTTGAGGTTTACGTAGCCCACTGTTCCAATTGTTTCAAATCGTCATCCTCGTCGACAGCTATAGAAAAAAGGGGCAAATTAGCTCTCAGGAAAACACGCTGTGATCAGCGTGAAAAATACCTGTCTGCTTAGGCTTAGTAGGAAGAGGTGTTGCAGGAACTGAGGGCAGTTTTACAGTCGCGTTGGTACCAAGAAGCTCTCTGTCGAGTTCTTCCTGTTCTAATTCCTCCAATTCTTTTTCAAGCTCATCCTCGTCAATGTCATTACCGAAAGCGACAGGGTTTGAAATGGCTTCGGATATCTCTTTGGCAACGTCTTGTTGCTCAGCGATATCGTCCATCATGTCGTGGACTTGGTCGACATCCCTTTTTTGGGAGACAAATATCAACATAATGTTTCAGAAGTTGGTACAAGAGGGGGGGAGCCTTACATGTGTTGATGAGCCGTTTTGAGCGTGTCGGCAGCCAATTTCATCGTTTGCAGAACAGCGGTATTCGTATTGGCGGACTCGAGGGCCTCTCGCTGCATTTCAATAGTTGAAAGCGTACCATCGATTTGTTGTAATTGTTTCTCATACCGCTTCTTTCTTTTGAGGGCTTGGATAGCAACTAAAAACAATAATATTTTTTTAACGGAGATCAGGTCAACGCCTCGACTGAAATCACACAGGTGTCATGGGTTCCAAAGGCCTAATGTAGGATTGGGCGTCTCTATAGCAATACATTACAGTACTCGGGGTTTTTTAATCGCTTTGCATGAAAAAAATTCAGGGGAAACATATGCTGTAGCCAACGCTATTGAAATCTTGGAATATAATGCAAATTTGTAAGAGAAAAAAGATACAACCAAGTTTATTAAGGGGCTCAAACTGGATCGTAAAACGGCAAACTATGACGTCATACTGCACAGTTATCTTGACTCATTACAAAGCCAATCATTGTTTTATACATGACCTTAAAATGAAACGCACCTGAATGGGCGAAATGCCTATTTATCCCTTTAACCCGTCACAGGCACATGGGGAAACTTATCTGATGATGTCAGACCGAGTATGACTCATTCACACAAGACAACCAGCACCACTAACAGGTCAAAAATTCCCCAGGCATGGGAAAATTCGAAGATTTCAAGTATGAGCCCCCCAAAAAAAGGTCAAGAAATTTGCCGAGTTTCTCGCATACATAAAATTACAATTCTTAAAGGGACCTGAAGGACTCACCTCTTTTATTCGCTGTCCCGTTCTTCCGCACAGTAGCCATTTCCAATTCAATCTTTTTCTCCAGATACTCCTGTTTTTTTATGAGCATCTCCTCTGTCTCTCGGAGCTTTTGAATCGCTTCAGACGCTGTAGGCGTTTTGTCATCCTTTTTACCACCGAACACTTTGGCAAAGAAGCTCATGTTGACTTGACAGATGAACTGACCGATGGACTTGGAAACGCGACGGGAGAACGGTCGAACCGATAAGGCGCGGGTGTCTTGAACTCTAAATGTCAAAAGAAATTGTAAGGCGAAACAAAATAAAATATAAAAATAAAATAATCCTTTCAACTGATAATACAACACTTCACTTTCTGTTCTAAAGTAGTCTGACGGGGGAAGGGACCACAGCTGGCGCGCAGGTGTGCCAAATTGAGGGCCCCATCAAAGCAGTCATACGAAAGGAAAAGTGACTACGTCACGCGGCCGGGTAGCGAAAGCACGGAGAGAGATCAAAAATCAAGAAATTAAGGAAAACCAATTTGTTCGCCTCACGTTACGCAATGTTTTTTCATTAATCTTCCGATTAACCACTTGCACTAACTGCTAATCGGTAGCTAGCCGATTTCAACCGACTCGGCCGTATCGGTCGGGGTCAGGTGTGTCAGGTTGGTTGGAGGGCAAATAAACAACTGACGAGTGCTCAGTTGTTGTCGTTGTCGAGTCGTCATGGTGACATGGTGAAGGAGGGTCGTTTGTCCTCCAACCAGTGTAACCTCCTTATCAACCTGACCGCGACCGATTTCCTTGGAAAGGAGGTGCCCTTCGCGGAAAACGTTCCTCGTATGGGGCTTGAAAAACTTTCTCTCTTTTTTTTGCGTTGTCCCTCAAGCCATCTCGAAAAAGCACTAAGAAAGTCTTCGAGAAATACGAAACAATATCACAGCCAAACCCCTGAGGTCTACTCCCAGCTATCAAAAAACTCCTCGATGGAGTAAATGGCTTTGTCTAAAAGGTGTCTCTTTATTGAGCGCTTAAACTCAGAAGCACCTAACGCCCTGAATGAGCCCGGAACCCCGTTAAATAGTCGAATCGAAACTGCTCGGAAGCCCGTCATCACCTTGGAGAGACGAGAGAACGGCAAGACCAAATCACCCTTGCGCCTCGTACCTCGTATCGTAGCAATGGCGATCCCCAACGCTCTCCATGAAAGGGCAAGAACCAGTGCCTGAAGCACAAATAATCCCGACAATGTCAGTATACCTGATTCACCCTTGCCCAAATGAGCTAAGATTCTTATGGCTTTCTTTTGCAATTTGAATGCTCTTTTGGCCGTCGGAGCCGTACCCCAAAGGATAGTCCCGTAAGACAAATGGCAATGCACATGCGCAAAGTAGGCCGCTCTAACAACGTCCTGTGGTACGACGTCACTGAACCTCCGCACTCCGCAGGAACACGCCAGTCGCCAACTTACCGCACAATCTGTCAATACGCACCACCCATGAAACTCGAGTCTAACCAGAACGCGAAAAACTTAATAGGAGACTCATCACTCTGACCAGAAAACGCAAGACGCAAGCTCTGCGTTTTCCCACGATTGAGGCATAACCCGTTCGAAGAACACCAAGACTCAACCTGATAATAGCATCCATCGAGTGGACCCCGCCCTCAAGTTTATTGCACGATATTTGAATAGTGAATTCATCCGCAATGTATTGGGACCGATTGATGTTGTTTCTCCCACTTTTCAAGCACCACAAAATAATATCAATTAATTCTAGTCCTAAAAGTACGAAATAACGAGTCTGTGTAAAACACACAATTTTTTATCTAAAATACCAACGAAACCCTCTAGACGAATTGCCAAGCGAGTTAAACGTTTACCTTTCAAATAAAGTATCTAAAAATTGTAAAAATTTGGAAATTAACCAAACCTTTCCCAATTGTTGTCCACGAATCCTTGAATCAAATACAACCAACTTTTAAAATAAAAAAATTAAAATTGATATAATACTTTTTCATTTTTCCACCCTAGACTAGAAAATACCAAATTGAGTATTTATACTTTCATCTTTCCACCCTAGACAGCAAACAAAAATGTTTGCTAGGAAACGGCAGTAAGGGAAATCTACCCGGTAAGTTATTAGTAAATAGTAAAGGAACCAAGGACCCCTGCGGAACAAGTTTAGCCGTAACTTGTTCGCATGATAGAGAATCTTGAAATGCTATATCCAAGTTTGGCTATATATAACATTGGTCAAATGAGAATTATCCACGAGACTCACATGAGCGGCTCAAATCGATATGCTCAGAGAAAATGACCCTAAAAATCACTCAGATAAGTGGCGATTTTGGAGGAAATGACCAAAATTTATAAATGGACGAATCCGCGTATCGTGGGGTTTCTCGACACACAGAATCCGAAAATTCAGCCTATTTTTAATTTGAAGAGCTGTTGAAGATAATTAATTTATATTTTTTTTAGTAAAAACATTCATTTTATTGCACTTTTTGCCGACTAGTTTCGGGGTATGTACCCTATTATCAAGGCATCCTGGATTCCTGGCAGAGGCAAATCTCTCTGTCACATGTCAGCACAAAAATCCTGAAGACGGACGAACATGGAAAATTGTTTCTCAACTCTTCTCCGTTTCCATGCACGCACGTCTGTCCTCAGGAACTTTGTGTTGACAAATTATAAAAGACAGAGAGATTTGTTTCTGCCGGGATTTCTTGATAATGGGGTGCATACTCCGAAACTAGTCAGCAAAAGTGCAATAAAATGAATTTTTTTACTCAAAAAAATCATTTAATTACTTAAAGTTTACATTAACATTCACTAAATAATAAAAATTAGCCGATGAAGATTGACACAGTGTTGTCGCCAACAGGCCCCTTTCACCCGCTTACAGAAACTGAACCAATTTTCCCGCATTTTCACAAAAAATGAGCGTTTTGTGTCATTTTTTCTCGGAAGACTTTTCTTAATTTAAGCCGTAAATTAGCGTTTTTCTCAATTTCAGTCGCGTGTTTTCGTAAATGTAATCCGTGAATTGGCTCTTTTGCCCAACTTTTTGCCGTGATAGTAGCGTTTTGAACTCGGTGAGTTAGCGATTGTACTCAATTTTGTTCGTGTATATGCGCTTTTTCTTTATAATAGCTATCACTTTATAGTCATGGATTAAATCTTTTTCTCAATTTTACCCACGACTTATATTTATAATATTCTAGCCACGAATTAAGCGTTTTTCTCTAGTTGAGCCACGATTAATGATGTTTTTAATTATTAATCGTGAACTACATATATAACATGTTATCTATGAAATTAGCGCTTTTTCTCACACGCTGTGCAGTGAATTAGTGTGTTTCTCAATTTCAACTATGAATAAGCATGATTTCCTCAATTTATTCCGTGAATAAATGATTTTTCCAAACAGCCACGATTTAGTGTTTAGACCAATTTTTTCCGCGAATTAGCTCTTTAATTTACCCTTTAGGCGCGAATCAAAGTATAGCGTTTTCACTCGGCAAATTAGTGATTTTCCTAAATTTTAGCTTTGATTTAGCGCTTTTACTGAATTTCAAACGTCAAGTAGCGCTTCACTTTTACTCATGAATTAGCGATTTCTTCTCTCACTTCTATCCACGAATGAGCGGGTTTTCTTGTACGTTTTCCCCGAAGTAGTGTTTTTCCCAATTTTAGCCTTTCATTCTCTCTTTTGTTTCTTTCTTTTGTCACGTGTAATTAGCCCTTTTTCTCAATTTAGCCGCTTGGCCGAAAAACAGCACAGCGTTTTATTCTAAATTTAGGCAGTCGAATGACCTCTATACTCAGCGAATTAGCGATTTTTTCTTAGTAATGGTCTGGAAAAGTCGCGCTTTCTCGCTGTTTTAGCCACGAAAAGTAGCGCTTTCTCTTATTTCTCCTAAAACAGCACTTTAGTGCGCTGTCTCGAATTTTAGCCGCCTATAAAAAGCAGGACCTACGGGACTGTGGATCACCGTGTTTTCTGTTTTCACCGCGAACTGATCTCCAGAAGGTGTCACTCAATAAGTACATTTCTTAAATTTCAGCTTTCAGAATATCGCTTTCGAGGGCTGAACCGAATATTTAGACATATTATTTGCTGAGCACCTCTCAAACGTTCTATTCTCCAGGTCGGATAAGCTGAAATCGTCGAAAGGAGTCATATCACCGTCCAACCAGATACGAAGGGCCTTAGTACGAACCCTCCGGAAAAAATGCCGTAAGCGGGATACAAGGACGCCGAATAAGAAATAACATTATGCTGCCATCATGGATCATGGCAACCGCATCTAGCGGCATTTTCACACGAGTTCGTATTAAAAGGCCCCAAGACTATTTTTCACGCAACTTCATCCTCATGGATGAAGGTTTATGTTCACACGTAAAACCTAAAAATCCTCATTTTTCCATAAAACTGACTATTTTCGGTGCCTACAAAAATTAGTAATTTGCCTAAAAAAACTGGCTATCCGCCCTTTAAAAAATGGTCCATCAGTTTTTTCAAACATCTCGGAGAGCCGTTTCCTAATTTTCTCATACAGTCAGTCGCAAGGCTCGTGTTTGGTACAGCATACCGCACTAACAATTCTACATTCTACAGTTTTCACCAACAGGTACTTCCACCAACACCTTCAACTACCTACACAACAATGCACGAAATGGGCAGGTTGCCGAAGCGCAAAAACAAAATCTTGAAAGTTTTTCCCCCACTTTTGGCAACCCCTTATAGTGCGGTACCAATGGAACGTCACTGGAGGAGCGTGAGCGGTGAGAACCCAATAACATTTGAGTAGATCGCACTGAGAACAGACTAACTCATTGTAATAAAATGAGCCACCAGCCATTCAAAATACAGTGGGACACTACAGACCCGCAAGACTCTTGTGTGCGGCAGTGAGCGTGAGACGTAGTGAGATCCACCCCCCCCCCCCCCAACAAAACGGCACAAGCCTTAAAACGGGAATTTGTTAGGGAGATGTATAAAAAACGTTTCACACAAAGGCTTTGCTTGGCTGAAATTTCTTTCTTTAGCTAGAATATGGCCTAGTGACTTAGTGACCGAGATTCGTGTGAACCCCGGTCTTCAATATAAATGAAGAGAAAATAACAGTAAAAAAAAAAACCTTATTTTCGACGGTGTATCAGTAAGTAACCCCTCTGTGAACAAAAACGCTTCAGTCAAAATTGTCTTTATGGCCTGATGACCTCGAAAAATTCCCGTAAAGGTAATTTTGAACTCCCTCAACGAGCCTCCCCCCTACCATTTGTACTTTTTGCTGGTACGAGCATCGCTGATTTGTTTTAAAAATAAAGGTCCTTGTTACACGATCGGTTTATTTACCCCCACCCTCCTTCCTAAATATAATAAACCACCTAGAAAATAAACATAGGCTGTATAATTTCCTAAAACGACCTAATGATTGATGACCACCAAGTTATACAAATTTTAGAGGTCCCTCCTACCCCTTTACCCCTCTTGAAACGAATTAAAGAAGGCATGGTCGACGGGATTTTCCAAGTTCCAGCTTGCCTCCAGAGGGTAAAGTTGTTCACACACAAGGGTGAAATCGATATCAACCCCCTTCAACTTGGGCAACATTGAACTTTGAATCTGCTTCATACACTGGTTACGCTTATTTAGTAGAATACAGAGAATTAAGCGAGAGGAATCGCTGCGGTACTTCGTTATTATGATTTCGAAAATCATAATAACGACGAAAATAATTGAATCGTTTTGTCTCAATTAAAGTTCAAAATAGCCATAATTTTACGCCTAAATTCTTCATTAATGACCAAGATTCAGTGATTATTCCAATCAGTTAATGCATTTTATCGAAAGAAACGGCGTCTTCTCCACAAATATTTTTATAGCTGAACAAATGAAAAAGAAATGTTCAAATTCGGCAGCAAAAGTGACATAAATGCCGGTTTTAAATGCACTGTCCGCTTATTAGATGATGCCGAAATTTTAGAATGTACCTTTCATGTAAGTACTTACATTTAAGTTTATATAAGAACGCAGTAAACGAAACTGAAAAATAAAATTCAGATAACGGACAAGGGAAGCAATTTATTAGACTACATTTGCGAGCAGTTGAACGTCGTAGAGAAGGATTATTTCGGCTTGAGATATGTCGATTCGTCCAAGCAAAGGGTATTTCACATTTCACTTCCTTTCCTTATGACGTCCTTGAATTGGAAAATCGCATAATTTTGTAATGTTTGTACCGACGATTTTAGCATTGGCTAGAATTATCGAAGCCTATAATCAAACAAATAAAAGGTAAACTTTTAATTAATACATTTCTGTATTTTATTTGTTTATTTTGTTAAATGTATTTTTTTAGATGTTGAGCCTGTTCTCTTCAACTTTAGAGTGAAATTTTACCCTCCTGACCCTTTTAAACTGAAAGAAGACATCACTCGGTACCATCTTTTTCTTCAGTTGAAAAGGGACTTAGTCCATGGGAGGCTATATTGCACCCCTCAGGAATCTGCGATTCTTGCAGCTTATATTATTCAAGGTAGACCCCCTCATCAAAAGTCTTTCAGTGAGCCGCAGGCCCCAAAACTCTAACCCAGCCGTTCCCCCTCCATTTCCCACCCCATGATGAAACTTTACAGGTGAATTCGGTGACTATGTTCCTGAAGAGCACGGTGATAATTATATCGCCGCGATCAAATTACTTTTGAAACAAACGCCACAAATAGAAGATAAAATTATGGAGATACATCAAGAGGAGCTAAGAGGGCAGGATGCGACAACAGCGGAGCACAATTTCTTGAGAAAAGCGGTTACATTAGACACCTACGGTGTAGATCCTCATCCTGTTAAGGTTTGTCCCTCCATCCTTCTCCTTAGTTGGTACATGAACCACGTCATCAATCAGCCCTTATGTATAGGACCACAAAGGGAACCAGTTATATTTAGGCATAAATTATCAGGGGATTTTAACATTTCAAGGCATATGTAAATTGCATCATTTTCGATGGCCAGAAGTTCACAAACTAAAATTTGAGGGAAAGATGTTCATAATTCATCTAATTTACAGAGAGGTAAGACTCTTGAATAATATTTAACGTTTTAATTATTCTAAATCATTACATTTTTGCAGTTGAAGTTTTTAATATTCGTTTAATAAAATTAAGAGTTTCATTACATGCTGCTTTGGCTACAAAGGATGCCAGGTCTAAGGTAATGTCATTCGTTCATTTTACGTTGTTATGATCTTATTCAAGTCCTAACTTTCATATAGAAAAAACATACAGTAGGCTTTAAGTGTCCATCAGTTGGAGCTTGCCGACATGTTTGGCGATGCGCAATCGAGCAAATGTTATTTTTCACGTGAGTAGCCCCCCATCTCTCCCTCGGTAATTTACACGACTGCTGCTACACAAAAATTGTTTCACAGACTGCCTTCCAGTTCTTCAATTCCATCTGTTATTACCGGAGGAAGTTTATTTTCATTTGGAACGAAATTCCGTTATTCCGGTCGTGTTGAAAAGGAAGTTCTGGAGGATGCGGGCAGGGATGATAAACCAGCTATACTTAGATCGAATAGTTTGAAACTGAAAGCTAGCAGTGTACCTGATACGCCACTGACACCTTTGAATAATGAAATAGGTTAATTTTTTGTAGGGTGTGTATCCTGAGACTGTACTACATGAGTTTTTTTTCTCAGACTCGTTACGTCATACGCCACAGTCAGAATTGCACGGGTATGCTCACGAGGAATTTCTGAATCCTGAGCATGCTCCTGTGAGCACCTCTCATGGTACGAATTTTAATAGAAATTTGCCTCCCTCCCCCCTCATCAAACTTAAAAAAAAAAAAAACTTTTTCTCAGCGAGGAGTAACGTCCGAAGCAGCCTCTCGGACTATTTCTTTCACGAATCCCTTGGTCACTCATACTCCGAATCTCATTTGATGCGAGTCGCCCAAAGATCCGCCAGATACCCGAGGCACATGCCTCTTCTGCCAACTGTCAACCGAACTGTTCCCGCGACAACGTCTTCAGCCTCTCGAATTAGCGGTCGCTCGCAAACACCCACACTGCCACCTGCACCGTCGACGAGTAGTAGCCCTGGTCCAACGCTCAACACCACCACACCCATTCACACACCCGCCACCCCCACCACTAAATTCCACTTCATGAAAGTGTTTTGGCCATCGTTCATTGTCGCCGCTTTTCTCGTCATTGTCATCATTATCGTCTTGCTTGAAACGGACAGTGAGGCGTTTAGAGCTATCAGGCAAATGCCCGAAATGGTCACTCTTCGCATACATTATTATGAACACATTAAACAGTATTTCAAATTAATCGTTTTATGATAAAACATTTTTTACATTGCCGAACTCACGAGGAACGCAGAAAATTGCTATCTGAACTCTTAAAGCCTTCGACATTTCAATTACGTAACACCCCTGCTCATAAAGTTGCTTTAAAGGGTATAGACGACATTTCGAATGTTGTCAGGCTGCTGGGAAAGTAGCCACTGGAAGAAACGTCTTCAATTAATAATTTTATTTAAATGACCAGAGCAGAAGGATAAGGACCAACCCATGAAGAGCTATATTGTGGATTTGAACATTTCCGTCGATTTATTTCACTTAGTTTGAGCATGTTAGATACATCTATTTTTTATGGCTCGCGTGTATTCATTCATTTTGGAGTTACCAAAGTGCCAAAAGATGCATCTGATTTCTCCAAACAGTAGACTTTTTTTTTTCAATTTTGGGGCTAACAATAAATTTTTCAGTTTGTAGGTTAGACGCTTTCAACTCTTGTTACAGTGAGAGCTACAATGTCTTGTTAATTTTGTATGCTTTTAGATTTATTCGCACGGATCCACAGTTTAAAACGCACAAAACGTAATTTTGTCACTAAAATTTTATTTCAAAAAATTATTTGTAGCCAACTTCTTTTGATGTAAAAAAAAGTAGACTAAAAAGTGTAGTACTACCGAGCTATGAAATCAGCACACCTCTAGAAAGAAGAAAAAAGGTTCAGCTTTTGCTTTTAACGCTTTTAAAAAGACTGTTTTTACAATTATTTACCGTAAAAGAATGTCATTGTTCAATGCAGTGGGGGTTGAAATTTTATACAAGCTGGCAGCTGGGTAGAGGGGATTCTGCGGAAATACCTTCAATAGGTGAAATATATTTTTTAAAATTGAGCTTAGAGAATTTGGTAGCCACGTTGTCTCGTTTTTAGACCTTAAAAAGGCACAGGTAACGCTTTGATAATTCTACTAGAGGATTTGGAAGGGTCCACTGTTGGAGGTTGTAAAATTGAGCAGACCCAACTCAGGTGGTTGACAGGTAGGTACATTAATAAGAAGCGGAAGAGAAACCCCCGGTTTTGAACGATTTCTCTGACTTGTGGTGAGCCGAGAGGGGCTTTTCATGAGGTGAATAATCTGTTTCTGGAGCTACAAATTTTAGACCAAACGTACATATATTCGGGTGCTCAGCCGACAGTTTCCAGACCTAATGGTGACAGCCTCTCATAGGCGGTTCCAAGGGGGGCAGCAGACCCCCCCCCCCTTGGAGCTGTTCAAATCGCTCTGAACATAATGGATGGGTGGGTGGGGAGGGGTTTCGATTACCCCCCCCCCTGAGAGAGGCCCCGGATCCGCCCTTTCCTCATAGGAGTATTTTGGCCAAGACGGGCTCCATTTATCAGTAGAGCATTGTCCGGCGTGGGACTTTTGAAAAAATTGCCCTAAAATTTGAGGTTTTGGCGAAAATGGTCAAAAGTTGGTCGAAAACCACGTATTTCGAGGTTTTTCGACACGAGGAATTACTAGAAAATCGAAACGGGAATTTTCAATCAAATGTCACCCGTGTTTGGCCGCTTGAGCACACATTTTTCCGGGCTCGACCGCTCAATCAACACTCCCGCGAATGTTCAAGGAACGCCGACGTTCGCGTAACTCGCCTACTCTGGAGACTATAAAATCGACCGAGCAACAACGCGAAGCGCTCATTTATCGCGATTTCAAGGGGCGAGGCACTCATATATGTATGAAGTGGCCAACTCGAAATTTGACAAACTCGGGATAAAAGTTTCAAAGTTCAAATCTGCCGGGACAAAAAGTAAAAAGCAGGGCACTCGACACGAGGTCTGTTACGGCCTCTCTTCGCCAACAACCAATACCCCGCGTAAGATCGACTGTCTGAACGCTGATGGTTAGGAAATAAGGTAAATCATTTTATCACATGATCGTCACATGTTTTATTCACTAAACCAAAGTGTTTCGAAAGGCAAAATACGCAAAAAGGACGTTTAAAAAGAAAAAATGACGAGGCAGAGTTAACGAACACCCGTTATTACATAACTAAAAAATAATTAACCAAAAAAACATTTCGAATATTGATAATTCCATGGCATGTATCCCAATTGAGAAATATAGAATCTTCGGAGTTCATGAGCGAGATCGAGGAACTGAGTGCGTGAGCCGAGATAACTGATTTCGTAATTTGTCCTATTTGCTTTGGCAGGAGTAAACATTAGTTCAACAATAACATAACTTAGGTAAGACAACTTCATTGATAATGTCCCAAGACATATGAACACATATTTTAATTAAAGTTAAATTGAAAAATCACGTGCGAGGAGATGCCTCGTTTCCGTTGATAACAGTGACTAAGTTCCAGTCATTTTTCCCTTGAAAACGAGTAAAAGTAAGCAAAACCAGGCCTAACTGTCGTAACAAACAGACTTACATTGTTTCCACATCCGAACCCTTCCATCATCGCCAGAAGTTGCCAGAACACTGCCCAGAGAGTTCCAACTAACGCGCCACACCGAATTGGCGTGGTCGTCGAACGTGGCAACGAGAGTCATGTCAATACGCAAGTTCGACTGAGAGTTTCTATAATTCAAAATAATAATTTAAAAAAAGAGTCGGCCACGCGAAAGCCTCGATGATTTCAACGCACAGTACTAAAGAAATATTGTAAATTTTGATGTCTTTCGAAGCGACAGCGAGAACGTCGTAGCTCCTCGCGAGTCGGGGAGCGAAAGCCAAGTCTTGGACTGGGTCAGAAATGAGTGGTACACTGTCTATTTTGTTCCATCGTCTCACGTAGCTCACGTACTGAAGTATGGCAAGTTTATTAGACACAGAGACACTTTCGTCAGAGCCAACGGCGAGCATTGGAACGTTTGGTCTGTAAAAAAGAACAATCGCTTGAAGAGAGGGCGGATATCGGGTACTATAAAGTTGAACAAATACCAACATAAAAATGTATTTATCGGTTTTTTCAACTGGGAATGGATATTTTGAGACATTGTCTTCCCCGTCGTCAAATCTAAAATTAAATCAGTTGCCTAATAAGTTATTTCCACGACTAATTTCCCAAATAAAACACACTTTTGGTCGTCTTTCTTGTCGAATATGGCTTGTAATTTTCCAATGTTATTTTTAAAGCACCTCCTTTCTCTACAAAATAAATAAAGAACGAAAAGTTGAGCCAGTTGAAAAAAAAAAAGTCATTCCATTTCAAAGGCACGGACTGATATATTCACCTCGTATAGTTAGGATTCCAGCTGATGCAACTCGCTTGAAATTTACAGGCGATCTCCTGTTGTAACGTCCACTGGGCCAGATTCATCACATCGGGAGCCTCGTATATTCGAACAATTCCATCCGCCGAACAAGTAGCAAGAAGTAACCCCATTGATTTCGGAGCAAATTTTATATCCATAACTGACGTTCGAGAGTCAACAAGTGTCGTCCGCTTGGCCCAATGCTTTTGAGAGTTAGCGCTTGAGATGGACTCCCCGGCTTTTAGAGCAATAGCAAAAATGTTATAAATGAAACGAGGAAACAAGAAAACAGTTTTACCTATTTCTTCCCAAACAGCTACGGTTCGATCGAAGGAGCATGAAGCTAGAACTTGGCCGAATTCGGGAAATGCCCATGCTATTTTCCAAACCGATCCACTATGCGCTTTCCAAGAAGCAGACAGCGTCCAACCATGTGAGGTTGAGTCCCAAACCTTCACAACATCAATCAATTTTTTTTTTTACAAAGCACAGTGAGACAGCAATAATGCAGCTTGAAAAGTTTCATTCCCTCCCCTCCGGCTTGTGGGCTCCTACTAGACCCGAGAAAGCCGGCCTGTCAGAAAGAGCCAGGCACATGGTTGACGGGCAATTCCGTACAGTAAGCTGGCGATAGCATTCGAAGCCAAACCAAACCAACCAAAATTTATCGATTTGAAAAAGCGAATCCACAGTGACTAGTGAAAAGACTGAGTTTAGGCCCCGTTCACAAGCGCCGCGTTATGCGTCTGTGGAGTATATGTAACCAATGAAAATGCTTCATTTTTCGAGGGAATTAATTTGTTTGGTTGCATAAACTTTACAGACGCATAGCACAAAGCTTGTGTACGAAGCTTTATTGCGAGGTGAGAAAAATTTGGTTTGGCTTCAAAGAGATGATCTTCGCGGGCGAAGAAAGCTTCAGAAAGGCTGATCGGGAAGGACGAGTTTTTTCTGCAGGAAGCCCCCCCCCCCTTCTCTACAACCGTACCGGAAACGGTCTTTAATTTTCAATTTGACACCTTAAAATGAATTTTCACAATCTCAGGAACTGTCAATTTCAGTGAAGAATCAGGTTTTTAGATTAAATTGCTGGTAACATGGCCTACAAATCAGGCTATACGCCCAGACGACTGGTGTTTTCGCCAAGGAATCCAACTAAATTACCCCTGGAAGGAAAATTCGTTTCAAGAATCTAAAGGTTCGCCCCCTTACGGGTGCGATTTTTCCACCACTCGAAAAAGATCACTGGCAGAAATGGTCCGGAAATCCGGCCACATCAAAAATTTGAACTCATCTGACAGATTTGGTATACGCCAGCCCATTGTTAAGACTGAACGGCATAATAAGTCCTAAAATAAACTCAATGTTGTTGGCCGGGGGGGGAGGGGGGTCTAGCCACCGCTTCGGCCTCAGCTCACTGGCCTACTCGGTCTCGGCTCTCGTGAGCCCGGGGGAATCCTCACGGTTCTTTTCGGCTTTTGCGAGAATGTGAGGGATGGGGTACTGACGGGTAGTGAAAGTTTTTGAGGCGGGCCTGTTACGGGAGCCAACCGGCAACGTCCCATCGGGGCCAGATTGTGGTTGTCAGTTTCAAAGCAACCCTCCCTTTTACCACATGTACTGATTAATCAATGGAGAACTTGCACATTTTTCAAGCACTTATTTCGTGAAGAGGGCTCTTCAACAAGACAATTGCTCACATTAAACGTTGAAATCAATCAACGTTTTTTTTAAGCGAATTTTTAAAAATTTTGAGTGGGGGTTTGATTACGTCAAAGGACAGTTAATGAAATTGATGGTGTTGGGAAGAGGGGGAAAGACGCGTTTTCTGGGGTTCAATTTTTCTTTTTATTTGTAAACAAAACATTTGAGAGTTCCCTCAAATGCTTCACAACTGCACATTGACGTCATTTCCCCTCGCACCATCCATCCCGTCCTGAAGAACTTTGAAATTAATTTTAAAATCACCAGAAGCAGCAATCGGGCTGCAACTACCGTTGATATCCTTCTGCCCATGTGCCAATTCACCTGTATACGTTTCTCCCAAATCGGGCACTCATGCAGGTTCCCTGTTACAAAACTAAAAATGGTTAATTCTTCCCAGAATTAAGGCCTCGAAGGCTGATTATTTGTCCTCGCAGCTTCGCATTTTGCCGCCAGGCACACAGCAACGAACAATGAAGCCTCTTAATCTAGCTGCCAAGTATGAAATTACTGCATTTGGCCCAAAAACTGACTATTTCTTATATGAATGGGTCAAAAAAGATCAAATGATGACCAGATGCGTAGAAGGCATGCCCAGAAAACCATCGGTTTTACCCCACACCGGACTAGTTTGCTAGAAAACAATACATTAATTTTCCCACACAAACTATTTGGTGGGCTATCATCTTCAAAAACTGACTAACTAGACGAAGACATTCGTTTTGAGCCGGACACTGTTTGTGAATTCATTGAAGTGCATCCATCCGCAGCTTCGATCAATTTTAAATTTTGGTAATACACGCGCGAAATTGAGAAGAGGTTAACTTTCTACAATTTTCCCAAAGGGTTTCGATTTGAACCGAACGCGGTTTGTGACCTCGGGAAGGCCCAGGGCCTTCCATTGGGGCCCGGATTTCAGAAAAGGAAGAAAATAGAGAAAAAGAAAAACTCTAATGAGGATGAAGCTTTACTGTGGTTGGACCTTTACTGTGGTTGGACCATTGCTGTGATTGGACCATTGTTATGGTTGGAACTTTGTTGTGGTTGGACGTTTGCTGTGCTTCGGACTTCGCTGAGGTTAGACCTTTACTGTGGTTGGGCCATTGCTGTGGTTGGACCTTGGCTATGGTTGGATCATTGTTATGGTTGGGCCATTGCTGTGGTTGGACCTTTGCTGTGGTTATTTCCTCGTTCGAGCAATGGCCTAATGACAAATGCAGCCGGCTCCAGCCAGGCCAAAAATGAAGAACAAAACCGAATTTTATTTGGCGAACCAATCCCACGAAAGTCGTTTTGAATGGGCCTTATTATTTTTTTTTTTAAAGTGTTAAGAGCTTAAAAGCACGCTGTAAACTTAATTTGCAGTGCAATTTCGATTTTTTAAGCCAAAAAATAAATATCGGTGGAGCTACATCTCTTGGTTTTGACAAATTAATCAAACACTGAGGACTTAATGGTGTTTTCAGGTGGAACAGCCCATTTCAGGAAAAACAGATGTAGATAGGCCATAATTTTCAGTGTTGTTTCCATTGTACCCTTAGCCATTAAGTATTGAGTGTGCGACGGCTTAAAAGCTCTGATTGCTCCTGTTCTTTCATATCCGGTTCGCCGGGTTTTATACTTTTATGCCTTTGAGTTAGCGTTATAGGTCGGGATTCACTATCGGGTTAAAACTTTTGTCGGAGAGTTAAAATAAAGCCCCCCTCCCCCATATTCATATTGGGCGCAGGAACGTACACCAAATAAGTGACTTTTTAACCTCGGGTTTTACGTTCTACAGCCAGTTTAGCGTCAGATTTCTGGTTCAAAAACAGTAATTTGGCCCTAAAAACATACTTTGAAGTGGGGTACTTCTGGACATGGTTGTCGTGGACCTCTTAAATACGTTAGAGGAGGGTGGGGGTTCTTCTTTCATCGTTCTCTCATTAGAAATACTTAACTGAAACTGGGGATTGGATCGCATGGTCCGTCACCGTCTTCCGACCAAAGAGGCAAGTTTTATCCCCCGCCCATCGGCAGGAAAAAAAACCTTAACCCCGGTCATGCCCAAAATCACTTTAGTTAGCGACATAACTGAACTATTCTCGGGCGTTGGGCACACAGTACGACTTGTCGGGGCACAGCCCTAGCGGTCTTTGAGATGTGAGGACGCCAGGAGTTGCAATGATGCCCTGGCGTCGTAACGACAGGGAATTAATTGTTGACTGACGGCACATATATGTATAGATGATTGCCATGTTGGAACAGTACGACATATCGGTAAAAGTGGAAGAGGATGATGGCTTCAGCAGAAATATGCCCGATTGATTCCCTACGTTTTCGGACACGGACCGTTACATATTGAGAGCGTTGTAAAATTGCACAGAGCTGTAGTCTACCAGCTCTGACCATTTGAACGAGTAAAACAATGACTGAGAACTCGTCCAAAGCTCATATTTCTTCCACAAGAGTCAAAGTCCTACCTTCAAAAGTTGATCACTCGAACAAGTAGCCATTCGAGTTCCATAGTGATTGAAAGCCACATCGTGAATTAAGTCTTTATGGTCCGTTGACTGCGTTTGAAACTTATACATGTTCTAAATCACAGATAAACCAAATATTTAACAAAAAAAATCAGTTGAAAAAGGTAAACAACGCGGAGCGGCGAACCTTATTCGAAATTGGAAGGTTATTCATGGGTTTACACATGAAAGTTTACATCGGAGGCGGGAAAAGTATTTGCCAAAAAAAATACACTGAATTCGTTTTAAAATCGAAAAACAGACTGAAACGGTTTTATGGCAGTCAGCTTTTAAAAAAAAGGATAGCTTCTTGCCTCGAAGGACAACGATAATTCTAGGAGCCTCAAGTGTATCGAGAAATATTTCTCATAAAAGCAGACCAGAGCCTGGCTGAAATGGCAAGTTCCATGGGAGGAGTCTTAAAAATGTGATAAAAATAAAGTGTAATTTCATGTTATTTATACAAAAGTATTACATTTTCCGTCATAACAAAGACTATGTGCTAAAAATAGAGTAAATGATAAAACCCCATGACTGCACCATTGTAACAATGAAAGTGCACTCATAACTGGTCCGTTTTCAATTTCATTGCCAAATGAAATAAGCAGACGCTATAATTTTGGGGATAATATTGGTGTATTGCTTTAGTGATTAACGCCAGATGTGATGTAAATAATTATAAAACAAAGTTTCTTTACATATTTTACAATGCGAGACCTAAAATTACATTGAAGGGGGGGGGGATTAATTAATATACAGCTTGAATTTATCGTACACATCACAGTTATTTACAGAAAAATACACAAAAAATCTGGCCTTTCTTCGAGTTGACGTCACACCTATACCACAATTATCCTCAGCTCAACACCACCAAGGCAGGGATTCACATCCACGTTGCCTAAGTTGGTGCCTAGGGACTAAACTTACCGTTATTATCTAATTTTTTTAATTAAATAACGTTTATCGTCTGTTCATCACAAATAATATAATAATAATAATAATAATAATAATAATAATAATAATAATAATAAACAAAGACACACTGTGTCAACATGATGACATCACTATGATTTCAAAGTAACAACAGCTCCGAAAAGGATACATTTTTCAGTTATTAGATAGGGGGGGAGGCAACGCAACAGAAGACTTGAAGCAATTTTAGTGATATAATTGAAAAACATATCAGGACAGTTACAATTCTTTATAGGTGTCAGGTATCAGAGAATCCTGAATGATGTCGACTTTACTTGTCCAATTCTCAGAATTGGTGCACATAAATAGACTTGATTCTCAGAGTTTTTGAGGGATGAAATATTTTAAAGCACATCGATAAATGTGTAGCTACTGTTATATAAGTTTTCTCTAAAACGATTACATATTTTCTTTATAACAACTATAAATTTTATATACATAGAGGATATTAGAAATAAAAATAAAAACCGGACCCAATATACATACTTACACAGTCGCTTCATTTAGAAAATGCAGCGAAGACTGCCCAGTGTATATCGGACGAACACCCTTTGGCACTTTCAGCCTCCAAATCGAGATCGACCAATTCACGAACCCTTTTCATCGCCAATTCGTAATCGTCATCATTTAACGGAGCGAAGGCGTTTTCCAAAACGTCTGAAGCGTGGGCGAGCAACAGTAGTGACAGCATTCTTTTGTCCATTCTTTGAGGATCGTTTACCCATTTAGAGAGTACAGCCTCTTGAACCTGTGGGGGGAGGGGGATTAAACTATTGTTGGGGGCGTGAAGGGGGTAGAATTTCACCTTTTTAATGAGCCTGGTTTTTGCGACGTTGTCAGTAAGAGGGTGAGTGGTCATATCGAAAAGGAGAAAATTTTGTTTCTCGGTGGTTAGAACTCCTTTTTCTACAAGATTTTTAGCTAGTCTTTCTCTCACATTTTTTAATTGATACCTTAGTTTGAGGGGATTCCAAGTTTCACCTAAAATAAATACAATAAATGAGGTGAACGATTAAGCAAAGAAGTACGACCTACCACTCAGATACACGATCCAACTTTGAACCGTGTCGGGTGGGTCAGTCTCTTTAAGGTGCTTTAGTGCTTCATCCAGGAGAACGTCACCGGTCGGAGCGTCGTTTTTCACGAGGACTTTTCTATTAAGAAGGGATTTCCTTCGCATACCCGCTTTTTCTAATTCGATGCGACCTCGAAGACCAAGCTCGATGAGTATACATCCCCGGAGGCCACTGGATATACAGTCATTCCAGAATGAAGTGTATCCCTGTATGATATTTCATTTGCTATAATTACTACAAAAACATGAGTTAAACTATATTTCTACCAGTTCTCCAGATGCCCCCCCCCCCCGGACACATCACACGATGGCATTCCAGAATTGCTTGTGGAATTCTATAACTTTGGAATGCTTGAAATTAAATATTTCAAGCCAAATTTTATATTCTGAAGGCTTGAAATTGTCCACGGCTTTTGGTACAAAATAAGTTCACTTAACATATGGACATAATGTACATCAAACACAGAGTAATTAGTACCGAATGAAAGTTTCATCGTTCACACAAAGGTCGACCTATTTCAGGTTTAAATTGATCACATCTTACAGACCAACAGGGCAGCTCAACTACTTGGCAACACCTAGCCCCACGAACTGTCACGTCAGTTTGACAATCGGCAGCGGGGTGACGCACAAGTTCCACGAATTTGGAAATATATGTTCGTTTCCCAAGAAAATGCAAAACCTTTTACCCACCCCCTCAAAGTTTCGTTTTTGAGTACTGTACCTCTTTATCTTTCAAACCCAAAAGCAAGACTTCCTCCATGAGAGTGAGACGAGTCTCCTTCGAGTCATTGTCGTCATTCTCTTCTTCCACGACTTTTTCGTCTCCATTGTGAGCCTCTTTTTGAGCACCACCTATTTCTCGATTCACATTCCGCCTCTGTATGAGACCTTCAGTGCGATTCATAGTGGAAGACGAGTCTCCGGAGGGTGGAACTTTTCTTTTGAGTTTTCTTTTCAAACGTATTGCATCAGCTCGTAACTGAAAACGTTGAGGCGATAGATTTTAGTCGAGAATCATTTCACAGGGGATGGTTATACACGAGGGTGCATTGACTAAGCGAAATGTCAAATCCGCAAAAATGAAAATTAAAGCAGAAAGTGTTTCGTCCAATTGGAAACTGTGGGAAAGGTTATCGGGATGTGATGATGTATTCATAAAGGAGTTGGTCCCCTTGTTATGACAGTGACACAAACCTTGCCTAGGGTTTCCAAATTTTGTTCACTCTTCGAAATAGACTGAAAATTTCATTTTCAAACCCTTTAAAGCTCAAAAGATATTAAAAATTACATAAAAATACACAATGGAAATCACTTAATCAGAACGATTTACTATCAGTTGAATCGGAGCCGTGTAATCTCCCGGGTTTATTTGTACAGTACAAGGTCTCAAGGACCGCTAAACTCTCTCCCTCCTGGTTTGAAAACAGTTGAAACCACTTTTTGCCTAATGTTTCAACGTTTAAAAACAATAAGAGTCATAAAAAATAATAATAAAATGATGTTTAGAAGGGGTTTCCCCATTCTTGTTTTTGTTACGTCCCTCGGATGTCTAACCCAGAGCTTTTTGATTTTTATTTATTCCATGAAAGCAAAGCCTTAATTTAGCCAGGGCATATTATTGCCCCTTTAAATATCACGAATATTTGTCTAATTAATAAAAAATAATCAAGAAATTGACAGTTATTTGAAAAAATTGTCTCAATGAGTCTCTACCTAGACAGGTTACGAGGTTACACTTATCCTCCTTGCCCAGGACCCAGATGACAAGGCGCACTCACAGTTGTTGGTGGGGGTTGGTGTGAATAGATTAGACAGCAATATGACCATGAATGAATTCAGATAAAGATTGTGGTGCCGAGTAGTAAGAACGAGTAGAATTTTCTGAGATTTGCCCCGGCCTTGATCATTTTGTTTAAAAAAAAATTATTAATTAGCCTGGGTCAGTGCCTGAAAAAGAAATAAAGTGTTTGAAAAAGTGCCCCGAAAAATGTTATCAAATTTTAGGTCTGGATTGTCAACTGGGGTATGTATTCTAATAGGAAATTTGTATGCTTTGAATTTGATAGAACTGGCGATGATATCTGCGACCTTGTGACTCGATTGTATGGCAAATTAAATTATAGATTTTGTGGCATCCAAATGAAACTGTGGGCCGAATAGTACCAATCGGTATTGGTTATAAGTATTTAACAAGTGACCCCTGTCAAGGTGACTTTTTCTTACATTTCTCTTGATTTTCCATATCTTGACTCTGGTGCTTGACATACTTGCCAAAGGGCGTATTAGATCTCATTAATGATGTGCCTGGTGCTGGTTTGTTGGTGCGGGGGGGGGGATATTGTACTCAAAAGTCATTCTTCGCTATCTTTATTATTGAACTGGTTACGTAATGAACCTTCTGTGTCCTATTTCGAACAGCTTCGGACTCCTAGATGCCACCGGTGACCAGGTTTTTCCTCTCTGATAGAAGGAACCTTGCTTTGAGGGACCCTTTAGGGGTTCTATTGTATACAATTACGAGATAGTCTGCCAATAGGTTGTTACTGAATACGGCGAAGAGCTCATCCTTGCTTTTGACAATGAAGAAAACGGGGTTTACGAATTCAGCCGAAAGCGTGAAGCTGTTGGGAGTTCATTTTGACCCACAATTGTCATGGGATGTACATTGTGCTAAAGTAGTATCGAAGATTAATTCGAGTATACAGGGTGTAACGGAAAAGTCTGGCATAAATGAAATGGGTGATTCTTGGTCACATTTGGAACCAAAATGACCCTATACACCATGGTCCGATTACTTGTGTTTTTGGAGATAATCGGGGGTTTTCCTAATTTTCAATGTACCCACGGTTTTCCTTAGTAAATCGTCTGTAACTGGTGAAAAAATGGTCACATTGAAATTTAAAAGAAGCCATTGGAAAGAGCACTAAATTCTCTGTAGGATTGGATATTTTCATCTCTAAATCGATCAATATTTAAGTGCTTAAATTGCTGCTGAACAGACAACTTCTTAGATTTCCAGAAAACTCCTAGTCTTTCAGCCAGCTGTCAATTCTTTTATGGCCCTCGTACGAAGTGTAAAAAATTATTGAAAACTTCAACAACTTTCAACTTTCAAGCAAACAAAACATGGTGTTGTCGTTGGAGAGGGAGATGGCCCGGAGTTGAGTAGTTCCTGGTCGCCGCGGTGTCTTGGTGGTCTGAGAGCCGCACCGGAGATACGGTGTCCGGGTTCGATTCCCGCTCCGTGGCAGTTTCTTCTTTTTCTCACGACACATAAAGCACCATGTCACTGTTGTTTGTAAAAACTTCTACTGTTTGTCAGCTTTCGAATGGCCTTCTTAGTTCTGGATTATTCTTTTTTTCTTCCGAGATAGAAGCAAAAACGCGTGAAAAAACCACCAAAAGTATCCGTTTTTAAGCATGCCTTCAGGTAAGGCAATTGCTTCCTCGAGCGCGCCCTCGGCCTCTCCAGTTCATGGTGATTGTAATGCGGTTGGTGGTAGATGTGGGTGTTATTTATTTATTTGCACAATCACATTTCTTAACAAACAAGAATTATTTATTTTATTGTTTTATTATTTCAATAATAGCGGAATCCAACCCAAGGCTCCATCCAATCTCATAACGGGATTTGTATCTAACTGAAGAGGCTCTGAAGTCTGGCATAAATGAAATGGGTGATTCTTGGTCACATTTGGAACCAAAATGACCCTATACACCATGGTCCGATTACTTATGGTTTTGGAGATAATCGGGGTTTTCCTAATTTAAACAAATTATGTGTATTAGTTCGGGAAGTAACAAAAAATATCTGCGTAAAAAAAATCTTGGAATCATTTTACACGAGCGTTATATTTATTTTGTCTGTCTCTTGACAGATGGATGCAGCTATGCAAGGGCCAGTTTTGACCTGGAGAGGTGCAAACCATATAGTTCTGGCCAAATAACGGCCCCTCCCTGGCCCTTCCGCATGATCACCAGACTTTGTTGATTGCAGCAAATGCAAATTTAAATATTACCGAACAGTCTGGTTTTCCGTTCAAAAAGTTGACTAAACCATCCCTTAAATTTGATGCTCAATTTAACCAGGAAATTAGCCCGAACCGATATTTGACCGAAATTATTGTTAATTTTACTTCCCAATAACCCACATGGGCCTAACTGTATAATAACCACTGAAATTTGTTATTTGGCCATGCAATCGCCCAATAGATTGATCCACGGCTTGTGTGATGTATAATCACTGGCGAAACTACACCTTCACGCGTTAAATTATGGAATTTTCTCAATCTTGGCCATGAAGTTGGCTCCGGAAATAGCGAATTGGCGTTCTCTCTGAGAGCTTTTTCTCATCGATTTAGCCGCCTATTAGCGTTTTCCTCTATTCTCTATTTTAGCTGCGAATTAGCGATTTTTCTAAATGTTGGCCTGTTATGGGTCGCACCCTATGGATGATATTTGGGGGAGGGGGAGTTGAGGCGGGCGGCTTGTTTGTTTCTTAACAAACAAGAATTATTTGTTTTATTGTTTTATTATTTCAATAATAGCGGAATCCAACCCAAGGCTCCATCCAAGCTCACAACGGGATTTGTATCTAACTGAAGAGGCTCTGAAGTCTGGCATAAATGAAATGGGTGATTCTTCAGGCAGACGAACCCTACCTGAATTATATTATGTTAATCATAAATGATAAAGTCGAGTTAAAGCCGAAATGAATGAGTGCGTGAGAACCCACATTGCGACGCGTTTCGGCAATGAAGAAGTGGGGGAAGAAAGGGCCAAAACGGAAAAGGAAGACGCGGTCACTGAGTGAGTGAAGCGTCCGGGAAAAGTCATCCCGTGGGCAACGCCAGCAACGGAGAAAGACCAGAGAAAGCAGGGACGTCTTCGTGGGGCATTCATTCGGGGGACAAAATGAGACAATGATTCGCGAGGCACCGGTCTTTTGCTCTTTTCTCCTCTGTTTGTCATCCGGCTACAGATCGCCGGTCCTTCGGGGCGTTCGATGTTAAACCTTGACTCCGTTGTTGAGCGGTTGTTCGTCGATGACGGCGCACCCGAAAGTCGGACTTCCCTGTGGCGTCCTCGTACTCCAGCGCGTAAATATTCGTGAGTAAAAAACGTAACCCCCCTTACCAACGAATCTCACACTTACGTAAAACCGAGCCCATGCAAATCGACCTTCGCGTAAATTAATGAATAAATTACAAAAAACTATACAAGAAATAGGAAAGAATCGTAAATTTAACAGACAATTAATTCGATTTAGCTTCGAATTGGATCTTTCTTTCCATTTTAGACTCGAACCAGCGCTATTTCTCAATTTACGCAGTGATATCTTCCCATTTAACAGCGAACTAGCGTTTTATTGCCCTAACTTTAGCAGTGAATTGGCGTTGTCTTCCTAATTTAGAGTTACGAATTTACACTTGTTCATGAGTTCAGCAGCGAATTCCGACTTTTTCCCATTTATCCATGATTTAGAGTTTTTCCTCCGTTTTAGCAGCGAAATCGCGTTGTTTCTCAATTTCAGCAGTTAGCGAATTTTTCACATTACGCTACGAATTAGCGGTTTCCCTCAATTTTCAGCAGCGAAATCGCGCTTTTTCTTTATTTTAGCAGCGAATTAGAGCTCCCTCTAAATTTTAGCAGCGAATTTGGGATTTTTCTCAATTTTAGCAGCGATTGGCGATTTATTGACATAAAAGCAACTAATTTGCGTCTTTAGTCTTTTTTAGCCGCGAATTATCGCTCTTCTCAATTTCAGACACTAGCTTGCCCCCAGAAATCGTGAATTGGCGTTTCCTCAATTTCAGCTTTGAACGCTGAGCGTTTTTTATTCATTTTAGCAATGAATTAGAAACGTATTTATATTCAGTGACGCATTAGCGTTTTTCTTAATTTTGCCGGAGATTAACGCTTTTCCTTAATTTTTGCCACGAATTAGCGCGTTTTCTCAATTTTATCCACGAAGTTGCCTTCAGAAATCTGGAAATGGCGTTTTCTCAATTAGAGCTTTGAATGATCGCTTATTCTCTGCTTTAGTCGTGAATTAGCGCTTTTTCTAAAATCGCGCATTAGCTTTTTTTCTAAAATCGCGAATTAACGCTTTTCCTCAATTTTTAAACCGCAAATAGCCCTAATCACAAAAACGCTCAGATAACAAGACGCTCTCATCTTAAATTGAATTCACCAGCACCATAAAAGCTCCAACCACAAAACACTCAAACCACTGAAAGCTCCAAGCCCAAAAAGCTCGAACCACAAGACTCTAACAACGAGAAGCATTAACCAAAAAGGCTGAATCACTCCCCAGAATTTTTGACAGCCATGAGTATAAAATGAATGAGCGATATAATTTGTTGTCGTTCGGATTGACGAGAACGTAAATGCCATGTGGTGAAGATTGCTGCAGATTAGCCCTAAAACGTGCTCAATAAATTTAAGATTGGCCTCACCGATTTTGGACCTATAAACGCTTTCAGATTAGCCCTTTGGTCCAAATAATTCAGGCTGGCCCTTGTGATCAAATAGTGTAATTCAGCCCTTTGGGCGTCGATATGTACATAAGTGTTCCCCCTCGCCAATCACAAACCATATACGTATGTACAAACTATGTGTGCAGGGGCGGATTTAAGGTAAAATGTTTATTGAGGCTTAGCCCTGAGCTGAAGATCCCCCTCCCTATTACAAATCAAATTCCAAATGTGGACTATTGCTCTGTTGCTAGCAGAACGAATTTCAAAGATTTTCCTCACTCAAAAAGTTAATTGCATGGGGTTGACTCATTCAAAAATGCCATTCCGCTGGCTAGACACTTTCGATGTCCAAATATCGTGGATTTGACGCTCACAGAACCCAATTTCGTGGTTTTGGCAAACTCAATAACCAAATTTCGCGTTTGCAGGTGTCTTAAAAACAAGCCAATTTGTCGGTTTGACGGCACTTTCTGAGAAAAAATTTCGTGGATTTGGCGCGCCAGAAACCAATTTCGTAGAGCGACGAGGGAAACGAGTAAATTTCACAGGAATTCACATTTATTTCCCCACACGGTAAAATTGCCAGTGTAGTGGCACATTTTAAAGATACATTCCTCGGCTCTGGCCCTTTTTTTAAAGACTAAATAACGCAAGGTGGCCCTTTCAAAATGCAATTTCACAGAGTAGGCCCATTTAAAATAAATTCGTGGGGCTCGTTCGACTCAAAATAGCAATTTCATGACTCTGGATGAGAACAAAAAATCGTGAGCTTCACTGCACATAATCTTTTTTGCGTGGCACGGGTTACACAAATAAGCAATCTCGCTATGCTGGGTCATTGAAAAACTCAATTTCGCTGTAACAGCTCCCTCAATCCCAAATTTCGTGGATCTATGTTATGATTTGTCGGATATTATTTTTCCGTTCAGTTTTGGCGTGTTGGGCGGGGGTGGTCCCTCAACCTTGGGAGGCACGAGCCCAGCCCTGGGCTCCTGGGACGGATGTTGTCATGTAATTGTGGGTCGTGCATGATGATAGTGAGTGAGAGAGAGTGAGAAGGCTAAGTCCCTGTAGCCCCCTTAAATCCGCCTATGTATATGTATATCTCCGGGCGAAGAGCATCGGCTATCTGGGGCTGAATGAAGTACGAAGTGGTGTTATATGAAATAACACGGTTGGTATCCACGTGACAACCATTTTAATGGTGATAGGATAACGCCGTGTTAAAATCATAACACCCCTTCGTACTTGCCCCCCTGGCAACCCTAATGTGGCTCCACGTGCTCATCGCCGGGATGTGGTGAAGGAAAGGAAATAACGGGTGACCCACTTGTGGTTCCTAAGAAAAAAGGCGTATTTGTATCTCGACTAAGGCCCGACGCCTCATAGGCTGATGTTTAGGATGTCAACTCAAAATGTGACAAAATCAGAGCAAAAGTTTCAAAGTCCAAAATTTTCCGGTACACCCAACTTGTATCTAAGGTCTCTGTGTTGTATTGTTTGTGGTTGTATCGCTGGTTGTTAGGTAGCGAATTTAAGGCATGATCATGGCCAGTTTTCCACTGTTGGGCGTATTTTCGAAAAATATGAGGCTTTAGAATCTTATAACCTGTCAAGATTGTAAAAGGGGATGCCACGACACACCTTAATTACTACTGTTACCCAATTTTCCGTTGACAGGTCGTTAAGAGGCTTCAAAGCACGCTAGTCATTGCAGAGCACAATAATGAAACAATTTCTCCGGTGACGAGGAACACCCTTACCGCTGCTTCTAAAATAGGATCAAATATTCACGTTCTAGTTGCTGGTGAGAATTGTTCAAAGGTATGTGCATTTTTTTCCTTCACTATTTATTGAATTGTAGGCTCGAACTTGAGCATTTTTCATTTTAGGCCGCATCCGAAGCGGCCAAACTACCGGGCGTTAGTAAAATACTCGTGGCGGACAACGCCGCCTTCAAAGGATCACTCCCTGAAAGTATCACTCCACTAGTCATCGCCTCTCAGAATCAGTTTAAATTCTCTCACATTCTCGCGCCCGCCACCGCCTTTGGAAAATCAATTCTCCCGCGAATCGCCGCCAAACTCGACGTGTCTCCAATCACTGATGTGATTGACATCAAAAGCTCCGACACTTTCGTCAGAACCATTTACGCTGGAAATGCCGTTCTCACGCTCAAAAGTAAGGACTCGGTCAAAGTTGTCACCGTTCGCGGTACAAGTTTTGCTCCGGCCGAGGGTGAAGGTAGTGGAACCATTGAGACGGCTCCAGCGGGTGACTACAAAGCCCCGAAAACGACTTTCGTTAAACAAGAGTTGACTAAGAGCGATCGACCCGAATTGACGGCAGCCAAAATAATCATCAGTGGAGGTCCGTATTTCACCCCCTCCCCCATCAGAATTGTTGGTAATTTTTAAATTTCAGGTAGAGGAATGAAATCCGGCGACAATTTCAAACTTCTGTACACTCTGGCTGATAAATTAGGCGCCGCTGTCGGTGCTTCCAGAGCCGCAGTAGACGCTGGGTTTGTTCCTAATGATTTACAAATCGGGCAGACAGGAAAAATCGTTGCACCTGTAAGTACTCCCTCCAATCGCTAATTTCACAAAGAACGTTCTTTTCAGTAGTTTTTTTTTCAGGAACTGTACGTAGCTGTTGGAATTTCAGGAGCTATACAGCATTTGGCCGGCATGAAAGACTCGAAAACGATTGTTGCCATCAACAAAGATCCTGAAGCGCCGATTATTCAGGTGGCCGACCTCAGTTTAATTGCTGATTTATTCAAAGCGGTTCCAGAAATCACTGAGAAGGTTTAACCTACGAAATGGGCATCATAGGGAAACGCAAACAAAAAAGGAGAAATGAATGAAATTACGTTAGATGGTTTTGTATCATTGAATGTAAGAAATATTATTTTTTTATTTATGAATAAAGGTTGATCATTACTTTTTTCCCTGTATAATAAGGGGGAGGGTTGTGGTGAAAGTGAAACGATTTTTCCTGTTTACTTTTAAAGAGAATGAATGCTTCATAAGTGTCAACATTTAATTGATTAGGACCCAGCAGATATAAAGAAAAAAGTAACATCTTTCACGAGTATATTTAACGATGCTTTACATAACTTAAGCCAGCTATCAATAGACAGTTCCAACAAGAGAACCAAAGCTGTCAACATATGAGTTTCTCTGTAATTACAGGGAATCAGGGGCCGTTCACCATTCCCTCTTCACGCAAGTTATATGAAATAAAAATCTTTCAATGTAAGTGAAACACAAGACTAGTAAATCTGTCTTTTAGTTCACAGCTGCGTAGAATTATCTTTTAAGGTTATTACAAGCTAATGTGGAGGAGCCACGAAAAAAGAAATACGTAGCTTCTTAAAGCTATACCCTTAAATCTGAATAATCACAGCTTAATTTCAGTAGTTTCCTCGTTGACGAATACTACCCACACAAAAAACACATTTTTACATCTTCCGCCTAAGGACGATAAGTACTTTTAGAGCAAATCAGAAGCGTAGCGAACAATCATCTTAGGACTAGCGTTCAAACTATCAGCAAAACATACAACCCTAATGAAAAATAGTAAACACTTAAAAACGGATCTGTCCTGAGTCTGCTTATCACCTGGCCTTAGCTCATTACGAACACAGTTCGCATACATTTTGGCTTACTTTACAAAATCATCTCACAACAGATCTAGAAATTTTCTGACTGATTAATTCTAAAAAGTACATAAAATATCGATACAAATTCCGAGGAACATTAATTCCAGACCTAGAAACTTAGTGACAAGAAAGAGACAAGTTCATATTTATGCTCGAAAATATTGTCCTCTCGGCGGGCATAGCCGTCGGACAGTCTGGAAGACCTAGTTACCCATAATATAGGAAATCGGAAGAGAAAATATCCAAATATACTTTGTGAATTGGGTTCTTCTTTTACGAATGGTACGAAACATTTCCATTTCCGCACTGAAGAAGAGGTTTAACGGCAGACTTCAAGGATCGGAATAAATAGGGGAAAAGAGCCTCTTGTTGAGCGAGCAATTGTTTTATTTTGTGCCTTTCCTGAGAAAAAAATCAATTAAAATTTGAATTAAAACATTTTTCAGCATTAACTAACTTTTATAGTTACTTTGGAAATTGTAGGACTCGCTGGGACATTCATCGTTTGAGGAAGATTTTTCATGTCCGCGTACTTCCTCAGTGCACGCTCTCTGGCGTAAATAAACGGTCGGATGACTCGGATGTCTCCTTCCCTGTAAAGATGATAATCGCTAAGAATTACAAATTTCGATTATTTCCAATGAAATTACTTGTTCAAGTAATGTGCTTTCATGGATTTCAGAAATCCGTTGTGGAAAGCGGATGTTAGGAAGTTTTCGAGGATGTCATCAAGGTTTTGGTCCAGAGCTAGAACTGTGTAGCCCTTGGATCTTGCCACAGAGTACAACTTGCCTTTTTTCGTTAGGCTTGGACTGAAGCCCTCAGATTTTGAGTCAGTTTTTCCGTCTGAATAGTTTTTAAACTTATTATTTCAACCAGCTGAATCAGAATGAATCAATTTACCCGTCTCTTCGTAGAAGTAGTCTATGTCTAAATTCTGAAAATATGAAATGAAAGGCTTTGGGTCGTAAGTGCCATGACCCGGGTCGACCGTGACTGCCCCAATTGTAAATTTTATGCCTTTGGACGTGGCGTAGTATTGGTACTGGTGCAAAGCATGCAATAGAATGAACGAATTGATTCCTCCGGACAAACAAACAAGAATTTTGTCTCCATTATTAATCATATTCCATTCTCGGATGGCCTGTAAAAAGTAAAAACATAATTATGCCAGCAAATTTTTTTGAAACACTAAAATATAACCTCGCATGTAGGCCTCCAGATGTCTTTGGGAGGGTAGAGCCATTTTGCTGGTATTTCATCGAAGGGGTTCTTTGAAATATCCACGCTGTCTTGCCTTTCAAATTCAAGATGTGCTTTTAATCTTGGCTTCAAATTTGATTTAATGCAGATTTCAAGTTGTTCAACGGGTGATGAGTCTCTCTCGGTGAGATTGATTCCACTGTCGTGAGAACTTTGAAGTTTTTTAATGTCTTCCTCCAATTTACAACTTCTCAGCGCCGACAGGCTGTCAAATTCTTTTGCCCCCTCGCTCAGTGAATTCTGTTTGGTCGGGCACCCTTTGACGCCCTCAGCGGCCGGTGACATAATGCCCTCGACCGCGTTGACAACGTCTCGAAATTCCGACTTCATTTCAGACACCACTTCGGTAGCAAATCCGACGAGGTATTCTGAAAATCTTTCGGCGGAAATGGGTAGACTGTTGGGAGCCTGTTGAGGAGCTATGTCTTGACCGTCAGTGGTTTGACCGTTGGAGCCGGGAAGTGAGAAGGCTTTTCTTTTGCTCACTCGGGTCACGTCAATACTGAGTCGTTTGTCTGATCCATTGTAAGGCTCGTGATCGGTTTCAGAGAGAGCGTCGTCCACTTGAGCTATCACTTCTCTAAGCTCTGATTTGATTTCAGTCGCTAATTCTTTAGTTATTCCTTCAACATATTCCTGAAAATGTCGATGTGAGTGAATTTCTTTGATAAAATCTCTAGCTTAAGACACTGATCGTCGGATCCTGTGACCGCTTTGAAGACCATCAGATAGGCTATTTTGCTATGCACTTTGGCAAGATGGAAAATACTTACTAAATCTTGCGCAGTATATCTTGAAAAAGAAGGCTCATTTTTCACATCGTGTTCCCCTGCACGAGACAAATTTTAAATCTCTGTGAATATAATGACATGGGAGTGGATATTACCAGGAGAAGAGGTTTGACTGTCTGTATTGTCCTCTTGACTACCACAGGAAAGGAGACGCTGACGTGAAAGCTGTGACTTTGGCAGTTCGGGAATCAAAGCCGATCCCAGGCTGTAACATCTCTCACGCGACGGCATGTTGGATCCAAGTCGGGTCGCATTTCTTGCCGGGCTATTTGACTCTGATCTTTGCCTCAAAATTTTAATGTTGCTGAGTGGGTGGGTGGGGGAGAGACAAACGTGAAAACAGAACTCAACCAGAACCATTACAGACCGTACTTGGATGCAGCCATGTCATCAGACACAGTCAAACTAAATTGACGCCTTATGTCTGGCGGGCTAAAAGCGATCTGCGGCTTCGAGCCTAGATAGGTCGTCGGTGAAAAAGGAACGTCCTGTTTTACATTTCTGGCTTGCCCTAACAACAAATCTTGAGCTTCGCTAGGTAGCATAAACCATCTGAGAGGATTCAAGTCGCCACTGAACGAAGTACACTGGTCGGCGTGCGGATGTCGCTTAGCGATCTAAGAAAAAAAAAACAACGGATTCTTGAGAGATAGCCTGCCAAATTAAACTCCTTATAACAATCCTGCCTTTCGAGCCTTGTTGAAAATGCATCGGGCTGTTTTTAAGCACTCGTTGAAGTCTGAAGGGCAGGGTCCTACGTATGATGTTTTCCTTTCCGTTACGGTCATTTTACCGTCAGTATATTTTATGTTAGACAGCCATTTTCTTTCTCTGAAATTCTTCACAAAATTGAAAAAACCATCAGAACTAATTTTTTGGTTCATCATGTTCAAAACTCAGTATCCGCGGACACCATGGACTGTAATTTAGTGTAATTCACGTCGAGGCAAATGAACAAGGAAAATGACTTCAAATACAGAACGCTTGTTAAGAAAACAATAAGGAGTCAAGCAATATCTAGTATCACTCCGCGTAAGAAATTGCCCTCTTATGCCTCCTATTCCATTTGTGTGTGTAAAATTGAAGTTTGGGGGTTAGGTTGATCACTAGCAGCACCAGTTTCTGAGGTGAATTTAACGATTTCCAAAGAAGACAACTGACTTGAAGTAGCCCTAACTGTGGCGTGGAATTGCCCGTTTCTGTGGAGTGAAATAACCCTCCACCGTGGAGTGGAAGAGTCTGTATTTTAGGGGTGAGCAGCTGCCCCACCACGGTTTCACTGCCCGACCCTGCTACCCTCTGGCTGCCTTTGCAGTTTTTTCGGGTATACTGAGTGCGTCAATTGGCCAAAAATAGACATTTTTGCACTAGTAAAATTGCCAAGTTTGTGAGGCTAAAGTAAATTTTGGTAGTTAATTACCTTGTCACTATCTTGTTAGCTCCAACAACACAGTCTCCAGTTCAGAGAGTTTCGAATACCGAGGTGAAAATGTTTTTACGGCAGTTAACATTACTTACTATATTAGAACTGTGGTGCCATTCTCCTGTTTTTGGATTCAGAATGTACTGTGGCAGAAGTTTCCATCCTTCGGTGGCCACCATTTTGACAGCTTCAAGAACGAATCCAACTTCTGATTCTGACATGAAAAAAGGAAACGAGATTCTCGTGAACCCCGGGCGAAGCATTTCGTATCCAGACCTGTCCTTTCGAGTCATATCATGTTCATGGGGAGCGCTGAGCAACAACCATAATTAGAGTCATCATATGACGACGGGTAGGGGAGGGGTTAATGTCTTGCCTTTCTTCCATTAACACTTCTTCATAATGAGAAGCCAGGTCTTGACTGATGCCCATAAGATCTTGAGCGTATGATCCAGCGCAAGCACATCCTCCCCGGGCTTGAATGCCGAAAACATCATTCAAGATGGTACATATGAAATTATGGTGGAGGTAAGAGCCACGGGGATGTCGAACCATAATTGAGAAAACTGCAAGACGCTTAACATTCTGACTTGTACTTCCAAGTAGAATAATCTCTGGAATTTTTCTCATGAAAGACACAACTGTCCTGGAAATTAGCACAATTGTACTATTAAATTCTTGGTTTTTATCTAAAAATACTAACTTGACAATATTCTCGTGGCAGTCCATAATGGCTGGAACACCAACAGCCTGCTTTAGGTGCATAGCCATTCCAGCTCGGACAGACTCTACAATTGCAGGAGTCCCACTTTCTTCTTTAAGTTCTTCCGTCTGCGAAAAAAAGTTTGGAATTCATACGTGAACTGTTCATAATTGAAAAATTTCACCTCAAGGCAGCAGTTATCCCCTCCATTTGAAAGGACGGGACCATTTCCGCAGCAATGAAACGGATTATTTGCGAATAACGATTTTTTGGCAACGAGAATCCCTAATGGAGAAAATGGTTAGTTCTAAACCGACTTTTTCCTTTCTTTTGAAAAGTTATACCAGGGCTTTGCACTCCTCCGATAAATTTGTGACCTGAAAAAAATATGGCATCCTTGTTTGACGCGTGTTGATCAATTCCAGGTACAAGCGGGTTCATATCCAAGTTGACGTAAGGAGCTAGAAAAAAAAAAAAAAAAAAAAAAAAGAAGAAGAGTGTGTAACCATTAAATAACATTGAAGGATGGGAGGGGGTATTACCGGCTGCGGAGTAGTCCCAAAACGCCAATGCACCATTCTGATGCAAAAGAATGGTTGTGGCAACGTCGTCAGCTAAAATTCCGGTAATGCTGGACGATGCGGAAAAACAACCGATCATTATTTCGTTGGTAAGAGAGAATCTGTGAAGTTCGAGTTTCTTTTGAAGGTCTATGAGGTCCAACATGCCTTCTTTTGTCTCCGAGATTCTGACGATCTAAAAACAAAAAAAAAGGAGACATGGAGTAAAACAAATAGCGATGAAAATTCGTTCAATCAAAATTAAATGACCGTACTTTTGATCCTAATTCCCTCCATGGTCGAAGATTAGAATTGTGCTCGCACGAACCAACAAAAACAACAGGAGGTGCTGTTAAGTTGAGGGCGTGAATTAATTTGTTTATACCGCCAACGCAACCTCCACCAGCAAAAAGAACCACGTCATCCTCAGATGCGTTAACTGCTTTACGAAAAATATTTCTGGCTTCTTCTCTAAAATCAACACCGTAAAAGCGTTAAAATTTCCGTGTTGATGGACGGAGAAGTCATAGGTTTACCTGTACAGAGTTGACTGCAACGAAGTGACGGTGGCCGAAATGTGAGTGTTTCCATAAAGAGGAAGGACTTCTTTCAAAACATAGTCTTCAATAAATTGAAGTGAACGCGCAGACGCAGTATAGTCGCAATATACAACTAAAAAACAGAAGCATATTATAAAATAACATGTTTCAACGATTTTTTTAGTGGGTCAAGTGGAGTGGGTGATCGTATATTGGTTACAGTACAGTCATTTGTTCCAAAAAAAAAAAAAAAAAAAAAAAAAAAAAAAAGTAAGAAGTAGGAAGTTTTGAAAACTGGCAAATTCATAGAATTCGAGGTGCTTTTATCGAATTTCAACTTTGCCACCTCGTACCTTTGCCGCTCGCGCCGCATATATTGGCAAAATGGTATACCTAAATCAGTTTTTTGACCGTATCTCCTATCCAACTCATTCATAGACGAAAACATTCTTATATAATATTAAACTGAAGACAATTTCCTGCAATTTATGCCATGAAATCCCCCTCCACCGTAAAACCAGTATTTCGAGCGTACGACCCCCACAGTTTTCTTCAATTTGTTGTTTTTTTTAAATACTCATTTCCACACCACCTTGAGATTAAGTAAGCGGCGCGTTTTTTTTATTGTGGTATCCCTGCAGGCCTAATCCAGAACTGCAAAATTTATGTAATCTTCAGAAAAGTAATTTCGATGGGTTGGCCTCTTTCGAGGTCCAAATTTCGTAAGGTTCAAAACAAATTTCGCTAATACAAAAAATCATTTCGCCTCCCTTCTGCCGGTTTGGATCTTTCAATAACCAAATATTGCGATTCTTGCTCTTCAGGAAAACCAACTTCGCGTGGTTGGCTCTAAAAAAAAGACCAACCTCACGAATTTCACAGGTTTTAAAAACAAACTTTCCAGGGCGTTGGCTCATTTTTAAGAGACATTTCGTGGGTCTCGCTCCTTTCAAAAGCAAAATTTAGCGGATTTAGTCCTTTTCAAAGCACTCACAGAGCATATCCCAATTTTGCGGGTTTCACTTACTCAAAACAGCCAATTTCGCTGGATTTACTCCATAAAATCACAATTTTGTGGGGTGACCAATTCAAAACCAATCTCGCGGGGCTGACTCATCAATTTCATGTGTTTGGGACCTTTAAAAAGCGATTCCACGGACTGGGTTCTTTCAGAGTTCATACTTAAAATTTTACTGATTTTACACTCAAATTAACGGTTTTGGCTAGTTCAGGAACTAATTTCCCCTCTGGCTCCTTTAAAAAACATTTGCCTATTTTTGGCTCTTTCAAAAACCCAATTATCTTAACTTCTTGCTCGAAGCTCGTCCACAGAGGAGTTTTTGCCGTTAAGCTGATACCGAAATGGGGTTCAGTGAGTGTCAAATCCGCAAAAATTAGGGCGTTGAAAGTATCTGCACATTCGGAATGGCACGAGTCAAACCGGCGCAATTGGGCCTTTTAGGGAGTCGCAGTCCTGTGACTTTTTGAGTGAATAAAACCTTTGAAAATGCGTTATGCGAGCCTCTCACATTTTCTGCAATCCAAAAAATTTGGAATTTGGTTTAACTTGCGGGAGGGACTGGGATCTTGAGCTCAGGGCTAATCCCTGCCCCCGTAGACATTTTACCCTTAATCCGCCGTAAGAAAGTGCTGAAACTGAGGAATTACCGTCGGGGACGCGTGCCGCTTTGTACTCCCCTTAGTTTCGTAGTTCTATAGTCAAATTACTTCTGGAGGGGAGGGGTCAATAATTATTCACGGAGCCAATTTCGATTTCTCGGATTCGTTTCTTGCAGGAGGGTTAGAGAAGAGTTGCTTAATCATGTGATACGCGACGAAACCCTAAAAAGTCAACTAATTTAAAAACCAGATAAAAAAAAGTTTGAGGGTTTTAAACTTGAAACAGAAAGGACTCTAGTTTTGCCGCTTCGGTTGTTCCGAATGAACTACCTTGACCTTAACTCGATCGATGAAGCTATATGATGACATACATGGGCTGATGGGCAACAAGTTATGCATTGGTGGCTGTGGTGGGATGGTTGTTATTTGACTGCTTTCGCTTTCAGAGTTGTGATTCTATATTTATAGGCTTCCTGAACGTGATCAGATGAATATCATACCTTGGCATAAAAAATAAAAAACATGGAATAAAACAAATCCCACGTTTCTGAACTGAGATTGGGCTGATCACAGCAAAAAGTATTCGAGACAGTTCAGGGCCTGCTATAAAGTTGAACGATTCTACTAGAAATGTAAACAAAAATAAGGGCACGCATCAGTCGAATTCCACAACGAAGAAGTTTAGTGTAAACCAGAGTTAAAATTGTTTATTTAATCCATATTGCATAAGCTCATCGTTGTTGAAGCGAGCTTAACGTGAGATGGGTCCCCTACAAAAATAGGCGCATTAAAGTAAGGACATCGCCATAGTTACAAGGAGACGGGTTAGGTAGAAAAAGAAGGCAAGTTTTCACAAATCACGTGTGCCCAAGGGGTGGAGGGGGGCAAGTACGAACGGGATTTATAATTTTAACACGGCGTTATCCTGTCACATTTAAAATGGTTGTCACGTGGATACCTCCAGTGTTATTTAATTTTACATCCCTTCGTACTTGAGCCCTCCAGGCTTGTATTCTTGAAGGAGACCGTCTCAACCATTACGTGATCCCACACCCCCTTCGTTCTTGATCCAAACAATCCATATTTACTTATTTTATACAATCAGTGATTTACTTTATTTTTAAATCACTATCGAGGCACTTTTTTTAGCTGCTGGGCAACGTTTAATTCAGGTTGAGCAAAACCTTTGCTCAAAATTCCAAAATTAACTCCTAAGTGATCTAATCAACCACTGAGGTATCCAAGTAAAGACCCCCCCCCCTGTCTATGTTGCCCCAAAAGGAGTTGAAAATCGAAGGATTGAATGCAGCTAATAGAGGGGGGGGGGGTTAAAGCCGACAACGTGAGACCTCCCTCTCTATGCTCAACGCTTAACAATTGTTTAATATTCAAAAGAGCTTATGGGGGTGGTCCCTGAATGTTGATTAGCGAGCCTTTTTCTCTTTTTTTTTCACTTTACATGAATGTACTGATTTTCGTCTTCAAGGTAAACGTGACTCGAATTGACAAGCAAACATTTGTATTTTGTACTTGATCGCTTCATTTCAACGACTTTTTTCACGAATTCGATGCATGTAACATGAAAATAATATAACAGTTTCGAGCAGTACATCTCGATAGCATCATCGGGCACGCGTTTTTGGTCGAAATTTTCTTAGTCATTCTTTATACAACTGAAAAATAGACTTCCGCTTGAGTTGAAATTACAATGAGAGGCCGAAGTGCAGAACCTTGATAGAAAAGCGGCACCTGAGAATAAAGGCTGCTTTCAATTAAATCCGTGGTCATTTATATCTCGCACTGATCTCTAAGCTCGTGACGAGTTAAAGCTTCAGTGTGGTTACTAACCAATCCCAACCAACCCTTCGACTCCCAACTTGCTATCCAACCCCACGTGGCTGACCTACAATAACGTTCCATGCGTAAGCACGCTTGTATTGCGTCCCCGCATTATTTGTTTATTTCCTTGGTTAAAAATGTGTCATGTTACAACTGTGCTTTTCTGAGTGGTCCATATGTCTTAAAGTGGGCTTACAGAGCAAAATCTCAAAATCTCAAAAGGGATGTAACCCCCCCCCCCCACAACTAGTAGTATTCAATGTAAATTTAACGCGAAAGTAAATTTTATATTTAATTAAAAAAAGAGGCATATGTGTGGGTGTTAAAATATATCAATTGGGAGAAAAAACGCGGAATTCATATACCCGTGAGAATCCTTTCCACTCACTACCATTGAACTTGTACTTGAAACGCAAAAGGGCTGCAAAGCTTCTTCATCTCTTTCTACGCAACCCTTCGTAACCTCGACCTATATTTCTCCCCTGAAACTGGGTCAAGCTTATTGATTCGACCCCCTCCCCCGCCCTTTTAGAGAAACGTCGCAATTCAAAGTAGCCCTACTACAACTCTAAGTCCTCGGGATGAAAAGGGCACGATTTGAATAATTGGTCTTATGGGTTACTGGTTACAACATAAGAGGCTTATAAATCGGGGACGACCGCCACGGCCAGTTGCCATCACGTTCATTTTATCGTCAAGGCAACAAAAAAAGGACAGGCGTTGCCTTCTGTCACTAACGTTTTTCTGGCCGACGAAAGACTATCCTACCGAGCCGACCGAATCCCCAACGCATCACAAATTGAATTTCCGCTGAGTTGAAAACCAACGGAGCCTTGTTCCCCTTCAACTTCTGCATCGACTGTCATAGGTTTTTAAATTATCACGGTTGTATTATATTTTTATCGCGAAGAGATATTATGTTCGATCAACAGACATTTTTTGTTTCAATTTTACCGGTTCAGGAAGAAGACAAAGGCAAGTCTTTTTTTGTGACGCGCGGCATTGGTCAGGGGCGCCACGCGTTAATTCCTGTCGCCCTAGGCTTTTTTGTTGCTGCCCGTCTGATATAATGTTACAAATAGGGTCGAATGAAGTGATCCTAGACACTGGGAGGAACTGATTGAACTGGTTTTTCTTTTCTTCATTTCATTAATTTTGTCTTGTACTAAGGAGGGGGGGAGGCGGTGCGCTCATAACAGCAACACGCTTCGCCAGCGTCTTAATTAGTAGAAAGAGTTGCTACCACATTTTGGTTCGTCAAAAAAAACCCAGAGTCAACAGTGACCTTCAAAGCTCCAGTTCATGGACAAGATATTTTGTTAGTTTCTCAATGTTATAACCGCGAATCTCCGCGTTTCGTCAATTTTAGCCGCGAATTTTTCAAATTGATCCACGAATTGGCGTTTTTCTCCATTTCAGCTGCGAGTGAGCACTTTTTCTCAATTTTACAGCCGATATTGAGCGGTTTTTCTCAGTTTGAGCTACATATTAGCAAGTTTTTGCAATGTATACCCATGAATTAGCGTTTTTTCTCACTTTTTCAGCGAATTATTTCTCAATTTTAACCGAGTATTACCGTTTTTACTCAATTTTAGCCTTAAACCAGCGGATTTTATCAAATTGATCCGCGAATAAGAGATTGTTTTCAAGTTTAGCTGCGATTGAGCGCTTTATCGCAATTTTAGCCGGGAATTAGCGGGTTTTCTCAGATTCAGGTACTAGGTAATACTAGGTAATAACTGCGGTTTTCTCAAATGAATCTGCGAATTAGCGGCAGCCGCGAATTATTTTTCATTTTTAGCGGCGAATTACCGCTCTTACTCATTTTTATACCCAGCGAATCAGCGATTTTCTCAAATTGATCCGCGAGTTATAGAGATTTTTTTCGTTCTAGGTGTGAATTAGCGCGTTTTCTCAATTTCATCCACGAATTATTGCCTCAAGAATCCACATGTGGGCATTTTCTTAATATTAGCTGAGCCTTCTGAGCGATCGATCACTGTTGTTTTCCTTTTTATAGCCGCGATTTAACGATTTGCTGCCAGGTTTGTTTAAGCTGGACTTAATGGGAATCAAAGGCTATTTCAAAATGAAATCATCGTACCGAATATAATGCTTCTGGAATCAACTGGTGATTTGTACTGATTTTTTTACCAGTTCAAGCCATATTACCCCCCCCCCCCCCCAACCAAGTCGACCGATTTGACCCAATGCAATACCAAACGAGGTCGTATGACTACTGATTTTTGTGCCGAAGCGCGTCCCGCTAAATTAATTTCTTCGAGAGTTATCGTGCTAACAAGACCATACACTTACTTCCACTCCGGGGGCACCACCCCCTCCACCTTTACTTTTTAAAAAAATTAAAATGGGAATCAAAGGCTAGTCTAACATGGAGTATACGTACCGAATATGATGCTTCTAGAATCAACTGGTGATTTGTAGTGATTTTTTGACCATTTCAAGCCCTACTTTCCCCCCTTCCACCATGATCGATTGGGCCCAAATGCAATACCGACCGGGGTCTTATGACTACTGATTTCTGTTCCAAAGCGCGTTCCGCTAAATAATTTCTTCGAGAGTTATCGTGCTAACAAGACCACAGACTTACTTCCACCCCGGGGGCACCACCCCCTCCCCCTTAACTTTTGCACAAAATTAAAATGAGAATCAAATGCTAGTCTAATATGGAGTATTCGTACCGAATATGACGCATCTAGAATCAACTGGTGATTTGTAGTGATTTTTTGACCATTTCAAGCCCTATTTTCCCCCCCTCCACCTTGACCGATTTGGCCCAAATGCAATACCGACCGGGGTCTTATGACTACTGATTTTTGTGCCAAAGCGCGTTCCGCTAAATTAACTTCTACGAGAGTTATCGTGCTAATAAGAAAACGGCCATAAATATAAAGAAATGTGTATAGTATATATGAATTCCGGAGACCACTGAATTCGTGCTCTAGAGGTTCTGAAACATGAAAAAAACATGACATGACCCATGTTTGCCACCATCACGACGAGACCAATAGTGCATTTTCAGAATGAAATGCACTAAAAAAGTGATAGATTCGTGCCGGACAATGGCAGCCGAATGAGTGCTTCGAGACTCTTCCTTGGTCTTCAGATTGGGGGCAACAGTTTGGGGGGAAATTCGTGCGGCCCTTGAAAACGTGCGTAAGCGAACCCGATCGTCTGATCCTTTTATTTCAAAGCAAAGGTGAGGGATTAAGTGTAGAGAAGTATCATTAGGTACAGTGTGAAACAACAGAGAAACCGAGAAATGTCTGTTACAACATTATGTCAGCTAACGTTTTTTTATTTGATCGGGTCGTGCTGGCTTGAAGGCGTCAATGAGGCCTTTCCATACACCGTGCGGGCCTGTGCCACGCCTTCCTCACTGCAATCTCACAAAGGGACTCCGCCCCTCCCACTCACTTAACACACAGCGACAATTTGGCTGGCACCCTCCCTCACTTGAGGACCGGCACTAATGCGAATATACCAAATACCCATGCGACACCGCACACGTCTCTCCCACGTTGTGCTTCCCACATGACGTCCAATCAATCAAGCGATTTCTCTATCGTCACAACAGTACCGAGTTATGGACCAAACAATGTTTAAAGCAAGCTACTTCCTCTCTTAGCTTTCAAACCCCTTGACAAGGGTGACATCACAGACGCCCCGCGTCAATCAGATTACAGTTTCTAATGAGTTTTCCAAAAGAGGATATTAATTTTCTCGTTTCCCTCCTGCCTACTTTGCCTCAAAATTCCCTTTAATAGAAAATTCTTGGGCTGGGGGTTTTCCTTCGACGAGTTGAGAAATAGTCGAATTTCGTCGTACACGTTAATCAACTTCGATTTCAATTTTATTATCAGAAAGCTATTTTAGCTCGCCGAAACTGTTGAAGATTTGTTATGGTAAGGATTTGAAAGATAAGCTTTAATCCTAAAGACCCAGATAATAATGTCGGTTTGTTTTGTATAAACAATACAAAAAAAAATAGAGCAAGTGTATAAATATTAACTCCTGACAGAAAGCCAATTACTTCTGGCAAACTACCGTTGATGTATAGTATGTATTCAAATCCTACCATAGCGCTCCAGAATAGCACAATCATCCAACTTAATCGATATGTATTATATGCATGAGTGAAGCCAAACTCATCCGAATTATAACACTTGAGCTCTAGCGTAAAATTTGGCAAGACTCTCGCTATTTTAGGCACAGGTCGTGGTGAGAGAACCCGTGTTTACACAGTAACGCGGAAGATTTACATTAACATCGCGAAATAGGATAGAAACAAGTTTGTGATGGGGGGTGGCCTACAGTGTTGAAATGTTTCTTTTCTTTAGGAATCCTTTTAAAAAACTGTGGGATTTGCATTTCAAAAGTGCACTGCACCAAGCAAAAAGAGTTACCTACCCAGGAGCGTCACTTTACAATAATTGTCGATTTATGTTGAAATAGCTTTCTTCTTTGTTGAGAATTGCTGAATCATAAAATTATTTATGATAGTCCATCGAGACAAAACAAATTGTTTGTATGTGTGCCTCGCGTGTTATTTAATTGATAAACAATACAAGACAGACGAAAACACCGTAAATATTCGAGTTCTGAGAGCATTATTTGGTGGCGATCCCTCACGGACAGTGATGGATGGAAATCTCTCAGTACAATATCTAACGGATCCGAATGGTTTCATTATTTTCACAACAAACATAAAACGATTTCAAGGAAGTTTTGACAGGTTGCAAGACACGAAGTGCTAACGGTTAGTTTTAATAATAAACTTATTCTGTACATATATGCTAGGCTAGGGCAATAGCTCCTGGCTTTCATTCAAGTAGGTAAGCACTAAGCCGTGGACATTTTGAACGTCAGTTTTTTTTTTTAAACTTCCTCATTTTACAAGTACGTCCCAAAGGCAAAATTAAACCGGAAATGATGGGTTGTTGACTCTTTTTTGTTATTTTACTAGGCAGGGTGGACTCCTCAGCCATGCTTTGGAACACAGCCCTGAGACGTAATTAAGCCTCTAATTTATTCAATTTCATCTCATTTTCATTTGTTTATAAAAAGTGAAGCTCAGTAAAACGCTTGACTAGCGTTCACTATTTTGTATTATGACGCGCCTGTTACTGCGTCGCATGAAAAAATAGAAACTCTTAGTAGCTTAGCTCAGCTGTAAAAGAAACATTCTACCACATTTGAAATAATATAAAACTTGACTAAACAAGTTTTCATATCAAGTATAATATGGAATGCTTAATCGCGCATATTAATAATAATTTCCGAAAAGTACCATATGCGAGTCATTTTTGAATGATTCAGTGATTACAGGATGAATTACGAGTTACATTAAAAACAAAAGCTCATTGTTGACTGCCCTCGTAACCCTTGAGTAGCTGTGAACAATTCAAATGCATAAAATGATTCACCACGTCGTTGAAACATGGCCTGAACGCCAGGTTATGACAGAAAGATTTATGAACACATTTTGATATTGAGTGTACGAGGTGGAACAACCCCGCGAGAGGTATATCAAAAGGGATCATTTCCAAGTTCTCCGAAGCAGAATGAGGGTTTAGGCAGTTGCCCAGATTCATTCAGAGAAATCTGAAAGTAGGAGCCAAAACGACGCCTTTTCCACGTGCTTTATTTTGGGATCTGACCGAGCACTAACCCTCCCCCCACCCCTTAACCATTGCCAAGGAAGGACATCGTTGATTTACCTTTTTAGTTGAGAAAATCGTATGAAACCAAAACGTTCATTATCGCCCCCCCCCTTCAAGAAGGGATACAGACGCCCCCACCATTTGGTACTATTTTGCCGTGTCTGGCTGCATTTCGCAATTCACTATTGTCCGAGGGGCACATGAACCGCTTTCTCTCCAAATCGGACCACCTTCAAGTAATTACCCTAAAAACTTAAAAGCCTAGAAATTGTCCCCGGGCGATTTTGGCAACAAAATTTAAAATTGGACGTTTTTCTCCAATACGAATTCCCAAACCGATGACGCGTGGAGTCATGTGTTGCCGAGCGCAGTTTAATTAGATGAACGGCGAGTTATAAGCCAAATCGGAGATATCGCTCATATAGAATGGCGTATTCAGCCCGGAAACTAGGAGGGAAGGAGCAAGAGCATGTACATACTCTGAAATGATCTGTCTTCCCTTTTAACCCAAATTTCGCCTATTTGGCGTTTTAAAAATCATTTTCGGGGGTAAACCCTTTCAACCCCCAAATTTCGCGAATTAGGATCTCACAGAACCCAATTTTGCTGGTTTTACTCACTCGAAAACGCTAATTTTGTAGGAATGTGTCCCTTAAGCCAGTTTCGAGGGTATACGGCCCTTTCCAACTCTAGCCATACTGCCATATAGGTGATGACGAGAGGGGCAGTCAGACCACCGTTTTCTCCAATTCTTGTGGCGCCAAGCATGTATGACAAGAGAATGGATTCTACAAGTATTAGAAGGAAACTGTACATTGCTTCAACCTGGCTGAAAAAACCTCAAGATGACGGGAACCCCAGAAAGATGAATCTTGGCTTTTAATGATTAACGCGAATGACGTTGGGGGTTTAGACCCCCATGACAGCTGACGTTAGCCGCAAAATTGCAACCTTTGGAAGCTGAATAATTATCCCCAAAATTGGAAGTTTTCTGGCGGAATATTCGGAGGGAAGTTTCAGGTTGAAATTGTAATTTTGGTAACTCGAAATTGAAATTTTCTTGTCTTTATTTTCGCTAAGCTCGAGTTTTTGGGACTAAATTGTAAGCATTCACGAAAATGTATGCTTCTCGTCTCAATTTTTGGACTACATTTTCCCGCAAAATAGCAATTTTCTTGGCATTTCAATTAGTAGGCTCGGACCATGGGGCCAGCCGGCCACGACTAGACATTACGAATAGCCATGTAATTGTAACATTTAGAGTTGAGTATTTGGGATTGTGCAAGTTTGAGCGAAATTAAAAGTTTCCTGGTTGAATATTCGGAAAGCTGCAAGTTTCCGGTCTTTACTTTGCAACGGTAGAAAGGAAGGCTATGTCCCGGGGGGGGGGGGGGTCTTTCCCTTGTTGCAAATTGAGAAAAGCTCGGATAACTTTTGAGTTTTGTTCGAAGATAATATTTTCCTCGAACAGGTTTATATCGATGTGGAGGGGGGGGGGGTTGCGAAATAATTTGGAAACTAAAGGCTTAGTATTCTGGGATTTATTGTAACACACTTAAAATTTGAGAAGGGGGGGGGATATTGTTAGGGATATCTATGTTAATGCGCACTATCACTAGGTATCTTAAATCTACTGAAACAATACACTTAAATTTAAAAAGTCTTTACTGACGTGGTTCCTGATGACGATGAAGCGGTGACAGTGAACAGATAACGGGGGGGGGGGGAGAATTTCGCAAACTTACGACATTTGTGACGATGAGGGAGACTGGGGACACTTTCACCAAGGGACGAACCGACCGAAAACTTACGGTTAGGGAACTCCGGAAGGAAAGATGTACTTATCGCCTATTTCGCTTTAGGCGTCACGTTTGGCGGTACGTGGGGAACTATAGCGTGTTCCGGCGGGCGGCTCGAAGGGGAGTGATCCAGGTGTCCCTTATTCTTGAATCTTTTTACATGAGCGCTCGTGGGGGAGGGGAGGCTCGATGCACACGGTTACGGTGGCAACTTACACAAAATTGCAATTTCCTGGTCTTTATTTTCCCGAAATTTAAGTTTCGGGGCTAAGTATACGCGAAATTGCTTGTTTCTGGTCTATATTTTCGCGAATCGCAAGTTTCTGGCTTATTTTTAGGGATTCTGGAACCGGTTTAGCCGCCCACAACAGCGCTCAAAGTCTGAAGTTAGCTGCAAAATGCCAAACAATTGGGAGCTAAATATCCGCGAAATTGGAAGTTTCCTGGCTGAATATTCGTGAAATAGCAATTTTCTTTGTTATCTTCTTTGCAATTCACTGTTCCATCCAATTTTAAATTTGGTCATTTTTGCCTAACACACCATCAACCGACACGGAGGGCTTGAGTGGGCGATTTTCAAACCCATTTTTACCAGCCCCAGCCTAAAACGCCTCCATATTAGGGGTCGCCGGGGTATTTTTTGTGGCCCCCTCACGCAATTGGCCAAAGACAGTGACCTATCGAGGTACTTGTGCGCAGTTATTTTCTGCGAGCAAGCTTACGGGCTAATGTACGCCTGAAATTGAGAAAAAAACCATAATTCCCAGTTTCTGTACGTCCTTAGGCAGCTAAAATTGAAAGACACCCTAATTTGCTGTTCTTGGGGGCAATTACGCGGCTAAAAGGTTTAAAAATACTGATATTCTTGGCGAAAAAGCGCTAGTTTGTGGCTAAAATTGAGAAAAAGCGTCAATTCGTCGTTGCTGATACAACTTCCAGGCCAAATCCGAGAAAAAACGCTCTTGTGTTCAGGCAAATCCACGATTTAAATTATGGAAAAGCGCTGGGATCACGGCTAAAATTAAGAAAAAGCGATAATTCATAAGTTTGGCATAGAGCATGTGGCAAGCCCGCGAAACGATTTTATATTGGAGGGAAAACAGCCAAGTTGGCTTTGAAAGAGATAAAGGCATGAAAATTGAATTTTGGAAGCGCCAAAGCGAAATTGGTATTTAGAAAGAGCCAAACCTACGGAATTTGGTTTTCTGGAAGAACCAAACCCTCGAATTTGGTCATTTGGACAATGAGATTTCCGCCCGGGCTTCGAATGGTGTAGGTACGAGCACGCAGTGCACGGCTCAATAAGAGTGTGTCGCATGAAATGAAAAAAAAAAATGAATATTTTCTTAGTTTCCATCTCCTTCTTCTGATTCAATTTAGGTATCTCCCACCATCACCCAAAAAAAAATTATCAAATTTTGCCGCCCAGGGCTATAGCCCCGGTAGTCCCCCACCATGATCCGGCCCTGCCCAGGGTCCCCCTTCGGATGGGGCCCCTGAAAAACTTAAGGACGAAAAAATAGCGGTTATTTATGGGTGTGAAAAAAACGCTAACTCGATTCTAAAATTGCGGAAAGGCTCTGATTTGCTACTGAAATTTAGAGACAGCGCTAATTCCCACCTAAAATTGAGAAAGTGTTCTATTGGGGCTAAATTTGAGAAAAACGCTAATTCGCGGTCAAAATTGAGATGAAGCGCTACAATTTGAGGTAATAAAAATAATAAAAAAAGCTACTTCACTGCTGAAATTGAATGAACGCTAGTTCGCGGGTTCTTGAGGCCACTGCGATTGAAAAATTGAAAAAAACAAAACAAAACAAAACAAAAACGCTGATTCGCGGGTAAAATCAAGAGAGAAACATGCTAATTCGCGCGAAGAGAATTGAAAAAATCCGTTAGTAACGCTGGGAAAATTGATGAGAGGTCATTTTGGCATTGGCTCGTGACTCGTCGATTTTGCCATTTTCAAGGCATCTAGACGCTAATCGTCAATTTATCTCTTTAAAAAGATCGTAAAGTCCTGTTAGGCCAGTTTTAAAGCGGGAATCGCTTGTTTAGCTATTATCAGCGCGCGAGCCGTCAGTTTAGCAATTTTTAGGGCGCTTTGAGTCAGTAGGCCAATTTTAGACCGGAAATCGCCAGTTTGGCTATTTTTAAAGCACGAATGGTCGATTTAGCCATACTCAGGGTTGGAATCATTATCTTTTCTGGGCTCCGCACGAATCGTCAATTTAGGCATTTTTAGGGCGCGAAAAGTCAGTTTGGCTATTTTTGGAGCGGGAATCGCCAGTTTGGCAATTTTTTGGGCGCATATAGTGAGTGTAGCAATTTTCAAGGCACGAACCGTCAGTTAGGTAATTTTGAGGCGCTTTTTAGGCAGTGAATGTCTGTTAACTGCCAAACCATTTTCCGTACAGCGAAGCACACAATTTCACAAGCCCCTGCCATGAGCAAATCCTGGATCCGTGTCTGTTAACAGCCAATATCGAGGAGGCGTTTCAAATTTAAAAAAAAAACAAAACACGAAAGACGGGTTTTCACTCATACAAAAAACCAAATTTCACGAGTTTGTCATCTTCCACATCAGATTTGGCTAGCAGAAAAACAAATTCAGCTATTTGTTGTTTTGTTTAGCCCGCACACGGTTTTGGCCTTCCCCCTTTCTGCGGCCTTGCCTTCACCAACAACACTCCTGTGCCTGTCGCTTACGAAAAACGTAACCGATCAAAAGCGATTTTTTTCGTTACGGTGTTTTAAAACTTGGTAAAGGTGAACCCGTGTAAATTCAGAGTTACCCGAGGGTATATTTATGCCCGATTCTTTCGCCTAATTAGTAATTAATAGCGGATTCACGCCTTTTCAACTGCAATACACTCGTACAAGGTAATTCCTAAGCGCGACAAAATTTCATTTTCAAGGTAAACTAATCAAAACGTCTCTAACAACCGCAAAGATAAATAATAACAATCAATAAAAAAAGTTTAGATATGAATGTTTGCCGATTTTTAGGCTATTTTAAAAATGAATCCCCGAGTACGTTATCACTGACTGAGAGGCACCCCTCCCCACTTCGAACCGATTTCCGGCTATTTCTCCAAGATTGATCGAACTGGCGATCGACATGATAACTGTCGAGGAAACAAATGTTATGGCTGGAGAATGAAATTTATTTATCACTGGTTTTAAAGCTTTGGATTTAAAGAATTCTGATCAATTTATTTTAAAAATGTAAACAATTCCATCAACAGTTCCCTAATATAAATGGAAAGTTGATGCTTGGCTACAGCTAAAATTAGTTCCCTACTATAAGTAATAACAGGTTGATGGGGGGGGGGGGAGTGTGTGATTTAATCATGCGTATTGTATGACTCGAGTTATTGTATGACTCTAACTACCGTTTTCATGTAGTATCTAAACCGTTAAAGAGGGCTATAATTAAATAAAATTATCCAAAATTGATAGGACACAGGAAACAAAGCTCGGACTGTCTTAGCGTGAAAGGGGAAATGTAAAAGAGAGCTAGCTGGCCTTGAAAAGTTATTCTTAGCCCACTCGGAATGCATAATGATCCCTTCGGAGCAATATTTGAATTTAAATTTCGAGTTTGCTTCGAAAAAGAATTTGTTGTCCGTTCGGATGGAAGCTTCCGCGAGGGAAGCTCCATCAACTGTAATTTGTTACTACAGAAATCCCCCTAAAAGGGCTATAAATTTATACGAAAAAAGAAACATTTTGTATTCAACTAAACGTTCAAATTAACTGAGCGCCAAAAAACTGATTCAATGGCCGTTTTGCAACTCGTTATTATTCCTGTAGAAGGCTCCCACTTTTTAGTTTTGAATTTTATGAGTTTGAACGGTTGAGGGCATTTGAAATTAAACGCAATTTAGAAACGTTTTTATTTGAGCGTCTTGAATCCAAATCTGTTTTTATGCTTTCCCCTTACGGGCGGTAATTCGCGCGACCTTTCATCAGGAACATAAAGATGGACCAGTTTTTCTCCCTATATATATTAAAGCAAGAAACTTGGACATGGACGAAATCGGATTTTACATTTAAATTTAGCGACTTTTAACAGAAGAAACGTGGAAACCCCCCACGCACTGGAAGAGTGGCGATTTTCAAGGACAAGGCAGCTTGTGCTTTGCTTGTTTGGATAAGAATATAAATACTATTTTTTAAAGAAAAAGTTTCCCGTTTTTTGTTGAAGGTTTTTTTTTATATATTTACACAAAAAAGCGTTCATTTCCGCTATTAGTCTAGATAAATCCTTCCCATCTGTTTGTTGTCCCATTTGAATTAATGAATATTCCAAAGGACGATTGGTGTGTCTTTCCTGAGAGGGTAATTTATTCATTATATTTTGAGGTTCTACAGCACAGCCAATGGAGGAGAGCCAACTGAAATTAGTGTGCGAGTAGGGAGAGGGGGGGGGGACTCATGATGATGTGCTTCCTTGGGAGGCAGTAAATTTCTCTGTTTTGTTCAAATGAACGATGACATGACACTTGTTCATTACAGTTATTAATCGCGTTGATGTACTGCAATGGACTAAATTTTTACAGCCGGGACGGGTTTTTCATGAATGACAGCTCAACAAAAAGCAGTTTTTTTTTTCTTCAATTAAGCAGAATGTTTAATTCTCTTTGCCCCGGCGACAATTCCATTCAAAAAGGAAAGTTTCTAGTGTTTTCTACCGAATTGAGAAGTTAGTTTCACAATCTTATCTAAATGCGCACGGCTAGCTTGAGAAAGTCATAAATATATCACCACCGTTATTTCGTCTCCTTCATTTCGTACAAGTTCATTCGATTTAAAATTCGAAAGTGAAGGCAATGTGTATGACTTTTTAAAAACACGGAACGTATTTGTTGAATTTACCAGGCAAAGTTAACCGCTCCTCGGAATCCGAGAAGGATTAAGTCATAGACTATTAAGGAAATTAAAAGACCCCCTCCTCCAATGGAATGTTGTTATCTGAGTGCAAATAATTGACAATTTTAACCCCTCGACGTTTACCTCCAATACACTTTATGCGAACGTGCAATGAAAAGCAAACCAAGAATGTGTTTAATAATTCATCATTGTAAGTTTTAAAATTCTTTGGGCACTATGGAATGGTGAAGGAGAACATGTTAAGTATTTCCAGCTTTTCAAATTAACACAAACGTCTTTGTTTAAATCTCCAAAGGTTGAAAACTAACAAACCTATATCTGCGAGAAATGAGCAAGCAAGGAATAACATGAAATAATAGCGGTGTAAACTATGGGAGAAACGCCAAAATCTTGTTATTTAGAACGTATACAGCCATTATATGTTTTAAGGGTCTCTAGTAGAGATAATTAGGTCAAGTAAGAGTCAGGAACTATGCGGAAACACAATACGAATCAGTGATAAATCGTGCAGAGAGCCTGAGGAGTTTGCAACAATGTCGCAAACAATGGCGAGTCTTTGTTGTTTACCGAATGCACTCGTCGGAGGGGGAAAAAACGTATTTTCGTGCGCAATGCACCCAAGGGTCATGAAAGTCCCTGCGAGTGTTGATGAGGGTTGAATTCCTAATTGGTTGGTAGGGCACACTACTATGCGACCTCTATGGCTTATGATGTACTTTTTAAACGTTTACCATCGTACCACTTATGGAAAATCTCGATTCCCCCTCCCCACACATAGGAGTAGGACTGAAGGAAACCTCTTCCTCAACATGACCTTGAAAGCTACAATTTTCCCAACCCTTTATCGAGTTTTCAGTTTCCACCTGCTGTATCACCTTATTTGGACGGGGTTTCTTGGACCGTGAACACCAACGCGTCAGTTTGCGTTACACTATTTCGACCGACTATATTTTAGGGTCACTGTCAAAACTTATAAACTTCCTCACTTTGACCTTTGCCTACTTCCTGATTCATCCGATTAATCAAGTACTTTTATTTTAGAGCAGCTTCGAAATTCTGGAGCAGGGGAGGGGTGATAAAACAAACGAAAAAATAAACAAATCAAGTCCTTGACAAATTCCTAGACAGGAATTTGGTCGAGTTTTATAACAGTTCCCGGGCGGGATTGTCATGTATCATCTATGAAATTGGCCCTGATACGAACTTCCCTCTTTTTATTTCGTTTTCGAATGTCTATTTTAGATTCGCCTACGTGATTGCTCTTTCTAGAGACCCCAATAATTTTATCTGATAACCTTTTATATACATATATACTCTTATTAAATGGTTCATTGGAATTATTTTATCTTCCAACTTCTTGAGATGAGGTGGATTTATAATAGAATATTTGAAGAGAGTAATTCAGACACTACTTGTTGTCACCTTGAAATATTTCCTTCATATTTCCCGAGTCGTTTTCCACAAGAAAAAGCACAAGAAAAGGCGTGTGTTGCATAATCTAATAGGTTTTGAACAGGGGAGCGCTCAATTTCTAGTGGTATGCACGTGAAGTCAAGGAGATCGTTTGAGGTTGTTTTTGGGACAAATTTTGCGAACTTTTAAGAGTCAAACGCTACTTCCTTAATAATTTATAATTAGTCGACGGAGAAAAGTGAATTTTGAGAAGCTTCGGGCATTGTGCCAGTGTCTGAACCCCGGGGGCACTCGGCTATTGGGGTCAGAGCGCTGCTGTGTTCCATTGTTTCAATTTGTGTTATGTATATCTTTCGTCAATTTAAGCGCGCTATCGCTATTAAAACGAGAGAGAATTCCAAGTTTGACAATTCGATATTTTTTTAGGGCCTGTCAAACTGGATTGGAGGGGGGTCACGCTTCCTGCCCCCCCTCCAAGTTGCCACCGGTTGACCAAAATCAATTTTGACTGTTTTGTCATCACCGCTTAGAAACTTTTGAAGCGAGGCTCAACACTCGAGCGAAGGACGACCATAGAATCTTTATTTAAAAAAAAAAATCTCCATGATTATACTCAAGTAAACAAGAAGTGTTTTTATTGAAAACTACAAAAATAAGGTAAAATCGATTCTCAAGGTGTACCGAACGGGAAAAGATGCTAATAACTTCGTGGGGACGGGATTATTGTTCCATGTCAAACGTTTCCAGCACTAAAAACAATGTATATGGTTTTAGTATAGGTCAGTCCGGAGGGAACAGCTTTTGCCGAGGGGGAGGTTGGTGGCGTGAAACAGATGTAACCTTGGCACAGTTTATAGAGTATACTGAACATGGCACGATATGCAATTTTAAGGAATTAACGCTCATGAGATAAGGTTCAATTCGTCCTTCCGAGCAAGCCTCTATTATGAGTAAAATTAGAACAATATAGAAGAAATTATTTCCAATTTATTGAATTGTACAATCAGTCTGATTGGGTTGTTTTTTTTTAAGAATCTCAGGCTTTGTTTTTTTTTGCTCCATTAAACGTCAGAAGTGTCAGATCGTGCCTTATCCCTCGCCTTTGTAGAGCTAAATCGTCGACATAAGTTCACACAATGCTAAAATGTACTCCCCCTCCCTCCATCACTCGCTTTTTGGTTTTTTCTGGGGACATAACCGCAAAGATTGGGCCTTTAAAGTGCGCGAGCCGTCCAATTGGGTTTAACAGGGGCCAAACCATGCAAATTTTTGGCTTGTGATAGAACGGGATACTCGCGATTCACACTGAAGAGAGGCATTTGAAAAGTCTCATCGTATATGCTAAGCTGTGAATCACGGTGAAAAATTAGTCCCTCCGGATTTTTGTGGCTTTTGGCCTCCTTTAAAGGAAGCTGACGCCTCTGAAGTATGGCTGGAGCCTGCTACATTTCTCAATTCAGCATGAGCTGAAAGACTCAAAAACCGGGTCAGTGGCTTGCGTACACAAATCGGAAAACGGGGGGGGGGGGAGAAAGAGGGATCTCTATAATCCCTAATCCCCCAACCCCGGCCACTGGGCCCCTCAGTCCGTGAATTAGCGTTTTTTCTATATTTCATCCGCGAATTAGCCCTTTTTTTCGATTTAATCCGCAAACATCGGCGTAACCAAAGGGGCGCAGGGGTGAGCAGTTGCTCTTCCCTTCTTTCGAAAGCGAAGCCTTAGTGGGGCAGTTGCCCACCCCTAGATACCATCGAAAAGTACAAATCCAAATTTAGTTTCATCAAAATATGGAATAATGTTCAATGTAATATTTAAAACGATATTAATGTACACCTTATTCACTCTTGCTACTGCCGCGAAAAATGTAATTTTTCTCACAGAAGCCCTAAAATAGACCGTTAATTTGTCTCTCGAAAGTGACATTATCAGATAGGGGACTCGGAGCGCCCCCCCTCACCCCCACCACGGTACATTACAGAACTGAGTCCGGTACAAATACAAAAAAAAAAAGAACGAAAACTCACATTTTTTGGCACTTAAGAGGCGTTAGGGCCATCGGGGCTGAAACAGCCTGAATTACTCAGTTGTGAAAGATGAACCCCTTGGTGGCGTTTTAGGCGAAAATGGCAAACATTGAAAAATTGACGAAACCGCGAATTTTGGGGTTCATTGGCACAAGGAATTCGAAAATCGAAACGGATTTTCGTCCAGACGATAGACAAGCAGTAGAAGGGTTTCTCGTATATGATACGACTGTGCTTATGAGCAAAATAAGTTTCTGATACGATATCAAGTGGAACGATATCTGAGTCGTTAAGTTATCCTCAAAGAGAAAAGTTTCACATGGAAATGACAACAGCGGGAACACATGGTAAATATTTGCTAAATTAGGGAATAGGATAATGGACCCCCGCGGCCCACCAGTAGGGACACAAAAAAGGAAAACACATTTCCCTTCACTATGACGGCTTGAGCTCCATCTAATTCATTTTAAAACGTTTAAATAGAAGACACTGGATTCAATGGCCCCACACGTGTATTTAACAGGAATCGACATGACTCATCGCCGAGTCTGAAAGCTCGCACTAATCGGTCTTCATGGTTGACGTTACGTAAGTTGTATAATTTGTTAAAAGTAGTATGAAACGTGAACGAGTTTGTATTCGTTTTTAAAAGTCGAGATAAAATGGTGAAAGGGATGGTTCATGGCCCTTATAACTAAGGGTTATTTAAATTCAGTTGAATGCAGATGCGTTGAAATAGCGGGGGAGGCGAGGTGGGCCACCACCTCCAGGTACCTTTTCCTTCCCCCCCCCCCAATGTTTTCATCTGATTTTCAACAATGTTCTCTATCCACCGGCCTATTTATTAAAATAATAGGTAAATGCATTACGTGGGAAAAGATCCATCTTTGGGCAATGGTCATTGTTCTAGCTCGATGAAAAGGCGCCCCCCCCCCCCGCGAAACCAGCCTAATGACTCCCCTTCTCCCTGTTCGATTCCTAGTTCAAATACCCATGTGGTGTTTGTTCTTGCTTTTTGTGTTCAATTATACAAGTTGACTGATACTTGGTTGAACAAAATGAGAGGGGTGATTATACAAAAAATGTCCTATGACCTAGGGTCGGATTTCCATTCCTAGTCGAGATAATCGATTTTTTCATGTTTTTCAGCACAACACGGGTTTTCGCAACAAAAACAGCTGTAACTTGGGAAATAAACGTCTTAGGTTAAATCCAACGACACCACTGAAAAGAGCACACTTGTGTGATTACGGACATTTTTTCTAATAATAGTGAAAGATTCTTGGAGTAAACTATGATGGAAAATATCAAGATATTTTCAAAAATGTCAGTTTTTGACAAACGTTCAAAAGCTAGACAACAATAGCAATGTTGCTCCCAGCGCCTGGCAAATTCCACCAAAACTGGATGAAGTAACTTAGTTTAATACTTCATGCTTAGTTTACTCCTGTCCTTCGCAATTTTTTTGAGAATCCACTGTTATACCAAAAAATGAGGCAATTAAGCCCATTTTGAGTGCCTACATGTGATACGACAGCCATTCCAAAATAGTAGTAGTTCTGTGCTGTGGAAGTGTGTGGGTGTGGGCTGTGGCCCGGTTTCAACAGGATGGGTCCACAGCCCACACGGCAAGAGCTTCAATGCAGGATGTTCGCACTCATTTCCCAAGGCCCGTGATTTCCCGATTTCGAGATGTCCCCTGGCCTCCACGCTCACCTGATCTCACGGCCTGTGATTTATTTTTGTGGGGGTATCTGAGAGCCAGGGTTTACTCTAACATACCCCGCAACCTTCAGGAATTGAAGACTTCAATACAGGCTGAAATCTCCTCGATCCCGATCGATATGCTTGAGTGAGTCATGCGGAGCTTCCGTGACCGGCTTCAAGAATGTATCGTTCAGCAAGGAAGACATTTGATGGATACCCTTTATCATAATTAAAATGACTAATTTATAACAATAAAATCCCCTAATGACTCGACATTTTAAGCTTTATTTCAACCAGATATCTTCAAAATTGACGATTGCACCCCTCCTTCAAATGCGTCCGATCCTATTGCGCCACCCTGTATATGTGACGTGAAAACTTAAGAGGTCACAAGTGTAAAACAAATTGAAGAATCACTAAATTGTGCCTGACGGAAAACCTGGAGACGCGCGTGAAAAAAAAAAACAAAACAAAAAAAAACGAGTGCATAATATTCGGGAAGAACAACCACCAGGAAAGAAATTTCCTCCAACGATTATTTTGCCATGACCTAATTTTACTGTAAAATAGGAAAAATGGCAAACGCCAATAATTTGCGAGCTCCTTCAAATGAGATGAAGGTGAACTAAACCGTAAAAAAGACAGTATAAATTATCGTGAAATACTCAAAGTTACGACGATGACACGCGCGTTTAAGTTATAGAGTCGGTAATATTGAAAGAGTAATCACTACAAATGAAAATGAAACCAGTTCCTTCAAGTCGAATTTCTAAAAATAGACGCATTTAATAGAAGAGAACCGCCGCAAATTTCTCGAAAAATGGCCTCTGTTTAATGATATTGTCCACTTGAGAAGAAATGCGACCTTTTTCGAGGTACGAGGTTAAATTAATCACTTCAGCAACAGTTATCTTTTGCGTTATTATTACGTAAATATAAACAAACAATAGAAAAAGCAAATAATTTTTAGCAACTTGAAGAGGCGAGTGAATTTCACTGAATATTACGAGTCCCTAGCTCCGTGCGCGAGGGAGATTAGCGGGTTTTACGATTTTACAGAAGTTACTGTTTTAAAATTTCATCTCACAGCGTTTTTTCTTCAAATCAACAAAATACAATAATTAACTAAATTTGAGTATCTGGGACAATGCCAGCATTTCATCAGCATACGATCATGAAAATGTCCTCAAAATATTCAACAACGTAAAAATAATCATAGTCATTTTCATTCGTGGAGTAGACACGTGCTTTTAGTTTAAATATTCTGTAATTAGGCTTTTTACCGTTTGGTTTGAACACGAAAATTTGTAAACAAATTTGAATCGTGCTATTAGGATAACAAGTTCACTTAACATGGTACGTATATAAATAATTGTTTGCCACTAGGTAAAGCCCTTGAATAACAAATATTGTTTGCCTTTGAAAAATTCCAAGTATCAACTCACTTTTTCGCCTTCCGAAAGGTCCGGAAAACGTTTGATCCTTTCCAACGACGCTTTGGTCAATGTATTTGATCAATTTCTCAGCCTCTTCCGTACTCTTCATGACTACCACGTAAAAGGTGTTTGTTTAAAGAACAAAATAAAGATGAAAATGACGCTTATGACATTCAATTGTTGCGGTTCAAACGTCCATAAATGTTCAGCATTGCCGACGCTCACATAACACGCGAGTTAGCCAATAAAAAATTAATACGAACGATCCGAGACACTTTGAAACAATACGAAATAAATATTCGTAAAAAGGGTAAATACATAAATAAATAAAAATTGATCAAAATAAAATTGCAATGGGAAGTGCGTAAAAACGATCAACGATTTTACGCCTACCACGTCCAGTTTACAACTGCTCGACAGTCGAGAGTCGACTCGAGTCGTACTACTCAACGAGCGCGAAAAAAAACCGCTACGCCGCCGCGAATACCGGACCTATGGAACAGCGAAGCGGGTTGACGAGGGTCATCCCGCTTCCAAATCACCGCCTCTTTACAGCCCCTCCAACTCCCACCCATCTATTATTATCGGTTTGTTGAGAACAACACAATCCCGCAAAAATAAATGAATACAAACAAATTATTGAATAACAATCACGGCTTAGTGTCAACTACGTGGGGATGACCGGGTAATCACCATATTTTTGACAGAGCTTATAGGGAGGATTGGGATTTTTCGTAGCGTAGTAATTTTCGCCAAAACATCAAAGGGGTCAGCCTTCTGCCTTCTCGAACTTTAGAATAATTTTTCTTAGAATAAATCGAGCAGTTTAATCCATTTTGCCGGATCCGGTTCGTAAGTCTCTCGAACCATGGTAATTTAACGAATACCACCCCAAAGGCCCCAACCACTACGAAAACGCAATTAAGTATAGCCGCCCAGGCGTAAACCGCGTTCGGCTCGAATCACTGCAAACAATTGCCCCCAAAAATATTTATAGCATGTTTTATTGATTAGATAGAACATCAATTCAGGATCTAACTGTTACCCGTCCCAAGTCTAAGGTTTTTCGCCCTTAAGCCCTGTACACACGGAGACAGAAATGTCATAACACAACTCATAACATCTCGAAGCAAGATATTGTACGCCATTTCTGTCAAGCCCCTTGTGTTCACACGAGGACATTTATGTCATGACATGGTAGCCTGTTGGTAATCTCGAATTCAGTGAATGAATAGAATGAATTGTCTCATTATTTTCTAGTTCTTGTGTTCACTTTGTTTTTAATTTCAACTATTCTTTTCAGAACGAAATCCCCAATACCATTTTCTTTCGTTCGGAATTGAAGCGCAGACCTTCTTTAAAAAAAAAAAAAAAATTGTCCGCTCCTCGTGTACTCCAAAGTTCAATAGTTTTGGTAGAGTAGTTTGCTAAAATCGTGTTTCCTACAAGGACAATTTCATCATTCCAATTTATTTGGTGGTGTTGAAAGCGGTAGCTGACACCACGGCAGCCACTTCTGCTCTTCACAATAAAGACTGTCCAAAATAAAAGATAAGGATGAACAAATAGACGGTATAAGAGTAGGTAGCTGTTTCGTGAAATTCTTAATGCAATTTAATGAATACATCTAGCTGTTTTATTACAAACTTGTTTAGTACAGGTAAAGGCACTCACGCATCTCATACTCTATGATGAGTGATGCCATTACTGCCTCACGAATCCAATCCATTTTTTTTTCCAAACTTCACTTGAACATTGAAATAACAGATCGCTCAACAGCATCAACAAGTTAACAAGCTCACTTCCACGGTTTTAATAATCCCTATTCCCTACCCTTCGGCTTGAGCATGAAAGTTGGGGTAAAAGGGAAGGTTACTAGACATTTCTGTCTAGAAAGATGTCACCGTAGAATTATCAAAATTTGTTATGACATATATGGTATAACATCAAATGTCTTACCTTTTTCGTGTTCACACGAAGACTTTTCTGCCATGACATGGATGTCATAACAGAAAAGTCTCCGTGTGTACAGGCTTTTAGGCAGTGTTAGTGTATTGTCAGACTGGCCCCACCGGATAACCGGTGTTCGCCGGGGCAGGGCCGTTTCTAGCACTCGCGGGCCCTTCGAGCGATATTGCTTTTTGAATGCCTGAACATTACTGGAATTGAAGTGACACTTCTCTTTTTAGGTGAACTAGAACCGCGACATTTGTTTCGCGAATTTCTCGGCTTTGCCTCATTCAAATCAACAAATGTCGCGGTTCTAGTTCGCGTTTGAGTTCACTGAACCCGATTTCGCGATTTCATTAACCAAATTTCGCCTTTGGCGTCTTACAAAAAGCAATTTACCGGTCTGGCTTATTCTAAAACCAAACCGGAACCGGGGCTCGTCAGAAACCAATTTCGCGGGGTTTGGCACCTCAAACCTTGGCTTGGACATTTGTGGGTGGCGGGTCCTTTTTTCTCTCTCATTCAGATTGAAACAGGTGAAGGGTGTTATAACTCTCTTTACTTAGTCGTTGTCCTCTATTTTAAATATAAATAATTGCGTGCATTCCTCTTCGAGTCCTCGAAACTCCTTGTAGAAGACATTGAATTCCCCTAGCTCTTCTCTTGTTTGGTTTGTGTCGTGTAACCAAAAACCAATAAATCGATTTTGCCGGGAAAGAAATATCGTACTTCAGACCATAATTTTCCATTAATAACTTTTTTTTTACGGAATTAGGTAAAGACATGGTATTCCCAACGCCCAGAGACAGCGTATGAAAGGGAAAGAAGAGAATTCACTCCTCAAGAGCTCTGCATCCACTTAAGAGCATAAGAAAAGAAGAAGAAGAAAAAAAGAAACCCCTATTTATCCATGCGTGCATCCCACCTGCTATCCTGGCCAGTCGCTAGCCACCTATCTACCCTCCAGCCCATCCTAGCGCTAAGCTTGCCTCCTCCGGTGCGGACGCGGCCTTGAGACCCAATTTTAGCGAATTGCACTCGTTCAAATCAAAATTTTAAGGATTTTCACTCTTTCAAAAACAGAACTTCGAGAGTTTGGCTCTTTCAAACCTAAATTTCGAGGACATTCGCTCTTTTAAAAGAAATGTCTTGAATTTGGCTCCTTCAAAGCTAGGGTTACCACACGTCCGCCTTTCTGGGCCTTTGTCCGGGCGTCCGGCTTTTTTGAGCTGTGTCCGGCTTTTTAGAAAGTACGAAAAAATAAAATATCTTACTTCTAAATCCTGTTTCACATTCACAAATACGTTATTTGTTTAAGAATTCGAACAAAAATCAATCGCGAGAACTGGACGAATTCGACGTTTTTTAACATGGTTATCATTACATCATGCACACCGAGACTGAGTGGTCTGATGTGGAAAAAACAGACGACGACACCATGCTGAAAATCATTTTTAATATTATTATTATTATTATTATTATTAATAAATACTAATAATAATAATAATAATAATTTATTCTGCTTTTTCTTTTATAGTGCTTTTTCTCAATTTTAGCATCTTGGTGATTTTTTTATTTTCAACAGTGAGTTAGCATTTTTCCTCAATTGGAGCTTAAAACTAGCATTTCTCTAAATTCCAGGCGTACTAATTAGTGATTTCCAAAAATTATCTGCAAATTAGCCGGGGTTTTCACATTTTAGCCTCGCATTAACACTTTTTTTATGTTACTTTTAGCAATGGATTAGCGCTTATTCTCACTTTTAGCCACAAATAGGATCAATTTTAAACACCTACTGAGATTTTTCTCCTTTTTATCCGCGAATTAGCCCTTTTTCTTTATTTAAGCAGGGAATTAGCACTTTTCTCCATTTTTACCGAAAGGTATCGTTTTTATTCCTTGAATTAGCGATATTTCTAAATTTTTGCCACAAATCGGCGGTTTTCTACATTTTTAGCAGCGAATTAGCACTTTTTCTCAATAGCCCAATAGGTTGCCTTCAGATGCGTATTTTCAATTTTAAACACCTACTGAGATTGTTCTCCATTTTAACCGCGAATTAGCCCATTTTCTCCATTTTAGCAGTGATTTAGCACTTTTCTCAATTTGAGCTTAAATTTAGAGCTTTTTTAAATTTTATCCGCGCTAACTAGAGATTTTCTCAAAATTAGCCATGAATTAGTGTATTTTTATGTTTTAGTCCCTTTGGCTTTTTTAAATTTTATTTTTATACACATATTTTTATTTTTTTATATACATTTTTTTATTTTAATTCAGTTTTAGCTATGGATTAGCAATTTTTCTCAGTTTTATCGTCGAAATGTCCTTCAGAAGTTACGGATTGTCGTTTTCTCAATTTTGTAACCCCAAATTAACGTATTTCCTACATATAGGTTATTCGCGAATTAGCACTTTTTCTCAATTTCATCGACGAATTAATCGATTTTTTGTTAATTTTAGCCGCGTTTTTTTTCACTTGTATAGCCTTGATAAAGTGTAGTATTTTTTAATTTTTAACAGCATATTGGTTTTTTTGTTATGTGTGTGTGTGTGTGTGTGTTTACATTTTAGCTGTAAAATTGCCGCTATATAAACCGTGAATAAGCGATTTTTTCTAAATAATCCTCTGAAAGTTGCATCGAGAAACCACGAATGAGCGCTTTTTCGCAGTTTTAGCCACGAATATTTAGCGCTTTTCCATATACCTTTTTGCCGCCTACTTGCCCCAACATCGGCACATTAGAGCGCCTTCTCAATTCAGCGCAGTTTCTCTGTTTTAGCCGCGAATTTACCTCCAGAAGGCGCGAATTTTCTCAATTTGAGCCAGCGGAATAACGCTTTCGTTGGCTCAATCGAATCGCTGGCTCAATCGAATCACACTCTTTGCTGATCACCATCAGTAACTTTTTATTCTCCAGGTCGGATGGACTAAAAATTGTCAATTTTCCATTTTTAACCTTTTTGATGGCCCGGGGTGGTTTGCCCCTCTCGCCCCTAACTCGGTACGCTACTGGTTTTACGACTATTTGTTGACAATTCAAAGATGAACTATCAAGAGAAATTTCTTCTCATAATGTAGTACACAAAAGGTACCTACGCACATTTTGGCTCGTTAACACAATTTCACGATTTTTTTCTATTTCATACCTCAATTTCCGTATCACTCTTTCAAAAACCCCGTGACATTAGCTCTTTCTAGAATCAGTTTCATTCATACTTTCAAAAACTAAATTTTGCGAATTTAGCTCTTTCTAAAATCAGTTTCGTAGCTGCTCGGTGAATTCGAAAAACTAATTAGACCAAAACCGAACGACGAAATAACAAATTTCTTGATTTTAGCTTTTTTAAACTTCCATTTTGCAGATAATTTCGGGTAATCCATAACCAAAAATTTTCTCAGGGGCCGTTAATTTGGAGATTTTTACGATTTCGGGTAGGTTATTCGAAGTGTTTCGATTTGAGCTGGGCGTGGTTTTAGTGCATTTCATTCTGAAAATGCACTATTGGTCTCGTCGTGATGGTGGCAAACATGGGTCATGTCATGTTTCAGAACCTCTAGAACACGAATTCAGTGGTCTCCGGAATTCATATACATAATTATATCTATATACATATCTTTATGGCCGTTTTCTTGTTAGCACGATAACTCTTGTAGAAGTTAATTTAGCGGAACGCGCTTTGGCACAAAAATCAGTAGTCCTAAGACCCCGGTCGGTATTGCATTTGGGCCAAATCGGTCAAGGTTGGGGGGGGGGGGAATGGGGCTTGAAATGGTCAAAAAATCACTGCAAATCACCAGTTGATTCTAGATGCGTCATATTCGGTACGAATACTCCATATTAGACTAGCTTTTGATTCTCATTTTAATTTTTTGAAAAAGTCAAGGGGGAGGGGGTGGTGCCCCCAGGGTGGAAGTAAGTCTGTGGTCTGGTTAGCACGATAACTCTCGAAGAAATTAATTTAGCGGGACGCGCTTTGGCACAAAAATCAGTAGTCATAAGACCCCCGTCGGTATTGCATTTGGGCCAAATCGATCAAGATGGAGGGGGGGAAATAGGGCTTGAAATGGTCAAAAAATCACTATAAATCACCAGTTGATTCCAGAAGCATTATACTATTCGGTACGATGATTTCATTTTGAAGTAGCCTTTGATTCCCATTAAGTTCAGCTTATACAAACCCGGCAGCCAACAGTACGAGGGACGGTCAAACATTAACGAAACAAATCATGGTCTCAACATTACTACTTCTGGGACGGCTTAGGGTATCCGTATACAACATGAAATGCACTCTTTCCGACCGCCAGCTGCCGGAGCGAATTTTTTTTTTACTGTTTATGAGTCCCTCGAACAAACTATGGTCACTCGCGGAATGCAGCCGGTTCCGGAACGCCTTCAAGGGGGCGTGCGATTCCCAAAAAACGTTGAAATACGAGACGTCCGGTACACCCTAGGCTAGGATTTTATTGCAACTCTGGATATAGAGCGCAGATAGAATATTATGAGGTAATGATGATGGGAAACAAAAAACACGCAAGCCGGCCTGGTTGCCTCCGAATAGCGTCTACTCACTCCCTCCCTCTCTCTTTAACTGATTGCCCCCTACCCATCTCATGTTTTGCAAGTCAGTTGTATCCAGTGAAGCTGCGGCACTTGTATATTACAGGTATAACTGTCATTTCCAGGAAAGGGTGAAAAGTTACTCTTTCGATCTGTTGGCAAATTATAATCCGAGTTTTAAGACGAGTAACTGCTTCACCCCCACCCATTACCTAGCCATCCTTTGGCACCGAAGAAGAGAATCGATCAAACATAGTAGTAGAGTTTCTTTTTTTCCAGCAAGAAATGGAGTTAAAATCTCTTGTTCTTGAAGAGGATTTGAAAGAGAAGGCGAAAAGGGAGCTGGTCGCTCATCGAGAAGATCTAAGAAAGGAAAGGATTTTCAACGCAAAACAACGTCAAATCGGGGTAAGTAATTCAGTTTCAACAAAACTATAAAACATGTTTAACGGTACAAAAAAATGCCAGGTTGATGTTGATGCTTTGGCTGAACAAGTGACGGAGAAACGAATAAGAGAGAGGTTGAACGAAATTGAAAATGAAAGATTTGCTCTCGTACGAAATAAAATTGCCAATGAAGCGATTAAAAGGGAGCAGGAAATTGAAATGGTTTGCGTTCATTAATAAGAATTCGCTTTGTCAGGATTTAAGCCGATTTCCTTTCTCCATTCCCTGAGCAGGAAAGGAAACGAATCGAACGAGAACTCGAATTATATAGGAAAACGTTTCAAAAGAAGCAAATGTCTCGTGATTATGATTTGGAAATGCCAGATGATTCTACCAAATGCTCGGCAAACGGCGTCACTCAGTAGGCCCACTTACAGTTTAACTCCTTGCTTTCAACAGATTTAAATAATCGTCTTGAACCAATTGAAATTATGTGAATTCCCTTTCACCATCATAAGGGAAATAAAATTGCAATTTTGAAGTAAATACGAGATAGCGCAGGAAATGGCGTTCTCGTGAGGCAATGCAGGATGACGCATTTATTTGAATTGATCCAATTCTAGTCTAAATTCGTCATAAAATTGAAAATTGATTAATTTACAGTTTTGAAGGCGAGGACCTCAACCTGAAAGATCGGGTGGCTCACCAAAAACGACAACAACAGAATTGGTTGACTCAGCAAATTCTCGAGAAAAATATGGAGCGCTTCGAGCTGAAAAGGGCGGACAAAGAGTTCGAGGGCATTCTGAAGTCGAGGCTTGACACGTTGACGTCTTTGGAAAACATGGAAAAACGGTGCAAGAGAGAGGTGGAGCGAGCGGTTTCAGACTTCAATCGCTCTTTGGTACGGAAGAATCATTTTGAGCATTCAAGCCTTATAGGGGAACATATAAATGTAGTTATTATTTTTAGTCGGCAAGAAATAAACTAGAAAGAGAACAGAAAAGTTCAGAAGAAAGAAAGAATGATGAAACGGACATCTACAACTGTTTAACGAGCGATTTACTCTTGGAAAATCCTGAGTTAGCTAAAAGCACACTGGGCTCCAACAGATTCAATTCGATGATGTTTAAAGGAATGTCTGTGGAGCAGAGAAATGAGATACGAAAAGCTCAGCTAGATCAAATTGAAGAGGCCAAGGTAAATTACATTGAAAATTTAATCTACAGAGGGGAAGGGGTCAATTCTAAAAGCGAAGGCCCACTGCATGATCCTTGTGGTGGCATAAAGACGCCGCCGACTGAGGCCTTCAGCTCCAATTTTCAGGCTCACGGAGTCTCCTATATCTCGTAATTACAGACCCTGACACCATGGGGTCAGGCAATGCCTCAGCACGAGGTTTAGCCAAACATTTTTTCCCCCGTATATAATGTCTGGTAGGGGTCAAAGTGTCATGATGAGTATATCGGGTTGGTACGCCCAATAAACACTGAGACGTTACGAACACGTTTCACTTAAGTTACTGAGAAACTATGTAACGTTTGCAGTAACTTTACCAAACGTTTTCGTTACGTGAACAATGAGTTACATTTAAGTAGAAATAAGCAAGTTTGGCAACGTTTCATCGAAACTTTTTGGAAACGTTTCCATGAAACGTTTCTTTTACGTTTTTGAGCAACGTTTCCAAAACATTTCTCTGAAATGTCTCTTTAACGTTTTATAGTAACGTATCGAAGCTGTTTCTACTGTAACATTTTATGATAGTTTCAGAGTAACGCTCCCAAATCTTTTCAGAATAACGTATCGTTACGGTTGATGGGAGCAATTTTTTGTGTCTGTTTAAAAAAGTTCCCGTTGAGTTCTGTCGTAATAACAGCGACAACCGTTAAAGATGATATTGAAGCGAGGTCCATCAGGCTGAAAATTTGTTCATTCAATTTCCGCGTTAAGCCCTGTCCACACGAAGCGACTTTTCTAGTAAAATAGCTTTCAATATCAATCCCCTCAAAAATATGTAATTTCAATGAAAGGTAATCAAGGCCCAAATGTTTTTCCCCGTAATGCCGTGAAAATCGCATACAAAATCACTTCGTGTGAACAAGGATTAAAAAAGTAATAAGCCAATATGATAACTTGAAAGGATGTTTTATTTAACTTTTCGATCAGTGAAGCCCCCTACATACTTTTAGACACGGCCGTACGATACCTCTAGGATCATAGCTATAGGATTTTCTACAAAGGTCTCGGCCCTCCTAATCCTACCCTCGGAGTCTCTCCGACAATCTTACACACTATCAGGCGTTATAGGATCCTAGGGGTAAGACGTGTGTAATAACGTGTGTAATAATAATAAACGATATTAAAAGTTGACGGTCACTTATCAATTGCGTTGTGATGGTCTGACCTGATGATTGCGTCATGTTCGTTTTGTCACAGGTAATTCTTGATTTCTTCATTTGTGAGTGGGTGTGTGGGTGTGAGTGTGTTTGAAAATAAAAAAGACAAATAGCGAATATTGTTAGGGCCGGCAAGTTGAACGCTGAGGCTGGCTCAAACCCATCTCGGAGAACGATTATAGGCATTTTCTTTAAGGAACGCGATGGCACAAAAAAAATTCACGTTATGCTTCTCAAACAGTAGGCTCGATTAATAAAAGCATGGAGGATAAACAAATGAGCCATTTAGAGGCAAGACAAGGACAGATATATTTTAACGTAATGGCTGCAGGTCGATTTGGTGGGATATTGAATACCTATGCCAACTTTTTTTATGTGGAAGAGAAAAAAGTGTTGGAAAATTTTGAAAGTTTAATGTTTCCCCTCTTTAACGTTTTTGACCGTTACCAAAGTTCAAGACAATGACAGTACTCTAACGTTACCCTTGCCACCATGACATTTTTGTTACGAAGTAACGTTTAATTACGTTTTAACGTAAATGTTTTAGAAACGTCGCTAATTAGATTCACGGAAACGTTTCCGTAAGGCTCCATATTAACGGTAACCCAAGTGTAACAAATCAACGTTACAGAAACGTTTTAGTAACTATTGGTGTTCAACGTTTTTGAACCGTTACCAAAGTTGAATACAGTAACAAAGCTGTAACGTTACCCTTGTCACCGTGACATTTCAGTCACGAAGTAACGTTTCAATTACGTTTCGATCTCGACGTTTTAGAAACGTTCTTATTCAGATTCTCGGAAACGTTTCCGTAAGGCCCCTTTTGTAACTGCAACCCAAGTGAAACAAATCAACGTTTTAGCAACTTTTGGTGTTTATTGGGCGGATAGTGCATTATCATCTGAGGGGCACTGGTTGCTTGTTGAAAAACCCCATTTCACGGGATTCAACTTTTCCAAAAACCAGTTCGAAGCTTGTCTCGACGCCCAAATGACCCAGATTTGAAGGATTTAAAGAAAACTGCGATAATTTACGTAACACCGAGTAGTCAAGATAATATTGGGGAGGGGGGTCGAGGAAACACATGAACAACTCCCCCTTAAAATATTCAAACATAACTAAAAACAAGCTTTGGAAATGACCGTACTCACGATTGCGCCCTGAAATGGCTCTATGTACTGTTGAAATGGCCAAACTGACGGTACCCACCTGGAACATCGTCAAGATGACGATCTTTGTTCAGCAAATGGCAAAACCGACCACTCGCGATCAAAAAAAGGACAAATTTGGGCCTTGAAAATGGCTAAACTGACGACCCGCGCCTTAAAAATGGCTAAACTAATACTGTTCGCGCTCTAAACTGACCATTTTGTCCCCTGCAAACAGTTAAAATGACTTAACATCCAAAAAATGGCAAGAATAACCATGCTATATTGAAATGACTTAAATTAAGATTCGCGCAATGAAAGTGTTCCAACTGACGATCCATGCCCTAAAAATGGCAAAGCTGTCCACTCGCGATCCAAAAATGGCAAAACTGACTATTCACGCCTCGAAAATCGCTAGACCGACGATCCGTGGCCAAAAAATACCCAAACTGGCTTTTCACTAATTAAAAACAACCAAACTAGCAGTTCGACAAAGGGCAAACGGATGATTCGGATGACAATAAGATCCACCCTAAAAACGGCAAATGGCCTTGACACCGTAGAAATGGCCTGACGGACTATTCTCGCCTTAAAATTCCAAAACTTATTATTTGCACCACTTAAATATCCAAACGAGCTAATTGCGTTTAGAAGACCCTTTTCTACGGACAATTAGGGGATTACTCCCCTCCTCACCGCACCACCCTAGTCACAACTGTTATTTGGGGGAGTGGGGAGGGTGAAAATACATAAATTAGTCTTTAAATTAAATACTTACTATTCACAGCTGTGACTAGGGTAGTGCGGTGAGGAGGGGAGTAATCTCCTAATTGTCCGAAGAAAAGGGTCTTCTAAACGCAATTAATTCACTAATTACCGGACATACGTATAAAGGAATTGTGACGTATATCCAAACGAGCTATTCACCACTACGAGCTATTGCCACTATTAGTGGCAATCCTAAAATTGGCAAAGTGGCAAGCTCTAAATCGTTCAAACTGATCAGTGACGCATCTTACGATTGCCATCTGAAAATAGCTGAATTTCACTATGTAAGCCGAAAAAATTGCGAAACTGGCTATTCTTTCTCAACTCAACTTAATTTATTGCCAGCATAAATACATTTATAAGCAACGTCAATAAGGCAGACAGATCACAGACTGGTAAAAAACTTTTCAACAGAGTAAGGGGCAGCGTCGAGGATCAGATCTCGGAGTAGACGACGGAACTTGAGGGCCGGAAGGTTCGGGTCCCTGAGCTTCACGAGGAGCGCATTGTAGAGCCTCACACCCAAGAAATCAGGATCGACCCGAGCAGAAGTCGCAAGCCGCGCAGAATTAACCGCTAAGCCAGCGGCGTGCCTCGTAGCATACGAGTGAGAGGCCGAGTTCAAAGGGAATTCCCGAAGATGGGCACGCACGAAGAGAAGAATGCTCAGGATGTAGGCGCCATAGAAGGTCGTAATATTAAGACTCCGAAACCAATCCCGACAGGACTGACGGGAGCGCAGCCCACATAATACTCAAATTGCGGACTTCTGGAGTCTGAATATTTTCCCGCTGTGGGCTGATTTACCCCAAAAGCGATACCATACGTCATACGAGAGTAAAAGAGCCCAAAAAAGACGAGACGGAGCGTGTCATAGGAAACAATTTTTTCCAATCTCCGGAGTTCGAAGATGGCTCTCGATGTGTCTATCCCAAGACAGGCGGGAATCTATGATGAGCACAAGGATTCCCTCAAAATGATGGTTGGACTTTTCACGCCCTATAAACGATTAACAACAGGGGGCCTATTCTCTAACAACAAGCAATATTTTTTTTCGCCAGCCATGTGTTTATTTCATTCATTTGTTTGAAGAAAATTAATGAAATAAACATATGACTTCGAAAAAGCTATTGCTTCGGAGTTAGAGAATAAGCCCCCAGGTTTCGTTCCTTCACCAAACAGGGCCGTCTCCACCTTACCTCCATCATGAGATCCAGATTGTTTTTTTCAAGTGAGAGGGGGGGGGGCACAAAGTTCCTCCATGCTTTTCCTCAATTTTAGCCGCAAACGAGCGCTTATTTTCACTGCTCCACCGTGAACGGTCCCTTTTATTTAGTTTCAGCCGTGGATAGACGGTTTTTCTTCATTTTTGCCCGGAAATTGCTACCATACAATGCCGGTGATTTTTGCACAGAAATTGGACAAACCATATTTCTCAATCTTAGCCGTGAAAAGGCCACCACAAACCGTGATTTGCGCACTTTACTCGTCGAGAAAACCTCGGCTTTGGGAGTTTTCCCACGAAAGCAATTTTCGCCCTCAATTTTGCCGAAAATGAGCGCAATTTCACAATGTTGGCCGCGAATTAGCGTTTTTCCTCAATTTCGGCTGCAAATGAATGGCTTTTTCTCCATTCTACCGTAAACGAGCTCTTTTTTTCATTTTTAGCTACGTCGAGATGCCCCCAAATTGCGAATTGTGTACGGAATTTTATTAATTTGGCCCAGACGTTGCAACGCGTAAACGCGAATAAGTTTTCTCAATTTCAGCCGTGAATGGGCGCCATATTTCAATTTGATCCGCCAACAGGAGCTTTTGATATTTTAGCGGCCAATTCCCCCCACCCCATTTCAGCCGCGGACTTGCCTGAAAAACAGCAAATTAGCACATTATTTTCTCAATCTTTGCCTGGGCGTTGCATCGAGAAAACGTGGACGGTGGCAATTGGCCGAGCAGTGGACTGTATTAAAGATAAATGATAACAAAGGAAAGAGAACATTTAAAGTACGCACCTGTTAAGTCGTTATGACCACGACGCGGAATCCACCGAAAAAGGTAGAATATCAGGGTTCGACAAAGGTCGTTAACTCTATAAATTCCGCAAATAAAAAAGCACTGAAATTTCTCGGGTCGGCAAGTTGCTTCGAGTCGCGCACACACACGAGTTAACAGTTAAGTTTTTTGATTTCAAATGGTGGTGTGTGAAGGAGAGGGGATGGATAGTTTGGGGGAATGCAACTAGGAGGCGCCACCTTAAGGATGAAGGAAATACAAAATATGTAAAGTACAAAAAAGGAGAACTTGAATGAAATAACTTTAACGAACATACATTTTAGCTGTGGATTAACGTAAACTTTCCCTAAGAACGACGCCCCCGTATAATTTAAGGTGATCGACCAATAAACGGGTTGGGGAGGTGCTTTTGCTGATGTTTTTGCGCCAGTGGCTTAGAATCCCCTGGCAGCAGCCCCTTTGGATCAGCCAAAGGCAACCTCACGGCAATCTCACGATTGCTGAAGCCCCCCCTCCCCTCCCAACAGAATCAACAGAAAATTAATTTGCCGTAAATTAAAATGGGGTTTGAAAGAGCTAAATCTCTGAAATTAACTTTTTTCAATATAAGTCGAAGCAGCGAAATCGGTTATTTGAAACAGCCATGCCCCACAATGTTACTCTTCAAATGGAGCAAAACTGCCAAATTTTGTTTTTTATGGTGCGAAATTGTCTTGTGTCTGGCACCTGCACAGGGCGTTTTTTTTTTTATCCAGGAGATGACACTTTTGAGATCGCCAGGCATTTTCTGCGGGACAGGGGCCCACACCAGATCTAGCTGCTGGCGAACACGCCTTTGGGCAGCTTGAAAACGGCTGGCAAATGTAAAAATTGGTTCTTCTCAGCCAATAAACTAAAAAGCCACCATCGCCATCCAATTTCGAATGAAGCCCTGGCTACTCTAAGCCTCAAAATTTCAAGTTTTTTAAATCTCGTTCATGGCACTAACTACAATCACATTGAATTGCGTTATTGGTTTCGTAACTTATTGGTCGCGGGAAACGACTTATTTTCACTCTCCCAAGTCGTATTCACAAACCACCCAAAAGTGTGTTTGGCAACAGCTAGAGCTCTGTTGTGAGCGCCCCTGTTCCACGGAAAATGTCTGGCGATCCCTAGGATGTCTGGTCATCTCCTAGGCTATAAAAAACGTCCTGTTCAGGTGCCAGACACGATCAAATGATACGGATTTTTTATACGGTGGGCTCCCGGACTATGAGGAAGCCGCCCGCAAAATGTTTTTTCAATTTAGCCAACTCTACGAAAATTGCCTTTATATCAGGAATCAGAGGGGAGTAATCAAACTGATGGATAGGAGCAACAAAACAAATGATATGGGGGGGGGGATGATGAAAATACTATGAGGGGACTATAGTACGCGACAATAGAGCCTGTGAGATGGCGTCTGTGTGTGTGACTCCCCCTCACACTGGTGGGTGAGTGAAGGGGGTGGTGGCTCGTGGTCGAAAATATTTCCGTGGCACTCCTACAACAAAATTTCCTACAAACATTTTTTTCTGGGCAACTCGTACCACTGCGCTTGTTAAAATTGCGATAGCATAGCTTGTTTTGGAATTTTTTGCCGCATGTTAGGCGAAACGACAACCGGGGACGTTGCGGCCAGGCACAGCAGCTTTATTTAAAGTTGTTGGGATTAGACCCACCAGATGTTACAAGTTGGGACTAACAAGAAGGGCAAAAAAATTGTACAATTTTGGTCTCTCCCCATACACCTGCAAAATGAGTACGGGCGTCCTCGGACAGGCCGACGCTCTAAAAAGTAGAAAATGTCCGGGGAAAGAAGGACCTCTAGTCAACCTATGTATGCTCCTGACAAAACAATGATAGGAAAAGCATAAAATATTTCAAAAAGCGGGAGTCTAGATTTTTGGCGGGGCACTACGAAGGCGGACTCGTTTATACCGAGAGAAACTATTTTGCACTTATTACTTTTAAACCCCCCCCCCTTTATGGAAAACCCCGCACCATTGCCCCTCCGGATCTATAATTAGGACAGGACAGATCTATAATTAAACGATTCCCTCAAGGATAAGATGGCGACAACTTGTGAACGGTTCACACTTCTCCTAATTAATATAAAAAATTTCAGGCTAAAAGATGGCTCGAAGAAAGGGAGACTAAAATGTGGGAGACATATAATGCGTCCGTTCAAAACACTGTGCATGAAGTAGATGAAAGGACCGGAAAAGCATTAAGGTACTTATTTTGACGGCTCAGGTCACTAGCATGATTGAAAGTACGCGTTTTTTCCAGGGATCGGGATCGCATGACGAAAGAATACAACAAAATGTTAAGCGAAGATCAAAAATCTCGCAGGGCGTACGTCAACAACGTTGTGATGGCTAACAGCATATCACAAGATTTTTTTGACTATTTCAATAAAAGTACAAGATAAATACAAACAACACTTTTTGTAATAAACAAAAAATCACTAACACTCGTAACTAACAATCGCATTGCCAGCAATCGAGTCCTAATTATATTCTCCATAAAATTAACAATTAAATGGCGCAACATACGACATTATAATAAAGTAGGAACTAATGTCATAAAATGTATTCAAGAATTAAGACGCAAATGCACACAAGCTACCAGGCAAAAGTGTTTCGTTCCAAGCCAAACTCATTTAGCTTAAATATCACAATATATAATGAATGCTTTCGTAATCCTATTACGTTCTTTTTTTCTCGTTTTTAGCACCGAGAAAAAATCAACAGGCTGAAGATGAAATACGTACTTCGGTTAACGAAAGGCTTTGCTCATTTGTTCAATGAAACAGCTAAGCAAAACACTCATAATAACATAAAATGTTCAGTATACTTCTAGCCGTACCTGCCGGGTAAAAGTTTTTACGAAATCGTCCGAAAATCAACAAGTAATAAATTAAAATTGCATTATTACATTTACTACGCATTAAAACTTCCTTGCAATTTTTTTTTTCACCTATCCTTCAATTTGATTACCCCACTCTGATATAAATTAGCGATAGAGTCTGCGATGACTTTAGCGCTATCCCTTAAGTAACCACCACTTGTCAGCATTACAATCGGTATTTTTTCATCCATTGCTTTCCTGAATACTATTTCATCTCGTTTGATAACTCCCTAATGGTTTAAAAAAAATTAAACCAAAAGAGCAAAATTATGCTTAACCAAAATAGGAGAAAATCTACCTTCGGGCTGATCGAGAGTCTTCCCAATGAATCACCTTCAAGAACGTCTGTTCCAGCATTGTAAACTATTAAATCTGGATGAAAACATGTGAGGGATGAAGCGAGCGACCTGTAGGAAAACTTGCTTATTAAAAAAAAAATCAAAAACTTCAAATGAGGAGTTGCCGAACCGTTTAACTTTATCGAGATATTCACCGTCCTGCGTGTAGCATACAAGTTCAACTCTACAACTTATGGCTCGTTTGGCCTCCACATCATTCGGATATATCTCCTTATTGTAAACATCCAGTATGTAGACGTTATCATTTCCAAGGAAATCTCTGGCGTGACCGTTGCCCTGTTTAAAATATGAAATGTGTGAAAGAAGGCGGTCAAAAAAGGTATAAAGTCACTCAGGAAATTTACCTGATGAGCGTCCAAATCGACTATCATCACTTTTTTGCCACGGTCCGGGCAAAGTCCTAGAAAATGTTCGACAAGAAGAGTGATATCAGCGTATGGACAGAATCCACCGCCCTTGTCCTTGCTACAATGATGAAACCCACCACCGATGTTGATGGCCCAACCATTTTCCATGGCAAGCTGACCCGCGACAACACTTCCGTGCGTCTGATATCTAGAAGATGAAACTTTTTTTTTACCAAAAATGTAAAAATTATAATTTTCAGGAAAACTTTCAATCCCTAAAAAACCGGTCTTGGACTGTTTCAGTCCAACAAAAATTTAAATTTTTCGAATTGTTTGTACCTACATGTAAACTACGGGTCTCGGAATCACAAAGCTTCATAATACCTCATTGGCCTTAAATAGCACCTCTGAAGTAACAAATTCGGTAGGAAAACTAGAGACGATATTTCAGCAATAGCGGCAACGTTCCAACCCCACTGCAACATTTAAAAAAACACTGAAAAATGGTATTTTGAATGGATAGCGCTGTGAGAGAATCATCATCTTACTTTCAAGCTATTCAAGTATCTTCGAGTGTGTACCGTGAGCAGCTCTTCTTCGGTCGCCTCAGATGGGCAAACGACGTTTTCTTGACAGATGTCAAGTAATTTCTTGAGGTACTGAAGAAAAAGAATAAGGAAAACGTATGAATTATTACTTTGTTAAAACATCATATCTTACAGCAGCAGTATGGGCTTGGGGCCCACGTACAGCCAAAATAACGCACTATCGGCAAAAAAAAAACAATTCAAGCTGTTTGACTGCGAATGCTAATTGCCTCGCCTCCAGCAAATTTATTTGACAAACAGTTAAGGAGCTGCGTATATGATTCCTCGACCCCCTGCAATCAACAGCAATCCACAGCAATCTTGGATTTTAAGATCTCGTTTCTTGAATGAGCCAACAGCGCGATATTCCATTTTGAAGAAGCTGGTGACCCACCAAATTGGCAATCGTGTGGACATCGTTTATGTGGGGGAGCCATTTTCTCAATGCGATTGTTGTTGAACTTCAATTTCGCTTTCTTGTGCACTAAAAGGTCCCAAATCTTGCCATTTCACCTAAAGCATGTAAGGAATTTTCCTCATTCGTTGAAATTAAGCCCCAAAACTTGCATTTTCACTGAAATTGATACCCAAAGCTCGAATTTTCGAAGCAATAAGGACCCGAAAGTCGCATCGCCGCGGATGTTTGGCCCTAGGAACTTCCAATTTACTGTGTGGCTGAATATGTCACCACGAAAAAGACCCGACAACTTGCAATTTTGATTAAACTACGGTCTTGAACTTTCAATTTCGCATAAATAAACACTCGAAGACCCGAAACTTTTAGTTTCGCGGATTTTCAGCTAGGAATCTTGTAATTTTGTTCAAATTAGCACTCGATTATAAGCTAACTCACAAATATTTATCTCTAAATACTGTAATTACACGGTTATTCGTCAGGGTATGAGCGCAGACGGGTTTGCAGGGGGTACGGCATATAGGCCTCGCCGGCCTACGACGCGGTCCGTCGTGGCCGACTGGCCCCGATTCGGAGCCCACAAAAGCAATTGCACACTTGTAATTTCACAGATATTTAGCACTGAAACTTGCAATGTCTGCGAAATTAAGAGACGCAAAACTTGCAATTTTGCTGAAATTAATACCTGAAACTTCCAATTTGGTCCAATACAGCCTGAGAAGGGGCCGGCTAGCCTGGGTTCCGCCGCTAAAAAAATTGTCTCAAAACAGTAATTTTGCTTTATGACCCTAAACTTGCGTATTTCACCGAAATTAAGACCCTGTCAATTTCACGTATATTCAGTCAGGAAAATTGTAATTTCACTCAAATTAGGATCCCAACTTTGCAAACTAATTCAATTTTTAAAAATTACAAATGAATTAAAGTTCAAATTTGAGGTTATGGGCGCAGACCCCCGGATTTGTGAACACTAAAAACAAAACGCCTCGAAACTTGTAGTTTCATTGAAATTAAGACCTGGAACTTGCAATATCGGGAATATTCAGCTAGTAAACTTCAATTTCGCTGATGTTTGCTTTCAAAAATGTTGCAATTTTCCGGCTATTCGTCGGATGACTTTAGGTACTGTCGTGGCCGGCTAGCCCGGGTTCCACCGTCACTAAGAAAGACCCCCGAAATTCGAAATTTCGCATGAAATAAAAACCAGAAACTGGCGGAGATTTTTATTTCCGAGCGATGTGATTTCATAGCTATATATGTATTTGTCAGGCTTTGGGGGCTGTCGCGGGTCACGGGCTCTAAGAAGAAGAAAAAAAGCCCTTGTGATTTCGCGAAGGTTAAAACCAAAAACTTGCAAGTTGCAACTTTGCAAGATATTTAGATCCTAAACTTACAATTTCGCAGACACGACCCAAGAACAGCTCATGAGCGTTTTTCACGATTTAAGCCACAATTTAGCTATTTTTTCCCACTTTTAGCCATGATTAGCGTTTTTTACTTCCATGTTTCCGCGTAGGGAAAGAAAGAATTGTGTTCGTGGAAAAAATCGAGTCCTAGATGGCTTCATATTCGTGATACACAAAACGAAGGTTAAAAAAAAGTGGTTTTCTGTACGACGTCGGTCTGTCGCTTTTTTCCTGATAAATTACATGAAAATGAAAACCTGGCCATTTCATGATATGGAAAGTTCGAATTCAGCCTTTGTTTTGAGAAAAAATCATTTATCAGACACGTTCTCCCCCTACCGAAATGTCGTTTTCAGCCATACCTTCAAACAAGTGGTTCCAGAATTTTTTAACTACTTTTTTCGGATCCTTCACGCAAAACAACTGTAGCGCTGCCAGGAATAGGGCAATTTTTTGAGACAAAATCGCTGTTTTTTAGCACAATTAGCCCAGAAAATGATAAGAGTTTCTTCTTCCCGAGAGTTTCTTGTGCAAAATTTGGGCTCAATTGGTGCACTTTAAAGGACCGGCCCGCATACTTTTGTCGCCCGTCATCAGTTTTTGGCAGTTGGGCCTCAAAGTAAAGTAACATAACTTTTGGTGCAAGGGCAATCAATCATTGTGTGGTCGTTGTAGCTATTGGTGTGAGAGTTCTATGTGGTGAATTTGGGCTCAATTGGCGCACTTCAAAGGGCCGGCCAGCAACTTTTTTTTTTGTATGAAAATTAGTTTTTTGGTTTTTATAAGGACGAAATGTTCAGCTTTAATGTTAATCAGCAGGTTTGAAGGGGCAAATTGACGATGTACGATTGTAGCTGATTTCGTACAAAGATGAGTTGAAGATGGGTTACTTTATTTTGATTCAAAACAGACGACTCACTAATGAAAGCTACTGATTTGAAGCCGTTTGAGCAAATATTCAGCTTGAGTGACAATGGGTAGCTGCCCATGGCCCTTCCCCCTCCTGGCAGCACCCTTCGGGGGCCCTGCGATTTCCCGCCTAGGGGCCCCGAGGGCACAAGAAACGGTCCTGCCTCTCCCCTCACGCCTCATTAACCTTTAACGGGACCTCAGATTCTCCACTAGCCCTGGTCTGATAATTTTTCTTGGAATAGGGTCAAGAAAGGCGGGAAAGTGGTCATCGGAAATTGCTGAACTTACAGCTTTTTTCCTACGACCGTTCCTTTTCCCCCACCTCTCACTTGTTATCAGTTTCTTCCTTCCTCCGTCGTAATCGTAAACTCATGGTTTAAGCTGTCAAGCGAATGGTACAGGATCAGGAACAGGTACATTTAAGTTTGCCTGTCGTCCCTAGAGAATGTGTTGGTGCGAAGACATTTTTCTGATGCCAGGATGTCAAAGAGATGGACTACTATCAATCAAGGCGCAGTCCAGGGTAATGTATGTCTAGCTATCTAACTATCACTAATTAATTCAGCCCTTACACCTCTGCCATTACATGATGTTTTAACGCTATTTGAGCCTCAAACCGTTGAAAAAGTGCGGATGACCCTAACATTGAAACTTCGAGTCATTCCAGTTCTTTAATCCCTAGCCGAATCAGCCAAAATGTTTTTTTTTTTAATAGGGTTTTCAGCCACTGCCTTCCGTTAAGCAGTGAAACGCAATAAGCTGGTATTCACCTACATTCAGCATTCTTTTTAACCGCTTGAAGTCCCAACAAGTTACATATAGAGCCTACTAAGGCTAAAGAAAACATAGTCACCTCGAAAACGTTGCCCCATTTTCGAGCGTCGAACGGATGCATTTTCTCAAGTCCCATAAATCGAACGTTGTATTTGTGGCTGTACACTATAGGCCAGACTTTCTTTTCACTGCTTGCCCTGAGAACAAACATTTTATTGAATTAGAGACAGTTCAATAAGGGTGAATAGGGCTACATACATGGCTTGAATAATGAGCCTCGGACTGCGCGGCAGGCCGTTATAATTCAATTTAAAAATCTCAGGTATTTTTCATTTGGGGTTGGTAGAGAGAAAGATAAGGGTGAAGCTCTTGGAAGAGTAAACAATCAACGCTCTGATAAGGCGAGGTCCGACTGAGATTTTAAGGGTCATTAGTCTGTGACGTATGCCCCGCTATCAGAAATTGTAAAGTTGAGGGATTAAGATAAATGTTTTGCATTTTAGTCTTCATTTACGGGCATCATGCGATTAAGAAGCAATAAATAATTGGAATTTATTGCCGTGGGGAAGGGGGGATGGTCCAAAACTTGAATTATTTCAACCATTTTCTTGAGCATACAACAGTAGACTCGTTGGGTACGCGGTTCATTACATTGCATTAGGGTTTTTGAGCTAGTTGCATTTATTGGTCCGGTGGGGGGGGGGGGTGAAAACACACCCACACATTCGATGAAAACAGATAGCTCAACCCAAGGCCTTGGACAGGGGGTGGCATGGTTTGTTTTTGGCGTAATCCACACTGATTTACGTTTCAGTGCGTCAAAAATATATCACACTGCAATTCTCCGAAGAAAGCTTTCAACAGTCCTGATTCTCACGATGAGTACTCCCGTCTAGGCACCCATGACCATCCTCTACACATACTTTTACAAGCTTTTGGTCCTAGCCCACCATGTTTGGCTATCAGCTGTCAGGCTCCACAGTTCCTAAACACCCCGTCTCTGACTCCCTTGCGGGAGATGATTTTTTGAATAATGAACCCCATAAATTAAATTTTCGAGCATTATCCAGTCTTACGACTTGGTACACCGCCTTTCCACCTAGTCGTCAGTTTCAATTCATGAGTCATTGAAAATGAGGTGGAATCACGGGCCTGTGGAGCACACGCTAATAATTACCACATCTCGTATCAAATAAACGGATAACTTAATTTTGACCACCTAATCTCTTAGCGATGATCCTACAAGTTTTGCCAGCACCTGACCTCCAAGGTCCTTAGCGATTTCATTCTATTCAAAACTGAATGGTAAGCAAATTCTTTCGCTTTCCCCTCCAAGATGCCTGAGCCGGTCTCTATAAGAGTCAAACTTTTTTTTCTTTTTTTTTTTCAGGGCCAAATTCATTGCAATTAAGGGACGGCAATAATGGAACTGTACGACTCAAATTGCGGCCTGAAACGCAGCGCTTACTTCAGGCTTAGCTTTCGAACGTTGTCAGTTTTCACGGTTCTTCTTCCTCTTGTGGCTCTTGTTCTGTGCTTCCTTACCGCGTACACGTTTCAACAGAGTGAGATACACGAGACTCACTGCCAGGTGGGTAATCACTAAGCAAATAATATAGTTTTTTCGATCGCGTGCTGACGTATTGTTTACTCGTAAAACTCTTATATAATTGCTTGGGTCCCTTATTTGAAATGAAGTGCCTGTTCCAGCTGTAGCTAATTTTCTTCGCGGTCATTGAATTCGTTTTATTGATTCGGAAACAATGACAATATTATTTGAACGATAGTTTAACCGAGCGTGAGAAAGTTGAATGAAAAATCGCCCCCAGGAACTGACTCATCGGCTCCTCTAGTGACAATGTAACCTCAGAGACATTTTCCAGGACCCAAAACTGAACCCTTTTTTAAGCCCTAGTAACTTCAATGCACAACCGTCTTTCTACATGTATTTTGCCATTGTGTCAATAGTCTCCGTAACGGCTTATGAAACGGAAATCTGTCCACAGAAGCTCAAAACATTTAGCCTACAGCCCAGAAAACTCACATCTAGGCTGGTGGTGAGTAGTTTGACTGCGTGGATTAAGTTTTCGGCCCATAAAATTGAAATTGATCCTCTTGAGCTATGATTTTGTTAGATACTCGGTCAAAAATTGGTAGGTAACCCTCTAAAGTCTGCAGCAGGAAATTGTGGGTGCGGAAACAGGCTCTTCAACTGGTATTTGGGACCTGAATTTCATGAAGCCGCATTCTGATGACAAGCTGTGTTATCAAGGGGAGGCTGAACCCAGAGGGCCGACCTTGTCTTTCTGGCCGCCTCTGTACTTAGTCCCGGCCAAAGACCCTATAAAAGGAGTAGTCAGCGTCTACAATGGTATGTTTTGCCTTGTCGTTGGTTATAGAAGATTTTTCTCGACCCCAGAGTGCCCTATCGAGGGCCTTGTGCGTGGTTCTTGAAAAAATGCCGCGTCTGGAATATATGAAAAGCGCTAATGCACGGTATCTATTAAAAATTGAGAAAATATTCTCATTTGACGTGAAAATTGAGAAAAATACGCCAATTGGTGGAATTTGGATACGTGGCGGGTATAATTGAGAGAATTGCCATTATTTGCCATTGTGAAAGTTATGGCTCACTGCTTTAACTGGGAAGCAGTAAGAGTGTACTAATTCGTGGCTTCTGGAGGTAACATCATGGCTAAAGTAGAGAAAATCGCTAATCCCCACCCGGCCGTTTTTAGGGGTAGTACGCGGCCAAAAGTTCAGAAAAAGCACTTATTCATGGCTAAAAGTGAAGGAAATCGCTAAATTGCGGCTAAAATTGTGGAATGCGCTGATTAGCGCCTGCAATTGAGGAAGCCCGGCTGCTCAAGTGCATCTAAAATTGAGAAAATAGAAAACGAAAATTCGTGGTTTCCACTTAAAACATTTAAAAATCGTTGATTCACAGTTACAATTGAGAAATCGCGAATAAGTTTTTTGTTTTTTTTCAACTGTCGTTCATTCTGTTTAGGTCTTGACTAAAATTGAGACAAAAAGCTGACTCCCGGCTCCTAGAAATGAGAAAACGCCAATTCGTGGTTTTTGGAGGCAGATTCGTTGGTGAAAGCAGTGAGAAAAAGTGCTAATTCACCGCTATATAAGTGAAAAAAATCGAAAATTCGCCGCTAAAATTGAAAAAATGCGCTAATTCGTGAGTCAAGTGAGACCAAGCGCCAACTCGCGGCTAAAAATTCAGAAAATGCTCACAGCTACAATTGTGAAAAGAGAAAATGCCGATTAATGGTTTCTGAAGGCTAGTTCCTTGCTGACTTCCACACTTTGGTGTGTGGGAGGATGGAGCGTATTTGCGTGGAGCAGTGGCCGGTTGTGGGATGCAATCCGCCATGACATTGCCAAGACCCAGCTCATTGTAGTTTTTACGCCTCCTCCCACCCACACAGTCTTCACTGCTATGACAGCTCTTGGGGTTCCCTGGTCTGCAATGGACCATTTTGTACGGTTTTAGTGCTCGGAGGCCTCAAGCAGCGATTTCTTTCACGGAGCACCTGGCAACTATGGGTTGTTGAAGATATGTGTAGTGAATAGTACCAGTGGTGCGCAAAAGGCGGTATATTTTTCTCTACTGTGCTACTGTGTGAAAAATAAATACAAGCCTCATTAATCTGATGCCCCATTACAAGTGATGCCCCACCGACTATATCCTATCTCCTTTTGGGTCTTCAGCACCTGAGCCAAGGTTCTCGCTGGCATCGGCCGTGCCGAACCTCTCTGGCTTGATTCGCGGGGGACAGACAGAGATCCAGAAGTGGGAATCTTAGTAATAGAGGTGCCTCCGCTATCAAGGAGTTCAAGGTTCATACCTGAGCCTCCCCCCCTCTGGCCCGGGCTCCACCTTCAGCAACGTCCATGATTTTATTTACCACGTTTATTTCAGGTCTACAATGTGATACCATCGATAAGCGCCATCACTGGAATCAGCCCCGAAAGATATTTATGGAGGATTTCAATCGCTCTTCATTTGGGACCGCGATTCCTCATCGCTTCGGTATATCACAGCTATTATTCTTCGCGAGTTAAAGTCATTACCTCGGTCGAAGAGCAGGGCAAATTCGCGAAATTGATCTCAGTTACCTACTGGCTGAACGTGGTCGAAATATCCGCGCTTACGGGTGTCACCTACATTTCAAATAGGGATAACTATCGTAAGAATTGAAGTGAAACAAAAATAGCATACGATGGATTAATTAAAACCTTTCTTTTCAGCCGTTCATGAAAAAATTTTCATTGCTTTCATGGTTAGCTCGCTAGTTTATATGCTTTTGTCGTTAATAGTCTTCAGAAGGATTCACGAGACTATGACAAAAGCCCAACTCTTGTCATACAACATCAAAAGAATTTTCTTTGTTACCTCAATCGTCTGCACCGCGGGCCTTGTGATATTTTTCATGAAGCACCGACTGTTCTGCCATGATCTTGGTAAGAAATTGTTAAAATGATCAACGAACCCTCTTAATTTTTGATTTATTTTTTTCAGCGTTCACCTGGTTCGCTTTGTGCGAGTATCTGATCGCAACGGCAAACATGGGGTACCATATTACCGTATGTTTGGACTTTCCTGAGGATTATATGGTGATAGCGCCTTTATATTCCCAGTCAAAAAATGAAAAAATGGATTAACCAACACACCCGAAATGGTATATTCATAATATTTATGAGTTTGTGCGTATTAATATAAGTCGCTGTGTTTTGTACTTACGCTCCGCGGTAACCGTTTTTTTTTTTTTTTTCTTTTTTTTTTTTTTCTTTCTTTCTTTTTTTCTTTCTTGAAGAACCTCCCAACTTGAATCTCCTGAGTACTGAGAGCACTTTTTAATAACTTGTGATTTCTCAATTAGAAATCATAGACGTGCCTTTATTTAGCCCATCTAAACTTGTTTTAAATTACAAGAAGCAAACCAGCTGCGTAGTAGCAAGAATTTATAGTGCGAGAGTACTTTTTTAATTTAAAAGTCGATGGTGTGCGTGTTGAGCTAGACGCATTTTCTCCCATTGTCATTACGATAGTTTCGTTTCAACAGATCCTAGCAAAATGGTGCTTGGTCTAGCCTGTTCTTGGGTGCTGTCCTAAACTTTCATCTCGGATATAAAAAAAAAACTTTCCCTTCGAGCAATTTTAAATTTAAATTCCGTCCTAGAGAAAAAAAATACCAACTGCAACTGTTTTTACTATGACCAGAGTCACAATGATCTCTCTCGTTCGGCCAGCCCAATTTGCTGCTCGGACGAACAAAAAGAAAAAATGAAAACCACTTTGAATTTAAACACTACCAGTTTTAAAATTCTTCATGGAAACTTGCTTGCGCAAAGTATGAAACCTCTAGGCTAGACTAGGACCATCCTGTGTCTCCTACTTTATTTGTAAGGTAGAGAAGTAATCTCATCTTTAAGAGCACCATTAGGTTTTCCCAAGTCTAGCTCTTGAAAAATAAGTCAAAAATTGTATTACTAGGCTAAATTGAATAAATTATAGGTAACCTGGGAGGGAGGGGGGCGTTCCTGTTGCTGGCAACGGATAGCTTTCTTAAGTTGTCCCTTTTCGTACATATCTTGAAGCTTGAAACGTGGTATTTTCGGGATCAAATTACATTGAAAACCTAGAAAAACACCTCGATTTTTACTTCCATACTTTGTTTTGAGTTTTGATAGCGACAGTGCCATTTTTTTTAGAGCTTCCTCTTTCTTGTGAATCTTCCGGTTGTGATTTTACCGATTTATGATGTGATAAACTACTCATTACTGATGTTCGTATCGATACCTGTGGTAGTAAACTTTCGAATGTGAATGCAAAATTTATTATTTATTTTTATTTTTTGAAGAACAACATTCTTAATATCATTTTGCTCAAATGTGAAATTTAATGTCGTTATTTTTTGTTTTTAAGAAAAAGGTGCCTTTGTTACGGCATGTGCTAACAAATTTGAGAGAAGTGTTCCTTGTTTTTCTAATAGGCATTTTCCAAAAAGTGGTTTATAGTACATTTTAAATGAAGGTAAGTGAGGAACGTATGCTAGTCACTCCGAGTAGTATGTTTACCTGGGGTATACATATGAATACAAGTAATTGGGAGCAAGTTTGTTTTATAGTTCCTTTATTGTATTTTTGCAAGTATTTTCTGTGACGTTAAATATATTTTTTGATTATTTAAGAGATCTATAAAAGGATTTAAAAATGTACGAAACGTTCATCTAGGGAAAAGATGAATAGCTAAAGCACAAAAATGAAATAGTTTTAAATAAATTTCAATAAAAAATTTATATTTTAAAATGCCCCCAAGCATTGCTTTGTGTAACTTAGGCCTAAGCCCTTAGGCTAGCCTTCGAACTATGAGAAAGGGGGAAACCTATCTAGTTTCCTAACTCTTCACTCAGCCTTCTTTAAAATGAGATATTTCTGCCCATTGAGACACGCAATATTTTATGGACAAAACCTCCAGAAAACAATCTGATTGGTCCAGGGGAAAGGATGCCCCCTTCCCAATCATACCGAAGTTACCTCAAAATAACCGGTTACGCCCATTCGATGATGAATTCTGGTTACGTCGCTGTAGTGAGACGCAACTACGTTAGCTATATTTGAAATTCAACAATTTTTAAAAGTAATCGACAGCAGACAGAGATTAAAATGATTGGCACTGAATGTTCTTGGGAGAGCAGCCCCCCCCCCCCAAATGATTGGCACTGAATGTTCTTGGGAGAGCAGCCCCCCCCCCCCAAACCATTCCACAAGGAAAGGAAGAGTTCTGATAAGGTAGGCAATAAACTGCAACACTGAATGGGATGTGCAATATCCCGATATTGCATATACATACATTGTTTTTGACGCCACGTAACCTTAATATTCAAAATCGAATCAGTTCATGATGCGAAAATTCTTCCTTGAGACAAACTATTCACTTCCATGAGCATAATTACCAGTCTTCTCGGTGAATAGCACGTATTTACTAAGAGTATGGTTGCCACTTTCACAAAAATGGGGTCTCTTTTGCAAAAATATCATCAAAGCCACCTCCCAAGTTCCATTGAGAGGTGGTCGTCTTCTCACATTTTAGGATCATTTTCTTGAAGTTTATTGGGCTTGAGCCAGACGTGGTTTTATGGTTGTCAGATAAATGCTGCAGGTTTCGGACATGAACGCACCTAAGTGGTCGAGTATAGCCGAGACACAAAGATTAAATGTCACATTTTTTACACGAAAAAAGTCAAAACATTTCAAGCACATTATCAGGCCACAAAAATTAGTAAACTCCAAGAGGCGACGGAAGTATAACTGACCAAGGGGAGCGAAGTTACAGCAGTTCCCCGTCGAAGTTACACTTCGAATACATCTCCAAATACCTTGGCCCGCTCAGCATTTCTTCCAATGATTTCTTTCATAACTTCACTCAAATTCAAAGATTTGGCTTTGTTTTTGTGAATGTGCTTGTAGAGAGAGAGAGAGTGTGTGTGTGAGTGAGTGAGGTAGTAGTGTTCCGATTCCAATTCTGATCCCCGTATGGATACGGCTGAGGATGTCCGCGACGGTCTTACGATCAGTCGGACGAAAATTCAAGGTGAAACTCCTTGCACACTTCACTTCACAATGGGTAATTTTATTTATTGAAGTAGGTAGGTACTTTGACTTCATTTTTATCTCTTGATCAAGCACGGGAAAATCTTAGTTTTTGAACGTGAAAAAAGGTCACCTTCTTGGCGTAATTAATTACTATTTAGTGAATTAGGAACTTGCACTACTTTTTTCATTATTTTATTCGATTGATATACTTGGATTTTAAGCGAAAATGACGACTATTTTCAAAGAAAATCATTATTGAGACGACATTTTTTGAAGTTGAGCCCTACTTAAAACGCCCTTTGGATTTTTTTTTTACTTATGGCAGAAAACGTGACGTAATGTTAAGTGAACGGTCTTCAACAGAGGCGTAGGTAGGAATTTGTCCTGGGGAGGGATCAGATAGAAATCATGTAAGGGTGATTTTAGTCATCATTCCACCCAGCCAGCACACTCTTGAACCTGGACATGTTGCTGTCCTCATCATAGCCTCAATCTCTCAGTTAAGGGCGATTTTTGGACTCTACCCCCAAATTAGCTCTTTTCTCAATTTTGGACGAGTGTATCGTTCTTCTTAATTTCAGCCGCAGATTAGCGGTTTTGCCCCACCCCCTCCCATAGCCATGAATTTGCGCATTTTCTCAACTTTAGCAGCAAAGTATCGTTCCTATCCCGTGAGCGATGTTTCTTAATTATCCACGAGCTTTGGCGTTTTCCTCAATTTTAGCAGCATATTACCGATTTTTTAAATTTTTTTACCAGGAGATTAGCACTTTTCTCAGTTTTACCTGGAAATTAACGTTTTTCTTAAGTGTTTTCCTCAATATTAGCCGCAAAATAGGGGGACTTTTCACGAATTAGGATTTTTTGGTTTCTTCACTTATTGCCATAAATTGGCGCTTTTTTTCCATTTCAGCCTGAAAAGTTGCCTTCAGAATCCGCAAATTGGCATATATTCAGTTTTTGGCGCAAATTAGAATTTTTCTCAATTTCAACCGCGAATTAGCGCTTTTTTAAAATTGTAGCGGCGACGCGTCGTAGCGTTTCAAACCTGTGAATTAGCGAATTTTCTCAATTTCAGTCACAAATTGGCGTTTGGCGCAATTTTAGCTGTAAATTGGCGATTTTTTCCATTTTTAGCTGCGAATTAGCAATTTTTCAATATTTAGGCTTAAAATTAACCTTTCTCTTAATTTTGACCAGGCCAATTATTTTATTTTCTAAATATTACCCGGAAATTAGCGGTTTTTCACATTTTACCACCGCATTAGCAATTTTATATTACTTTTATAGGTATAGATTATTGCTTCTTTTCAGTTCTAGCCGTAAATTAGCGTATTTTTTAACATTACACTATAGCCATGCATGAATTTACCATTTTTTCTGAATTTTAGCCACAAAAATGCCTTCAGAAGGTGCAAATTTAAATTATATACGTAAATTTTTTCCAAACCTTTTTCAAACCAAAAAAATTACATCTATCCATCCATTTCTGTCAAAAAATCATCATTTTTAAATTATGAATTTCACGACCCATTCGTGAATTAGTGATATATCTCAAATTTAGCTGCGAATTTTCGCTTTTTCTAAATTTTAGCAGCGTGGTAGCGTTTCCAACCCGTGCGTTACCTATACCGAGGTTTGTCAATTTTTACAAGAATTGGCGTTTGACTCAGTTTAAGCTGCACATTATTTCCTCAATTTGAACTGAAAATTAACGTTTTTCTTAATTTTAGCTGCGCTAATTGGTGACTTTTTTCTATTTTTGCCGCGAATTAGTGATTTTCTTCATTTTATATCCGCGAATTAACGTTTTTCCACAACTTTATATCAGCAAATTGCAAATTATCGATTTTTCCCAATTTCAGCTGTGAAATTGCGTTTTCTGCTGATTTTGCGGCCATTCAGCATTCTATTCCTTTTTTTATACGCGAATGGGCGATTTTATGCCATTTCAGTTGTGAATTTGCCATATGTGTCCAATTTTAACCTGAAAGCGTCTTTATTTGTCAATATTATAGCGTGTTTTCTCAACTTTAACCGCGGGGTTTGCCCAAATACAACACTTTTGCGTTGGTTTCCACAATTTATTCGTAGAATGGCCTCCATGTACCGCGAATCAGCGATTTTTTTGTTAATTTTAGTCTGGAAGTTGCATCGCGAGACCACGAATCAGCACTTTTTAGCAGCTATAGCCACGAATATTACAGATTTTTGTCTGATAGAGGGTCCGGGGTGAACCCCCTTCCCCTGTACCTCGGTACACTACTGCGTTGGGTCTGAAGTCCAAGGAAAAAAAGCTGGACGTACTCGGACCTTTTCGGGCTGCTTCAAGTCCAGAAAATCTGCAAAATCTAACTTCAACGTGAAACGCTCATTTTTGGAGATTTCATGGGACTCTTCGTTATGGTACTAATGCTCCTTCGCTCGTATACTTGTAGCTTGGGGGGGGGGATCTATCCCCCATATCCCCCCCGTACCTACGCCCCTGGTCTTCAAGTTCTTTTGGTCATATGTTCAAAGCTCTTCTTACCCTCTTTGTGAAACTCTGGTATTTTCGTTTCAAATTATTCCTACAAAAACTTCCAACCGAGTGGACACGACATGATTCGTTTCAAATTATTCCTAAAAAAAACTTCCAAACGAGTGAACACGATTCTTCAATAAACAAAATGATAGCAATAAAACTCCTCAAGCCAACGCATCACTGCGGAAGAACTGGACGATTTGACGTCGTAAAAAAAATAAATGAACTCCGTTTTCATGCTCTTTGGGGTTCAAAACTTTTGAGGAAAAATGTTTCAGGTGCAACTTTCAGACCCGTGCAAGTTCCTAATTACTCGCTGAAAATTACTCGCGCCCCCTGATCCCCCGGTTCCACCGCCATTGATTTACTCCAAACGCGCGTTCTTGTCTTAACTGTAGCAGCGAATCAACGTATTTTCATAATTTTAGCCGAAAATTGGCGCTTTTTCCTAGTTTTAGCTGCTATTTATTGAATTATGGTCATGAATTAGTCCTCTTTTTTCATCTTCAACCACGCAGAAACCGCGAATCGGCGTTTTATCGTTTTTTGGGTAGGATTCCCCCGCCACTGCTGGCATTTCGGTCCACCGCCATTTCAAATTTGTTCCCTCGCATAACATGCGAAATTCGAAATTGTTTAGTCCTCTATTTAGAGCACGTTCGAATGTAATGACTGGTACTGATGTATCATGTCAATATCATTCCAAAAATTCGAGAAGAAAACGTGTAATTTGAGTGATCATTGATTCGGCTCATTTATTTTAATTAGCGGTTGGTACAAATTGACTACCCACCGATTTCAAAGCGATCCACAAGGTCATGACGTGAAGAAGCCAGTACATAAGTAAATCACATATTTTGTGTTCGGGCAACGCGAATGAAAAACAATGAATCACGGATTTCGAGGTCTCTTACGGAGAAAGATTCATGAAAAGAAATGACAGAATAATGACGTTTGAGTAGCTTTCTTCATCTAGAAGAAATAAGTCGTTTAAATGTCGCTGTAGTTTTTTAATGCCGTGATTAAATGCGCATTTCTCCCCCCCCCCCCTATATTCGGGTGTATACAAATTAGCGTGACTTTATAAAACATTTTAGGCTAGAATGCTCTATTTACATTTGCCATTCCAAACCATGAGGGGATCTGTGAGTAAGGCAGACAAAAGGAGAGGTTTTAAAACGTCGTCTAATTGAATTCAATAGTTGTTTCAGACTCTGTTCTTAGTAACTGCAATGCACGTAATTTCCGTCGACTGCTGTGACAAAGAGTGGATGCGAACTATACTGATGTCAGTCTGCTCGTACGCTAAAAGGTCTTCGGGGTTGTTTTCGTCTGAGAATGAAACGGAAGCGTCTAAACACTGGGAGGAAGGGCTAGAAAAGGAGTTGAACTATATCTTCCAAGGTGAGTTGTGCGGAGCAGGAGAAATCAAGGGCATTTAAGTTAACGTACGAATCATTTTTTCAGATTGGGAAAATAAAAAAAATCACCTTCATATGTTCAAGGTACGGAAGTTTGAATGTTTTAACGATCGGGGGGAAAAGTGTTTTATTTAAACTATTAATTGCAGATAACGGGGACTGTCCCTACGGCGCCAACAAAAAACACCTCTCAGGTTTGTCAACAATTTCACTTTTCAGAACGTGAGGACAGATAAATAGATGTTCAAGCAGGCAATTTACGCCCGCATGACTTAATTATCTGGGTCTTTCCTTCGGTCTGTGGAAAAACCTCATGTTTTACTCGGTCGATTAACGACAATTAATGCTAAAGGTTGGCCGTTCCATGCGTCCCTCTCATCGGAAAGGTTTTTCGTGGAAGAAGTTGAGGAAGTACAACGAGAGCGGAGAGCCATTGCGAACAATCTGATAAAAGCGTGTTGCGTCTCCGTGTGTACATTTGAGGATGTGAGAGGCATTTGTGGCAAAAAGTGACACGGCCCAATAGGTTTGAGGATTTAATTATTAAAGCACTGTCGAAAATACCAAAAGACGCTGTTTTAAGATAATGTAATGATCTAAAGACTGGAATCGCAGGATTTCTTTTTCCTTTGTGTCTTAACTTATTTCTATTATTTGTAATAAAATGGTCAAAATTCGAATCAAAAAATAAATTTTTTGTATCACCAAGGCTTTATTTCCCCAGGAAAAGTCAAAATGGAGTCGAATCGGAGCTCCACACGATCTCCCAAACCACTTGAACGCTCAAAAACCATCTAGGAATATCATTTAAACCCTAGTCCGAACCACTTTTCGGCATAAACTCCTCCGGAGCCTAGCTCCCAGCACATCCTATTCTCATGATCAGTGGGGGGCCAAAACCTGTCTAGAACGATGATTTTGTCTCCTCCCCCCCGCTGTGTTTCGAGCAAATTTTTGAACTTTTGTACCAGGAAAATATGATTGACTCGGAGCACGGACGCAAAGAAGATTTTGCCGTGCATTGGTTAGATGTAGGATGTAGTGTGAATGAAATTGACTCGAATGAAATAGTGTGAATGAAACCATAACTTCCAGCCTCCCTCATTCTATCTCCTAATCATTCAGGATCAATGTCAAAAATAACGACGATTGTTCCCCTTTTCCCCCGTGTTTTTTGCTAATTTTTGAACTTTCGTATTATAGGAGAAGAGGATGTGGTCGGAACTTGTCCTCGGAGGAGTTCTTGGTCTATCTAAAGTGGTTAGGCGTTATTGAATGAAATACATTTTTCATTATGGTTATAGAGCGCTTTAAAGCGACGTTCACACTGAACTAGCATGCAGCGTGGCACTTGCTATGCGACAAGCTACATCGTGCCATCGGAAGACCTGTCCGCTACAATGAGGAAGTTTCATGAGTCAGAACTTATTCATAAATTTATTTTTTAAGGTTTATTTATGCTAAAATAGAGCATAAATCGTGATCCGTTCGTAAAATAATCCAACAGTTGATAAATACGCGATTTTTGAAGTTTTAGGTCATTTCAAACACGCCAGCTAGCATGTTTGCGTCATAGGCGCTTTCCGAAAAAAGTCACCTGTAATGTAGCTGTCGAAGAGCGGTTTGTTGTGTTTCTTTGCCTTATTTTCTACTAGAGCTCTCCAATAATACAATAGTGGAGGATAAACAGATGAGCTATTTAGAGGCATGAAAAGGACAGAGAATACAACGACGATTACGTTGCGGAAAATGTTCGTTTTGGCGGAATTTCAAAAAAGCCAACTTCTGTTGAGAAAAAAAAAATGTTTCTGAAGGGTTTAAAATTTTTATTTATTTATTTACGTGGAAGGATTGATGTGCCTAATCGAAAAAAAAATTTTTTGGAAAACGTGAAACTTCCTCATTGAATGAGCGCGTTCATCACTGGTGTGACGCATGGCATTTGCCATGAGACACGTGCAACTATAGTCTATCCACTGAGTGATGGACTCTCGAACGAGTTGCTTTATTTCTATAGTTCGATTTTTTCACTCCCACCAAAAGTATTAAAGAACTCAACAAAAAAACTTACTACGGGCACCATGGATACGTATAGACGCTACACAGTGATCATATGTTCCAAAATTATTCCCGGTGCGTTATTTTTAGGAGAAGGGGCAAAGGGGAAGCTCATTACACCAAATTCAAGGGTGGGCGAGAGTCCATCCGTAAGTGGACAGACTATAGAAGACCGGATAGTTGGTCTTTTGTAGCGTGTCATGCGATACTACATGGGTGAGTATTCCGACTCGAGGCGAGGCGGCTTTTGCATTCTCGCCTCATTTTTCCCCCCGTGTCATCTTTTTTGTTCACTTAACCATTTCGAACATAGAAATTGTAATTTTAAAGAAAAGTTTAAACTTTTCTGGATGATGGATTAACTCCTTGGGTAGGATAGGAGGACTGTTTTCTCGACGTTCCGCCTATAAGGAGGAGGTAGCCACGTTCTTCTTTTTTATTCATCCCCGGGCCCGGGCGCCTAATCACACCAATCAACGAGATAACGTCGTCATCAGACGAATTAGATCCTCGGTGTATGAATCACCCTCGCCAAGTGAAAACGAACTGAGTACGTAAATACAAAAACTTGAGTTGCGTCGGTAGGAGGAGAGAAGACATGAAGCGCACCTGCCATTTCAGTGTGAACGCAGGTATTATGACATGTGGCATGCTGCATGTGGCTTTTGCCATGCCACATGCAGCGTGCTAAAGTCACATGCAGCATGCTAGTTCAGTGTGAATGACGCCTAAATAGGCCCAAAATGCTTTCGGAGGTGTTGTCGGGCGCCCCCCAGAAACGCAGGTCCCCCAATCTCATCATTCTCCTACTACTTCGGGTTCAAAACTTAGTCAAAAACGATTTTTTGCCCCTTTGCGAACAGAGCTCAGCACCACCGTAGCAGTTTTGCCCCTCGCTGTTGACTATCAGCCCCCCCCCCTTCGAAAGTAGCAACCCAGCGATTTTGAAGCCCCAAAAACGTTTGAAATTTTGTCCTAAAAGTGCCCATGGATGCTAAACCCTAGTAAATTGTACATTTACAGGCTCCCCTGACACATGGAGACAAAGGCGAAGGGCCTCCTTCCATCCCTCTCATTGCTATACCGCATCTGCCGCATTCAGAGTGGTCGATTCGCTTCGCCATAGAATCCGTTATGGAGGAATTTCCGATGTTTTTTTTAAAAATATTTTTCCCTTCGATAGAGAACGTTAAAAAATGGTCTAGACAAAAAAAGCTGACGTTTTTTAATCCCTTAAACGAATTAAAACAGTTTTGATAGGACATAGGCCGGAGGGGTAAGTGACTAGTGACTTGATTCTGCCGGTCGGCAGCCCAGGGTAAGAGCAGAACGCGGAGGTCGGAGGCTCGTTTGAGGGTGAGGGTCGATAGCGTCACTACACCATCGAGGGCAATTCATCCGGCCTCTTACCAGAGCTACTCAGAACGCTAACGCTTAGTAGCTTCGGGTTCTTCTGAGCACTAAAAACTAAACACTAAACTAGGTCCTGAACGCTGTGAGTGTGAGAATAAGACTTGCTGTATCCTGCTATAATGTACTACTTAAAGGCCGGATTATATGCAAATGCAAATTTTGCATATGCAATTGCATATTTAGATGATTTTTCCTAATGTTTCTTCTATTATGATGCATATTTCGGCACTTTTTTCTTGGAAAATACGGGAATATGCAAGAAAAAGAAAGGAAAGTAGCTCTAAAAAATATGTATATTCTCAAGTCAATAAGCCCAGGAAGGGGAAGCTCGCTCTCTCTCAACTCAATGGTAGGGACGGCCACTTCGGCGCAATCAAAAGCGTGTTCATGGATTTATAGATGGCAGATTCGGCCCAGAACTTTTCTCCCCGGCTAGAGAACCTGTAAACTAAGTGAATTCACCTCCTTTTTGGGCTATAGATAGGGCTGGGCTTCTCGACAGTAATTCCACCTCTATTCGCATACAATTTTATCAATATTCTTACCCCAAGATGGACGATGCGTTCACTGCAACTAGGCAATTATACAGTTGCCCTACCCTGGCGTCTGTTTGGCTCCAAATCCAAGTGCATATTTTCTACTTTTCAGTGCATATTTCCTAATTTTCGATTCATATTTCGAGGAATAATGTGCATATTTGCATGCATATATTCATCGTTTTTATTTGCACATAATCCGGTCTCTCTACTACTATACCATCTAGTTCAAAGTTAAGAATCAGCCTTTCTCACCCCGTCCTTGTGAAAGCCTTGCGTTTCTTCCACTTTTATAGGAACGACAGAAAAAAGGTTTTTATTTTAAAAACCACAATTGAACTGTATTTAAAATTGCTTGCGCAAGCATTTTTGTAGAGCGGTCTCTCATCTCAAGAAAAAACGTGAGCAAAAACAAGTTGAGGGCAACCCAATCCCCAAATGCCCAATCAGGAATGAGGATGCATGGATGAGCTAGCGACCGCGACCAGGGCCGAAACTAGGGAGGGGCAAAGGGGCACGTGCTCCCGGCGGCAACTTTGGGGGGGGGGCAATTTTTTTTTTTTTTTTTGCTTAGTAAATATTATAGGAATGTAGCTTTGCCAACGGTTCAACAGTTGAATTACTGTATTAGTAACCACAGTAATACAGAGTGCAGGCTACGGGAATGTGGAAGTAAAACGATAATTCGTGGCTTAAATTAAGAAAAAACGCCCATCTTTACGACCAAAATTGTGGATTAAATTTAGAAACAGCGCTGATTCGCGCTTGAAATTGAGAAAAATTGCTAGTTCGCGGATAAAATTGAGAAAGAGCTTTGAGAGAAAGGCTTTTAAAGAAAAGAGAGAAAGGCTTTGCTTCACGGTTAGAATGGAGAAAAATTGCTATTGAAAAGCGGTAATTCGCAGCTAAAATTGAGAAAGAACGGCTTACTCACATCTGAAACTGTGCAAAAGCGCAGATTCACGGATGAAATCGACGAGAAAAACGTTAATACTTACTAAAACGTTTATTTATACTAATTTATTAAGCACGCAAAAAAAAATTTATTTTGCCAAAAGAAATTCATCAGGAGCAAAAGTAAACTATACATAACAGGAACTTGCAATTTTGATTAAATAAAGGCAGAAAATTAACAATCTCGCGAAAATTTAGACCCGTGACTTGCAATTCCGCTGATAATATTTTAGCAAATTCGATAATTCGAAAAACTAATGGGGAACTTGCACATTTTCCAATTACTGGTGTTTCTTGAAGAGGGCTCTTCAACAAGACAATTGCCCACATTAAACATTGAAATCAATCAAGGGTTTTTTTAGGCGAATTTTTAAAAAATTTGAGTGAGGGTTTGATTACGTATTATGTCAAATGGCAGCCACTGAAATGGTTGGTGTGAGGAAGAGGGGGGAAGACGTGTTTTCTGGGGTTCAAGTTTTCTTATTTGTAAACAAAACATTTTGGAGTTTCCTCAAATGCTTCAAAACTGCTCTTTGACGTAATTTTTCCCTCGCAATATCCATCCCCTCCTGAAGAACTTTGAAATTTATTTAAAAATCACCAGACGCACCAATCGGGCTGCAACTACCGTTGATATATCGTTGTCCACATGTGCCAATTCACTGGTATACTCCCCCCCCCCCAATCGGGCATTCATGAAAGTTCCCCATTTAGCACATTCAAAAACTGAATTCACTGATTTTGTTTCATTCATCCCTAAGTCAGATTTCCGAACATTAAAATGAAAATGTCGTTTAATTGGCTCCTCCAAACACAAATTTCACGCATTTTCGCTCGTTTAGTAATACATATATTACGTGGTTTTGGTTCTTTTACAACCGAAGTTGGCTGGTTTCCACGCTTCCCGGATTTTGCCTCTTTGATTCAATAGCGGTCTAAAACGAACGTGTCAAAATAAAATTATTTAGAGACCAAGATCCTAACGAGGGGTTACATCTAACTTTTATTAACCTTACTACCGATTCGAAAGTGATTGAAGATGAATATTACAGGATTTAGGAACTCTTTGGTGAAAAGGGGGGGGGGGGTAAAGGCGGCAAAATAGAGCTTGCCCCCCCCCCTCAGAAAATCCCTAGTTTCGGCTCTGACCGCGACCTCCTGGGATCAAATAAGTTTTAAAAACAAAATCATCGACCCCACAGCGAGCACGCTAGCTTTGCTCCTGCCTCTTTGTTCTGCACAGTCCCACTCTATTGAACATTCTTGTTTGTGTGGATAGCTAACGCGATAGACATCGCCATCGACCCTCACCCTCAAGCGAGCCTCCGACCTCCGCGTTCTGCTCGTACCCCTAGCGTTCCTGAGTTGTGGAGAGCATTCCTAAATTTTTACTTCCATGTTTATCTAAGGAAAGGAAGTATGTTGTTTGTGAAAAAAATCAAATCTGAGCTGTCTTCATATTCGTGAGACGCAACCTCAGAAAGGTGGAAAAAATTGGTTTTCGACATGGCACTTCTTCGTGTTCTTGTTGTTCGAAGTCAGAGCAAACATGTGTTAAACAAAAAGTACTGTACACTGTACAGTACCCCACGGTGCCAGTTCACTTTTATAAGTACGCCAAACAATGTATTTTTACTGTTGTTTCGTTTGCAAGAATCAAATTAACGTAAGCGCAATTTTCTCATTGATGCATTATTATTTATAGTGAGAAAAAGTCAAAGTTGAATACGATAAATACCTACCATTTATATACCAATACCATTACCACGGTTACATTTATAGGCACATTAGTATACGTTTGTGATCATATTGAGAGCCCTTGATTTGTATAATCAGCATTTTAAAAAATAATAAATAAATAAAATCATTGTAAACAATTCGCATTCCAATTAATTCATTTTCGCTCGTATATTTGGTCTTCTGTATTTAAATTGCTTAGGCATCGAAGGTCGGTTTCATAGTCCCTACCTTTCACGAGCGATTTGTTACACAATATATACCTACTCATGCTATAAATTAACTCTTTTATTAGATCGAGGGTACGATGTACAGAAAATGTACTTAAATATCGCCTCGGTTTCACTTAACAGATTCGCCTCTCAGCGACCAAGTTTGATATTCCCTTTATGTGATATTGTTAGTAAGATCGCTTAAACTAAGAGGGTTAGTGGGTAAAGCATGCATAAAGCTGTAGACGTAGGAGCCTACATTGTCTGTCTTCCCTCGTTGAGGTGCATCAAAAACGAACCGGTTTTGGGTGCTGGTCATCTTCAGCGTATGGAAGTACAGCCAGTTGCACTTCCATACGCTGAAGGTGGCGAGCAACCGAAATCGGTTCCTTTTTTGACGCACCTCAACGAGGGAAGACAGACAATGTAGGCTCCTATGCATACAGCTTTATGCTTGCATTCCATTTATGTATTCATGAGCGCATAATTTCTTTCTCATCATATTCCCTGTGTTCACTGGTTTTGAGGAGTCATTAATCACTTATCCAACTACAGAACTGATCGCCTTACTGCTCAAAAACTAATAGAAAATATCTAGAATACCCAATAAAAACACCCGCCTAAAATACCTAATAGAAACTCCAGAAGAAGCTTTCAGCGAGGTTGACTTAAGGACACTTTGCCTCCTGCTGCGGAACCTATGAAGATACCCGCACGAAACTCATTTTTAGGGTTTCTTTGCATGCTTTCCAGCCAGAATCCCTTGCAACGACGTAAGTCAAAAAATTTCGCTCCGGCAGCTGGCGGTCGGAAAGAGTGCATTTCATTTTGTATTCGGATACCCTAAGCCGTCCCAGAGGTAGTAATGTTGAGACCATCACCTGTTTCGTTAATGTTTGACCCTCCCTCGTACTGTTTGCTGTCGGGTTTGTTTAAGCTGAACTTAATGGGAATCAAAGGCTGTTTCAAAACTGTCAAAAGGCTGTTCCGCTAAATTAATTTCTACGAGAGTTATCGTGCTAACAAGGCCTCACACTTACTTCCACCCCGGGGACATCACCCCCTCCCCTTCGACTTTTTCAAAAAATTAAAATTGGAATCAAAGGCTACTTTAACATGGAGTATACGTACTGAATATGATGCTTCTAGAATCAACTGGTGACTTGTAGTAATTTTTTGATCATTTCAAGCCGTATTTTTCCCCCCACCACCTTGACCGATTTGGCCCAAATGCAATACCGACCGGTGTCTTATGACTACTGATTTTTTTTAGATAAGCGCGTTCCGCTAAATTAATTTCTACGAGAGTTATCGTGCTAACAAGACCACACACTTACTTCCACCCCGGGGGCACCACCCCCTCCCCCTCGACTTTTTCAAAAAATTAAAATGGGAATCAAAGGCTAGTCTAACATGGAGTATACGTACCGAATATCATGCTTCTAGAATCAACTGGTGATTTTTGGTGATTTTTTTACCATTTCAACCCCTATTTTCCCCCCTCCACCTTGACCGATTTGGCCCAAATGGAATACCGACCGGGATCTTATGACTACTGATTTTTTAGATAATGCGCGTTCTGCTACATTAATTTCTACGAGAGTTTTCGTGCTAACAAGACCACACACTTACTTCCACCCCGGGGGCACCACCCCCTCCCCCTTGACTTTTTCAAAAAATTAAAATGGGAATCAAAGGCTAGTCTAACATGGAGTATACGTACCGAATACGATGCTTCTAGAATCAATTGGTGATTTTTAGTGATTTTTTGACGACTTCAAGCCCGATTTTCCCCCCCTCCACCTTGACTGATTTGGCCCAAATGCAATACCGACCGGTGTCTTATGACTACTGATTTTTGAGCCAAAGCGCGTTCCGCTAAATTAACTTCTACGAGAGTTATCGTGCTAACAAGGAAACGGCCATAAAGATATATATATAAAGAAATATATGTATATGAATTCCGGAGACCACTGAATTCGTGTTCTAGAGGTTCTGAAACGTGAAAAAAACATGACATGACCCATGTTTGCCACCATCACGACGAGACCAATAGTGCATTTTCAGAATGAAATGCACTAAAATGAACAATAAAAAATTCCCACAGACGTCCAAACCAATCCCCGTCAAATCACAATGTTTATCACTGCTGAGGATATCAATTAATTATTTTTAATATTAGCAAGAAACGAAAAGCAAACTTTTGAAGATCACATCGAGTGAAAATCTATTGAAAGGTGTTGCAAAGGAGACCAAGAATGCACCAAATGCAACTTTAACGTCACTGGACGCAGTTTTATGATGTCATTTTGACAAAATAAAGAATCTCAAAAACTGTCAGTTATACGTTCTTGTGAAACTTTTCCCGAGCGAGCGTCTGGCCATTCCAAACAAAGAGACAATGACGGCAATAGGGACATTTTTTATTATGACCATTTAATTAACCAAGTTAATTTTAAAATTTACAATTGCGGATCTGATCGAGTGGCACGTCAATCGACAGGGAACCTCAAGGGAGACAAGGAATACACCACACATCGTGGGGTTCGTTCAAATTAATGCAACTTTGACGTCACTAGACGCACTTTTATGACGAAAAACGAAATAATAAAATTTCAAAAACTGTCTGTTATTATTATTATTATTATTTTCACACTTTCCTGCAGAACAGAAAAATCTTGAAAACTGTGTTACATTTTCTACAAACTTTGCCCGAGAAATCTTCTGATCATCATAAACGAAGGGAAAATTGTGACATTAATAGCAAAAGCAGTGTTAAATCAATGATTTTAAAATGTCAAATTTGTTTTCACTGTTTTCTACCAGTAGTGCGTAACATTTGTTAAGGTTAATGTGCATACAATCATCGAGAAGTAATCTTCTTTTTTTCAACCCCTTATAAAAATATAGAAGCGAAAAAGTACTGTGCTACGTACCGTAGGAGGGGGTGATTTTCCTATTGTTTTAATACATTTTAGAATTTTAGCTCTTACGAATCTTGCAAACTACTTAATCAAATTGCTTTAAAAATGGGGCGATCGCCCCTTCGAAAAGTTAACTTTTCCCCATGGCAATTATCTAAGAGCAAATTTCGTCCCGTCGGTTTTTTTTTAGGTATAGGTATGAGGGCCTAAATACCGTTAGAAACCTTTTATTAGGGGCATGGGAGACATCCTTCTTCTTGAGCGTGTACACGTGCAATTTACTCGTGTAGTGAGCCATCAGGAATGGTGTAGAAAACTTTCGGAAGCTTACCCCAACCCTTTCAAAAGGGAGTCCCTCTCATGTTCTTTTTTATTTTTGTTTTGTTTTGTGATTGTTTTAACGAAAAGGGGAGAAAAACAGTGCGTGGGAAGGCTGGGTCTGGCCCGTACAAGGCAATCTAGCGTTTATTGATCGGACTTCAACTCAGGCGTTTGGATTCGAGAGAATGCCGGGATCCCTGAGGTTCTAAATCTCAGTTGCTCGTAGGCGGCGTTGCTAGCAACATTTTTTATTTATTTTTTAGTTTTTATCAACCAAGTAAAGGTCGGAATGAACGCGGCCGGCGAAAATCCGATCAACGACTACCTACCGTGATATGGACAACTTACTCTCAGGTGAGAATTTTGTTTGGAAGAACGTTCAGAACTTGACGATTTTATGAGGTTGAACAATAAACTGTTTTAAAAATTAAATCGTTATCATTCCCAAACGTTACAATGGCAGTGCGACTTCTCGAGCATTCGTAATAAAGCTTGGATGCCCATGAATTGCCCAAGAAAGGGCGTTATTCGAATCCTTGAAAAATATTTGTTCCTGCATTTTTTTTCTGCTCTGCCTCCTACTGGTGTCCTTCATTGTCGTGAGGATGTGGATGACCGCATGCCAGGCATTCCTTCACCTATGCAGCTCTAGCTTTTTTGTCCTTTTTTTTTCCTTTGACTATTTCGTGATGTCCACACACCCTTTTCCCCCAAAATGTTTTGAGGGTGGCCTGGTTAAAATATACACCCAAGAACTAAATGACGGAGTTCCATAATGTATCCAAAGCCACTAGAATGTTAATCGTGGATGTAGTGTGTAGACTGATGAATACATAATTTTCTTATTTCCCCGCCGACCACAAAAATAAGTGTTACAGGGGGGGGGGGGGTCTTAGTGGAATTTATGTTCAATTACCACCAAAACCCAATTAGGACCAAAATGATGAACCCCCCTCCCGATTCATAATTATTGATAATTTAAAACTCGGGACTCGACCAGCATAAAAATGTGATGCTTCTTGTGCGATTAGTTAGTTTTGTTTCTCAATTTCATTATTAATATTATTAATATTTTCGTTAAAAGGCGGCTATAGAAAAGGGTCCGCCAGCAACTTTTGGCTCCCTATATCCCTTACTTGAGGCATTAACAAACGATTTCGTACTCCAAAAAAAGGGGTCCATTAAAAATTATTTAATCACAAAACTAGTTTTTGATTGAATTTTGGGAACCAAAACTGGAAAATAATTTTCTGCAAGGTTGGAGGGGAGACGACTGTTTATCCGTGGCTATAAATGCAGCCAGTTGGCTAATTCTTACTTAGATATGTTGGAGGAAAATGCAAGAACAAGTTCTGTTTAATTATTAATAAATAGTAATAGCTATTTTAATTGAAAACATTTATATATATATATATATAAGATGCTATAAATCTAATGCGTTTAGACTACTTCTTTATTTGAGTAAGTGAATAACGTGCTCAATACCTGGTCAATGGTCCTACAGTGTATTTCGCCTAATTGGGTAGGGTGAGCAAGTTTCCAGAAATATAAAATAGGTTTTCAACTTCCCGAAAAATACTTATTGGAAACTAATTTTATTCAAGTAGAAATTTCATTTCCAGATTTCAATACCGCTGGAGGGGGCGACGAGACACTGGAGAACACTGGGGCCTTCGATAAACCCCCGGACTTTCGACGAAGGAAAGTTAAAGCCATGCCGTAAGTACACCCCCCTCTCACACCTCAACCACTTTTGCCATAATTCACCTTCAAAATTTTTGAAAAGGTCTAAAGACATTGACAGAGCGGAAAGTTCGACAGACAGTGTCGTTAGAATAGCGTCAACGGAAGCGACTGAGGAACAAGAAGAAAGACGGGAATCATTTGTGTCCGTCTTGACTCAAGTGGTGGTTCCTTTGATGATTTCCGGCTCTGCGACAGTGTGCACTGGAGTTTATCTCAAACAAATACAGGTTTTGTCAACGATTTTATTACCGCGACGGAATATAAATGACCAGGTTTTGTTTTATTTCAGTCTTGGGATGTATTTAAGACTGTCAAGGAAGCCATTATTTTGATTCCTGCTCTATTAGGACTCAAGGGCAACCTTGAAATGACTCTAGCGTCTAGATTGTGCACTGAAGCAAATCTAGGTAATATGAAAGATCAAAAACAACAAAATCTTATGCTGTTTGGAAATATGGCTCTACTTCAGGTTAAAAAGTGTTTTTTTACTTATTTGTAGACATTTCATTAACATTGGTTTCGTTATAGTGTCAAGGGACGGTTGCTGCCCTATTCGCCTCAGTGGTCGCCGTTATTCTAGTCATTCTGAGGTACAACGAGTTTGATCTGTGCCATACTTTACTTCTTTCCGCTTGCAGTATTGCTACGGCTGCCATCGCCAGTTTTGTTCTCGGTAGTTTTCAGTACAAAATTTGATTGTTCAACCGCAGCGAAACCTTGACTGTCCTGTTCAGAACTCTAACTTCAGCCCTGAAATACAGGACTGGTGACTTTTGGAATAATCGTCCTATCAATGAGGTATAACGTCAATCCGGACAACGTTACCACTCCTATTGCTGCTAGCTTAGGAGATTTTATTTCTTTGCTCCTGTTTTCATTTATTACGTACGGAATGCACTCTGTTCTAAGTAAGCATACCCCTTCGTTTCCTTCAACGTTTAAAAATCTCGACTAATAATTTTATTATTTTCCAGGCTCAACACCTTGGCTACCCTTGACAATAATTATTTCCTTTTTATTATTAATCCCACTTTGGATCAGAATAGCAGGGAGAAATAAGTACACAAAACAAGTACTCATCAGTGGCTGGTTCCCAATTCTGTCAGCAATGTTGATCAGCACGTAAGTTGTGTGCTCCGGTGTGGTGGTGGTGGGGGGGGGGTTAGTAGTCACTTATAACTGGATTTTTTTTGTTATAGTGTCGGCGGCCTTGTTTTAGAACATTTCATTAAAGAAAACGAGTATGTGTCAGCATTTCAACCTGTTATAAACGGAATTGGAGGGAATTTAGTCTCCGTTCAGGCCAGTCGAATTTCCACATCTCTTCATCAACTGTACACTCTAGGGAAGCTTCCAAGTCATGTTCCAATTTTAATTAATCCCATTATGGTCATGTTTTCCCAGCACAAAAGTAATGACACTCGAAATACCCCCCTCCCCTTCTTATCTAAATTTTTGTTTTGTATGTAGCCGCGCACTCACTGACGTGCAGAGTGCTCATGTCTCTGGTCATTCCCTGTCACTTAATTCTAGCTGAGCTGACGTCCTGCATAGCAAACAACAATTGTTTTCCAGATGTATCATTTTTGTTGTTGTACCTGATTGCCTGTGTTACTCAAGTAAGTTTTCAGAAGGCCAATAACTTTTATTCATTTCATCCAATGATGGCCTTTTTTTCTTCAGGTTGCCATTTTAATGTACTCCGCCTACGTTATATCTCACTACGCCTGGAAAATCGGCTCGAATCCTGATCAGAGTGCCATTCCGTTCTTGACGGCCTTAGGCGACCTCCTGGGAATTGTTTTCATGGGGTGTGTCTGTATCGCGTTGAAGGCCCTCGAAGAGGAGTCTGAATACGCTACAAAATGAAAAGAAAGTTTTGTTTTCTGCAATTATCCCCTAAGTTTCAAAGATCGCAACCTCATCTCATCATCAAGCAAATTGTTCCCATGTCTTGGATCATTGAATAAATCCCAAATCTCCTGCTCTCTCGTGTCATTTTATAGAAATTTAGTTGATATTTAGTTGGTCTAAAGACAGCGCCTTTCTGTTCTTATAGAGATTTCGTGGTGTCTCATGCCCTCTTCTCACCCTAGTCTTGTAAATAAGAAAAGTGTTGATTTGTAAATTGCCTGTTACAGCCATTGTTTCATTAATCTTTCATGCTACAATTTGCAACCGCGATGTGTTGCATTATACTTCCCCACCCCACCATTCCAAGTCACGCGCTATATTCCATACATGAGGAATAAGGATAGCGCTCGTAAAGGGAAATGCTCTTATTGCTAACGGGTGAAATACTTGTGATCTATAATAAAAACCAAGATCTTGTGGAACTAGAGACTTGTGAAATTCTGAATGAGTAGGCCAGAAACACTGTCCTTCCTCTACTAACTCACATTGACTCATGAGATTTTTCGAAAGGAGATATTACGCATGTCTGTAATAATAACTAACGGTGGTGAGGGGGAGGGGTGATGCCCAATGCAAAGCAGTTGCAAAATCATGATTTCTCAATGTACTTATATCAATTTCAGAAAACCCATTAACTCTAAAATGTATAATTTCATTATATATTTTTTATACTCGGGCGGTTGATTATTTTAAAAAGAATTAGTGGCCTTAAACCCCAAGGGACACTATACAAAATACCAACATTGTTTCCCATCATTTGCTGGCTATAATTTATCATTTACACTAACATTTGAATGTAGTTGAGAGTATTTGAGTTCCTCAGGTTAAGGCCTCACCATTGAAAAGTTTAGATACACAGGAGAACTAAGCTTGCCTATAGTTAAACTCAACTTATGCAGACAATATGACACATATCATGCCTTTTCACAACAAAAATTCTGAGAGGCTAAATTGTCATTTAATGGCATGGCTATAAAAAAAATGGCATCAGTTACTTATATCGACGGTGTTGCGCAAGAAGGGCCAATCTGCACATCACTTCATTAATTTCATTTTTTTTAAATACTTATGATGACTTTAAGCGTGATTCGAGCATAGTTCGGAATTAGCAATCGTTTATTACACTCAATTGCATCTTTCATTCGAACTGCAAGCTGAATTCAGGGGACAATCAGATTTGAAGTTTTAAAACTGAAGAAATGCACTTTGACCCTTCTTGCGCAGCACCGTCGATATGGACAGAGAGAGAGAAAAAACTATTTTTAAGATTATTAGAAACCCAATGTAGATGAAAAGACTATTTTGTGAATTTAAAGAAAAAAAATCTGATAACAAACACGAAAAGACATGAGAAATAGCGAGACTCCTTCGGTCCTCAATAGTTTAATTGTTCTTCTTTGCCCCTCAGTTTTTCGAGGGGTACAAACGAAAGTGGGCTGTGAATTTTGTGAAAGTTTGGCTGGGCTGACTAAATTCGATTGTAACATTTTATAAATTAATTGTATATTTTTAAGAGCTGTGAGCTAGTGCTAGATCGAACGAGTTCCCGCACTAAAATTGGACTTCGGGCTATTTAAGGCTGTTCTATTTAGCGACAATAAAATTTTCAGGTAATTGTTGCAGTAGTGGTGCATAATAGATAAGTTATAGGTTGAAATAAACTACTTCCATTGAAACTGGTGGTAATTTTCTTGATTCTTTAGTCATCTTGACAAAAAGTTCTTCATTCAAAGCAATTTTCCTTGATCTTGAAGCAGGGAACTTGCTATAAATTACACGAATACGTTGGTCATGGGAAGGCACGTACAATGGTGTTCTCGGCTAGCACTATTGAATTTTTAACACGACGAACCCGAAAATCAAACGACGCGTTACCCCTTCCCCTATTTTTGACTTATCTGCCGAATTTCCGAGTGCCAAATAATTCCAGGGAACGGGGAGCCTCTCAACCGACACAGTCGTGAAGTACGACGCGAAAAATGCCACTATGGGGTGTCGTTTCGGACTTGTCACTTTCACTTGACGTCCATGTGTCGAAGCGAAAATGAATTTCTCTGTCAAAAATATAAAGAACAGTGGGAGAGGGGGTGGATTTGAACATTTCCTCGGCCATTCGGCCGGCGTTTTCTTATAGTCACTTAAACCTCTTGAAAAACAGTCATATACCAAACGCCTAACACGACCAGCGTCAAAGATCCGTACAACACATCCTTTACGTCCAAGACGTTCAGTAGTTGCGTTCATTCATGAAGAGGATCATTTTAGCCTGCGAAATCAGGGAGGAAATTGTATAAAGAAACATCCCCATTTTATTGATAATGTTGTCACTACTCTTCCTGAGCATTCCTGTGGGAGTAGGACGGTGAGACACCTCTTTTCTGATCACCTGGGAATAGTTTTTGACTTCTGCTTGGTGGTTAGTGGGGTGAGTGATCCAGTGACGGGGGTACTGCGGAGGGTGTCGTCCCCGGATAATTTTCTCAGATTTTGCCAGTGGGTTAAACAGATAGATTGGCTTCCTATGTATGCTATGGAGTGTGTGGAGGATAAGGCTGACTTATTTATCTCTGCCTTGGTCGGAGTGATTGGGGCTTGTTTCCCTCATCGTGTTGTGGGTCCTAGGTTAGCTAGACACTCGGGAAACAAATGGTACACTGAGGAGCTTAGATTGTTGAAAAAGAAATGCCTTGAGCTGTACTCCCGGTCCCGCATCAATAATGATAATGTCTCTAGACTGGAATATGCCAGATTTAAAAAGGTTTACAGAGCAGCTGTACTTAAGGCTAAGCAAGTGTTTCACGGTGATGTAATCCGTAGGGCTGACAATCAGGCCAGGGCAAATGTGGCAGGTGGTTCGTACGGAAATTGGGAGGAATTCTTCGGAGGTTCCAACTAGTTTGGAGGCGCAAATGTTCCGAGTCCATTTCGGGGACAGTATTGAAGCATTGGTCGCTGGTCGGAGCCCATCGGTGGTAGGTTGGAAAGACTCTGTCGAGAGACGGGTTTCTGCGTCATTTTCGTTGTGTCAGATTAGTGTGGAGGCGGTATTCCGGGAGATAGCATCTCTCAGGAATGGCGGAGTGGAGGATATTTTTGGTATGACGGCAACTATGTTGAAGGCTATCGCAGCATACATTTGTGAACCGTTGGCTCACCTATTTAATGAAATTTTGTTGTCTGGTTGTTTCCTGGCTGTATTGAAGCTGTCCAAAGTTGTGCCTGTTTTTAAAAGCGGCAAAAGGGAAGATGTGGGTAATTATAGGCTTATTGAGATTATTCCTCACGTAGCGAAGGTCCTTGAAGGATTTATGCAACGTTCAATTAGTGAATATTTCGAAAACAATAATCTCTTCTCCTCTAGTCAGTTTGGCTTTAGATCAAATTTGGGTACAGTCTCGGCTGCCACGAAGCTGGTGGAGGTATGTCTTCAGAGTCTGGAACAGGATAAAGGAGCTTTTATACAATCGTATGATCTGTCGAAGGCATTTGATTCGGTTCCGCACGATGTTCTTTTGAACAAATTGGCTTGGTATGGGTTTTCCCCCGAGGCTTTGTCTTTGATTCAATCTTATTTGCAGGATCGGTACAATGCGGTATGTTTGAATGGGGATATGTCCCAATGGTATCCCGTGTCTTCTGGGGGGTTCCGCAGGGGTCCAAAGTTGGTCCTCCCCTTTTCTTGGTATTTATTAATGACTTACCGGATAGATTTACCTTGCTGCCGTTTCCTTGCCAAACATTTTTGTTTGCGGACGATTTTACTATCCAAATGTCGTGCAATAAACTTGAGGGCGGGGCCCACTTGCTGGAACATCTGGATGCTGTGAATAATCAGGTTGAGTCGTGGTGTTCCTCGAACGGGTTATGCCTCAATCGTGGGAAGACGCAGAGCTTGCGCCTTGCGTTGTCTGGTCGGAGTAATGAGACACCTATTAAGTTTTTAGGGTTCTGGTTAGACTCGAGGCTTTCATGGGGGGTGCATATTGACAGGTTATGCAGTAAGTTGGCGACTGGCGTGTTTCTTTTGCGGAGGCTCAGGGATGTCGTACCAAAGGACGTTGTTAGAGCGGTCTACTTCGCGCATGTGCATTGCCATTTGTCATACGGGACTATCATTTGGGGTGCGGCTCCGGCGGCCATAAGAGCATTCAGATTGCAAAAGAAAGCCATAAGAATCGTAGCTGGTTTGGGCAAAGGTGAATCCTGTAGAGATAGTTTTAGGGAGTCAGGCATACTGACATTGTCGAGCTTATTTGTGCTCCAGGCCCTTGTTCTTGCCCATAGAGAGTTCCCTCTCATGGAGAGCGTTGGGGACTGCCATTGCTACGATACGAGGCACAAGGGTGATTTAGTCATGCCGTTCTCTCATCTCTCAAGGGTGATGACGGGCTTCCTGGCTGTTTCGATTCGGCTATTTAACGCGCTTCCTGGGTCATTCAGGACATTGGGTGCTTCTGAGTTTAAGCGCTCAATAAAGAGACACCTAATAAACAAAGCCATCTACACACTCGAGGAGTTTTTTGACAGCTGGGAATAGACCTCAGGGTTTTAACTGTGATACCTATTTTGTATTGATTATTGTTAAAATGTATTTATTTTTAGTTCATTGAATTTGACGTTGTAATGCCCGTTATGAGGTTTCTGCAATAAAGTGAATATTATTATTATTATTATTAACACTTTGTTGGAAGAATAACAGTACAATGAACATTTTTCCCCCGGCCCGTTTCGACTTAAACACCAATTTGACATATTTTGGAGTCGAGGTCACTTTCCAAAAACATCAACAAAACCACCTCCCCAAACCTAGAAAAATTGTAAGTTCAGGGAATAAATAGCCGCCAGATTTAGGGGGGCGGGGGAGAAACATTGCTTCACCCATCTTGTTTCAAGCCTTGTTTTTTTATTTCGTTGAATCCAAAGCTTCCTTTTGGGGCTCATACGTCTCTGATTAGTTTTGCCCTTCACACGATCACTCTGCGAGCGTTTCCTGTCGATGTTTGTATATCTCCCCCCCCCCCGCCGCAAACTTAACCGAGTGTGCCGTGTCACAGATCACCGTAGTAGGCTTGTAGTCGAAGAGAGAAAGTAGCGGCCGCAACTGTGTGTGAAGCGCGCATTGTATCCACGACACCATCAAGTCATCTTCCACTCCTTTTTGGTCTTGGTTATGTCGAAGGTAAGAATTTAAAGATTTGACCCCCTTTAAACCCAAATTTCGTATTTCGTGCTCGAATCAGTTCGCGAGTTTGGCCCATTAAAAAATAAATCCCAAATAAATCGGGAGCGAGTTTTGCTCACACAAAAGGCCAATTTCACACGCATGACTCCAAAATAAGCCAATTTCGCGTGGTTGACCCATTCACAAATCAAATTTCATGGGATTGATAAAATAAAACACAATTTCATGGGTTCAGGAGCTCCGAAACTAAAATTTCACGGACTGAGCTATTTTAAAGTCAAAATTACAGAACCCAATTTCACGGTTCGGGCCAATTCAAGACCTAATTTTCCTTTGACTCTTTAAAAAAAATAAAAAGAGCAATTCCATCGCTTTGGCTTTCGTTAACCAATTCTTGCGGATCTGGTACGCCAGAAACCAATTTCGCGGGGTTCGGTTCACTCCCTAAAAAGCCAATTTCACGTATCCCGCCCCCACCCCTAACACCAAATCAAAAACTCCAGGGGTTGCCTCATTCGAATTTTTGCGGGTCTGGCTCAGGGGCAGGATTGCCCCTTGACCTAATCAAAACTAATTTCGCGTGAATGCCCCCCCCCCCAAAAACAATTGCATGTTTGGACCCATTCGGAAAGCAAAGCCGGGTCCGACTTTTTTAAAAATAAAATTTTGCGGGGTTCGCTCCCTGAAAAAAATGGCATGGCTCATTGAGGTTAAGCAATTTTGTGGATTTAGCTCTTTCAAACGCCAAATTTCACGGTTGTGGAATTTTCGGGGACTAATTTCGCGGGTTCGCCTCTTTCAAAAAAGAAACTTCACGAGGTTTGACCATGCGGCTGTATGCCGTGGGGATGGGCGGAGGGGTGGTGCAGCGCCTAAGATACGGCCCTGCTGCTCACCAGGATTCATGGAAATCGAGGAAACAAACACGACAAAAAAGCTCATCTAGCATTGGTGGGGAGGTGGGCTGTGGGCACTGGCGGGCGACTGCACGATCCCCTCACCACCAGCCATATAGCTCTTTGCCAAGCCACGACCAATAAGGCGTTCAAAGTGAGATTTATCTGGAAAATTTAAGTTATTTCCGCTCTGATTTCCTTCCAAAGGCAAAAATGTGCCTTTCTCAAGACATTTCTTGGTAGTCTCAAGACGGGTTTTTTTAACGGAACATATTTGCTCGCCACGCCAGACAAGTCACTTTTAGGATATTTCAAGTTTCGGTAGGGGAGGAGAATAAAATAAAACAAGAATTTCGGATAGAATCATAACAAAAAATGAAATAGGTCAACGTCCTTGATTCTTCTTGTTCATTATTACAGGACCGGGATTCTTTGCCGTTGAAAAGCGGTCACGTGAGGTGGTTTAAATGGCACGTGCTTAACATTCAGAGCGAATTTAGAGTTTTTGTTGTAGTTGCACATCATAAGCTATAGGAGAGGAAACCAACGTACGACATATAAAAAAAAAAAAACATGTAAATGGTACATAATTGTATTTTACTGCAACGTTGGAGTTGGGAGGGGTGGCGCCCCGTGGGAGGGCTCGCGGTTTCAGTCCACAAATTAATATCAAATCCAATTCAAGAGCCCAGTTATTCACTGGACTTGACATCCTTTCATGTGGAGGACGAGGGTCCAAGGTCCGTGGGATAACGCGACTATCGCAGAGAATCATCTTATCGGGAAGCTAATTGATTGAAGTGTGAGAAAGTATAATGTTGCGAAAACCCGTTATTAATTATCGCGAAATGATTGTTATTTGCGAAGAATTGCATTAATGATTTTAGACTCAATCAGTGATACAAGCAAGTTAATTTGTTTATAAAAAAAATTGTTTATATTTTTATCGTATACCTCGTATTTTTTTTTTAATTTTTATTTTATTGCTCTGGATTGTAATAATAAGAATAATTGCTTAAATTAATGTTTACTCCGCGTTTTTTTCTTGTTATTTGTTGTAGTTTATGAATTACGCTTTATTACCCCCCCCCCCTCCTCGATCTGGCGGACACTTCAGAGCACAATAAAAAAAACCCTTCGCTCTTAACGCCCGTCGACGCTATTATCCCAATCCTTCCAGCAGCGCGATTGAAGGAGCTACTCTTGTTCGTGGCAAGGTCATTCTTAGTTAGTTCACCTCAGTATAGACGCGAAACGCACCGGCTTTCTGAAGCGGTGAAGACTGAGGCCCCCGGCAGTTCTATTGGAGGACTCTTCGAAAGAACATGGAAAATGAGCATAGACCCCGTAGCACAAGTTATGTTGTCGATATGGGCTACCTTCTCGACAGCGGTAAGAATCCTTTTAATTTAATATCTTCATGAAAAATGATATTTTCAACATTAATCAAGAAGCGTGATTCATTCCTAGTATACTTATTTTATTGCTTTGAGTTTTAAAAAATAACGATGTTTTTACGATGGCACAAGGTGCTAAAAAAGTGAGGGTGAACCCTATCGAGCTATTAACGCTTTATTATGAATAATTGCTATTTTATGGCTTTTATTCCATCATTTTTAAATATAACATAGGTGTGGAAGGCGGGGGGGGGGGTCTAATCGTTTGATGATTTCAATGGCAAACAAATATTTGCTGAAATAAGTTAAGAGTACAATAACCTTGGGGGATAAGCAAATATTGTCAATCTATTCGATTTACATGTACGATTGTTGAGGGGGGGGGGGGTTATTCGAAATTTATGGTATTTCATCAGACCAGCTTAAAATTTGATCTCTTACTGGCTGAATTATACCGAAGAAACGAGCCTTTGCGTTATGACGAGTACGTTACTCATTTTTGATCGTTCATATAGTTCTAGGAAAAATTATGCTGAAAACTGTTCACGTACGTTGATTTATTATTTAAAGCATTGCTAGTTCAATTTCTCGGTTGGGGTTGAACTCAATTATCGAGTGGAACGTAAACTTACCACAAGTTGAAGAAGTAAAGAACGTTTCATCAGAAAACGAGCATCACCATGTGAAGATGGTAAATAAATGAAAGGCTTGAACGGAAGAACTCCTCCCTCTGTCTTCCACTTCAGCTGCTTTCGTATTCAAGCGCTTTCAAGTAATATTTTCTGTTACTTATTGAAAGCAATTTTTCCTCGTGACTATCAAAAGATCTTCATGAAGTTCGAGAGATCAACAAAATTTTTTTTAAAAAAAAGAGTTGTCGTTTTCAACAACACAGCTCATCATTGTTCGCAAATGATATGCTGCTTCCCAAACAAAGCGATCGTTTCAAAGGTCCATGTTTGTGATAAGTACAAATAAATTTACATTTTGAATTTCCTCTCACACCTATGAGAAAGCATTGTTTGCGAGTCAAAGTATAGTGGCTGGTGAATAGCGACCGACCTAAAACAGTATAAAATAGTCGGGCCCTATACCAACGACAGTCCTAGAAACTTTCTCGGACGTTCATAATCAACTAGCCGGGGGAATCGTTCCATTTCCCTAATTTCCATTGCTGCCCTCGGACTACACGACACGACAAAAGCGCAAGTGAATATTGAAGCCTAAATTTCAATTATTTATGAAATTGGTATGCACGTTGAAATCACCCCGCCCCTCCACTCAGCCTTGAGGCTGAGCACGCGTGGACGCTTGTCAACATTTTTTCGATTCACCTAATCACTGAGTTAAAAAGAGTGACACTTTCAGAAACGTCAGGTCAAAGAGTTTATTGTCGCGATTATGAAAGAAAAAATGTGAGGGAAACCGTTCCGCATTCAAACCCTGTTGTCTCGCTTATTTTATTTAGAAAATCGTAATGGCGTAATGGATTTTTCACGGATCGAAACCGACACGACATGCCTCTTTATATCCTTGTGCTTTCAGTAACACGCTTACGTATACCAGTCCCATAGAATTAGACTGATGAAACAAAAGCGTATATTAGTGGTTATATGCGAGTTTGGTGCCACCGTGTTGGCAGGTCGGTCCATATATCGAGCTTGGGGGGAAAAACTGTCGGACAACTGGCAAAACGATTGGAAGTCGGAGATTATACCCCTCCCCCACCTACCAAAAACTCTTCACGACCTTACACCCGAATTACTTCACTCCAAACACTCACACCGTTCTTGAAATATTAAGACCACATACAAGGCATGAAAAATAGGGTTCCTTGAATGTTATTTCACCGCCCCCCAAACGTTCGAAAAATTAGGCCTCCTGCGTCTTTATAATGTGCGTAAAAATGAGCTCTAAGTTCAATGGCATTAAAACATTCTCTAACTCCCCCTTAACAGCAGCCCCGGAATTTTAAATGTGAGACGTCAGATTTGATATTTTTCCATTATTATTCTTCACCGCGACAACAAAAACGGTGAATTTTTCAAGTTTAGAAACGTGAGAAATTTTGACTGTTTCAGCCTGTTTGTTATTTTGAAGGTTATTACACATTCTTTCACCTACCTCCACCCCTCACATGAAGAACATCGAAAAGTTGGTTTTTTGGGGCAAAATTAATTCTTGATCGCCTTGAATGTATATTCAGCGCCCAAAGAACTTATTTAAAACGGAAGTATTTCCACCAAATTATAGACGGCTTTTTTTATTTAATAACGTGGAAGTAAAAAACAGGCCCATTAATCGGTGACTTGAGGGGATGAGGATATCCTTGCCATATTTCGCTACCATATATCCCAGACTTAATGGTCTCGTTTTAATCTCCTGGAGATTCTACAAATGCCAAAAAAGCCATTATTTGAGTTATTACTCACCCGAGGAAAAATTACCATACTCAAGTTTTCATGGGAAGAGGAAATGAGGAATTGAATGCAAACTATCGCTTGAAAATGTTATCTAAAAACATTAAAAAAAAAAAAAAAAAAAAAAAAAACAGTACCCCAATTATCTCAAGACATATAATGATGTTTATTATTGTATCGAGTATGCATTAATTTTAATTGACCACTCTCACTAGATTTTTTTAAATCGTTAAAACTTTTTTTTGTTATGCCACCTTCCAGCTTCTTTGAAAGAGCGCTAATTGTGTATAAGAACCGGCGAAATCCCAATTTGGCCTTTAGACCTTGACTTAGCGCGATCATGCAAGGTGAATTCTCCCGCCGCCTTTTTTCTAAAGATATGCGAAGATATGACAACAACAACAATATACTGTGAGCACTAGTGAAAGGGAGGGGGAATTGTATGAATATAATGACTGTCCGAACCAGAGGTCAATTTCTCGTTCAGAAACTTACGACGCGACCAGGAAACTGTGAATTTAGTTCCATAATATTACTATCCTCACAAAAACTATACATATAGTGTGTATGAAGATAAGACAAAAGGAGTTATTGATCCAATGAAATATGAGTTTGAAGTCTCCTAGCAGTTAAAAAACTCTTTAACAGAGTATTAATGAAAATTACGACCTAGTGCTTAGCGGAGCACTCTCCGCCCGCCCGTCCATCGAGTGCCCATTCAAATGACTCTCTCAACCAAAATCACACAAATAATAAGCTCTTGAATGGGAAGTTGGTTATTTAAATTTGAACAATACAGCCGCGTAGTTTTTGTACAGAATGCATTTCGGGCCCAATCCCGGTGCCCTCATCAGCATCTACGCACTACAGCAAACTGCTGTGCTGAGTTTGCTGTAGTGGCGATAAGATTGCTGATGAGGGGCACCGGGATTGGGCCCGAAATGCATTCTGTACAAAAACTACGCGGCTGTATTGTTCAAATTTAAATAACCAACTTCCCATTTAATATTCAGAACAGCCAAATCAACAAAACAAAGATCAACGATAAGCTCTTGATGCCGAATATACGGCTCTGTACTTATAACTCAACGTGACATGCCACATCATCCAAGCAATAATTTATATCGGTGTGGTGGCAGTGAAGTTTTTCATAATTTGGTCCAAAGAAATCAACTATATAGTTCTGCTTAAACAGCAGCCAAGAAACGGTGGGCGATGCCACTTCAAAAAAGATACTCCTCTAATGACTGGACGTCAGAAAACGAGTACTTGGAACATTTTCCATGTCTATATTAGTCGTCCTGATTACTGCCCCTAATTGTTTTCTTCAGTCCGAGAGTAATTTTTCGCCCTCGAACATCAAGGCAGCAGGCTCAAATCTATCTCCACAATTTTGTCTCTTCAGTAAATGCCAATTCTCTCGACAAGAATCATGACTTAGCACTAACGATACTTGAAAGCCGTTTGTCAGGCCACAACAGATAAATATTATGAGCTGTATAACCCTGGAGCTTCAACACGATTCTGCAGTTTCCTTTTAGTACGGTTAATTACCATTTGTGCGCATTCTGAAGAGTTATTAATACCGACTTCTAATAATTGAAGAAAACTGCGATGCAGCGGGCTTTATTCCTTTTTTTTTTCTTCTTCTTCTTCATTTTCTGAAGAAGCGAACATCAGTTTATTTGTAAACCAGTTGGACTGGACGATGTTCTTTTCATATTCTCTTCCAACTTGAAATACATTTCTTATTCAAAGTGACCTTAATATTTTTAAGTGTCCATGAACCTTTCTGTTTCAACGTTTTTTCATTCAGAAATTAATTTTAAAGTAAAATGTGAGGATCAAAGGTGTATTTCGCGCATCTCGTCGCCATTCAGTCCCTTGACAACAAACACCCTATTATTTCTATTCTATTCCCGACTTCAGAGGAAATCTAATGAATATGAACAAGCTCTAAATATGAGTACGAAGGACAAATTTAATAATAGTCAGTTACATTTTGGTTTTTCACAGCGTGAGGCGCCAATGCCGTGTGAAAAGCTTTCGCGTTCATTCATTCTCTGTTTTCGTTTTTCATACAACTTCCGGGACTGGGAGTCGAGCCAAAGCGTTATTCCTCATGGCCAAAGTGAAGTCTGCCGGTCAGTCTTGCTCACGCGAAAAAAAAAAAAAAAATTAACTTTCAGGGATATTGTTTGTATAAAGCGCTCTTAAAGGCGAAAGAAATTGACATGAATTACTCCGCGCAAGAGAGAAGTGCACGCGCCCAACGGTACAGGTTTTTATAGTTCAAAAGTCCGATTGTTCGATTTCCAAACGAGCAGTTCCCCGATTATCCAGGCAAGGATCCAAGAGTTCTGCTCACAGAGAGGAGCATACAAAATCCCCTCAAAAAATAAAAACTCTTCTTTCTTCATTTTCATATTTCCGCTGAGATAATTAGCCGATTAATAACCACTGTCCTATTTTGAGAACGCTCGAATTTCAGGCTCTCTACGCCAACGCATTTGATTTTTTTTAAAGACTTCATGCATTGAAATTTGGTTTAGCCCATTGGCACCTCTTTTCTTTTTTTTGTAGAATTCGATCAAAAGTGGTTTAGCCAAAATTGAAATTTTCATTTGCAAAAAGAGAACAAAATTTCGGTGAATTTTAAAATTCGCTCAAAGCCACCTCGCAATTTTTATACTGTTATAGGCCTATTTTTCTAATGAAATAGAGTGCCCAGAACGCCATAAAAATGTTTTTCTCTCATTGACTTACATCACTGAGAAATTAAAGATTTTCTTATTAGTGTCCTCAAAATAGGACAGGGGTAAATACCAGGATAAACAAGTTCCCCCTCCTTTCCATATATTGATGTAATATTTTGATTTGCTGTGAGAACTTAGAAGAGAGAAATCGTTGCAAGGACATTATAAAAAAATAATCCACCCGAATACCTTCCATGATCTTATACATATATCCGATCCCGGTAGGAGCTGAGTCGGCGTGTGAAGACATTGGGGAATCTTGTCTTTTACTTGCCACAACTTGCCTTGATTTTCTAGTGGTACATGGACAAAAATGGATCAATAAGTAATAGCCATAAACATTGACACGATTAAGCCAACCGCCAAGGGTTCCCGATATTCCAAGGTGAGCAAGATGCTTGTAGCCCAGCCAAAAGTCTTCAAATTCTACAGTTTCAATATGGCCAGCTTCAATGATCACGGTTGTTTGGCCTCAATATATCGCCTACAGCGGTCAAAAGAGACAGAAGTGGTACTGTGCGGTGAGGGACAAAAGTGGTACTGGACTACACTACTGGTGCCTTTTTACCAGGGTTCTAAAGCCCTGTACACACGGAGACTTTTTGTCCTGCCTCCTACTGTACCTAAAGTAAAGTAGTTAACAACATTAAAAGTGAAGTTTTAGGTTTGTTTGGTTGAATGCTAGTTCAAAAAATTGAATCATTTCTTTTTCATTATCCCCGTTTGGAAGCCCTTGGAGGGGCTCAGTATGAAATTATTCGCAAATATTTGAAGCAATTTTATTACCCCTTCTCTTAAATCCCTCTACTGAAGTGAAACAAAAAACCAAAATGCTTCGTTTGAACACTGAAATATATTGCCATATAAACTCAGGGCAGACAAGCACTTGAGCAAGAATTGTCCGACTTTTTCCCAGACTTGTTTCAAGACCTTTTTTCCAGGCAACATTCTACCTTCTAGGGGTTGGGGAAACTGAACAGATGATACCTCGATCCCCGTCCTAGCAACCTTCGTCATGTTTTCTCTTCTTACTTCTGCATTTATTAAATTGCCCGTTTAATTAAAATGTGGCCATCAATGGCCCCGTTGTAAAACTCAAAAAATTGCTCAGCACTTGATGAGGTTTTGTTTTCAACACATGTAAAATTAGTCCAGTCAAACGGTAGTTCCACGTGGACAAAAATCTCGTCTTCGATTTTTTCACTTTACTCTATGTTTTTTGGGGTGAGGAACACGAATCTGGAGAGATCCAACAAAATGCCCTAGTGCGTTTTGAGAAAATCGCGAAAAACTGCTCATTTTTGGCACTTTTTTCAGTTTTTTGCTTATTACTCCTTAATGACGTAGTCTACGGAAAATGTTACCCTCTCATTCTTTGAAAAGCATTGAATTCTGCGTCGAATCGTTTTTGACGTGAAACGTCTTTAAAATGGCTATGGGGTATAACGACAAGCGTTGAAGTGAAACGTCTTTAAAATGGCTATGGGGTGTAAAGACAAGCGTTGAAGTGAAACGCTCAAATATCTCAGCACTGAAATGTGTTAGCAATTTGAAATTTTGCATACTTGTGTGATGAGCGAAGGACATTCAAGTTCAATCATAAAAAATGAATTTCTATTTTCCCCCACTCCGGGGTGACGAAGAAAGTGGGGACATAAAAAAAAATTCAAACTATCCCGTCGAGTGGGGGTGGGGTGTCATTGGAAAGAGCTTGGTCCAAGGATCACAAATGTATGTTTTTTCAATTTTTTAAGTCAAACATGGATGAAGTAATGACGTCAGACGTGACGACATGACCAGTCCCCCCCCCTCTATATAAGAAAATACGTGAGATAAAATTTTTAAAAAATCCTGTTGATAGGCCTTATGGTCTAGTTTAAAGGAAAATTGTCGCGATAATATAATATCTTTCATATTTTAGGAAATCTAAATATAAATACATTTTTAGTGGTGCTTGATTTTCCGAGAAACTGCTGGGCCGATTTCATTCAAATTCATGGGAGACCATCTACAAACTGTAAGAAAACTATCCTCCAAGTTTAAATTTCATTCTGTTCGTATTTCTCGAGTTATTAGCGATCAGCGGCGTGTTTTTCGTAACTGTCCGTTGGGCAGACGGCTCATATTTTTCAAATGAAATTTGAGTAGTGCATTACGAAAGATATTATCTTACTATCCTCCAATTTTGAGAAATAACGGGCGAGTAGTTACAGAGTAATTCCATAAAAGTATCTAGCCATAAAACAGGAATACAAAAAAAAAAACGATCCGGCAGCTGGCGGTCGGAAAGAGTGCATTTCATTCCGTATACGGATACCCTAAGCCGTCCCAGAAGTAATAATTTTGATACCATAATTTGTTTCATTAAGCCGAACTTCTTCCTCTATTTTCACCCACCTCTCTTCAAAAAAGTCGAAAAGTGTCGGTAGTTTTCCAAGGGCTTTGTTATATTAAATTTTTGTGCCGTATTTTGTAATACCTAAACGTGTGAATTTAAGCGATTTTTTTGAAATTTCATCCCCTATTTCACCCCCCCCCCTCAAAGTTTTCGATAAATCTCAATGGAACCCAGGGCTTAGGTTGCATTAAATTATTGAGTCGAATTTTAGAGCGCTAAGATGAACTAGTGAAGTTCAACGCTATTTTTACACTTCCACACCGAAAGGACCACCCCCACCACCTTCACTGTTTCGAAAAATTCAAATGGGAATCAAAGGCTACTCTGACATGGAGTATTCGTACTGAATATGATGCATCTAGAATCAACTGGTGAATTGTAGTGATTTTTTGACCATTTCAACATCTATTCCCCCCCTCCACCATGACCGATTTGGCCCAAATGCAATACTGACCGGGGTCTTACGACTACTGATTTTTGTGCCAAAGCGCGTACCGCTGAATTGATTTCTTCGAGAATTATCGTGCTAACAAGACCACACTCTTACTTCCACTCCGGGGGCAACACCCCCTCCCCTTCGACTTTTTCAAAAAATTAAAATGGGAATCAAAGGCTACTCTAACATGGAGTATACGTACTGAATATGATGATTCTAGAATCAACTGGTGATTTATAGTGATTTTTTGACCATTTAACCCCTATTCCCCCCCCCCCCAACCTTGATCGATTTGGCCCAAATGCAATACCGACCGGGGTGTTATGACTACTTGACTACTGATTTTGTGCCAAAGCGCGTTCCGCTAAATTGATTTCTTCGAGAGTTATCGTGCTAACAAGACCACACACTTACTTCAACCCTGGTGGCAACACCCCCTCCCCTTCGACTTTTTCAAAAAATTAAAATGGGAATCAAAACCTACTCTAACATGGAGTATACGTACCGAATATGATGCTTCTAGAATCAACTGGCGAATTGTAGTGATTTTTTGACGACTTCAAGCCCTGTTTTTCCCCCCTCCACCTCGACCAATTTGGCCCAGATGCAATACGGACCGGGGTCTTATGACTACTGATTTTTGTGCCAAAGCGCGTTCCGCTAAATTAACTTCTACGAGAGTTATCGTGCTAACAAGAAAACGGCCATAAAGATATAAATATACATAGTATAAACCAATATACAGGGTGTTCAAAAAATGGATGTCAATATTTTGCCCTGTGAATGTACGTCCAAAATGCGTCAAAATTATCCGTATTAACCATTCCGATTCAATAGTTTCCGAGATATTAAGGAAATAAGAACTTTTGTAATGGGCCTCGTTTTTACGGATAAAATCATTCGTAGCTTGGCAACCAGAGCTCTCACGTCAAATTAAGTGGCACCATTGGAAAGGACAGACTTTTTCCATTAGACTTCGTGTGGTTCAGTTCGATTTTGTACGTACGCGCTGAGGAAATCAGCTGCGAACTCAAAATTATTTCAAGCTCATCATCGTTGCCCATAATTTGAAGTCAGATTTCTGCTCAACAGGTGCTTTCCGAGATGACATTTTTTGAGAAAAGTTGGCGCACGGTACCATCGTTAAAGTGACATGTTCATCCCCACCCTTTACCCACAATTTTTCCAGAGTTTTTCTATTCATACTATAAAAAACGCTACATGCATCCTCATGTAGTCATTACATTAATGACCAGAGTAGCTCCAAATAATTGTAACTCTCATGTTTTATTATTCTTCTTCTTTGTGATAGGCGGATCATTTCTCTAGATAATCATTTCTAGAAAAATTTGAAAGTTCTGAGAAAATGATTTTTTCGAATTTCCACTTTTCGGTGATCTGGTAGGGTTTTCCGAAAGTAAACCCCTATAAAAACACAATAATTTCATTACAAATTCTAAAATTAAGTTTTCCATAGAAGTTTTCGTACATAAAAGGGATTAAGTAATTTTTAATTTAAAGAAAAAATTCGAATTGCATCCCTTGTTAGCGGATACAAAGTTGTGCGCGTCTTTCCAACGACCGGTGGACCTTATCGAGCAATTCATCACGGATACTGTTGCACGTGTTAATTATTTTTTGTCTTATGTCTCGATGTCTGGAATAGTATCTGCGTAGACTATAGTTTTGATGTGTCCGCATGCGTAGAAGTCTAAAGGGTTCAAGTCAGGTGAACGCGGTGGCCATAATGTTGAACCAGCTCTTCCGATCCATCGGTTCGGGAAAATTGTGTCCAGAATACGGCGAGCTAATCTACTAAAATGAGGAGTAGCTCCATCATACACGCAGATCCTATTCCAGACATCGAGACATCTCGGAAACTATTAGGAATCGGACTATGGTTAATACGGATAATTTTGACGCATTTTGGACGTACATTCACAGGGCAAAATATTGACATCCATTTTTTGAACACCCTATAAAGAAATATATAGAGATATATATAGGAATTCTGGAGACCACTGAATTCGTGTTCTAGAGGTTCTGAAACATGAAAAAAACATGCCATGACTCATGTTTGCCACCATCACGACGAGACCAATAGTGCATTTTGACATAAATGAAATGCACTAAAAAAAAACGCAATAGTAGTACATTTTTTTGAATGAAATGCACTCATAATTCTATACAACAGTTGCATTATGATAACACAAGAGAGAAAATTGTCATTTTCTATACTTCACTATTCAACTCATCTGAGTTGAATGACGACATTATTCAACTCATACGAGTGAGAGAAAAGTGGGGCGATGACTACGACGCAATCTGTGCTTTGGTTATATTATATTTTAGGATCACAATTAGACAAAATTTAATAGGTTTAAGCACGAGAGAAAAGCATTCCCAAACAAAAAACTAAAAAAGACGTTTCACGTCAAAAACTTACGGTAGTGTATCAATACGCCCCCCCCTCCCAGTTTTTTCTTTTGTCACAATTGACCCAGCCGTTTCACCGGTATTGATTTTTTTTAATGGTCAAGCCACTTTTGGTAAAATTAATAAAAATTACTAAGACAGCGGCTGTTCCAATCGGAAAATGTTATGAAATCAAATTGGTTCAGAACTGAATTTTACATGAGTGAAAAGCCTTGAAACCGACAGGAAAAATCAGTGGTATTAGTTATGCAGCAAAAAACGCGAAAAAAGGCGGGCCAAAAACCACGTTTTTCAGCACATTTTTGCCAGTAGCTCGGGAACTATAGTAGTCCAATTTTTTTCTATGAAAAACGATCTGAAAGCTGATTGAATTTTCTATCAGACCTATTATATAAAATTTCATTTGAAGATTAACATAAGGCAGGGCCATAACGTCAAACAATTTGAAATTTGTTGCAAAAAAACATTTTTTGTCGTAGCCCGTCTCCCCTCGTTGGGAAGACTGACGACGTAAGTTCGTTCTTATACGGCTACGAATTTTTGCATGTGTTACCTACTAACCCACACTAGTTAGTTAGTTAGTAGGTAATAGTCATTTCATCTAGCCATTTTCTAAAACAAAATTCCCGAAAATCCTTATTATTTGATTTAACCAGCAGTTTCTTCGAAAAATTTCCATGTTTGCAGGCCCTTCTGAGGCCAAAATTAAGCACAATGTTATGAGCTAAAAGTGGCGAAATACATATAGATCCGGAGAGACAATGTCAGACAGAATTTCGATTATTGGGACCGAAGGTTAAGATTTCGGGACTAAATATCTCGTATCTCAGCAAAATAACCAGTCGGTGAGGCAGAACAGAATGGACCACAATATTTTTCGCGCCGGAGCGTTAATTTTCAGAGCTTAACAGCACGATGTTAACTTGATTTTTTATGAAATTGCGATTTGTTGAGCCAGAAAATAAAGATTTGGGAGCAATGTTGGTGTGTGTGTGTTTATGTGTTGTGTGTGGGCTTATTGGTTTTAACCAATCAATCAAACTTTGGGGACATAGATCGTGTTTCGAGGTGGAACGGACCGTTTTTGGGTTACCAGATTAATGAATTAGGGTCGGGGGCCAACATTTCCAGTATTGTCGACTAATTGAAATGGCCCGGGGGGAAGGGACGCCTAGCCCCCAGTGGATTCGCGCCAGCGATTATATATCTCAAGAAAGGGCAATTTAGTCTTAAAAATTGAATATTTGTTGACGAGATGGCTAATTTTGAAAACCCAGTGCGACGGATATATTGTTCCTTTAGCATCAAGGGGTTGGCTCTTTTAAAAAGCGAGGTCGGTCCCCGTTGAGCCTCTTCCTTGGATTGCGCCAACGCATCGCGGGAAAATTCGAGCAATCCCTGAAAAAGCGAGCTAGAGCCCAAAACGACTGCATTCTGTGAGATCGTCTTCAACAGGCTCGTCTGATCGAAAATCCGTCTTGGTTTTCGGATACCTTCAAGCCGATAAACTAATTTCATATGTAATGATCTTCGTTCCCAGGTGGGATGTCGACCAAACGTCAAATTGAGGCCGTTCAAAGAGCCCGAGCGGCCTTTAGAAAAGGAACGACCCGCCCGTACGATTTCAGACTGAAACAGCTACGACAAATCATCAAAATGTGTGAGGAGAATCGTGATCTCATACAAGAGGCATTGTTCAAGGACTTGAGAAAGGTAATTTAAGTGTAATGTACAATTAGAGGCCCCCTCACTCCTCTTTTCACTCAGATAAACATAATTTGTGTTTAACAAGAAATCGTGTAATTTAACTTCAAAAATTAAGACTAGAAGCCGGTAATTCCACCAAAACTTCACTACATTTTTTGCCAAAAAGCAAGCTTTCCCCCCATGGAAAATCAATATTCGGAAAAGAAACCCAATAACCCGGCTGTCCAATTCAAAAACTGTTGCTTTGTCTTTTAAAAAATTACTAATTACTCTGAATTCCTCATAAAACGGTTATCCACCACTCCTCGACTCCTCGAGTATTCGGCAATGAAACCAGAACATTAGTAAACAAATTTTGGTTCCTAGGATTAAAAACCGATTTCCTCAAAAAATGTCACACTGCAACGTGCAACGTAAATCGGTTCTAAAACTGTAATTTGAGAATAAGCCCCCCCCCCCCATCACCACAGTCTCGTTTTTCTGTCCTCCGTAAATGATTTGTGGCTTCTACCGTGCGCTAATGGGGATCTAGAAACTTGTTGAGTCTGGCAATTTGGCACCCAGAACTCAGCCTCTGCCCATTTTGATTTTTAAACGAATCATAAAAGGCTCCGCCCTGCTCAGAAAATCCATTGGTACAGTTCTGATAGTTCATGTAATTTTCCGGAACGGTTATGGTGTATAATCGGATTTGGCGGATGGCGGCTAATACTGATTGTGATTGTCTCGCAAGTACGAGAGCGGAGGACGATTTGCCCTTGTGATCCTCTTTGGAATATTCTTCGTCACATTGAGTGTGTTACAGCCCATAGGCCAGCATAAAATGATTTAAACCATTGCTTTCAGTGCAAATTTGAGACGAACGTGACTGAAATCAATATGATTTTATCTGAAGCGCAGAACGCGATCAACAACTTGAAGTCATGGATGAAACCAGAATACGTTAGTGTTTTCAAACTTTTGTTTTTCTGTGAAGAGATTTTTACAGAGAACTTAAAACTGTTTCAGCCTCCCAAAAATCTAATGACGGTTTTGAATGAAATCAAAATTTACCACGATCCCTATGGAGTAGCCCTTATAATCGGCTCGTGGAACTACCCTTGCTCTTTGATTCTGATGCCTTTGATCGGTGCCATTAGTGGGGGAAACTGCGTCATTGTGAAACCGTCTGAGTCTGCGGTAGCGTGCTCGAGCCTCTTAGCCAAGATCATCCCAAAATACTTGGATAACGTAAACTGAAAGTTGAAAAAAATGATTTCTCTCAATTTTATAGTTTTTTTTTTCTTTTCAAAGGATTGTTTCCACGTTGTGTGCGGAGGACCAAAGGAAACGAAGACGCTTTTAAAGGAGAAATTCGACTATATTTTTTATACGGGCTCGGCAAAAGTGGGGAAACTGGTAAGGGAGGCCGCGAACGAGCACTTGACGCCAGTGACTCTTGAACTCGGCGGAAAAAGGTATGTAAAAATTTATTGTGTTAAGGAGACGACCCGAGAATTGTTTGTAAACTTACATTGTAGCCCAGTTTATCTAGATGACACGGTTAACATGGAAATAGCTGTTAAGAGGATACTTTGGGGGAAGTGTATCAATGCAGGTCAGACATGTATTGCACCTGATTATCTGCTCTGTTCGAAAAAAGTTCAAGAACATTTTTTGGCTGTGGCTGAGAATATTTTCAAGAAGTTTTACGGCTCTGACGCATCAAAATCCCAAGATTACTGTAGAATAATAAACGAGACTCATTTTAAGTATGTTTCCGTGGTCTAAAAAAAACAAAACACCATGGCTAATTCTCAAACGTAATCTTAAGGAGGCTAGAAAGACTGCTCCAGAATTGTCACATCGCCCTTGGAGGTGTTCGAGACATGAACGATGGCTACGTATCACCTACGGTAATTACTAACGTCAAACCTACGGATCCAATAATGGAAGAGGAGATTTTTGGGCCTATCTTACCTATTTTCAACGTTGAATCAGCTCAAGAGGCTGTGGATTTTATTAATGACAGGTTCATTCCTGAGTTGATCGTGACAAAAAACATGTACTAAATGATTGTTTTTCCCATGCAGGGATCCACCTTTGACTTGCTACATATTTTCGACATCTAAGTCAGTTCACAATCTGTTCATTCGTGGTACTTCATCTGGATCTGTAATGATTAATGAGACTCTGATGCACTATGGAGGTAATTTTTATACTATTGCACTATTAAGTCGTTGGATCTAACTAAAACTTTTTTTTTTTTTTTTAGTTAATACCATGCCATTTGGTGGAGTGGGACCAAGTGGAATTGGAGCCTACTTGGGGAAATATTCGTTCGACACATTCACTCACAAAAAAAGTTGTATGATAAAGGCGTTTAACCCGCTAGAGGAGAAGATAGCGAGGTAAAGTCTAAAAAAATATGCTAAAAGTTTTCAGATTCTAGTCTTATAATTTTTAAAATTGCATTCCAGCATACGGTATCCACCTTATACAGACACTAACATGAAGATGATGGAGATGGTGATAAGGTCGACTCAAAAGATCGATTATTCATTAATTTACTACTTCTCTCTTTTCGTTTTTGGCTTCATTCTAGGAGCTGTTGGGGTGTACTTTTTGTGTTTTTAAAGTGATTACCATTATAAATGTTTTACGTAGTTTAGTAGATTAGGGTGTTACTATTTAAACCAAGCGCTAATATTCTCCCCGTTATTTTACTATTCTTGTTATTGTTACTTTGCGTTTGCTTCACTTTATAACGAAACTTAAGCAACAAATTACAAATTGTGCTGCGGTGTCATTGTACATTACTTGATTGCTTTGATTATTTTTTGTTTTTAGCGTGGCAAAAGATTTATTTGCAAATAAAATTGAACACTTGATAGAGACCCCCCTCCCCCTGTCAGAGACCAAATTTCTTTCTCTTGTAAGTACTAAGTAAGTGGCCAACTTATGCCGAATTCAACCCGTTCCTCTCAAACCAAACTATACATTTATGATCGTGAGAGGGGGGCAGTATGACTGGATAGGCGGGAGCATGCGCTTCGCAACTGGAGGCGGCTAAAGGTCTTTTCCGAAAGACTTGACACATTGGCTTCACAGACCGGAAGTGTAGTAGAACAAGAACAAGTTCTCCCCCGTGATTCCCCACCGGTGTTCAACTCCTTTACCGCTTGTACGAGCGGGGGAGTGAAGACAGCCCCCACGTGGTTTTGCTTACCCCTCCCTCACCCGGGCCGGATCCAACGCCAGTTTTTAAAAGCGTTCCAATCCGCTACCCCCTCCCTTTACCACTGTTACACTCGTCAACAGTCCCTTTTTCGTCATGTGCTGCTATCCGTGAGATGTCTCGTAGGAAACAGGCGAAACCACGTTCGCTTAGAAGTAAGTTCAAAGAAACATAATCAATTGTCGGTTAAGTAAAAGAAGGTAACAGCATTCAAGCCTATGTTATATACAGAAGTAGACTTAACCCCCCCCCCCCTAAATTTCTCAGTAGCCCTCAAGTCAACTTCATCACAGAATCAAAAATAGTACATTCCTATCTTCTGAATTTGGACGTCGAGGGCTCATTTATTGCGTGATTTTTTCAGGATACAAAAATACATGTTAGACCTGAAAAAAACTCATTTAAGTGGCTGTTCCTAAACACAACAAAATCGGTTAGAACTAAGATCTTGTAAAACTTCGTAATGTCTTAGTTCTTCATTCGCGTATAATTCTTTGAAAATGGTGTGAAACTTCTACCCTGTATAATACTCAATCAAAGCTGGAAGTTAACTTTACCGGTAGTAAAAACAAAAAAAAACCAACAACTGAGGATTATTGTGATGATTTTTGAAAGAAAAAGAAAAGTCTTCTGCCACCTCACCACCCCTTTCTCACCCACAGACACCCCATCATTGCTATTCAGTCGTAATAATTTGGGCGGCTTGCACCCACGAGAGTCACTAATGGTTCCCCCATATCAATTCCTGAGGCACTCCGGTGCCCGGCTATGCTTTTCCCAGTGAGTGTGTGTGTATGGTGCGTCTAGTTCCCGCGGGATAAGACCTGGTCACCAACAACAAAACTCTTCTCTCTTGTTTATAGAGTTATCGTCGCTATAGCGACAGTCTTTTTGTCTCGAGAGATATTGAGACTGCACATTAACAACTCGTAGGATACACCCCATCCTCCCTTCACCGACTATACACAAGTGTCCTTTCTAGGAGTGTATGAACCTTGTTTAAAACATGAAAGTGCTGCCGTTCCATGGGTTTACTTATTGAGGGTGAATGTGAAGACATCATTTTACAGTATTTGTTTATCTGTCTAAAATGGGAAACATCAAGGAGCTGTAAAATAACTGGGAATAATGTATAGTTGTCTTAGCGAAGAGATAATTTGGAAAAAATGGGCTTTTGAGAGATGTGTCGAAGTCTTCGGATTTGATTTCGGGCAATTTTGTTCAAAACGTACGTGAGGATATAAAAAAATGTTGACTGTCATCAGGGCCGTAACAAAGGATTTACCCTTCTCCTGAACTGCTGAAAACTCACTCGGACCCAGGAAAGTCGACTAAGTTTCAGAGTTGCTAGAAACCCTTCTAGCCCGGTCAAACGCAGTAACAAAAGGGTGTGATGGGCAATCCAATGGTCCACGTGCAAGAAGATGGGAGGGGGTATTTTGAGACCTACACTATTTTAAACTGTGGCCCTGTCGTTCGCGACAATTTTGCCGCCATATTTCCACATACATAACATATAAATGAACCGGACCAGTGAACCATGCAAGTACTCGCAGCGAGGGAGTTCGACCTCCCGAAAGCACAGTAGTACGAAAATAAATACATATAATTAAAAAAGAAAATAAGAGGACTGAACCTTTGGCACAATCACCACGCCCAGCGTTTTTTCGTTGCTGCATGCGTTGTCCACGTTCAATTCATAATGTAAGGCACACATGACCGTCGCCAAGAGGCAGTTGATACCAGCTGTCTCTCTCTGTGAAAGACAAAATGCAATTCAATTGACACAGAAAACAGATGACACATTTGTAACTAGAGAGCCCTCAGCCCTGACAATTCATCTTGAGTTGTTTGGGTCGAAGCCTCCCGGAGCTTGGAGATTTTTTTTCAAGAATTGAAAAATAGCTGATTAGCGCGGATGAAATTAAGTCGATCAGTATGACAAGGACTTTCCCCAGAATGAGGCTACCACTGAAGTTCGGTCCAGTCTCCATTTCGGTCTTACATGGCTTTTTAAAACGTCTCCGTCGTCTTTACGTGCTAGTAGGCCAAACTGCCCAGCGCCAAAGCATTGCGCGTCTCGTACCATGCCTACCATTGTGTTCGCCGGAAGGGACTAAGGTATTTTGTACTTTTTTTTCGATCTTATTTTGGAACTGATGTGGCTGAAGTTTTTCAGTTTCGGTGTGAAATCATTTGTTCCGAGGCAAATTATAGAAGAAGAGAAAATAACCAACCCCCTCCCCCCATCACGTTTGGTTACGAATCTGAAAGGCCCTCCCGTTTTTGTTGTTTTCTAGCCTTTCTCACGACTCTTCAATTTCAATTTCAAACGTTCAACGCATACCTATCCAATAAAACTAAGAGGGCACTTGCGGGGGGCAGACCAGTAACTTGAACGTGGAAATGACTAACTCGGTCACAATCCGGCAAAAGCAGCCTCGGCTGATTCTTCTTTAAAACTTAATAACTTTCTAGCGGCTCTAAAACGTTTAAAACTACTGAAACCGTCTACCGTCCGTCTGACACTCTGACCTGAACGTTTCATTCATCAGACAGAGAGGGCCATCTCAGAGGGAAAATATTATTTTAACCCAGAACTTGACTATTCAATTCAGTCAATAAAGTGTAGGGTTTTTGAGAAATGGGGTTTGACGTTCGGGAAATTTTGCCTAAGAAACATTTGAAAAACATCGTTTCAGTCCCCAAGCAGGAAATTCAGCTCGAGAAACTTGTATAGTTAAGCTCTTTCAATCGAAAATACTTTTCTAAAACTGACCGTTTTCCCCAAAAAGGCGTTTTTTGGCGACGAAACTCGACAATTTGCACGTAATGCAGTTTTTAGATACCACTAGTAATTTTTGGGGGATACGTACATTATCGGTTTTTAGGAAAAACAGACACGATTCGGCAGCGAATCCGGTTTCGTGGATGAAAAAGCAGCTTCTGCCGACAAATGATCACTTGTGTGCCGTTTTGTCAACTTGGTTAACATCAGACGAAACCAGACAGAAGTGACACCAACTGTAGGTGCGAATAGTGCAACATTTTTAACATCGTATGAAAAAAAGACGCAAGGACCCTGTGGGAAACAGTAGACAATACTGAGCGATCTTGTTTCCAATGCAAAGTACTTCGTGACTTTGGGAAAGTGATTCGACAGCTAATGTTAAAAAGTGAAGCCTTTTTTTCTTCAGTTTTCGATAAATTCAGTTTACAATACGCGTAGTATTTTCTCATTTAATATTTTACGAATTACATAATTAGATGGAGTAATGCTGAAACCCATACTACTGCCTCATATTTTGATTTCAAATTGACATGTTGAGAGCGGTGTAGTCAACTTTTTGGACCCGGAAATATTACATATTTGATTCTCCACTAAAAACAATCAGTTTGGGGCATTTTGCTGGTTATTTGTGATTGAAGTGGTGGGGGAAGAATCCTCATTCTTCATAATATATTATTTCTTCGACCAAAACGCACTACCATCAATAAATTAAGCAGTGATAGAGATAGCAAAGTTACCGAATTATAAAGATTAAGAAAAAAGAAAAGGATCCATGTGATTGAAAGAGATGGCGTAGTAGAAGCATTGGATGTAGGTGGCTCCATTGGGACAGAAGAACTAATCAGACTTTTTTGTGATAGTGTGAGTGGGTACCTCGAGGGGCTTGGCCCCCAGGGGATTTCTTCACCCTACCCTCATTTTGCCTCATTTCCCAGCAGTGGTGCTCAGTTCCCAAGGGATCAGTACAGTCTCCACCAACACCTCCAAACTCCCTACATTCCAAACAACAACTATCTTTTTTCCTCACTCCCGCTTCACTTTTTGTTTTATTTTTATTTTTCGAAAAAAGGGGAAATTTTATCAAAGTTAAAAAGGATAATTGCTTCATTTTTTTGTAAGCCTTAAAGGTTTCGATTAGATTGTGAGACATTAAGAGTTCATCCAAATCCTTACCTGCAGCGCGAAACACCAAGTGATCGCGGTGCCGTTAGTTAGAATGAGAGGGTGAAAATATATTATCCTCCAGAAACACTCGACGACTCATGGGTGGGGGGCTGAAAAGTTCTTTTCCAACGCCCTCAACCCTCAGCCCTATTCTGGTGCACGAGAAACTTTTCCTCTCGAAGGGAAAATGTCAAACCTCTTGAAATGAAAAATCCGGTGGGGAGTTCGTCTCTAAAGACTAATACGTTATTATAGGTGGGCCTGAAAGATGTAAGGAGAGCGTCATATCACTATGTCTCTGCGAGACCATTACAATCAAACAGCACCCAAGGGACTCGCAAGCATCCTTCACCTCCAACCACAAGCCTACCAACAACACAATTTCATAGTTGCCACCAAGCTCATAACATAACCGAACGAGGAAAAGAGGGAAATGCCTATTTTCAGGAGTTTACCCTCAATGCTCTGTAATATTCTAATGAAAAGGGAGTATTGCCGTTAAAGCGTTCTGCCCCTTTTTTCATCAAAGTTAATTAAACGATGACTCTAGTTCAGCCAACTCGCGCCCTTTGCAGTTAGGTAATTAATGAAGGCTGAAACAAAACATTTTTTTCTCCTAGAGACACTCTCTCGTACTTTCTTGTTTTCCTCTCATACCAAAAAAGACGAGTAGCATCAAAATAATCTTGAAATAACAGGTTACTACTTTTTTAAAGTTTTCTTGGAAGCTAAGAAGAGCTGCTGCCTCTGTACTAAAATAAAATGTTTTTAAGGGCAACTAACGAATTTATAATTAACGACCACGCACGCTTCCTCAATATTTTTGTTTTTCTCGTAGATGGTGCCGATGACAACGAGACATCTCTAATGTCACCTTCGGCCCCTTCATCCGCTCAGTGTGCTTCAGACGACAACAGCCTTGACTCCAGTGAGTACATAATATTTGTAATAATTGTTATTAAGTTAAGAGGGAGTGGGTCGGGCGCGGTGCTCTGAATCCCCTTCCACGGGTTTACGGTTGTCCATAGAGAAATGACCATTGACTATACGACTGGGTACGATTGCGGGGTTGTTCATTCCCAAGAGTTAACTGTCACAACAAACCCTCTATCTCTTGAAAATAAGAGGCTGTAATGACCTGACTATTCTATCAATTTAGTTCCATAATATCTACTTCTAGATGAAAAACTGGTGTCTATCCTCCAGAGTCGCAGGAAAATGGCGAAAAATAATCAAGGTTGAACCTCTGAAGCAGTGGAGGATCAATCAACCCCCCCCCCCCACCAAACAAATTCGACGATCTGGAAACTCCAATCCCAGGCTCAGATTTTGACTTAGTTTGGGGTTATCTTCTTTGAAAAAAAACACAATGAAATTGCTACTTAGCTTTAACACCTTTAACACTGGTATCCCTGCTCCGTGACCAAAACACCGGTTTCCTAAATCGAACTTTAACCACGGAAACAGTTATGAACTCGAATTTTCATTAAAAAATTTGTTTATGGGGGCAGGTGGAGGAGATTTTGTCCCGGAATTTCATTTTTCATGCCGAAAAAATATTTGTTTCGCCTGATAAATTACTATTCGTTCACAAAATGGCGATTCAGCTTTGAAGATTTGTTCAAAAAACGGGCTACTTCCCGTGGAACAGAATTTTTACAATTAATATGTAACCCATTGAAATGGTCGGTCTCCGAGTCAGAAACTAAGTACTATGTACTGTGTTTACTCGGCCCTATGAACTCGGGCAAGAAACTGGGAGGTGGATCCTGATCGGGGGGGGGGAGGTGCTCCCTTTATCCCGGTATCGTATTTTTCGGCCTCATAAATTGAAAAGCAGTAAGCTAACCATTTTGGCACGTTTTTTAGTCTATGTCTTTAGCTGTAGAAAGCCCTCCAAACGTAAAATGAAAATGGTTTTACAAGAAACGTTCCTTCTTTCTGCTAATTCGTTGCGTGTAGCAAGTGGATCAGCTTTGTAGCCGTAAAAAGTGCATCAAATAAGAGACGTTTCGATGATGGACTGACGCGGAAAGTTCGTCGTTTTACTTGTCGCATCACGAATTGGCCCGGAGATCTTCTATTTAACCTCATAAAACAGAAAAAAAAATTGCCCTGGAAACTGATTGAGTTCGGAAAAAGTAACGACTAACGAAAACCTCCACTTCACGAGTAAACGTTGTTAAGTTTTTCGGTAAGTGATTAACGACTAACGATGCCCAGCTCTGTTCACCGCTTTATATGGCCCTATCACTGAGAACATTGACGATATGTTACGGCTAATGTGTTTATTTGGATAGTGTGTAAGCTAGCCAGCTAGTATGTAAACTAGCCAAAGGGACCGCAATTTTGCGTGAAAATCAGGTTTCTGACAAAATAACCACCAGCTTGGGCTAGTTTATAAACTAACGGGATAGTTTATAAAATACCCATTACTTTCTTGGATATTTTGTAATCTAGCCAGCTATTTTGCCTTCTTCGCGCAGGTACTTCAATTTCCCTTTGCGAAGACACGAATAAAGAGGAACGAAGAGACCCCCCCCCCTTCTACATAGGCAAATCAAGTGTTTCCCCAAGTCCCACCGTCGATTGAATTCTTTCTTTCTTTCTTTCTTTCTTTCTTTCTAATTGCTTTGCGTCGTACGAGCGCATTAGCCAAACATAGATTTTTGTTTTTATATCTTGTTCCAACTGTACACTTCACACCCGTACAACAGCTCGAGCGTTTCGGTCGGTGCGCGATTTGTTGAACGCACACCGCCGGGAACGCTCACACGAAGCCGAGTGCGCCGTGTCACAGCTCGCCGCAGCCTTATATGTAGTTTAATGGGCAATAGCTGGAGTCGAACCCAGGCCCGCTGGGCTGCGAAGCGAGCATTGTAATCATTACACCATCGAGGCGCTCCAACCTCAACCTTACTTACAACCTAATTACACCCACCTAATCTTATTCACAACCTAATTGGTCCCATCTCTGTTCGGGGGGTTATAAGGACTGTTTTGTCCAAATATAGTGATTTAAAATTACCCCATTAACCATAGTTTACGTTACCTGAGAGTAGAGGGATGGATCCTGGTCGGCACACTGCTTTAAATTCTTCCTAATTTCGCCGTCCTCCACCAGCTCATTTTGATCCAGACGGTGGACACACATCTCATCCGGTCTGAACTCTTCTAGTTCTCCTGAAGGGATGTCCTGCAACAAAGAGGTTTTGTTTTACGAGCTTCGAACCCTCACTTCCTGGTTGTTATACTAACCGCAGTCAGGTCCGGCCTATGGCGGGGAATTTAGCTTGAATCGGAGTAGCTCGTACTCTTTTTTCTTAGGTTCTCGCGGTGTTCACCAATATCTTTCACCGATGTGAGGAGCTGTCTGCCTCCAACACCCAGGAAAATTGGAACTAATGTATGCCCGTTCTAAGATTACAATATTATTCATAGTCGTCACCTAAGAGAAGAGGGATAGATCCCGGTAGGCAGACCGCCTCAAATTCTGCCTAATTTTGCGCTTCTCCAACAGTTCCTCGTCGCCCAGATGGTGAGCCGCATTGAGATCAAATCTGATCTGAACTATCCAAGTTCTCTAGAAGGGCCGGCTAACCGTCGATGCCCTGCAACAAAGAAACTTAATAGTTTTTTTTACGTGTCTCCCCCCCCCCTCATAATGGTGGTACTCACCGCTACCAGATCTCGGCCTGAATTCAGCTTGAATCAGGTGATTCCGTTAATGGTAGGTGGGGTGGGGGTCCTCCTCGTGATGCACTTCTTTTTCTTCGTTTCCCGTGTGTTCACCAATCTTCCACCAATTCGGGAGGGGGGGGGGATGGTCAAATCCAACGAAGAGCATTTTTTGTGTGACACCAGTGCATTGCGTAACCAATGCCTCCGGTTTCCCATCAAAACGCAGAATTGTAAAGCAAACCAACAGGTTGTTGGAGTGAAAACTCGCCGAGTATTAGCCAACTACCAAAACTGTTTTATTTTATGTATTTTTTTTTAAACGCAGTACAATTGTACCTTGTGCCAAAAAGAACGGAAAAATAATAATTGAATTTGAAAGAAAAAGGTAATTGACATAAAAACGACATCAAAGGGTAGGCATTGGGACAATTCAAGAGGAAGTATTTTTTCGGGGAACGACTCGAACTACATAGCACGCTTTCAGGGGAATTCCTCGTCCGTTTGCGTTTGTCTGCTGACGGCTAGTATGTTCCCTGGAACAGAAAACACATATTTTTCACTCTCAGTGCCGACCATAGTTCGCCATCAGTCTGATTTCCGGCGTAGGATGTCTCCAAATGAATGTGAATCAGGGAAGAATGTTTAGATTTTAAGAGACTTGGAGTCGCTACCGTTTGATCTTACAAACAGCAAAAAATAAGTGGAATAGGCTCTACTTGCGGTCTAGATCGATCATTCTTTCACCCGTTCCCCTTCCCGCCCACCCGGCATTGAGTACGCGGTACCTGAGGTTCACTCCTTTGGTGTCGCTCGAGAGTCGCGCTGAGTATAAGATTTAATCGCTTCACGTTTTCTAGTGTGAAAAATAACGAAAGGATGAACCATTAATTTCACGCTTCAAATGATAAAATATATATATTTAAAAAAGGAGATGTGTAGATAAGTCAGAATGAGAAGTGTTATAAATTGAGTGACTTAATGTTTATCTCTTAATTACTTCGGGTTAATAAATAGCGAAAAAAAGTAAATGTCGAAAGGAAAATGTTTCCTTTCTTTGAATAACTTGATAAATATGAATTTATAACGTATTTATCCAAATGTAGAGTTGTCTGAAACCGGTCCATCCGCGCAGGAACAGTCTGTCCTGCAGGGTAAACTGTACCAAAAGGTGCATTCCCATTTCACACCTCACAAAGAAAAAAGACAAAACAGTGACGCAGCCTTAAGAACCCCTTCGATATCGTTTAAAGCATCTTCTAATTAAAATGACACACTAATTCCTAAATTCAACGCCAATAACATCACACAAAATGAGGACGCGCGCGCCAAGGCTCCGGGTACCGCCCTCTTACCCGGCTGCGTCTATAATTTTTTTGTCATTAGCAGTTTGCCTCTTGATAATTAAAATATTTAATAAAAGAGCTTGGAATACTTTGATGCCTTGATTATTTCTTTTGAACTTTAGTCTATGAAAAGTAATTGGCTGTTGTGAATCCATCCCCTCGCAAGTTCTTCATCGCATTTTTAATGTAATTACGACGCTAAGAAATACCTCTAGTTCTCACTTTAATGGTTTAGAGCACCTCACATGGCATAGTTTAATGCAGTCTGCCCTCTCTTCGCCCCCCCCCCCACAACTGGCATTAGCATCGTAGGAACGAGGAACTGTTGATATATGTATAGGGAGAATTGATGACCGGTTGAAATGGTCAGTAATTAAAAAATGGCGGTGGAGGGAGGCTTGATATCGGGATATAATGATGGGACATGAATTGTTGCCTCGGCTGCTAGAGCGAAAAACTAGTAGCCTGTGATTTGTCTTTTCATTCAAAAAAAAGCTATGGGCCGTGAAAGAAACGAAGGCTCAAGAGAGATGTTGAGAGGGAGAAGGTTTCCTGTTTTTGCTTAACCATTTTTGTTTCCCGTGGAAAACAATATCAAAGTTTTATAAGGTTGAAGGATAACAAACTGAACATGGAGAAAATATCATAGATCGTCCATCGAATTATTATTAATTAAAGTTATTACCTCCCGAGATTCCCGGTATGTGGTAAAGTGGGAAATGAAATGAGAGACCGTTAGAAAGGCTGCTTGCAGCTTCCAAGAATTGTTAGTTAAAGAAAAAGAAAAAAAAAAGAGAAAGAACGAGCAAAAAAAAGGGGAAAAATCACGTCTAGCAAAGTTCAAGTGAGGTGGACAGGCAGTCGTCGGGGGCCCGCTAGGTATGTCACTTTGCCAACGCCACCCTGCATGGCTCTCGATGAGTCCTTAACAACTTTCAGTTTACTGCTGTAATTATCCTCGGTAAGACACTGTTATAAAGACGAGCCGAGGGGAATGCAAAATTAGTTCGCATGCCGCTCAATAAATCATTCTCGTTTTCTTCTCTCACCCCTTCTCAGAAGCGTAGTTTGAAATCAACCAGACAGAACAGGATTGAATAATACAATCATCGTGACAGTTTTGAGAGCGGAGACAAAATGGCAATGTTTCCTTTTCTTCTGCCTAACCCTTCTAGGTTCACCTTCCACGTACATAGGAGGGAAGGCGACTTTTAAATTGTAAGAAATGTAGGTGGAAAAGATGAATGAGAAGAACGATGGCACGGGGTGAATTGGCTTCATGTTATGAGATGAGAAGAGTTCCTAGGGGGCTTATTTCAACCCGCCTAGGAATCCACCATCACACAAAATAAGTCTTGGGAATTGTTTCATTTTTCCGGTGCAATCAACAGTTTTTGTACCTCGGAGCCCTTAGGGAGCCCTGCACCTTTTGCCCCCCCTGCACACCCTCTTTCACCAAGAGCACCAATCATCCGTCTGCTCCGCATCAGTTCAACTTTCTTCATAATAGTCTGCCATTCTTTCTCCGGGAGCTTTCTGATTTTCTTCTAGTTCTCGTTACTTAGCAAAAAAAAAAAAAAAAAACTGAGTAATTTGGGAATAATGCAGACACGAGCCATTTTTCTTCGGTGGGAAAGTTTCATGCATGAAACTATTGTATCTTCATTTCGAATATGAACAAAAAGAATGAAATAGAATTCATGAACAAGTTGTCAACGTATGGGTATTTAGCAAATAACACCAAAGAGGCTATCTGTTAAACAGATTGGTGAAGGGGAAGGAGAGGGAAGTGTTTACTCTTCGGTGATTGATTGACTGACCGGGAGTGCGAGAGTTGAAGGAATCACGGGTCATTGATTCTCAGAGACCGGTTCCTTATTCATTAAGTCCTGATCAGAACGACACTAGTGGAGATGGGGGGCTCCACTGACGGCTTAATCAATAGCGCACCTTTTTTCCCTATTCATATGCACACACAAAAAACAACGTTTGTTAGAGAAGGGGGGGGGGGCAGCACTTTAAACAAGTTTCAGTTGACGTTGTTGCGATGAAATAGGTCGCCTCCTAGATAGTGTTCCCTGGTGAGATCAACCTCCGAGCCCTTGATTTGTTCGCAGTAGCGGCAGTAAGAGAGATAGAGAGAGAGAAAAAAAACAACAAAGTAGTAATTGGAGGCAGACGCATTAAGCAGGACGTGTGCATGTTGTTATGGGTGCTTGGAGGCCCATTTCAGTCCATTTTATTGGCTTCCCCTCAAGGCTCTTGCGTAATCCCCAAATGGAGTATAAACGAAATTAAAACTTGTAACTTTGAAACCTTTTTCTTCATTTCGATAAAACAAATTCGATTCAACGTTTTGTCAACAATGCGATTTCAAGACGAATTTCAAGTCAAACCGATTAAGTAGCGTGGGGGAGGCGCGGCTCTCCACTACACCAGCTTATGCCTACACACACGGAGCGGTATTAAGTTAAAACCACCCCTCTTACCGAAAGAATTGCCAGTAAAAGGGGAAAACTCACCCTGAACCTATACTATACCAATAACCCATGGAAGTATATGCATTTATAAATGTATTTTGATGATAATAGTTTATATCCGGTGAGTTAAGATCTCTCACTAGAGACCGATTGTCTCACGGCATTGTGGAGAACATGTAAGAGGAGACGGGTTGATTCCCTTTAATAGCACGTTGCAAGCACTAAACTAAACAAACCGCCCTCTTCATTCCCAGGACTTCATTGTAATCGAATACAGGTGCCACTTCTGTTCGTTTTACGTATAAAACGACAAATGAATACAAGCATTTTATGAAAGGGCTTTGTGGGGGCGTTTTATTGTAATAAGATAATGACAGGAGGGAGAGAAGAACCGAGTTTATGGTCCCATATAATTTTTTTTTCTCGCCTTAAATCAAGATTAAAAGGGCAGGTCTGAAAAGGAAAGGACCAGAGGCAATCAAAAACGAAATTAAAAAAAAACGATAGGATTCACTCTTGGCATACACTTGTCACTTGTCACCCCTTGACCCCTCCCGTCAACTCATTTTCTCCATTGGGGATTATGGTACGATAAGAAAAGAAATGAAGCGGGCGAGAACATGAGGCCATCAAAAATTAACTAAACCCGGAATGCGAAGCAGAGTAGTAACTCTTTGTTGGGGATGTGCATTAAGCCTCTAATTCAATGGGATTACCTTTTGGTAACAGCGCCCTAGGCAGTCATTGGACACCCAGCCTTGCCTCTTATTATATTACCCACCAACAGCACCTCGAGGACCCCACGCAGTACCAGCAATTGTACACAGAGGTCCCATTACATCCCACACACAATTACAACAACCCCTGACACCATCGATAGCACTACTTTACTTTAGTACGATCGTTATTAACAGGTGACTCGGCTGTGTCACACAACTTTCTTTTCCTTTTTTGGAAAGACTTATTTTACTAGGCTTTATTCAATATGGGGTGAGGAGAACAGATAACTCAAATATTATTCCTTCACGTTAGAATTTGTACACTATTTTTGAGACGCGACCGTAGATAAAACTGAATAACTTCGAACAAAAAATAACACGATTTCTCTCTGAGCGGGTCCAAGAAGAGTCTAAAAGAGCCAGGTCTAATTGAATGCATTTAGGAGAGAATAAATAAGTAAAAAATGACATGAAAATTATAGTTTGCTTTAATTAAATACCAACATTGTTGGGAGTGGAAGGTCTCGGCAGAAAATTGGAGGACATCCGTCATTTATCACCCGGATATTTTCGTAAGCGGTTGTGTGATGAAATATTTAATGTGAATTTCATCCAACATACGGCTAATACATATGAACAAACAAGCGAATATTCGAACGCAGGATGCTCGAGGATACCCACCCTTCAAGACCTACAAGTCATGCGACCCTTCCTGAAACAAAATTATTTGTTTTCTTCCCCCCGAGAAACTTAAACGAGTTTTTCAGGCTTATTCAATAGTTAAGGAATCTAACAATAAGAACAATGCCGCACTATTGATTATCGCCTCAAAAAAGGGAAGGAAATGAATTAATATGAAGCACAAGAGCGGTGGATGAGAGCATCTAATGATTTGTGTTCTTGAGTGGTTGGGGGGCGGGGAACTGAGGGCAATAAAATTGTATACCCACGAGCACTCATATCCATGGCATGAGTATGACTTGACAACCTCTATGGCTTTTTGACCGTGGAACTTATTGAAGCTTTCAGTGGTTTATCTCAAAGCAGCCGTCCACCGATTGGTTTGTTCTTTGTGAAATAATTGAAATTTAGCCTTAGAATCGCATTGTCCGGCTCCTAAAATGATTATTTAGCCTACATTTAAGGGCGGAAAACAGAGAAATTAGAATTAAAGAAGTAAGTTAATTAACTGATTTTACCCGGACGAAATGGAAAGGCAAACCCTAACACAATTCGAGCTTCGTGAAAAAATGGGCTCCCCGACGGGATTTGTAGAATCCCGTTAATTAATTTACTTCTATAATCAAAATACCGGCGACAGAATCCCTCGTATCTATCTAACAACATCAAAATAAGGTAAAATTTGTCGTAGTTTACCGATCAGAAGAATCGCCTAGAGTTTTGAGAAACAATGGCCCCGGGTGGGGTTTGGCTATGTTTATCCCTCTCTCTGCCCACCCACTCCCCCTTGACTTTTCAAAAAAATTAAAATGGGAATCAAAGGCTACTCTAACTAGAGAACCTTTAAAGCACAGGTACTGCAACACGGATTTCAGCGCCATATTTGGTCCCTCAGTCGTTAGGGTAAACAAAATATGAATGAAAAAATTGTCATCGTAACAGCAAACAAACGCGGAACGCGGTGGAAATAAATAAAAATATCCTACTTGTCGATGAGATCAGGTGATAATTATAATCATATGAGGGACCAAGTATGGCGCCGATTTGCGTGTTGCAGTATTCGTGTTTTTTAGTGCCTTACTCTAACATGGAGTATACGTACCGAATATGATGCTTACAGAATCAACTGGTGACTTATAGTGATTTTTTTTACCATTTCAACCCCTATTTTCCCCCCTCCATCTCGACCAATTTGGCCCAAATGCAATACCGACCGGGGTCTTACGACTACTGATTTTTGTGCCAAAGCGCGTTCCGCTAAATTAACTTCTACGAGAGTTATCGTGCTAATAAATAAAGAAATATATATACATGAATTCCGGAAACCACTGAATTCGTGTTCTAGAGATTCTGAAACATGAAAAAAACATGACATGACCCATGTTTGCCACCATCACGAAGAGACCAATAGTGCATTTTCAGAATGAAATGCACTAAAAATGCTTTTGAACGTGCCATTGAATGACTAATTTAGCGTTTTACATTCTTTGTGCGGTGTAAGTTTTTCCAGCTGTTCTCTATGAATTGAAACATTTGCTTATAGAAAGCACGGGACTCTAAACTTGCGTGGTGGAAAACTCTATAAGCAGACTAGTCAGTCAATTAACAAATGTGCATGGCGGAAAAGCCGCTGAATTGCAACAATGGAGCGGAGTCACCACGAAATTGTTACAATCGGAGTTGAAAACCCCTCCACAGAAGCGAAATTGCTACAATCAGAGTTGAAAATCTGCAATATTGCGCAAGTTTCGGGTCTTGATATCCACAAAATTGCGAGTTCAATTCAATTCAATTCTTACTGTCAACAATTCTTCAATTCTTGTTTTATGACTATGTTATCCTCCCGCAACTAAACGGCATGGCTCTAGAGCCGTCAGCCGGGTTGGCGCCCCATAACCTTAACCTTAAATATATACTATAAGTATAACAAAGTAAGTGTAACAAAAAATAGCAATCCCATAACGATTAACAATAAATAGGCGACATTGTAAAATCCCTAGTTTCTAGTTCCTTGGGGATGATGAGGTGAGAGAGGGTGGTGGGGTACTGTTCGGAAATAGGGGGAGGGGGTATTTATGAAAATTCACTTCTTATTGGAGACATACGAAATTACCAACTATTAAATTTAGATGGAGAAAGCAATGCCCGGATGGGTTTAAGCGGTTTGATACCCCCCCCCCCCCATCAGACCATAACACCGTCGTGCATTTAAATAAAACTGGTACAAATTCTCCGACTCACCACCGGTACTCCTGGTTGCTCTTGTCAAGTGTACACAAATCTATAATACTTTTAACAATCAAAAAATGAGGATCGTGTTCACCGAGGAAAAAGAAGCAATCCCACAAAGGTGTATGATTAAAAGGAGAAAAAGAGGGGTGGCACGTGGCCCACGTACTTTCTGATTCGTTTCGAACGTCCTCTTTTCTGTTATTTACTTGTTTCGTCTCGGACTTATACATGGCTGTCCATTTTCCCAGTGACTGTAACCAACTAGACAATTGGAGAGTACAATCGAAATGTTGTATATTGAATTATTGCCGCGTGAATCGTGTCATAATATGAAGAACACGAATATAAGGAGGTGGTGAAGGGCCCTGTGCGTCTTTTATGTACAGGCAGACTGAGATATTTTTAACAAATAAAATGAAAATATCCAACTGTCCAAATGAGGTACGAACTCCAAGCCGAATAAGGAGGTCGTGAAGAATAATTTAATGGAGGAAAAGGGTTATTTACTGTGTAAGCAGTAAATAACTGTGTAAGCAATAAAACAACAAGAAACAAGCCATTAGTAATATATCTGAGGAAGTTGGGGGGGGGGGGCTTTAATTAATTCTGACAGTCTCTTAAGATGCCCTTTGGGTGTCCGGAGCTAAGGCTCCGCTTACCATTGTCCGCGAGCTTGACTAAATAATCGAGCACCCCCCTGCTCACCCCACCACCTCTAGGTACATACTTTAGTCACCGGAAATCCTGCTAATCAAGTCAGAGTCCCTGTAAAGGCGGACTATAAGGGAAGGGCTTAACAGCAAAGATTAACTGCGGTCGGCTAAGACTTCTGTCGAATTTGCGACTTAACCCCTCTCCCCCTCATCCTCACCCGGTTAAACATTGTTTCTTGACAAAGAGCCTCTATGGTTCAGACTAGAAAAAAAGCCTAAGAATATCTTGTGTGAGTGTCCCTGTTAAACTAGCACACGCTCCGTTGACTGACAGGTGGCACCAGTGGGACGGATCATCACTCGCCTCTTCAAGCTCACGGCCTCAGAGACATGATCTACCACGGTTCGTCGACCCGCAGGTGCAGTGTACTTTGTCGCTCCTGTGCACTATTGAACTAATGAACTAAAAATAAAGACTGAGGCACCTGTAAAGTGGCCAGATTCCTATTTAAGGGTGACGGAAGAGATATCGTATTATAGGGAGGGAATCATTTTTTAAACGAAAGTCTTGTACAATGAAACATTTGCGGAAAGAAAAAAGAACCTACGACCGGAAAGCCCCCTTTCCAAGGGCAAGGATTAGACAAGGATTAAACAAATGATGTAGTGATTTGGAAGATGCCACAATCCAAGAGCATTATTAAATCAGACCCTTTAGTTGCTTCCTGACATATTATGAAATGAAAAAGGTCAATAATTGCAGACTAACGGCCTTCGCTTTAATTTCTTTCTACCACTGCAATTGACTATTAGTGGTTTGCATTACGGGAATAATAAAGGGCTATTCAACTGTTCTAAAGACCACTGAACAAACAAGCTTTCAGAATTTGATAAATTCTTAAAACATGACAATTGGTACAATTGCGAGGTGATTAAAGGAACAAGAAGCTCGGCGGGGAGGCCTTGAGATAGAGAGTGCATATCATCTTAAAGTTTAATTGAGTCTTGGCGCATTGGGATGGCTCAGGGTCGAGATTGCTCCGGGCCTCCCTATCCCAGGGGTACAACCCCACCAACCCGGCTCAAACAAATTATAAAACATCTTCTCATTCCTATCATCTCTCTCTTGCCGCTTAATCACATGCATTATTTCAGAATTAAACGGTAAAACCACATTCTCTTGACAAAATGAAGAAGAATCGGTATATGAACAATAACAATTCGTCCAGTATTTTTGTTGTAGGAAGAATAATTAGTAAGTTTTTACTTTTAATAAGTTTTAAGATTAATAAGTATATATGATAGAGATCTCTAAGAACATATGGGAAAAGATTAGTTTTTCATTCATGAAAATCAAGAATTTAAAATGGAGCAATTTGTAAGCATTCCGCAACTAAATATTCCTAAAACTATAGCAATTTCCTCGTACCGCCCATGTTCGACTGCCTCTAAGCACATTTGATACGGTCGGCCCCCTTTTTTTCCTTTTTCCACTTCTCCGCTTCCACTAACATTTTATCGCATATGCAATATCACAAATGTTTTTAGTCAAAACGGTTGTACGGGGGAGTTCTCACGCGACGCGTACGTGGTTCGGCAAGCCACTCGACCACGACACTCATGTGCCCACCTAGCTATTACACCGCCTCACTTGAAAACCTCATAATTCGAAATAGACTTTCAGATTTCCGGTCTGTGAAAGACAAGAAAAGAGAAAGAAAAGACATTTTTAACAAATCGCACTTTCAATTTCATATGAAAGGAAATCACCTGCAGAGGCGTTTTCCTTGGTGAAGCTATGAAGAAGCAGTAATGTATTTAAACCGTTAGAGAATGAAAGGGAGGGGGGGGACTGGTTAATATACTTGTTATACGTCATGACTTGACGAAAACTGAAACCAAACAGATTTTTATTGAAAGAGGCTTTTGTAGAGGAGGAGGAAGGGGACTTAAAAGTAAATACAACGGTGTTCATTTAACGCTGTGAGAGGCGCGACGAGAAGTAAAAAGCGTGCGGCTACTCATTGTCCTCAACCTGGGGTTCCCATGCTGCATCCGACACCCCCGTCATCACTGAATTTCACAGCTCGCCTCTTCTTCCCCACCCCTTCAAACCCCTTTTGCTTCAGATTAGAAAAAAAAACTTCTTTTAAGGAGACAAAAAACCGATCGAGCATTAGATCGCACTTTCTTCCGCTTTTTTCCTACTTTAGCCTCCGAAGCAACTTTATTTAATTTTCTCTGGTTTCAATCAGCTTGGACATAATAGTTAAATAAACTGAGACTTCCATCTAAAAGAAACCCAGTTTAAACGATAAACAACATCTTAATATTTTTTGGAGGTTGATTTACTTAAGTAATTCGACCCCAGTGTCAAATTTCACGTCAAAAATATTTATAATACCCCCTTTGCTGAGCTTTCGCTAAGCTAAATGCTCGAACAGTCATTATTGAAATAAAGATGAAGATGATGGTCACTGGTCAGTGACTGTTCCCACGACGCTTTCAATTCAACGCTTGTTTCCGAAAACAAGGATGGGACTAACTGGCACCTAAATGGACCTAAACTGAACAAATTACTCATGCTAACCATCCTTAACCATCCGTTTCAGTAGTAGTAAGCAATGCGGGGCGTTCCTTTTTTTATTATGTGTGTGTTTTTCTAAAATATACATTGCTTTCGGTGATAGTTAATAATTATTTTAGTTAATAATAATGTCGGTGTTATAAAAGGACAAAAAGATCATTTTCTCGTGACACACCTATAGTACACAGAGAACTTACAAAGCAAGACTGCCCAATCACCTTTAATGTTCCCAAAGGGCGTCCAATTAATTTGCATAGATCAATCGTTGAGAGGGGGGAGTCGGTAGCTTGAAACTCCTCAGGTTGTTGCTTGTTGAAGCATATCCTCATTTGATTGGAAAACCACTTTTCCCCAAGACCCATGGAGTAATTTTTCTCTCTGGACACCGCATGGGAATGGGAGATGCGATAGTGGTGGTTTGGGCGGAGAAGCGATATTTCGTTAATTCTGTACATAAATTGTTAAGGTGTCAATAAATCATGGTGACTATAAAGATTAGCACCAATCATTATAATAGTGTCAATCTCATTACGAGAAATTATGAGTAGCGCTCCTGTTTGTTAAAAAAGAGAGCATCCCTCTTTGCACTATACAGCACGAATGCCCTTAAAATGAGAATGATCATATAGGTAATAACTAACTTCCGATCATGTATGACATCAAAGCCAATTTCAGAGTAAAAATTAAAATTAATTAAAATGGGAATCAAATTAAAATGGGGAAAAAAATTAAAATGGGAATCAAAGGCTACTCTAACATGGAGTATTCGTACTGAATATGATGCTTCTAGACTCAACTGGTGAATTGTAGTGATTTTTTGACCATTTCAACCCCTATTCCCCCCCCCTCAACCTCGACCGATTTGGCCCATATGGAATACCGACCAGGGTCTTACGACTACTGATTTTTGTGCCAAAGCGCGTTCCGCTAAATTAACTTCTACGAGAGTTATCGTGCTAACAAGACCACACACTTGCTTCCACCCAGGGGGCACCACCCCCTCCCCCTCGACTTTTTCAAAAAATTAAAATGGGAATCAAAGTCTACTCTAACATGAAGTATACGTACCGAATATGATGTTTCTAGAATCAACTGGTGATTTACAGTGATTTTTTGACCATTTCAACCCCTATTTTCCCCCCCTCCACCTCGACCGATTTGGCCCAAATGCAATACCGACCGGGGTCTTATGACTACTGATTTTTGTGCCAAAGCGCGTTCCGCTAAATTGATTTCTTCGAGAGTTATCGTGCTAACAAGAAAACGGCCATTATATATATATGTAAATTCCGGAGACCTCTGAATTCGTGTTCTAGAGGTCCTGAAACATGAAAAAAACATGCCATGTCCCATGTTTACCACCATCACGACGAGACCAATAGTGCATTTTGCCATAAATGAAATGCATTAAAATAGAGTCAATTTACTCCAACGGGCTCCAATAACTCATACTATGATACTTTTTCACCTATACTGACTCCACTTTGAGTATATAAAACAGCTGGTTTTTTACAGGTGGATCGAGATTATAATAAGGTAAACATATCTCTAAAAATCTGTAGGTTGAACAAATGCATATTCTCACTTTTGATGATGAGGGGGAAGGGGGTCACAGAACAGATATATCAAACTGTAGCTCGATTATTCGCTTCTATATTCATGCAGGCATGAGATTTCAACCATCGAAAGCGGGAATTGGTGGATCATTTTTGTATCCCTTCTCGGCATTCTGGTCTCCTCCCTATTTTTCACTCTTCACCTCTAAGTTTTTTTTTTTCTTTAAAATAGAAGAAGCAAAGAAGGCGATGAAGGGATGACAGAGCAGGAGACGCTGGCGTTCTTGATTGATTCGTTTTTATCACGTTTCTGTGAAATCGCGCAAGTTTTTCCTCCCTCCAACCAGGACACGCTTCGGTGGACACCTTCATGCTAATATCCTCTTTTCACCTCTGAATTTATCCTTTAAACTTATACCCATGTCTCAGACCCTCGACCCACGCGGATTGAAAAATGGACCCCGACCCCGAATGTTAAATGGTTTGACAATACGGGAAATCCAAAAATCGAAACTTTTCAATCAGACAACACTTTGAAGTGGATCGTTAACGCACATTTCAGGGGCCGCGTGAATTTCCCAATTGACGGCGCGGCAGCGGCAGCGCAATCAAGACTCAATAGCCCTGCCCCCTATCTATTCTGTAATTCTTAACGCGTGCGTTAGCGAAATTGACAAAGTGAATCAGCTGAGAAATTTTGCTAACGCACACGTTATGAGTTACAGAATAGGGAAGCTGAAGTCACCAGGGAAAGAGCGTCGAAGCAGGCGAACCATACATATGCTGGGCCGGCTCTGGAGTCGTAATAAAAGCGACTGAAACCAACGACAACATGAAACGCTCATTTTAGGCCACTTTAAAAGAGCACTGGGATGCCCCCCCAGAGGCCAATCATAAACCACTTCCGACTAAAATACATCCGTTTGATAAAATGATAATGTCTAATGTGCTAGGTTCACAAAGCCCAAAACAAACAAAAATTAATGAATAAATATATTTAAATTGTTAGTACAAGCGGCTTAAACTACGAGGGTTAGTTGGTAAAGCATGCATGCATTGCAGTTTTGCAAGTGCAAAACTGTAGCCGTAGGAGCCTACATTGGCTGTCTTCCCTCGTTGAGGTTCGTCAAAAACGGACCGGTTTCGGCTGCTCGCCATCTTCAGTGTTCGGTTTCGGTTTTGACCGAACCATAGTTTAAGCGCTTCTACTAATAATTTAAATATTTGTATTTATTTATTTAATTATATTTAACTAAAAAACCAAGTTTTTCAGTTGGGAAACCGAACGCTGAACCCGTGATTCAGAAAAACATCTTCAAAGTGTCCTTTACTAAAATAGTCATAAGCGTTTTCTTAGTTGTTTGGAGATTTTTCGTCAGAAATGACGATTTCTTAGAAAAAATAATGATTTTTCTCTTCAAAATCGCTTGTTTTGACCTGGAAAATTTGAACAAGTTTTGTGATTTTAACGTGATAAAAAGCACTAAAACCTAATCCAAAGCTATATGTTGAATCAAACTGATTATGCTCGCCTACCAAAGTAACAAAAAATGTCGGCCCCATTATGCCGGCGTTTTTGGTCGCTTTTAAGAGGCACTGGCGACCCCTTAGCCTCCAAAACCTTGGCGTCTCGGGGTGTAGCATCAAAGTAAAAGTATTGGAAGTTCTTGAAATCATTCATACATCATGACTTGAAATGGGCGTTTTGACAAAACTCACAACCAGGGTTCGGTCTCAAAATCATCATCAATGCTTCAATTTAAAGAAATGCGAGCAAGAGGTTTTTCGAACACATGAAATTGAGGATTTTGTATACCCCGAAAATAAAGAATTGGAACAACCAAAACCGGATTAAAAATTCGCGGAACCGGTGGTGGCACTTGCATTTTTCATACTTAAATTGTATTTCATGAGTCAAGATCTGGGTTTTAGGAGCCTTCAGAATCGGGATTTTATAATCCAAATGCAGTTGCTCGGGAAACTTCGTAGATCGGAGGTTGCAGTGTTTTCCAACCTGGGCAAGAAGTAATACATAGCCTCGCCGCTACCAACAAAATCAGTCCCTATTAAAAAAAAACAAAAACTGAGATACCGTGGCAAAATTGATCTCGCACTGACCACTTATTGTTAGATTATGATCCACGGTCTTATACTTAACTGTCAATGTATTATAAGGGGGGGGGGGGTTAAAAATGAATTACCATTCGCTCTTAAATTTTTGATTCTTTGATATATAATTGAGCAACAACGGACGGAATGAAGATCAATCTCCAGTGCTTGTGTTTATCTTTAAGGATATGACAACAATTCTGGTCTTTAATGGCTGCTACAAAGTAGGCTCCTGCTTGTGGACTCGTTACAATGCGTTTTTTAAAAGTAGACACATCTTATTCATCTGTTCTAAGTAATCCTGAGCAATCGACGGTGGAGACAATGCAGCATCATAATGATAATTAATTTCTTCCAACGGTAATTAACAATTAAATGTTCTTTGATTTGAAATCTGAACTGGTGTAATCCCTCATCTCAACTGCTTGCGTTTTAATGGGATGTAGAGGAGGAAGGGGAGCGGTATAGACCGGTACCTCTTTTTTTTATGACGCGCCAAGGGATTTATTTGGCACGTCTGTAGAAAAAAAAGGGGGCGGAGAACTCCAGTGTGAACTATTTCACAGATAAAGGGGGAAATAAAAATTCTCTCCCGGTGATCTAGATGAGCATAACGTCTTAAGGTGTACCGCAAAAGAGGGATAGGTACAGTTAGATGGACAGATGAACAGCGGGCGGGCACAACAGGGACATTTACGACAGGAGGAAAAACAGTGGCAAAGGAGTAACTTACTCTTTCAAAGAGTCATGCTTGGTTTTTTTTCTCTCTCTCTCTTTCTCAGCCTTGTCTCGGTCTCAACAATTTCTTCGTGATGTGTGTGGAAATGAAAATAAAAATTCTTTTCAGGCTAAGAATAGGAATAGGTACACCTTCTAAAGGCCGAGGAACACTCTCATGCACCCTCTTTAGAAGATGAGCCTACTCATGGCTCATGGTCTTGTGAGTATCCATTGGGGTTACCTTCCACTGACTAAGCCATATTCTCAAATGTTTGCAGAACAACGATTTTTTGAATTTACTTAGAAGATTTGAAATCACAAAGGAATGATTTTGGGAGAATGGCAGTCATGAGAGCGTTGCGCATTTTCGAAGATTAACTTTCTTCAGATATGACGGAGAAATTGTGAATAGGCACATACCAAAATCTCTCCGAAAACCATTTTTTTGTCTCGTTTCAGAGCTTATCCAACGCTAACATACCGTCAGCACGAATTCTATTTTATTCTAGTAATGCCTTCCTGTTCGGTAGAAAAACTACCGATCAATGGTGTGCGCTTCTCTCCATCAATGCATAGTTGTGGCTCACTATAAAGCTCTAAAAATGTGTACCTTGTTGAAGTGTTAAAAAAAAAAAAAAAAAAAAACTTCCTTTACAATTAAATGTACCTATGCTTCGACATTGTGACAACATGGCAATATATGCCTTTCCTTACGCATCAGGGTTGCGGAATCCTCAAACTTAGGAAGCCCACCTTTTGTAGGTGATTCGATTAAGGCGAGACTGAACATTTTCATTCGAATTGATTTTTTCCTTTTTATTCTTGTCTAAAGAGGATGTCTCCTGTTGAAAACTTCAAATACAAGATCTCTTCAATACGTCGCTACGTGGTTATTGTGACAGTTGCCACACGACACGCCAGGTTAACAGAGTTGGACGTGAAGAAAGCTTGAAAGTTGGACTCTTTTACCAAGTTCTCTTCTTTTAATCCACAAAGGAAGGCCGACCGCAAGACAGCCACCACTCCGCCTCCACGCTGCTCTCGAGTACATTTTTCAGGGGGGAGCCCGCTATACGTACCCCTAGGGTCGCAAAAGATTCCCCCTAAAAAAATAATCATAATTTTCCTTCTTCACTCCCTCTTACCAGCTTCCCACCTCTTTGTTAAAGAAAGAGGTCCTAAACCCGCTCCTTCCAATCGTCTCCTTTTCCTGAGGGCGCCTGCGTACCCAACCACTCAAACTCTTTGGGTCTTTGAAAAAAGGACTCCAGAAATAGGTCGGGGGCCGGAGGTATGGGGCGGGGTCAGGGAACCAGAGTGGTGGCTGGTGGGAGCTCGAGGACCGTCCTATCTTCAGTTCACCCACAGCAATATGAGTGATTCCGTCGTCCTCTTCAAGGGCAATAGTTCGAGACTTCAACTTCTTATCGAGAAAATACAGGCGAACAAGGAGAATCATAATGTCAGTGAGCAGGATATTAAAGGTCAGTGAGCATTTTTTGTTTTATTTTGTCTCGAGGGGGCCTGTTAACGCTATCCTGATCGGTGATTTTTTTTTTTTTTCAAATCGTCGTTGGAGCGAAGGAAATGTATCGAAAATTTCATCCACGCTCCAACTTCCGTCAATCATTTATGTCTTGGTTTGACACAATTTTCTCAATAAAAACGTGAGATATCTGTGATGGAATTAGGGAAGTACTTGCCGAGCCTACTACTTTCCAGAGCATAGATATCTCCAAGACTTTTCACGCATGCCAACTTTAACGAATTTTCTTTCAGCTGTACAAAGTTTCATTGAGCCCACAAATAAGTAATAACACGCGTTAGTTATTTGATAATTTTATAGTCCCTTAGCTAACTTCGGACATAAATTTTTGCGTGCTTACTAACTTAATTTCTTTGCTACTCGTTAATCACATAGAAATGGCATTACCTCCCTTCGGCTGTCGGAGCCATTATTATCCACGATTCACTTAATTTCACTCACTTCCTTGATGATTATAGAAACAAAATTGGACATGCCCTTGCATGTCGATCTGAAGAAGTCTCAACTTTTTTTTTCTTGCTTAAGAATCACAGAATGCTTCCGTATTTTCCCCCTAATAATTGCCTCCCTTTCAGAGACATTCATTTAAAGAAAATAAAAAAAAAAGACGAAGTCAGAAAAAAACCTGCTTTTCGCTCGTTGGCTGTCATAGATAGGCCTACTTGATAGACCAGTAGTTATGCAGCGGTCTCGAAAGTACTTTTATGTCCATCTACAAGGTGCTTCAAAGAAAGAAAGAAAAAAGAAGCTCACATCCAATAAATCGCTCATAATGGAACAGATTTATGTTTACAAAAGCACGGAGCCTGCAGGTTTTACTATGAGTCCGTTGTAAAACTATAACACGATTAATTGCGGTTAGTCCTTCCCTCTTATTTTACATGGGTTGAAAACAAAACTTCATCAAGTGCTGAGCAGTTTTTTGTGTTTTACAACGAGGCCTATGTTGGAGCAAGTTCAAGTACGCTAAATTGAAAACAACTTCAGTTTTATATTTTTAGCAAATTGTATATATGTAAGCTTCTTTTAAGAGAGTGTAGAGTAGTAGTTTGAACACCTTGGTGGTGACATTGTTTACTTGAGGAGTTCTCATTTCTTTTATTTAGCCTTCGGAACAGACTTTCATTTTATATTTGTAAGAAAGTACCCCTCTTTTGCTTCTATCTCAACAAACTCGCCAGATGCAGTTTAATACTGATGCTTATAAATCTAATTCTACTAGAGCTCCAAGATGAGGTTCAAGGTACGCGAATCTTACATATATATTTTTAAAAAATTACGGTCTGAAAACCGTATTAGGCGAAGAAGGAGATTCAAGTGACGCTCGTTATACATCCTTTGATGGATAAATCTCAAGCTTCTTACTTGTCCGCTACTAAGGCTTAATAAAGCATTATAAGAGCCATTTTATAATAATTTACACTATTTTTTGTTCGCCTTATTTATTGTTTATTTAGACGTTTGGCTTCATATGTAACTGTCTCTCGATGTTATCTTTCTCTTATGTATTGTACACAAGTGAACACATGGAGACTCTTTCATTCTGCTTTAAAGTTCCTACATTTTAGCGGCTTAAATAAGTCTATTACCCAAGATTACTATGTGAACGGCCTTAGTCAAACTCGGGTTGGTATTTCCAGGGCAAGGGCTTTTCAAATCCCTCTCACATTTTAATGTTTTTAATGAGGAAAACACAAACAACGGACAGAATTTGTTTTTTTTCTTTCTCTCCGGGGTGATGCGTATTTGACACAAAAGACGTGACTCGGGTTTGAGTCGAAAAAACAGGCAGGAAATTCTAATCAAACGGCGCCTCAGTTTGAGCTTGGGTGTTAAGAAAATAAGGAAATGTGTGAGAGAGGTGGGGTTTTAGTACGCTTCAACTCCTTAAACAAAAAAAGACTTCATAAATAGGATGTTGAAGATTAACTGGAATATGGGAGGCAAAGTGAAGGCGTTTAATAAAAATTCAACCTCTTGTTCTTCTTGCAAGAGCCGGGTTATGTGTACTCTCGGTAACTACAACAAGGAGTTCTCTATCAATCGCTGTGCACAATATACTATTTCCCAGTGATGAGTTGTCTATATGAAAACAAAATTGTCCTCGAGACGGCTTGATAAAGAGGAAACTTGATGGCTTAGCTGAAGCAAAATATTGACATTCTTGTACAGCAAATGGATTCTTAACCACCTTTAGAAGCATTCTAAGTAGACAAACTGCGTAATATGGTACCCCATACATCAATTTTGTCTAATATTTTAGTATTTTTATCGTCCAATCGGGAAAGAAAGTGTATAGGCACAATCCCCCCCCCCCTCTAATTAGAGGACGGAATGACGGATGTTAGAAATAAACACTAACCCCGCACCTATGGTTTAGTTTTCATATAATTTAATTCAGTAAGCCTCTTGATTCTATAGAAGAAGAGAACGTTTAGGAGCTTGTTGTGTGGTGCCCAAAGTTCGGGACCCTGAGCGGGTATTGTGATTGTGTTTCCATTATGTTAAATTGTTTGAGAAATAACTTGCAAGGGCCCAGCTTTGCGTTTTTAAAAAATAATTTTTCGAGACATGCATGTTAATTTTTTCAATGCTGTATACTGACAACTGTGCTTCGATAGTGAAAATCGGGCTTAATAGACACAGGTATAGTTTCCCCAACATCACCAGTTGATTGACAAGGCTATTGAAGCATGCCGAGGACTGCATTTTTTTCTGTACAGATATCTACTAGCTTTAGCCCAACCGTGTTTAGAATGCCGAGGGGAGCACCTTGACACACTTTGTATGTAAGTAAGTAAACTCATCACTGTGGATGGTGATGAGAGGGGTCCCCTCCAAAAATAGGCGTCCAAACAAAGAACATTGCAGACAAAAGGCTGGGAATGGGTAGAGGAGGAGAAATACTCATAAATTAGGTGGATTAAGGCTATTATTTTTGGAGGAGAACGTTTCATCCATCACGTGATTGCCCACCCTCTTGATACCCCTCCAGTCTGGCACGAGTAGTGCAGGTTTATATGTCGATCATACCAACCGTACTTTCTTGGGGGGGCAGGGCGGTACAGGTATTTAAATAGCATGGACCAAGTAACGAATAGCGAGAAACTAATTGTTTGGCTGCGCTGTTTATAATTCAAGCCCCTCCCACGAAACTTCAAAATTTCGCCCCCGAAAATCGCCCGAGTTCAACTAGAAAATCTTGAACAGATTGATCGGTGTAAACATTGGTACCGCAGCCGCAGCCCTACAAAGTGAAACACACAGATACAAAATAAATGTATAATTATCACCCCAGAAGCTGACTATTCAGTCAATTTAACCCAAAATTATGGTTTCCAGACTCATAGTAATTATGCTTCCATAAACTGAGAGCTCAGCCGGTTTGGGACCCAAATATTTGGCCACAAAACTATTGAATTTTTAAAAGCCCCAAAAAGCAAATGACCAAAGAAAGCCAGCAAGATGTCACAACAATTTACTGAAAATACGGATAGAAGGAAATATCGCGCGAGCGGCGAGAGTGAGCTAAATTAAAAGGACGCTATTGCCTGCGCCTATTACACGAGGCTAAAATGTGATACCGTCCGATAAGTCATGAAAATTATTTTTAACGTGAGAAATAAAAAATTAGCAAACCAAAAAAACATTGTTAGGCGCATAACATGATTTTGAGAAACAAGTTACAAAAGGTTTCCGGTTACAACAGTTCGAGCCTCGGCTATGAACAACTAAGAAACCCTAAAAGAGCTTTCTAACTATAATAATGGCCTAAAACACTTGTTTAATAAGCTTCTATACGTACAAGTTTGATGAAAACTATCAAGTACTTTTTTAGGTGTTTTTCTTTCGCACGCACCAGGAACCACCGTAGACATTTCCAAATAAGCCTGAAAACTGTCAATATTACCAGGGAACCGGTCATTCAGTCTGAAGGACCGATTGAAAACGGTTTAAAATTGGTAAACTCGTCTTCAGAAATGACTATTCTACCACTTTTTTTTACTATTTATTACCAAATTTTTTTGCGCACTAACTTACATTAGGGACCCCCGAAACCGAATCACCGGTTCAATAACAATAACAATTCATCATCAGGAAACTAATTATTTAGAATCGAAGAATCCTTACAGAACCTTTCCTTAAGAATCCTGTACAGTTGAACTTACTGGGACCACACAAGTGTTGAAAGTCACCGCCAAATCTTATCTCACACAAAAATCTAGGCAAGTTAATCCCAGAAAATAATTATTAATAATTTCCCCCTAACTAACTCGGAATCCGGTTGGAAATCGTGAATTATTTGAACGGGGAATACGAGCTTACGAAACAAAAAACTTTACGAAATCTCATTTAATTTAACCCAGAAAATTTGGCTTTTTAACGAGAAAACGGAAGAGGGACAATTTTCTCCAGATATTTTCGACTCACCATAGAATCTGTTATTAGCAAAGCAATGTACATGAAAAAGAATATTTCGCCATAGAATCCTATTATTTGTCACCCATATTGGCAATTTTTCTGTAAATTTATTACATAGTCGGCTTCATGATCATGACTAGCCTTAAAATATGCAAGAGTCGTGAAAAATTATCCCCAAGCACGTAAATTTGCAATCATTCACGAGCACTGTACTCTTGCTTCTATGGGCTTTGCAGAGTACACAAAGTAACTTCTTAAGCTGCGTTTACATTTGAGAGTTTTTTGCTCTCGAGAGCTTAACTCGCCAGTCTAAACGGGCCAGAGAGTTCTCCCTCCTTGCCCGTACCTGGCAAGAGAGTTCAACTCTCGAGATTTACTCTCACGTGTAGTAGCACCATTTTTCGAGATTTTTTGCTGAATCCGGTAAAAATAACTAATAAAAATTATTCGGTCAGTAAATCCATCCAAACCAGTAATGGATACATTGAAGAGAGACAAATTTACTAGTTTTTGACATTTCATCTCGTCGACGAGGCTGCTTGTGGAAATTATTAATAAAACCTATTTCACACGACGGGCCCTGCTAAAATTTTCATTCAGGACCCCTCATAAATGTGGGGGGGTTTTTTCTCACTCATGGCTACAAAATGTGCATGATACAAAATACAGCAACCAAGTCACGCGTACTTCGCTTCCCAAAACCCGTACCCACCCTTCAAGACCGATTTGTTGTGCGGGTCTCAACTCCCCTCGCACGAGCAGATACTGAAATCTGCTTTCTCACTTTCCGACTTATGAGCATTTTAATGAACAGGTTGTATACTTAATGTTTTTGTTGGTCAGATGCTCTCGCAACCGAGGGAGCATCCTCATGGAGCTCCGAGGGACGTAGCTCACCACCATCTACGCCCAATTCAGCAACCGATCTGGCCGACTCAGATCTCGCTTTCACTGTGGGTGTAACAGACGTCACACCGTATCCTTGCCAATTCTGCGAAAAGGCATTCCCAAGACTTAGCTACCTTAAGAAACATGAACAGGTAAGACTTAAAAATGTATCTTGTGTAAATCCCTCCCCTCCCCCTAACGCCCCTTGCTAAATGAACGTTATTTGTAGCCATGTAGTCTTAAAAGATTTCGATTTATATATTATGTTTAGTTGCGAATGAAACAAGGGTGCAGGTTTTAGAGCAGGATGAGTTTCATTGCGTGCTTAACTGTAGACTGAAAATCTGTATTCGTTTTTTTAAAAAAAAGGTGTAAAGAAGTATAAAGGAGGGGGCTATCAAATACATGCACAATAATTATTACCACTGAAAGAGTACACACCATAAGAAATGTGAGGGTAAAGGACCGCTTTCGCAATACATATAAGTGTACAGCGGTATTCCTAATGATGAAGTTATAACTTCGCTGTTTCTCTAGTTTTTGTTGAGGTTTGTACATTATATTTGTACACAGAATATTAAAACCTACACAGTAGACTTTAACACGTTTGGGTTACCAACCCAACTAATTGAACCCATCCCCATTCCACGAAAACAAGAATACCCCAGTTAACGGGGGGGGGGGGAGTCGAAAATCACGCACCATCCATCAGTGGGCAACATTCTATAACTCTCAGAAGAAAGGTCCTGGTTAACATTTCTAAAAAGTGCTAGATAAGACGGGGAGGTGAAGAGCGGCACGCCGCGCCTGCTTGCGCGGCCTATAGTGCACGTGTTTGGGACCAGTGTGAATAGTGGTAATGAAAAGGACTCGTTCTGGGTGAAAAGACGTCGTGCATGTTAATGAGCTTAATCCAGCGAAAAAATCTCTAGTCGGAGTGATGAACATGAGTAAAGATAATCACCTGATAGCGTTTGTTTTTCCAGTTATACCCCCCTCACCACCCTGTTTCTGTCTATAATTTAGTGAGTGAGTTTAAGTTTTTAAGCTGCCGCTTTCTTTGATCCGGAATTGTAAATTAAAATTATTACCAACAGGTGATAGTTTTTATTAGCATCCAGCGCATTTCTTAACAGTTCTTTGTCAAAACACGTTTTTTCCCTAAATTTCAGAGTCACTGTGAGCACCTACCGTTCATATGCGAATTTTGCAAGAGGAGATTTAAACATAAAAGAAGCAAAGACAGACATTTAAAGCTTCACACTGGGGACAAGCGCTACAAATGCACTCATTGCCAGGCAGCCTTCGCCCGGAGCGACCATTTAAAGATTCATATGAAAACTCACGACAACCAAAAGCCATTTCAGTGCACTGTGTGCAATCGGGGGTATAACACAGCGGCTGCTTTGACCTCTCACATGCAAAATCATAAGAAGGCAGTCGAAGCCGAGGTGTCTGCGGGTGGAAGTTTATTTAAATGCCTTGAGTGCTCTGAGGTCTTCGCTAAACCTGAGGATTTGACCGTCAGTTGTTTTTTGCATTAATTTAAACGTTTTCATCATAATAAATTTGATTTATTAAGAATCACATGGCCAACGAGCATGCGAATGAGTCGAAGAAACGTTCCAGTACGCCTTCTAGATCTCTCCTCACGTGTATCTATTGTACTAAAGACAATTTTACTTCGCTTGAATCCCTTCAACTCCACGTTCAAGCTATGCACGGTAAATACAACGGTTAAAGACCCGTTCACAAGCTCTATGTTTGTGTTGTGTGGTTTCTATGCAACCTATCAAAATGCTTCATTTTTCGAGGGAATGAATTTGTTTGGTTGCACAGAGTCCACACAACGCAAACATAGAGCTTGTGAACGGGCCTTAAACATTGAAAAATATAAATATAATTCTTCTATTCAATTAGCATCAATGTTAAACGGAGGGCACCCATACAATGCAAGGAACTTACTCCTTGTCAATTGTCTAACCAGCACGGGGTTCCCCTGCCGCCTCTGCACGATGGTATTCCCATCAGCCGTCATCCTTCAGGCTCACGCTTTGGCCGCCCACGGAATCGCTGACGCTAAAACTGACATTCAATGCCCTCATTGTCGAATGGCTTTCTTTTCGATCAACAGCTTCGCCGAGCATTACTTTTCAATGCACGGCGCACATCTACCGAAAGCGAAAAGCCCAATCGACCAAGTTTTACCTACAGATCTGACGGTGGTAAGACGGGACCACGAAAATAAACCGTCAATGGCGAAAAAGAGCCGTTATTTCCCATCTACCCCTGATATTAATCGAAATGTACGATGATTCCGCCCCCCTTCCCTTTTATAAATGACCTTGAATAAATAGTACTTCGTTTTAGATCTCGCAATACGACCATCAGGGCATTCTTCTCTGCAATCAGTGCAACGCCGCACTCCCTGACTTCGAATCGTTCCGTAATCATTTAAAATCACATTTGGAAGAGTCTTCGTTCCTTCCCACGCTTCCTCTTCGCCACGCTCAACCTCAACCCGGCGTTTGCCCCTACTGCGGCGTGCATTTCACGTCACCCGAAGACGCTGCTCGACACATTGGCTCGCATTTCGTCTCGGTTGTGACTGAATACGGCTGTCAGAGTTGTTACAAATTGTATACGAAATCCGACGACCTTCAGAAACATCTCATGGAAATGCATACGCATCATTTGTACAAATGCGTTTTATGCAAGGATTTATTCGAATCAAAAGTAGCGATTCAGGTGAGGTGGATTTTGTTCATTTTAATAGCAGTACCTGGTGAGTTACTCATTGCCAACCAGAAATATATGAAAAAGGTGGAAGGTAGACAAGAAGGGTGCCAGAGGGGAGGCTGTGCTGTAGTAACAGCCGCTTCCTGTATTTCGGACTTTCACTAGCTCAACAGAGCAGTCATCGGCCAAAAGAGTGCCAATACTGCTTCAAGTTACATAATATTTGAAATAATTGAAAATTTCAACAAAGTATTGTCTGTCGGCTGTCAGGTTCACTTCGCTGTGAAACACTGCAGTGAAACTAAGCAATACAAATGCACGATTTGCCCTGATGGTCCCGCCCTGCATTCCGAAATAGAATTCAATCTTCACGTTCGCACATCCCACTGCAACTTCAGCATACCTTCACCCAAGCCAACCTGCGTCTCCGTAAGTTTCAAACTTCAAAATTATTAGGAATGAGAGAAATTCTCACGATACTTTTTCATAATAGCCCCCTAGAATTCAGCGATGCATTTTCTGTAACATGACATTTAACACAGAAATCGAAATGCAATTTCACCTCTCAGTCCACACGAAACAGTTTCAGTGTACCATGTGTCCAGAGGCATTTCACGTGGAGTACCTCCTGGACAAGCACATTCAAATGAATCATCCAAGTCAGGTGAGGAGGATTCTTACGAGCACATAAAAGAGGAATCCATGCCCTAATTTTATTCTCCTTTTCAGCATCACGCTGTGTCGAAAGAAGAGGAATCTCGCGACTCGGACAAGCCTCTTCTCAACGGGTTCTCGCATCCACCCGGTTTTGTTCCCGCTTCGACCGCTCAGTCGGGCAACAGTAACAGTAGCTCATCGATTGAAACGAACAGGAAAATGGACAGTTCACAGGCTTGCGCGAACAACAATAATAACCCCCCTGGTCCCTGCGATCTGTGCGAAGCGGGTGAATTTTCGTCTGAGGCTGAATTGAGTGCGCATAGGAAATTAGTTCATCATACAAAGACTTCTTCGAAAGTACGGAAGGTTTCAATTGTTGCGCACAATTACTAAATTTTAGGTGTTAACTTCAGGTGACTCTTCACTGTGCTTACTGCAAGGAGAACTGTAAATCACGGGCTGAACTTGAAACTCACATGAAATCCCACTGTCAAGCTGCAGCAGGGGCGAGTAAACATAAATGTAATATTTGTGATGAAATATGTATATCAGCAGCCGTGTTGGCCGAACATAAGCTTAATCATTGCAAGGTATGCACGATGCTAATTTAGTATTTTTCTTTTCTCCTTAATGAGTGAATAACTTAATCTTTAGGTTATGTATGGCTCCACTTGCGTCAGCTGTAAAGTGTCCATCACAAATGAAGAAAGTTTCATTCGTCACATCATTCAGCACGCGAATCCTCCAGGCAGTGGACAGCAATTGACTCTGCCCGTCGCCTGTGTCATATGTCGGCGAACTCTATCGAGTGAGCTGGAAACCCGTCTTCACGCGAAGTTCCATCTTCAAATGGAACTAGCTCAATGCTCAATGTGCCTTCAAAGTTGCGAACGCGGGTTGATTGTTGAGGGCCTCTGTAGACAGTGCAACGCAGCAGCGAAATCTTCTCCGTTGAAATGCAGTCAGTGCTACCTTAAATTTGAATCGATTTCCTCTCTCGACTCACATTATATCGTCGCTCATAAAAACCAAATTTTGAATGTAAGCAGGGAGGCTCAACCCGTTTATACTTTCATTTTAAAACATAATTCATGGTTAAGGATGACGCTATGGAAACCGAAACGACCGAGTCCCAAGAAGAAGAAATCAAGTGTCGCCTTTGTTCAATCATTCTTCCGTCAGTTGGCCAGCTACAAATTCACTTGATCGAACACACTTTCGCTGGGTGCTCGACCTTTTCGTGTTACATTTGCAGTTCTGTATTCACGACGGCCGTCGGCCTTCAGAGTCACATTATGGAGCACGGTCCTTCGGCTCGACCGTATGACTGCTCTAGGTGCTCTTCAAAGTTCTATTTTAGAGCCGAACTCGACAACCACAGTTTTTCCCATTCCGATAACTCTAACGTAGGTGGCGAGTGACTCAAAATCGAAGTTCTCTCTATAATAATGCAACAAATTACATCCCTCTAGGAATCAAAACACGGGTATGACTACCAGAGTCGTCGAAAAAATGACACTGACTCTTCAAGGCACAAAATGTACGGCTACGCTCGATCTGAAAAGAATTCGCCACCCGAGGAACCTTCGGCCCAGCCGTCTGACTTGAGCTTAGCCAGCTCCGAAGCCAAAAAAGCTCTCGGAGAGAGTGAGAGCGACCAAGTTATAAAAGAGGAGACTCAAGATTAAGTGCTAAAATTGTTAAAAAATAGCAGCCATTATAGGGCAGCTTTTGCACTATAAAACAACCTGTGAATTTGTGTAAATTTTGTTATTGACTATTAGGTGGCGAGATCATTAAACTTCCCCTCTGTTATAATTCATTCAAGCTTTGTTACTATTGAAAGATATTTTAGGTTTCAGAAATACACGAGTTATCTCGGGGAAAACTTGGGGTTCTTCAGAGCATGCAGCTTGAGACTGAGAAAACTGACAGTCTAAGCGGCTCAACAAGGCCCGAAAAATGCTTATTCACCTTGAGTATCTGAAATTGGGCCTGGAAACCAGTTTTGTCTTGAACCCGAAGCAGGACCGGATCATAGGGGGGACTAACGGGGCTATAGCCCTGGGCTACATTTGAGACATATTTTTAGGCGCGGAGGGGGATAAGACAAATCGAACTAGAAGAGATGAACAGAGAAAGAAAATAAATGTTTTTGACGTGAAGCGTCTTTAAAATGGCTATGGGGTGTAACGACAAGCGTCGAAGTGAAACGCTCAAATATCTCAGCACTGAAATGTGTTAGCAATTTGAAATTTTGCATACTCGTGTGATGAGTGAAGGACATTCAAGTTCAATCATAAAAAAAGAATTTTTATTTTCCCCCACTCCGGGGTTACGAAGAAAGTGGGGACATAAAAAAAATTTCAAATTATCCCGTCGAGTGGGGTGTCATTGGAAAGAGCTTGGTCCAAGGATCACAAATGTATTTTTTTCAAATTTTCAAGTCAAACATGGACGAAGTAATGACGTCAGACGTGACGACGTGACCTGTCCCCCCCCCTCTATATCAGAAAATACGTGAGATAAAATTTTGAAAAAAATCCTGTTGATAGGCCTTATGGTCTAGTTTAAAGGAAAATTGTCGCGAAGATCATAACTTTCATATTTTCGGAAAAAAAAAATACATTTTCAGTGGTGCTTGATTTTCCGAGAAACTGCTGGGCCGATTTCATTCAAATTCATGGGAGACCATCTACAAACTATAAGAAAACTATCCTCCAAGTTTAAATTTCATTGTATTCGTATTTCTCGAGTTACTAGCGATCAGCGGCATGTTTTTCGTAACTGTCCGTTAGGCAAACGGCTCATATTTTTCAAATGAAATTTGAGTAGTGCATCACGAAAGATATTATCTTACTATCCTCCAATTTTGAGAAATAACGGGCGAGTAGTTACAGAGTAATTCCAAAAAAGTATCTAGCCATAAAACAGGAATATAAAAAAACAAAGAACCGTGGTGTGCTGGAAGCTGGTCGTTGGAAGACAACTGGGCAAGGGGGTGCCTCGTATACTTTTCATATATACAGGGTGGTCGTTTTTGAGTAGCAAAAAAAAATTGGGTAATAGTACACCAAAAATGGGATAAAAAAGTCCTATTCGGATAGTGGCCTATCTCTTTTTGTTTTCGAGTAATATTCTTGTTAGTGATTTTTAAGCGCAACTGTATTTTTCAACGAAACACTGCTATTTCTCAGCTTCTACTTCACTTTTTTTCAAAAGTAATGGCAGTTTCGTAATCTATGGAAAATTTTCTATGGGAGGAATGCAAAATCAATATTCTAAATGGTCAAAAGCGCCTAAAAACGTAACGTTTTCGTTGCGTCAATACAAAAAAACAAACAATTTGACTTCAAAAAATAATTTGCTGTGTCGCCAAAAATTGCTTCACACGTTGTCAAGCGTCATAAAAACTTCTACGTTTTCCCAGCTTTCCAACGGTGTATTCAAAAGTGGAATTATCTCCCTCCTTTGATAAAAAATTCGAAAAGAAGCGAAAAAGTAATACATTTTGGGCTAAAAATTTGAATGATAACAGGGGGCCTATTCTCTAACAACAAGCAATATTTTTTTCGCCAGCCTTGTGTTTATTTCATTCATTTGTTTGAAGAAAATTAATGAAATAAACATATGACTTCGAAAAAGCTATTGCTTCGGAGTTAGAGAATAAGCCCCCAGGTGCCAAAATTCATTTGAATTGCTCTCTTTCTTGAGAAATCCAAGCTCTGGCATAGTAAAAATTAAAATAACATTGCATATGAAGAATAAACAACAAATTTACACACAACCAACTCAAAAATTATAAAAATGACAAAGAGGTGTGCGCATTTAGGGCACCTGCTGGTTTTTTATTTAAGTATCGAAAAAGTCATACATTTTGGGCTAAAAATATGAATAACGACGGGCACGAGAAATGAGAAAACGAGCACGAGAGTGCATCAGGAATGGAGGCGGGCACTTCGAGCAGCTGCTTAAATAAAAAACCAGCAGACGCCCTAAATTCGCACACCTCTTCGTCCATTTTATTAATTTTTTATTTGTTGTTTATTCTTCAAATGCAATGTTATTTTAATTTTTCCTGTGACAGAGCTTGGATTTCTCAAGAAAGAGAGCAAAACAAATGAATTTTGGCACCTGTTATTATTCACATTTTTAGCCCAAAATGTATGACTTTTTCGCTTCTTTTCTAAATTCATTGTCAAAGGAGGGAGATTATTCCACTTTCGAGTACACCGTTGGAAAGCTGGGAAAACGGAGAAGTTTTTATGACGCTTGACAACGTGTGAAGCAATTTTTGGCGACACAGTAAATTGTTGCTTGAAGTCAAATTTTTGTTTTTTTGCATTAACGCAACGAAAACGTTACGTTTTTAGGCGCTTTTGACCATTTAGAATATTGATTTTGCATTCCTCCCATAGACAATTTTCCGTAGATTACGAAACTGCCATTACTTTGGAAAAAAAGTGAAGTAGAAGCTGAGAAATAGCAGGTTTTCGTTGAAAAATACAGTTGCGCCTAAAAATCACTAAAAAAAATATTACTCGAAAACAAAAAGAGATAGGCCACTATCCGAATAGGACTTTTTTATCCCATTTTCGGTCTACTATTACCCAATTTTTTTTTGCTACTCAAAACCGACCACCTGTATAGGTATCCAGTACCCCTTCCCCCATAAAAACCAATAGTAGTACATTTTTTTGAATGAAATGCACTCATAATTCTATTTCATCAACAGTTGCATTATGATAACACAAGAGAGAAAATCGCCATTTTCTACACTTCACTATTCAACTCATACGAGTGAGAGAAAAGTGGGGCGATGACTACGACGCAATCTGTCCTTTGGTTGTATTATATTTTAGGATCACAATTGGACAAAATTTAATAAGTTTAAGCACGAGAGAAAAGCATTTTAAAACTCTCGCTCTCGAGTGTGGAAAAGTATGGTTTTTCTCTTTTTATAATAAATAACTATTCTTCCCAAACAAAAAACTAAAAAAGACGTTTCACGTCAAAAACTTACGGTAGTGTATCAATACTACCCACCAGTTTTTTTTTCTCTCTCTCCTTTTCTAGTCATTTCATACTTCGTGCTCGTACTAAGAGGGCTCCTGTGCACCGCCAGGAACGCTCACACGAAGCGGCCCCAGCCATAGTGAATTATGCAATAGCAGGATCAGTGGCGAACCACCACCTATCTGCTCAGGGCCCGGAGCGGAAATCTCTACGAGCACCCTTATCCTTTGTTTGGCCAAATTGCCGAATTCAAGGATTTGGTTCTTCCAAAAAATAGAATTTCGTGGTTTGGCACTTTTTAAGGACCGATTTCGCGAATTTGGCGATTCCAAAAACAATGTTATGCCTGTAGCTCTTTCAACCCAAGTATGGATGTTTACTTGATCGCTTAGTGACCGGTTTTTCTCAATTTTAGCAGTGAAACTTGAGCTTTTCCCTAATTTCAGCGTGAATTAGTATTTTAGCTGATAGCAGACGCCTTTTCTCAAATTTTTCCGCGTATGAGCGATTTTTCCAACTTTTCATTATGAATTAGCTCTTTTCTCAACTTGAGTCGCGGATTTGCCGGAACTACACACCAGCGTTTTGTCTCAATTTTGGCCTGGAAGCTGGATCAGAAACCACAAATTAACGCATTTTCTCAGTTTTAGGAACGAATGAGCGCTTTTTCTCAATTATAGCCGGGAATATTGGAGTTTTCAAAACGTTTAGCCGCGTAAGCCTGCAGAACAGCGAAAAATGAGCGTGGCTTCTCAATTTCAGACGTAGACTTACCCGTAAGCTTGTTCAGAGAAAAGAACTGCGCACTGTGGGACTCGATAGGCTATTGCTGACGACCCCTTATGGGGGCGTTTTTGGCTGGGGATGGTTTAAATGGGCCTGAATATCATTCATTTAAGCCCTCGGCGGGTTGAGTAAAAATAACCAAAATTTTAAAATTACACTGACTCGCGTATCTTTGGGGTTTTCGACCCGGGGAATCCAACAATCGAATAAACGAGCCGTTCAGACGAACCGTTTAAGCGGCTACACCTCCGATTCCGCCGTTTTTGCCCAGCCCCTTCCTGGCAGAATGGCTCCTGGCGACGACCTTGAGACACTCGATGACTCAAAATTATAGCACTGAGGTCATATTTTGAACCTTGGTCGCCTGGTCGAGATGCACTTCAGCTAACCACAAGAAACGGATTATTCCCATTAGTATACAAATCGAATCCGACGAGGGTAGAATCTAATATTTAGCCAGAAAAACTGCTGGGCACCTGATTTGTTCTATTCTCTTGAGACGGACGGAATGAAAAAAGTCAGATGGGGCCAAAGCGTTATCCATGCGGATACCAAATCTCCTGTTCACATGCATGAAACTTGAAAATCCTCATTTTTCCATGTTTGAGCTTTGTAACGAGCGCTACGCAAGGGAGACAAAGGTTGCCGGTCCCGAGGTTGCCTATATTACGGTATGGGACAGGGGCCTGAGCTAAGAGTCCAAAGCTCACTTGAACGGCACGGCAAGTGTCGCAATAGGCAACCTAGTTTCAATTCCCCTCTTACCCAATCCCGAGTTTTCCAGCGTACGGGGTGACGGTTTGTGGGGGGGGGGGGCTCATTCGCTGGCGGGTGTTCGGGCCGGTCCTCCTTGGCATCGGTCTCGTTTGGGGTCGGCGAGATGGGCTGAGCTGGCTCGTGATCGGGTCCCCGGCAAGTGTAGGCGGGGGATGATCGGGTATAGTGGCGTTTGTAACGGGGGAGATTTTTGGGACTTTGGGGACCGTTACAGGGGGGGACAGGGCAGAATGACGGGATCACGAGTTAACACGCTAAACTTTATTAACTCAACTAAACAATCCAAAACCTCTTAGAACTTATTAACTACCAGGGGGGGGGGACACAATGACACTGAGGGGACTAACCGAGCGGCCGAGACACACTCGAGCCGGCGGCTGGCGATCGACTCCTTTATTTCGGCACTCCGTCCGCCTGGAAAACTCGGGATTAGGTAAGAGGGGAATTGAAACTAGGTTGCCTATTGCGACACTTGCCGTGCCGTTCAAGTGAGCTTTGGACTCTTAGCTCAGCTCCCTGTCCCATACCATAATGTAGGCAACCTCGGGACCGGCAACCTTTGTCTCCCTTGCGTAGCGTACGTTACAGCTTATTGGGGGCCCTGAGCGGGATTCGAACCCAGACACTCGATCTGGGCGGTTGCCCTGAAACCCGAATCTGGGAGGCCTCGGCTGCTCACCTTCAGGACTGAAGAAGACCGTGAAGGAAAAACAGGGCCTGAGGAAGCTAAATTGGGGCTGAACGATGCGCCGCTACCATGTTCAAACATCAACACGGTTCACTCAGTTTTGCCAAGTTGAGCCGGAGAACGTAGCGCAGGGGCCAGTTTCACAATTGTCTGGTGGGTCCAAACCCCCAGCGTCATTCGCGTTCATCACGAAAAGCCAAAATTTCATCTTTCTGCATGGGGTGGCCGTCAACTCGAGGATTTCCGCCAGGTTAAAGAAACATAGTTTTCCTCCAATAACTTGTAGAATCCATTCTCTCGTTACTTGTTTGACTCCACAAGCCTTGGAGGAAGCTGGCCAGGTGGCGGGAGGTGGTTAGCCGCATGGGGCGGCAAAAACAAATTAGCCCCGAGGCGTCAAAAAGCAAGATCTGGCCCTGACCCGAAGGCTAAAATCCTGTCAATTTAGTCCCTGAATCATCCATACCTGAATTCCCTTGTTCCTGAATTCAGTTGTTCATAAATTGACAGGGAACTTGGTTCCACAGAATTTGTAGACACGTTTTCCCCAAGAATAGCTACTCTCCTAAAGTATTCTCTAAAATGAAGGTGCACAGGCAAATCATTTTGGTCAGTGGAATCTCAACATAGAAGTTCTCGTAATCCATACTTACGAGAGCCTAACAGCGAGATTTCATGATAAGCCACTAATGGGCTTCCCTCACAGTGATTCTTTTACGCCGCATGAACTCAATCAATGACTGACAACATTTCTCGTAAGATAGGCCGGGGAGGGGGGTACGACCTTTCTAGGGCCCCATTTTTCCCCTGAGACAGAGATGCAAAACCACTACAGAGCACAAGATTTTAAACGTCATTATTAGATAAATGAGAAGAACTATTGCCTTTCGGGGGTTTCCAGATTATCAACACGGATCAAGTACAAAAAGAAGGCAATTTTTTAACACCGGCCACCCCGATTTTGTTTACGAGAAGCTACCCTGCTCAGTATGCATTCTAGACGAACCAATACTTTTGGCCACCACACGGACCACACTGAACAATAGTTTTAAGCAGAAAAACTAGGGATGACCAGTTTCTATATACGAACTAACCCCACACATTGAACGCGAGAGACATTGCACAGCCTTATTTTCCAAAGTCGAATCTAAGGATAAACAAGCAACATAATTGCTTTTTTTTCTTCTTCCTTCTTCGTTCATGGAGTTTTATCGTCGTGACAATGTTGTCACTTCGGCTGTCCAATTTCACATCGAGTGATGTTGCCCATACATTCTGAGGATAGGGGCAGCGAATCTTAACAAGACAAGGCTCAAAGCCCAATGGGATCCGACATTTCATGCATTACAAGAAATTTCAAACGCTTCATAGCGTGTTCAAACGTAATTAAATATTTGAGCAGTTTATATCGCTGTTAAATTAGGTTTTTTTCTAAAATGAAAACATAAATCTATAGGTACAAAGTTTACAATGGTACCGAGGGCTTGAATAAAGTGACAAAACATAAATTCTGCCACACTGAGGTAAGTGTCAGACAAAAAAAGCCCAACTATGGTCCAAAATAAAGCGCAAAAATTATAAATAGGAATTAGCCTTCATTCTAAAGAAGAAATGAAAAATAAATATTGAAGGCTCTTGGCTTGAGAATGGTGGTAATAATAAAAGACTTAGTTTTACACAAATAAAAAATTTACAGATAAATTCACAGTCATGTTTTCACAGTCGGTTCTCACTAAAAAGAATTCTGTAAAATTTCTATTTTTCGAAGAAAAGTTGTTATTTCTTCTTAATTATTGCTGGGAGCAAATTATCAATTTTTAAGGGATGAAAAGCGTTGCTCTGGTCGTAAAACCCAGGGACGCCATCCTTAAGAATGATATTTTTGATTGTGCTGGGAATCAAGGTAGGAACTTTTTTGGGGGGCGCAGGTGTCACTGTCACTCCTTCCTGGTGCAGTGGAAGAATCTTTCGCACATCATTACTTGAAATAGCTATATCTTTCAAGGGTTCCTGAGGTGGCTTAGAAACAAAAACCGTTCGAACATTTGACGGCCCGTTCGTTCCAGGTCGGTATGGCATGAGTCGTTTGATTTGAACACCGCCCGAGGTTCGCCCGCCTCTGAATGAGACAAATTTCGGTCTAAAGCTAAGGCTCGAAGTGGTTACAGACGTAGAAGTCTTGGGTACGGTGATTGTGGACTGACCGCTGGTTGAACTCGGTGAGGTCGTCGAGGCCCGCACCAACACTGATGGTGACGACACTTTGAAAAGTTAAAAAAAACAGGCGAGGCCGTTCAGTTAGTTTATGGCAATAAAAAATCCTTTATCCAGGAACGAGGCAGAAGCGGGAGCGGATTTCGTTAAGAGAGGACAAGCGATCACTACACAACATCACTTACGACAGTCAATTAAGTTCCATTAAAGCTTGTTAAGAAATGAAAAAAATGGCCTACGATACAACACACGTTTTAGAGTCTACTTTTTCTAGACACTTCCACACACACTTCCAGCAACCAAGACATAACAGTAGAAATAAAGTTTTTAGGAAACACAGGCGGTGCATAGGCAGTGCACGATCAGCAGCTAATTGGCACTAACATAAGAACCACATAACACACATTGTGAAGTGCTTTTTAGTCCCTTGCCCATACACTTCCAGCAACCAAGATATGAGAGGAGTAAATAAAACCAAAAGGAAATGCAGGCCGTGCAAAGACGGAAAAGGAGAAAAAAAAAAAAACAAACAAAAAAAACGAAAATATTTCGAGCATCTAGATATTACGTGTTGAACCTACCTGCGGTTCTCTTCAAGTAAAAAATGTCCTTCGGCTCGCAGGACGATGGCAACGATACGACGTTCGGCTTAAAGGGTATCAGCAACGACGGCCTAGGAACTGTTACCAAATCTGTTGCGCATTTTGGAACAGATATTTGGGTCTGAATCGGGGTTCCAGTAGTTTTCCTATACATAAAAAACAATAAATAAATGAATAAATAAACAAGTCCCATTTAAGAAACCAACCGCGCTAGAATTTGTTTTTTGGGACTTTGTTCACTTGTGCCAGGAGATGAATTCCGTCTTTTCAAAGCAATCTTATCAGGTAGTTTGGACGGAATGTTAGTTGGAATTTCTACAACTGAAAAAAAAGAAAGAATAAGTCGTTGGGCACAAGAGAATCGCAGATAAACTCACCATCACCGTCATCATCCAGTTCAATAACTTCGATGTTTTCAGCATCCTTCATGCCTGCGATATTTTTAGAATAGACCGAATCTCTTGAGTATGAATGCGTGGAATCTTCAAACGCTGTAGCTGGCCGTGGTTTCGGCACCTTAGCTGCTTTGACCATACCCACCGGCCTAGGGGCCAGGCGAGCTAGAGGCTTCGTAGGAGGATGGGCGTTGTTGGACGGGGGAGAAACAAATTTCTTGGTAGCTGGTTTCGGATTCTTCGAGTCCTTCTTAAGCAGAGGGGTCTGAAAAAATTTAATCGTGACTATGCTTTGTACATGAAAATTAAGATCGTTTTGTTTTACCCGAGGAGAGGAGCGATCAAGAATGACTTCAGTCACTTCCTCCTGCGTCTTCCCCAACGTCTTAACGGTTGGCTGCAAAGACAATTCATTTATAACAACATTTTGGATATAAAAAAATCAATATCACTTGGCTTTACCCGAGGAGCCAAATTATTAAGGATGATTTCAACCATTTCCTCTCTGGTTGTAGACTCAGTGACCTTGTTGACCGGCTAGGGGGGAAATTATATAAATATTTGTCAAACTAAAAATTTTCATGCTTATAATCAAACTCACTGGGGTGGACTGAACTGGTCTTTTTAGCGCATACTTGGGAATACGTTCGAGTTCCAGGTTCGGAATAATTATGTCGCTTTCTTGTACAACCTGTACAGTTTTGAAAGGTAGTAGGATAAAAAACTGAATGAAATCAACCAAAAACCAGAGAGTCTCACATTTGTAAGCTTCAGAATCTCAGGATCAAAAGGACGAGTGCCCTTCAACTTAAGTACACCACGCTTAACCATGATCCATTGTAGAGTCAAAGTAGTCGGGCAAAACGTCATTCGCTGCTTGAGGAATCTAAAAAAGTTTCAAGTTTATGACACCAGGTTGAACCTGGGATGAATAAATTGCCACTAACCTGTTTAACCAAAAGCTGGCAGCTTCAATGTTAGTGAAAACGTGAGTGCTGTCTGGATTCTCAGGATCACTGAGAGTGAATCTCGTGGGGCAAAATTCCAATACTCTCAAATAACCGAAATCAGGTTTTAAGCATACAAGAGCGTGTTCCGGAAGTTCATTGGAGGTTGAAGGAAGTGTCCCACTGTTGGAAGGGTGTGGCTCACTCTGGGCAGGTAGTGTCTCAATCGAAGCAGGTAGTGGCTCAATCGGGGTAGGTAGTGTCTCATCACTCTGTGTAGTTAGTGTCTCACTTTTGTCACCGAGAAACGAGAATCTTTTTTCCTGGAAAAGGGAAAGAAATTGAAATAAAGATGCAGCTGAATTTAAAAAAAAAGATGCAGTGCTTACCGAGGAGTCTAGTTCAAAGGGCTGCTGGTTCAAGGGAACCAACCTAATCGAAGGCGAAATGCGATAAATGTCCTCTTCGGTGTTCTTGATTATCGGTGATGTTAACTCTGATATCGATTTGACTTTGATCCTCGGTGGGGCAGGCTCAACAGGTGGGGGAGTTAGCATTATAGGCTGGGAATCACGAGAGGGAGAGAGAGATGGATAATTTGGAAGTAGCGATGCATTGGCACGAGGAACAGAAGAAGGTGGAGGTGGTGATGCAATCGCACTAGACACACTAGAATCTGGAGAGACACAAGCAGCAGACGCAATGACAGAAGAATTCGAATCAGTTGTAGGCCAAGAACCCAGTTTTTTTGACACACTTTTAGCTTTAATTTTACATCCAAGGCTCTTGAACTTCACAGGACCTTCGCTATTGATTAATCCCGTGTCTGATGCTGGACGATGCCGAGAAGATGATTGAGTAGAGGAAGTATCATCGATCATGTTCTCCGCGCCATTAGATTTACTTTTACCGCCCATGCTTTTAGGTTTGGCATTTTCCACGACGTCCACATGTAAGTCTTCGTCAGTTTTTTCGATATCAACATACTTGCAATCCTTGCTTATTCTCAACTTCTCATCAGCTGGTCTCAGACTTTTGGGTTTCCCCTTCACAGCCATGAAAACTTTGATTTTAACAAAACCATTTGAGAAGGACATGTATTTATCAAGTTCAGAGTTAAGTTTCGTTTTGAAAAACTTGGATGCATTTCTAGCGCCGAAATCGTAGAAACGCCCATAAGTCCTCGAACAGTTTTTATTCGGATCGAAGACGAAGATGTCCGCGGCATAATCCGACACGTGCAAAGGAATATCTCTCATTTCCCTCAATGACAACCTTTCATTAGAGTGTGGCTTCCAAACTAGCGAATTGTTTTTGAGCATTACGACCCAGTTCAAGCAGAGGCAATTATACCGATTGTGTTCGGCGCACCATATGCCAATATCAAGCAATTTTGGATGCGTCTTACGTGCGATATGGGCAAATTTCAGTCGTCTGAGTCGCAGAGTTCTACTATCTTCGAAAGCATTATCCTCAGCCAATGAAGACGCGTCACTACTTTCTTCCTCCAGGGATGATTTCTTTGACCACGGATTAAACTCTTCTGAGCCAGTGTCTTCCGAATCACTGCTCTGAGCGGCTGGCAATTCCTTGTCTTTCACGTCGGCGATTTTGTGCTTTTTCTTTGGTTCAGGAAATACTTTTATTTTTTCCAAGTTGTACACATCTTTGCCAACAACATGATTTAAAAAGCGTTGAGGTAACTTTGTTTCCCTTTTGGATTTCTCCGATGTCCTTGTAAACAGCTCGATCCCTTTGTCCTTCCTCTTTATGAATGTCTGATGCCACGTCTGCTCCTCCCTTGCCAATGATGAGTCAAATTCTGATGATCCTATCAGTTTACCAAGAGGACAAGAACAAGAGAAAATGCACTTCGATTTACCACAGTGCGCAAGACCAGAAGGTTTCCAGTCCAAACTGTTGCACACACACCCTTTGCGACAAAATTCGTTGCCGCAACTCGATTGTCCGTCCGTTACCGTTGATGAGTCAAGTAATGCTTCGTCAACGACCGATACATTCACTAGTTTCATTATTTCTCTCTCAGTTTTGCTTTTCCTCTCTTTCTCATCTCTCTTTGAAACGACGGGCCCATCACTCGTCGCCGGAAGATCCGAGTCGTAGCCGAACTCTGGAATCTCCAAGTTTCTGACTACAAAGTCCACAATACCGGTCAAGACTTCCCAAACTTGGAACGAAGCCAGTGACGAGCTCGGTGAACTTGAGCAGCTGCCATTCGAACTCTGTGAATTACATATGTTGATAGAAGTAGAAGTAGTAGTAGTGCTTGAAATCGAAATAGCACTCGTAGACTTTTGACTGATTTCAGACTCTCCTTTCGAAGAAGAGCAAGGGGAATAGACCGTAGACTCGCGATTATGCGTTGCACTCAGGGCAGTGTTGCTAGAAATCAAAATAACACTCGATGACGCTTGACTAATTCCAGACTCACCTTTCGAAGAGCGAGGGGAATTATTCGCCGACTCATGAATATGCGAGGCACTGGGGCTAGAGGTTCTAGAAATCAAAATAACACTCGATGACGTTTGACTAATTCCATACCCTCCTTTCAAGGAGCAAGGGGAATTGTTCGCCAACTCATGATTATGCGAAGCACCGGGGGTAGAGGCGCTTGAAACCGAAATAATACCAATTGGGGTTTGACTGATTGCAGACCCACCTTTCGAGGAGCAAGGGGAACTATTGTTCGGCTCATGATTGTTTGATGCCTTGGAGTGACTAGCACTTGAAATAGAAATATGATCCGTTAAAGTTTGGCTGACAGCAGACTCAAATTTAGTTGAGCAAGGGGAACCAATCGAAGGCTCATGATCACGCGCTACATTGGTGGGAGAAACACATTCGACGGATTCGCCATCAGTCACGTCCATTGATTGCGGTGTCAACTCGAAGTATGGAATGACAGTTTGTGAGCTATGATACGTAAAAGAAGTCGGAGGTGAGGGCGTCAGGCTTCTGAGATCCTTTTGCTCTTCGCGAAGTGCATACTGACCGAAAGAACAGATTGAGCTTTCGGATGCAGTGGTCATAGCCTCAGCGTTATCCCACGGAGATGGAACAGGTGTATTTTCATAGAAAGACGTATGTAGCGTACCAATATCGTTGTCATCCATAGGAACTTCAACAACTGATACTCCACAGGAGGCGGTCTCATTGCACTCTACATGGTCCAAGCAACTCTGGTTCACGAGATGTCCGTTGTCTCCAGCACGATCTTGTGAATACTCAATCAAAGAGTGCGCAATGCTCAATTCCAAAATTTCTTTCTCCGTGGGAAGTTTTAATCGCTTCGGAAATGAGTCATGATTTTCAGGAGCATCACTAAGCAATGACAAATGGCGTCTCTTTCGATCCACCCCGGGTTTTCTCGACCGTCCGTCCGTGGCAATTTCAGGCGCGAAGTCATCTTCTTTTTCTTCTAGCATCGTAGCTTCCAGCTGCATTTCTTTTCTGATCTCCTCTTCATTTAACTGAGAGAATGAGTCAGACGGCAATTCAGGCGTGAAATCATGTCTTCTTGTTTTCAATTCAAATGGTATTTTATGGCTTCGGAAAAACTCTTCTTGGGTAACAGTCTTGGGAATGGAAGATATGAATTTACGCTTCACCGGACGATACTTCGAAGAAGTCACCCGAATGGGCCTGTCTTGGACCATAACGTATTTCCTGTCGCGTACTCTTAGGCTTCTGGTGACGCATTTCGTTGTTGGGTCTTCGTTGCTAGTTCCAGGCATCACCGGGTACACGCTTTCCTTAGATTCGTTCCTTGAGCTAGAAGCGCCGTCTCTATATTCAATCATACTGGACGATTGAGAACCAGATGCAAATGCCCTTGGAACAGGATAACTGACGCGAAGTCTGGATTGTTCGTTCAAATATCTGTCAAGTAGTTCACTTTTGAACGCACTCGTTGGGTTCCTTTCATTCTCCGTCGCCATTTCTTGAAGTTCTCTCATAACAGGGTCACAGCTAACAGATGTACAATACACCGCCGCGAGTTCAGCGTTGAAACCTTTGGATTCCAGTTCATCACGCACGACAGCAGCTAGAAATTCAGGATGAAACCTTTTGCTTCTCCACCCTTTAATTTTCGTAACATCAGTGGTTTTGGATGGCCATAACCCGTGACGGTGTCTAACGTTTGGTTCAACGTTGCTCACAGCTACAGAACTTCTCAATAACGAAACCTGATGTGCCAAGTCGGGACTTATAGTTCCGTGTTGAGTCAAAAAAGACACTAGCGATGCCCGGTTACTAGGGTATAACGAATCTCCAAGGAATAATTTTACGTTAGGAGAATCAGGATTGTAAGAAATCCATCGAGGGCAGTAAGTCATTCGTCGAGAAATCACGTATACAAGTAAGTGTAGGTATACATAAGAAGCGAAATCAAGCTCTTTGAAGGTAGTGGTGACGAGGTTAACCCATATATGGTTGAAAATCAAAAATTTAGTGGTTAAATTGAGTTTCCCGCAATAAGCGTAACACCGAGTCACACAAGAGTTGCAATGACAATCTTTTCTCATCATATTCACCACAATTGAAAATTTAGGACCAGATTTATGCTCCTCGTTACAAGGACAAATGCGTTCCCTGTACATTACCCGTTTCGTTCCACTAACAAATACAAACGAACAGACTTTGCTAGCGTCATAGAACAGTACCTGCACTCCCCTCGATTCGATATTGATGACACAGTCGTCGTTGTTCAAACAGACCGGTTCATCAAGCACTGAGGAAGAACCAGGAGCACACAGGGAACTTCGGTTCGGGACTTTCCGATACCCACCAGCACGAGCTTGCGATCCATTTCGACTGTTGTCCAACAGCGCTTCAGCGTCTTGAAGGTGAGACTGTCCAGTCGAGTGAAGATTCCTCCTTTCAGGCTCTTCAAACTTACCAGCCTCCAGTTTCGCGTAGTACACGCTTCGACTGTAGTTCATTCCAGGCGTTCTTCGCGCCATTCGAAATTACGCCTATAGGAAGAGACAGACAAACAAAATACAACTTCAATTATTACTTTTTGCGGCTTCAGGGCAAATGGGGAAAAAGTACTAACTGGTCAGGTTCAAAGGGAAATAAGACAGATTTCCTAGGCCGAGTAAGAGGGCCGAGGGTTTGATCGAGCCTAAGTTTATGAGATTAAACAATCTATCTACAGCAGAAACACTGGTTTCACACAACCTTCTCAGATTCTGAGGGGAAACCATCACGCTATTCTGTGTTTTGGAGCGAAATTGACGGTTTTCTGACCGATCCTCCGGGTCCTATGTAGGGTGAGATTTCATGAGCCGCAAAGTCGTTTTAGAGGCCAAATTACCAGATTGATGCAGGAAAAAATTCCCTGGGAAAAAATCCCTGGAAAAAATTGGAAGAAAAATAGTAGGTACTGAAAATCAGCCAGTTAAAGATGACCAATAATCGTTACTGACGATTAACACCCTACAAATTGTCAAACTGTCAATTATCACTAAAAATGTCAAACATGACTACATGCGTTCTAATATAGCTAATCTGGCAATTCGGGCCAAGAAAAGGGCTTGACTGAGATTATGAGACTAAAAAATGGCCAAACAACCTAAATTCACAGAACTGAATGTATGTACCCTGAAAAAGGCTAAAATAACGATTTACGCCATTAAAATTCATAAAACTGCCTCGAAAATGTCAAAACCCACCTTTCACATCATAACTGACCATTCTCGGCTTGAAAATTGCTAAACTGACGACACGTGCTTTAATTTGGCTAGCGTACATTCGCACCTCAAGGACAAAGCTTACTATTTTTGCGAGCAAAAAATAGTTAACATGACGATTCGGGGCTTGGAAGTGGCTAATCTGACGATTCATGACCTGAAAATAGTCACACGTACTATTCACCCGCCCCCCTAAAAATGGCCATACAGATGTTTACGCCCAAAAATGCAAAGAATTACTAAATGAACCCTAATAATAGCTAATCTATCAATTCGTGCCTATGTGCCCTGAGAATAGCTAAACTGAAGGTTCACGACTTGAAATGTTCAAACTGACAACTATTGTGCCGTAGTGGCACAACTCTCATCCAAAAAATGGCAAAAACGACTAAATGTGTCCTAAAAACGACTAAGCTGTCAATTCGTGCCTTGAGTATTGCTTTACTGCCCGGCTATTCACGCCCTAAAATCCGCAGAACTGACTATGTTCCCTCAGAATAGCTAAACTGAATATTCATGCCTTTGAAATGCCTAAAATGACGATTACTCGTGTCCTGACACATTTCCGAATCGACTGTTCATGCTCCAAAAATGATACAAACTAACTATTTGCTACTATAAAATAGCTAAACTGACGTTTCGAGCCCCTAAAATAGCGAAGTTTGCTATTGACGTCCTAAAAATAGTACAATTCACACCCCAAAAATCGTAGCACTACTCTCCCCCTAAAATGGCAAACATTACTATACGCGCCCTTAAAATGAATAAGCTGGCCATTCGTGCCTGTGAAATGTGCACTTAAAATGTGAATTCTGACGATTGGCGCCTCGCAAATGCCTAAACTGAGGAATCTTCGTGCCCTGACATTTCATAACCGGCCATTCGCGGCTTGAAAATGACTTAACTAAGATTCGTGCTCTAAAAATAGCAAACTGGGAATTCATGCTCCAAAACTGGTCACCCCACAATGCGGATCTTGAAAAGTGCATAAATGACAAAACGAGCTTTTCAATTGCCTAAACCAGCAATTCATGCCTTGAAAATGGGGTTTCTGACATTTGCAACCAACAAATCGCCAAAATGACGAATCACACACTAAAATTCGCAAAACTCATTATGTGCCACGAATATGACTTGTAGTAAGCTTAAGATCCCCCCCACCTTAAAATACCTAAAATGAAGATTCTTGTGTCTTGACAATTCGGATCAGACCATTCACGCTTCAAAAATGGCTAACTAATCATTCGCGACTTGAAAATGACTAACTGTAACGATTCGTGCTCTAAAAATTGCGAATTTGGCAATACGCGCCCTGAAATGTAAAAACAGGCAATGCGCGCTCTAAAAATGATTATTCTGAGAATTCCCGCCTTAACAATGGCAAGCATGACCATATGCGCCCTAAAAACGCCTCTAAACCAGCGATTCATGCTTGTCTGACATTGGACAACCAACAAATGGCCAAACTTGCTATTCACGTCCTAAAATTGGCAAAACTGACACCATGCATCCTAACCATTGGTAACCAAAAGGGGCAATTCGCACCCTAAATAACAATAAACTGACCAATTTGTTCTCGCAACGAAAACAGAGCCGTTCCCACCAAACCAACTTCTTCGACTGCCCCCTCCTCCGCTGGCAACACGCACCTTATGAATGAATGAACTGACTGCTCTTGCCCTACTAAAAGTGGCCAAGTCAATTTACCGGCACCTTAAAAATTGTCCCAACTATTCGTGCCCTAAAAATTTGGAGTCCCCCCCCCTCCCATGAAATTGGCTTGACCGAGGATTCATTTTTATTGAAGAAAAATTGTGTGATATTTCCAGAAAAGTTGGCTGTTTAATCATCCTATTATCCAACCAGGCAGATTTGTGTGTGTGTGCCTAAAACAGTACAAATTGTGCCTCGGCCGTACTATTTCGCTCTAATGGGGGGCAAGGAGAGTTAGTCATTTTTCCCTGGCTTTCCAGCCGGTAGACACCCTGAGACCTGCTCAGTATTCTAAAACCCGGCTAAACTATTTGGGCCCAAATTACTTAAAGCAACCAATTTTGGCAAAATAAACAATACCTCTCCCCCTCCTTGAGACGCTTACAAACATAACGTTTCTATCATCCATCCCACCCACTCATATAAAATAGGGAGAGGGGGCGGTCCTGTAAATACGACGATGTGAGAGGGAGCGAGGGGAATGACAGAGTCATGGGCAATCGAAAATTCCTTCAACAACTTCGCAATGCAGGCCTCATGGACACGAATGATCTTCCGTAGGGCTCGCCCCAGTACAACAACTTCCTGGAAAAATAAGAATTGATGAGGGGGGAGGGGAAGCCCCATGTTAAAAGTTACCCGGTGCACAGTGAACGCCAAACGAGCGAGTATTATAACTTAAAATCAATCAAAAAACGGAAATAAATAAGGCACATGCATGATAATAGAAAAGAAGCTACAAAAATCTAGAAATATACCAGCCGGTGACCACACGCTTACCAACGAGCATGCGCTAGTTTTTGAATTTGTACGAGTTAGCCGAAGTGTTTTACAACAAAAAACACGAAAAAAAGATATAGTTTAGCTCACATGCTTCTCTATTGGTGTATCTACATGAAACTCAAACAAAAATCAATACCGTAGGGCAGATAATAGTACGGCCAGGCCAGTGGCAACAAAAACCGTACAAGTGGACACCTACGAACACCTCTACAAACTGTAAACTAAGAACTCACCAAATAAATGAAACGAAAAACCGTTTAAAATAAAACATTAATACAATGAAGGGCCAAACAAACATATTTTATTTCACTGCAATCAAAACAAGTACCGGCACAGCCTAACTCGTTTGAGGGCCCAATGTCAACGAAAGTATTCGCCATGACATTACCTATCAAGGTCGTGATAATAAACATTCAAATATATACATTTTTAATGAGGGAAGGCTAATTAATTATATGTATATTCTGGTAAAAACTCACAGTTCAAACTTTAGCGAACTCGAAAAAGACATCAACAGTAACCTCACCTCACAACCCGACCCTCTCGACTCACGTTCACATTCAACACTACCAAGGCACTAAGGCAGTAAGGCACAACAGAGCTCCAACCATCAGACTTGACTTTTACTCTTATCAACACCAACAGCGCCTTGGTCAACAACCGATGGAGTGACGCTCTAACTTTTCGCCGGGCGCACGAATAAGTAAACGAATGCAATAAATTGGTTAAATTCGCTACAAAACTATGCAAAAGTGACGAAAAACACAAGGATCAACCGAACTGCATAGTCAAAAGCCGAATTATCGAAAAGAATCACTGAAAAAAATGGCACACAAATCAAAGCAGGCAATGTGCAAGCCAGATACAGGGGATTTAAATGCTCTCAATCCCCGCTCTCACTACTCCATCCATCAAAACCTCTGACTGCCCCTCCCGAACGGACTTAAAAATAAACAACTGGAGCACCGTGCACTGGGAATCAAGCCACGAGCATATGACAATTGATGATACCTATGTAGAAAGAGGGCTGAATTATTATGCAACATAATAATTCAATTTTGATGCATAACGCGTGAGAAATTTTAATATAAACCCCCTAATTTTACGAGGTGTTATCTTGCGACATTGTATAAAAGGCAATGCTTGCCCTTGAATGGAACACAATTTTCCCGACGAAGCGTTCATCTTACGAAGAAATTATAACGCAGGAATATTCTACATGAATGAAAGAAAATCGAGTGCAATCTATTTGCAAATAAAGTACGAGTAATTATAATGATAAAACAACACCAAAAAATATCATATAAAGGGTCACTGCGCGTTCAATGCAAGGAGCATTCAACAGGAGTTTAAAACTGTCACCCCACCATGGGTGGCACAAGTCAGCTCACTTTATTTGAATCGTCGAGCTATCGTACATTACAAGTTGACGTCTAGCAGCCTTCTTGGATAAATTTAATCGCGCACTCTTTCTTTCTATCATGTTCACAGACTATTCCTCGACCTCTCCCCCAGATAATTTCTATACCAATCATGGATTTAAAGGTACCTTTTCAAACTCAAACTGAGCCCTTTTCCTCTTATGTCCCTGAAACAACTTTACAAACCCCTTGAACTTTTGACCTTGAAAATTCACGCTCTTCCTTCGACTTATTTGAAAAAAGGGCAGCTAGCGCACATGTTAAATTCCATTGAGATTGGAAAGAGACAATAACTTCCAGGATTGGTGCACAAATGAGACAAGAAAAGTTGGTGGCACCGTGTTGACAAGGTTTGAAAGGTGAGGGGGGGATGGCGAGGAATCATCTGTACACCCCCCCCCCGCCACCGCAACGCCAATAACTATGCCATTTTTGTTTCTGGAACTCAGAATACTACCAATGTAGAAGGTACACAAGAATTTTGTTGTTTTAGAAAACAACAAAAAATTTATTCGTGTCACCTCCCCCCCTCATTGTACCTGAAATTGTTTCCATTTGTAGTAACATGGTCTGACGCTAAACAAATGATCAGGAACCGGCGACGAGGCGGCCTTACTTATGATGCGCGATAAAGCCGTGACAGAGCATAAGATTGGCCAGTCAGACATTTCAGATACTTCCAACCATAATACATACGCAATACAAGTACTTACTTTATTCGAATCGCACTAAAAACGCTTCAATACTTCATTAAAAAACTGTTGGAGCTGGGGCACCAACAACAACAAAAATGGTAAACCACTCAGGTTGGCCGAGAGAGAAAGACGATAAAGAGGCTCACGATGTGGAGAGAGAGGGGGAGATTAACCTTCAGAGTAAAAAGCAATATTATAAAGAACTTTTAAAGAAAAATATCTTGAAGGAGCACGATTTAAATGTAATTTCTAATATTAATTTCCATTTTTCAAAATACTGGAATAATTTACCCAGACCTCCTCAAGTGTTGAAAATAATTGTCGTGTCGATAAGCAAGAATCGTCACACGACAGGTCCGCTCACAAGAGGAGTTGGGGAAAGTGTGACGTATGTGCTCAAAGGTAAAGCTGGCACTCGCAATTTGTACTCATTTTTTTTTTTACACATTTTACTACATTTTTAAAATCAATTTAATTGACCATGGCCCTTATCTTGAACTATTGCGATAAATCTCGAACTTCAGTTCAACAAACCAAAGGAATTAGTGGTGGTAGGGGGGGGGGATCACATGATCGCCTTTACAGCTTCCCCAGAACAAAATTCCCTGACTCACCAAAATTGTTCATGGTTATATCAATCGAAATAATTATCTATACACATAAATAAAATAAATATATAAATGGGAAAGGGGCAAATCCATAGCTCTGCGGATCGTTGAACTTATAAACCCCACAAAAACTTCTCCTTTTTCTCAACTTTCCAGATGTATATTTGTTAAAGAAACTAACACCTCTTCACCCGCTCGGGAGGACCACAGCTCTAATCGTCGACCACGGTGTCATGATGATCGGGTACATAATGGTCAGCTGACTCATCGTCATCGATGTCGCCTTATAGAGCTCGGACAAACGAGACAATGACACGAAACTCTTTGACGTCAATGGGGATCTCCGGAATATTCGAGCACGAATGACCATCACTGGAGTCCTCGCAGACGATAGATCATTTTAATCCGACTTTTCTTCTTTGGTGTGCGTGGCTATCCCCACTTCATCAGGATCAGGTCTTGCCCCAACCAGTTCCGCACTTGACGTTAAGGCCGGAAAGAATAATTCAAATTTGGCAGTTGGAAGAGAAGCCGGGCTAAGTTGAAGCCTGTCTTGGCTTCGGCTTTGGCAATAGCTGGTACCGCGGGGACTTGAGGAGTCAAGACCTCCTTTTAACCATACGTGACAATCACGTTTTTCTCTACTCTATTTCGACAGGTGTCGATGTGGAATTTGAAAAATTTGCAGCCTGTTCCTTTAGCTGAGGGGTTCGCTCCAGTTCCGTGAGCAATTTCACCTCGCCAAGGCCAAAGAACGTAGAGTCACAGCCGCTGAAAGCATCCGGACGAAAATGACGAGTTTAAGGTTTTCAGAAGATATTGAGGCGGCTGAGTAAAAACCGTCAGCCGTGTTTGTGTTTCTTCGTCCACGCATTTGGAAATAAACGTACCTTGATGTTCCAACTAGGTCAGTGAGTGTGACCAACAAGTCTATATTCTTTCCAGCTATGAAGGCCAGGTCATAATCGCTGGATTTGGCAAAGTCGGTGGTAACAATTAGCCTAACTGCGTCTTCCTCCAAACTGGATAACACGAATTCCACGTTTTTTCACATTGCTCTTCAGCAGCTGGATCAACCGCAGTTTTAAGTCAAACAACATACATTTGATAAAAAACACCAATCCTGTGAAAGCTGTTCTTCGGAAACTTTAGGGTCTGCAGAGAACGAAAACTCAAAAGTTAGACCCGTATTCATAGTCGCTACGTAAGTTAAAATTCTCCTAAGTAAAAGTCAATCCAGTTTTTGTTGGAATAAAATCATCTGTTTTGACGCCCACTTAGGGAAATTTAAGTTTAAGAAATGTCTATGAATATGGGCCTTAGTTTTGGTATGGTTCTAAAAGTATTAAGGGGAAATGGTCGAAAACCTGAAAAAAGTGCAAATAATTTTCATTTTTTGGGCTGGGAAACTAATTTCCGGAGGGATTTGACCAGAGTACTCCTACTTCATCCCGAACACTGTGTAAAAAAAACGCTAATACCGATTTCATGTACGTGAGACCGATTTTGGATTACAATTTGACTGTATGTACCTGGAAGAAGTGAGACAATTTAAATTTTGAGTACATCGAAGGAAAGTTGAGAAAAATAGGAAGTTTTTGTGGGGTTCGGCGATCCACAGAAAAGTAGCCACTGTAGACACAGTCATTTTTGGTAAAATAGGGAAATTGGGTTATTTTTCGCACTAAACAGGGTTGGATATTGCTTTGTGCCGCCCGGAGCTACTCCACCCCTACACTCACTTTCGTCACCCTCCAAGTCTTGTGGAGTCAAGCAAGTACCGAATTTCATATAGGCGTACCCAGACCGAATAACGGGTGGACGCATGTTGCCCTCCCCTAGAATCGACAGCGAAGCCGTAGTGGGGCAGCTGCTCACCCCTGCATGCCATCGACCAGTACAGAAAGGATCGCCACATTTTGTTAACAATTTTCGCGGTAGTGCCTCCATCAAAACCAATTTCTCGGAATTATCTTGGGTTTTTCTCGCCGAATAAAACATTTTCGCGGGTTTACCTCTCTAAAAACACAATTTCGCGGTATTTTGAGGCTGAACACCCAATTTCACGGGTTTGTATAATTGAGAAACCAATTTGGCAGATTTATCTATCAAAAAAAATGTTCCAAGGTCAGACACACTAAGAAATACATTTAAATATATTTTGCACAGTTTGACTCATTCGAAAACCAATTTTGCGTCTTCCTGACGAGGAGCTACCTACTCCTTCATATCTATACAGTGGAAGTCCAGTTTGAGGGGTTAAATTCACCCGGCGATTTGGTCTGAGGAGACCAAAATTTACAGTTTAACTCAGAAAGTATATCATTTGGGGGGGGGGGGGTTGTCAGTTTTTGGACCGAAAATTCGGAATAGAAGTCTACCTTTGACAGTTTCCGGGCATAGATGATAGTTTTGGACGGCGGCTAACGACCCATTCTGTGCAAATTCAGTTTCTCGAGATTGACGATTTCGAGCTGAGTTTCGAGTTTTGTCGAACGATCAGTAATCTTGCTGGGGGCTCATCCCCGTTTATAAACCTGACATGCTCTTCAGTGAAGGCTAATGCCCACCACTAGATCAAGGGCTAGCTACGCCTCTGATTAATTCTACAAGAGGAAAACTATGTTCCTTCAACCTGGCGGAACCCCCCCCCCCCCACGGAGCATTTCGCCCTTACGTTTCTCTTCAACGTGATGAGCTGGGATCCTCCCTGACTCGGGTTTTCGGGGTCTGGGTTTGAATCCCGTTCAGCAGCACGCCACGACGTGAGAGCTGGGCGCGAGGGGGACGGACCTCCCCGAGCCATCGTTCTGAGAGCCCACGCCCCCGATCAGGATTTTTAGGTTTCGTGATCGTAAAAAAGAGATTTGGCTTCCAGTTGGACGGCGATTTGGCGCCTTTCTGCGATTTTAATTCCATCCTACCACGAGAATAGAACAAATTCGCAAGTGCTCAGCAGTTTTTGTGGCTTGATATTCTATTCAGCCACGATTCGGATTTGTGAACTCCCGATAATAATCCGTGCCATTTGGTTAGCTCAGGTACATCCAAGCCAGGTGAACCAAGAGACTATAATTATGGCATTGACATTCCTAATGAACAGTGCTACTCTTGATTCATTGAGTGTGTCAAAGCCATCGAGGCTAGGCTGAAATTTTTAAAAACACTGATACAACTTCCAGGCCAAAATTTAAAAATTAATAAAAAATCACCAACTGACTGAAATTGAGAAAAAGCACTAAATCGCGGCTAAAATTGAGAAAACGCCAATTCGTGGTTTCTAGAGGCAACTTCGTGGCTAAAATTGACTAAATAGGGTCTCGTAGTGATTTCTGCCCCTGGCCACTATATAGGTGTAGGTCCGACACTGTTACCACCATTGCTCAAATCACTATAAGGCTGCAGTGAGCTGTGGCACAGCGCTTTCGGCTTCGTGTGGGAGTTCCCGGCGGTGTGCGTTGAAAAAACCGCTTACATTATTGCTTGATAATATTTCTCAAATTTATTGCCGCCCAGGGCTATAGCCCGATAGTCCCTCGCCATGTTTCATCCCTGGCAGCAGCGCCACGTTTCTTGATGTTTTAGGCAATTTTGATGATTGGCATTGCTCTCATCCTATATGAACTCTTTCGTAGATTCCAAAACTGTCATCACTTTTGAAGTAGAGCGCATTTCATGCTGAGGAACGGCCATTTCTCGTATAAAGTACGCTTTCTCTAAAAACAACAACAACAAACTCTCAAAATGTCATAACTCGACAGGAAAACTTCTCCAGTTTAAGACAATTTCCGGTTTTCCAGGTACCCTGAGAGATACATCAGAAGCAGTGGGGCGTAGCGTATGGGGGGGCGGTGGGGCGGCCCGCCCCGGGCATCAATAGAAATGGGGCATCAGCCGGCTGAGGCTTTTATTTATTTTTAACGTGAATAAGTTAAAGAACCGAGCACAGTTGGGGTAAATATTGACTCTTTTTGCGCACTACCGGTAAAAAACACTCCACATCTATTCAACTGCCCAGTCCCCATAGTTGCTAGGTGCTCCGTGAAAGAAATCGTGGCTTCAGGTCTACCAAGAGGCACCACAACCGCACAAAATGGTCCATTGCAGACCAGGGCACCCCCAAGAGCTACCTATAACAGTAATAATGACTGTTAGTTGGTAGGAGGAGGCGTAAAAACTACAATGGAGTTGACCGCAAGCTGAGTCTTGAGCGATGCCATGGCTCTCTTTTTGGAGGCAAAACAGTTAAAGAACTGGCTAGAGCGTGCTAGGGGCTGCGGGTTGCATCCCACACCCGGTCAGTGTTCCTCGCAAACACGCTCTGTCCCTCCACACGCCAAGTGTAAGCTGGAAGAATTTGACAGAGCCAACCTCACGGAATTGAAGTCTTTTGATAAACCAAAGGAGGAAAAATTGTTTTTATGTAGAGCCGAATCCGTAAAATTGTTTTTTATTGAACCAAATAACCCCCAAAATTGGTATTTTGAGTATGCCAAGTTCCGCGAATTCTGTTGTTTCAAGATACTAACCTTCAAGACTGGTTTTTTTTAACGACTAAAGCCCTTGAGATTGGTTTATTGAAGCGCAAAACCTGTGAAGTTGGTTCTACTCAGAGTCAATCCTCGAAATTAGGGGTTTCAGGAGTTAAACCCGTGAAAGTGTTCTTTGAAAGGCCGGACCCTCAAAGGTTGTGTTTTTCATGTAAGCCAAACCAAGCTCATGACTTTTTTTTCTACAGAGTCAAACCCTCAACATTTTTTTTTTTCAACGATTAAACCCCACGAAATCGGTTTCTTGAAGACCCATTCTCGTGAAGTTGGTTCTCTCCGGAATCCCCCCCCCCCCATCATTGATCGTTCATCATATTTGTTTAATTATTACAAATGGGTAAATCTAGCTCACAGAGACTATGAAACTGCTGATTTTTTCCCCGAGAAACATTCACACGCCAAGAATCTGATACCACAGTCTGTTTATTCCGAAAAAAGGCTAATAATGCTAAATAGGTATTTAATTAGGGCATTCGGGGGGAAATTCATTTTTCTTCACAAAAACTGGCTATTTTCCCCGTAGGAACTCGAACTTCATCACTTAAACTGGCAACCCAGCCTGGAAACTGGTCTTTTTCGACTGCCCAAACAGAGGGTCACCCTTATTCTTGGCTAAGAAACAGAAAATACTGTACCTGAATCTTTGAAATGGATCAAAACACGAAATTTGTAGCCCCGAAAACAGAATACATTACTGCAACTATAGACTGCACACTTTGATGGACTGTTGAATGGGTTGGCATCATGTCGATAGATCAATTTCATCACTCCCACCAAATATATTTGAATGACTCTGCAAAAAAATGTCCTCTATGTGCACTCTGGTGACGCGTACACACTACACGGTGATTAATCGTTTTAAAATTATTCGTAATTTTAGTATACGGGGCAAAGTTCTATGATTTAGCCAACCCCGCGAGATTTGTTGTTAGCGTTTGTTTTTGGAAGGAGCCAAACAAGCGGAACTGCCTTTTTTGAAAGAGCAAATCCGGTAAAATGGCTTTCAAATGGTTTAAATCCGCCATTTCTAGCCAACAACATATCCAAGGCCTTTAAGATGAGGAAGGTGGCTTTACTTAGGGCATTATTATCACAGTCTGATCTATTTTATCAGGTATGGAAGGCAGATGTGTGGTGCGTGGAATTAGGGGTGGGCAAAGGTGAGCCACCATTGCCCACTCAATCGGAGCGATTCACCACCTAATAATTTCACTGCATTCTCGATAATTTCGTCTATCAAAGGCTGACCGGTGGCAACGAAAACATTGGGAGGTCAGGAATAAAAAGTCTCGTTTTTCATATCTAATAACAGGAGCTAAGGCCCCTGGTAGATACAAAGAGGGGACGATCGCCCCTCCCATTCCTTAAAATGTCCTTTTCACCCATCTGATTGTTTTTTCTGGTGAAAAAAAAGTTGGGTTGATATCTTGCTTGAGACTTGAGAGAAACAATAATTCTCTAAAAGCTATTTTTTTGAGATTTCTAGAGAAATTGGACTTTTTTGAAGGTTGATAGTCGTTTTGTGGGTTGAATTCAATATTTTAGATTTAGAATCAAAAAGAAATCTGTGGAAGAATTGTCACTTTTAGAGAACATCATTCCGTTTTTCAAGCTCCCTCGAAAGGTATTTCTGGGCCAAATAGCCCAGAACCGAAAAACAAGATCAAGTGGCTATAAATTTGGCAATTCATGATTCAAATGGGGTCCTTGACGGATATTTTCGAGATTTGTGGCCTAATAATTATTTTTTTGGCACTAAGTTGGCCCGCGGGACAATTTTTCGGACTAATTAAATATTCAGCTTCTGGCACTGAATCAACAGTTTCCACGCTAAATAGTCAGTTAACATCAGTAAATTACCAGCTACACTACCAGTGAGGACACTTGGCATAGGGGAGGTTTAGTGGTGGGCCTGTAAAAAGTGTGGAGAGACACCCCGTCGTTGTCCGGTTCTCCTGGAGACCACGTAAAATCAGCCCAAGTCGACGGCCCAAGAAGACGGGGTCAATAATAAGGGGGATGCGAGCGACGATGAAAGTGAGGGACTGAAACTGACAATTGCAACCAAGAAAACGGTCTGGAAGCCAATCACCAGTTATAGACAAAACGATATGATTTTTCGTGTACCCCAGTCTTAGTATGCCCTAGCGGCGGTGGTTAAAAATTAAAGCTGTTCCTAAAAGGCCCTTTTTTAAAAAAAAAAATACAAATATTTTGGGGGACACTGGCCTTCTCAATTCTTCTTTGTTTCCAAAGTTCCAGGTTTATAGTCGCCTTTCGGGAAGAATTACTCGTTTTGGAACCGAAAGTAAGATACTTAAGGCTAAATTGACACATTTTTCAGCCGTGATTGAACGCTTTCAGAGCCAAATAGCCAGTTCAGCGGCTAAATTACCAGTTGTTAACCTAATAACAGAATTGCAAGGCAATAAATTGGCTGAGCATGGTTCAAGTGTGGTTACAATACCAATTATTTATAGAGGCTAACGACCGCACTCAGAAATCCACCTTTACGAAGCCCCAACTTGGGGAGTTGAAAAATTTAATGGTTTAAAAATGAGTCATCTGTTTCGAAGAGCCTAAAGGAGACCTAAAGGTAAAGGTCATGTCCATTGGAGGCAAACTTTGCTGCATCGTAAAGGCGCGGGATAATTTTCGTCACCCCACTCCCCCAATATCTATGCCCAGCTATACGCCAAAAAACCTGGCCTTTTCTAACTGACTGGTCACGCTGTGTCAAATCATTAGAATTTGGCTCTGCAAATGAAAGTGCGACGAAAATGAAAATTGTATTAAGCCCGGGAAAACGACAGTAATTACGTAGAAACAGAAAATGAATAACTGCCACTGAAACTTCTCCGTTCTGGACTCGAAAGTTGACCATTCGAATTTAGATAGCAGTGAAACCTGGTCTTTTGACTGAGGAAAGAGCGATAATCTCCAAAACCTGATTATTCGGTAGAATCGAAAGAAAAATGTGTCCGTTAACCAACAGACGAAGTGGCATTATGGTCCCTCGGCTAGTAATCTTGAACTTATACACATCTCACTATACTGTCAAAGTTCAGGCACACAAATGACAAGAAGTAGCCATTCCGAGGTTAGAGTAAAACCGTCCGCTCGATAGTCTCATTAGCGGTCAATACCCAAATACGACGATGATTGTCGTAGATGCTCGTGCTTAGCATACAATAGACACAGTGTGATTTAGAATTAAAACCACAGGTTTAAGCCTCTTTCTCCTAACAATGAAGAAGGCGTATTACTAGACAGCGTGGTGGGCCCTGAGGCTCAAGAGTCAGCGTTCCAAAATCACCGTGAAGACAGATTTCTCAGGAAAGAAAATAATACACAACTTACTACAGTCGAAATGAACAAAAACTCACCAAAATTACTTGAATGTAAACTGCGTAAATCTTCCAATTAAGAATGCTTGATACACACCGACAAACATCTACAGAGGAAATAGCAAAATACCACGAACAGAAAACAAAGACAAAAAGACCGATCACGGGCTGATAACCGTGACTGAAACCTTCTCGCGTCCTTAGCGTTCATGATTTTGTGAAGAACTGAAGAAGTCTTATATCTCTTTCTACTTTCCATTCATTTGAAGCTTAATTTGACGGGTAAATCTTTTAGTGAAGTTGAATAATTGGTCAATTAATATTAGTAGATTTGACACTGATTTTAGGCGTGTGATATCTTTAGTAATGAACCAGCGACGTGTAGCCGAGCCTGGCCGTTTCTCGAGGCCTGGAAATTTACTTGTTTTGCTGAGGTGCTCACATTTTTTGGCCGCGGCGAGAAAGTAAGCGTCTTGTGCTGTAAATCAGCTTTTTATTTTTTAAAAAAACAATGTCATGCGGTTATTCCATTGCATATGTTCTATTATGAGTATGATTCGTGGGGACGGAGCGTTTCCCGGTCCTATAGGGCACCCTGGTCTTCGCTATGCTGTTATTCGTTCTTTGCAATACTTTTCTTAAGATACGTAGGATAGGTCACGTAAGGCTAGTATTGGAAATGTATTGACTTTGGGTCGGATATGCACAGCAGGGGACGTCAATGTGCCTCTTATTTGAATCTTTAGCTTGGGTAGCGTAGAAAATGCAGGTCTGCTGATATAGTATTAATCGTGTAAACATTTAGTGTCGATCATGCAGATCTGTGGACATATAGTGTTCATTGTGGGGACCTGTGGAGATCCTCTCGCTAGGGTCTTCCTGCAGACGCTCACACGAAGTTTCTTCGCCCTAGCACCAAAACTACTGGAAGTTTACTTCGAGGTCCGGTACTCCAAGTCTAATAAGACAAAATAAAAGTCTGCGGGCCGGGCTCTTAAAATTCCGCTCGTATACTTATCCCTTGTACAGCAAAGATCACACGAAGTTTAATTGCCCTAGTACCCAACCCGCAGACTTATCTTTCAGGCCATCAGGTTTGGAGTACTGAGCCTCGAAGTAAACCAGTGCCTGTTTGTACCAGTACTTTTTTGCTAGAGCAGTGAACTATTATTATGAGAAGTTCACGCACTGAATCTCGGCTCGGTTGGTGCAATATCACCCGGCCCCCACAGTTTTTTTGTTTTTTTTTGTTCGGCAGGTAAGAGAGACCCCTCTCACCAGATTGACACCAAATGTCTGGGTGTTTATGGAGGCACAGAGTTCGTATTAAATATGTGCCCTTAAATGAGGTTTCCTTCTTCGAGAGCTCGACAGAAGTTTTTTTTTTTTATTAGAATTTACCGGATTAGAGGCCTCTAAACACAGCTCGGGGTTCTAGGCAGTTGGCTGCGGTCGTTTCCGCTCTCCTACGGAGAAGCCGCTGAGTCCAAGAAACTGGCAATATGGTTTTAAAAGCCAACATTCGTCTCAAATACGACCATCTGTGGCTTCAACCTGATAATGTGGCCGCATAAATTGACTATGCGACCCAGCTTTTCACCTCATGATGCCACAAATGCGGGAAGCGTTCCAAGGAGGTTCCTGTGATTATAAAATCAGATTTGTCCCTCCTAATGATTTAATCGGGCTGAGGGTTAAATTTCCCGTTTTATTGCGAAACAGCTGAAGTACAAGTTCTATTTCCGTTTTCATCTTAGCACTCCCACGCCCCAGGGAGGGGGGAGGGGCTTGAATGGCCCCTTATTGAAGCTTTGGGTAGCGCGCCCAAGCTGAAATCCAGTCCCATGCAGCGTTATAGCGTGTCAATTACGTTTCACTTATCTGCAACAGAAAACTCTCTCCCTAAGGAAGCCCCAGTTTATTCAATGTTTACCTGAGTAATGAGAACACTAGTATAGCCACGACCCAGGCACTTTGCCGTACTGGCCACTGTTGGGGGGAAAGGAGGCTGAATGGTGAAAAATTAGTAAACCATCAGATTCTGAAGCAAAATTTTTAGTTTTAGTACAGGAAATAAAGCTAAAAAAAGGCAGAATAACCGCAAAATTCGGCCCAACTTTAAATGTGGCTTTAAAAATTCCTTTTGAAGCATACTGCCAGGATTCCAAGAGTCCGCAATGATACGGGGTGGCAAATATCCTTTTAACGAGGGGTAGACGATGGACAACTCATTGCTATAAGTGGTGAATAAAGCTCGAACGGGGTGTCTAATCCTGTTTAGTTTTGCGTGCCGAGTCGATAAAAGTCAACGACAAGTCCGTGCGACGATTAGTTTTTGAGTTACGACGTAAATTGTACCAAAAAACTTGGTTTTTGGCTGGAATATTCTCAAAAAATCTTCACGTCCAACGTTTAGTAATGCCGTTGACGTAGATGTTATTTCTGAAGTACTTAGTTTTTGACGCTGAATCGAGTGCATGGTGACTCGTTTCTCTGCGATCAATATTCTTTAAGTTAATAACGAAAATACCTGAAAAACTAGTTTTTCCTTATACATTGATGTGCCATGAAAATGTGAATCAAGATTTTGGGCAGGGCTAACCATGATCTTTGATATTACGTAGTTTTTTCTGCTGAATCGAATGAGCGTTTCCAGGGATCGCTGGGGTAAATACTTTCTTAGATACGCCCACAAATGTAAGAACAAATCCTTTAAAAATGCTGGAGATGTTTGTCCGTAACTCGAAAAGTATTGTTATTAGCGATCTCGACTACAGCTCATTCAATTCAGTTCAAAAAACTGCGTACGACAAGAGAAAATTGTCAGCCCTGCCTAAATCGTGACATAATTTTTTCAGGGCACATTTAAGCATAGAAAAAAAAAAGTGTTTTTTCAGGTATTTTCGTTCATAACTCAAATAATATTGATCTCAGAGAGTCGAGCTCTTGATTCTCCGCGCATTTGATTCACCACCAAAATCAACTTCAGAAACGACTTCATCACTAAATTTAGGGCGTGAGGATTTTAATAAGCTAATCAAGCGAAAAACAACGTTTTTTCGTACAAATTATGCCATAACTCGAAAAGCATTCAGCCCACGGACTTTAGGCTGATTTTTATCGACTCAGCACACACACCTGCATAAGATTATTCTCCTCTTTTGGGAATTTTTTTTCATTCCTTATAGGGGTGAGTTGGCCAACATCTACCCGCCCTTAAAAATAGGTTCGCCACTCCGTATCGTTGCGGACTCTTCAAATCCTCAAAGTATACATCAAAAGGAATTTAGTAAGCCACATTCGAAATTGGCCCAAATTTTACCGCTATTATGGCTTCATTTCCTGTACTATTTCATTACCGAATTATTTAGGTTCTGTCACTAGCCTGTCAGTTTTTGAGCCAAAATAACCACGATTCTAGAGAAAAATTTTCAGTTAACAGGCCGTATCGTCAGTTTCTGTGAGTAAACTTTGAACTAGTGTCCCTGATATTTCAATTTCTGGATCTGACTCGTTTGTGTGGGCATAAATCATTGATTTGAAAACGAAATTGTTTTTTAGAAGAGCCAAACCGCCGAAATTTGTTTCTCGGCGAGCCAAAATCGCGAAACTGGTTTTTCGATTGAGCAGAAAATGGCTTTTTGAAAGCGCTAAACCAGCGTAAGTGTTGTTGATTGAGCAATAACCCACAAACTTGGTTTTTGAGTGGGGCATACTCAGGAAATCAGTTTTTGGAAGTGTCGAAATCGCGTATTTTGGTCTTTGAGATGGCTCAGGTATCATATGACCCGTCAAGTAAAAACGTGGACCTCGCCTTCCTGTGATCAGCCCCTTAGCTACTTTCCTTACACCCTCCATGGAACTTTAGCTTGATAATTACACGTATCTTTGGTGAACAGTGGGACAACCAATTCGGCAATGAAAGTAGAAGTAAGATGAGTTGCAAGTAATCGAATGAGAGAGCGCAGGTCGCGGGTTCATGTTCTTCTTGACGGGCTATATGTTGTTCAACCCACGTTTGGCTGGCTTCATCCGTGGCTATATCTTGTGTTCCTCCAGAGGTTGTGTTGGTCACGATTCGATACCGGAAGTCACCAACAATGAAAATAAATCAGTTATTCGTAAAAGCGAAAAACCCGACAGATGTTCCCGACCACCCCTCCGCTCGAATGATGAAGTACCAGGTGAAAGTGAGCTAGTCATCGCTTTCTTGCTTGAGTCTCCCAGAAATTATTAACGAGGTTAATATGAAAAGAAATCTTTGTAATTCCCGTAACAAAAGTACATACGCGAAAGAAATTCGCTACACACACAATAAATTAAGAAGTGATGAGTGAAAATCTCAGTTTGAAACTAAGAATTCTCGTATAGAGTTGTTGACTTTCTCCGTCTCGTCCAAGTGAATGAAATGAGAGCCACCCTGTATCACATGAACTTTGACGTCAGGCAGTTTTATCTTCACTAAATCGACAGCCAGGGTGTCAATGGCCATGTCCGCGTCACCGAACACGAAAAGACCTGGAGGTCTTTTAGCTGTGGAGTCGACAGAGTATCTTATGTAGCGAGACTTCGTTGGGAAATTAGCTCGGTAGTAATTCATTGGGCTCGTAAACCCTCCTGGGAAATGAAACGGAAAGTATGGTTGAGCCATGGCGTAAACAGATCGAATTAAGGGGTGTTTACCTGGTTTTCCATACATAAATTTGTAGGCCTCCAGCTCTTCATCCGAAGCCAATTGTTTTTTGTTTCGTGCTTGAAACAATCTGTTGAAAAAAATAATGTCCTTCTGCCTCGCTGCGAATTCGGGCAAGAACGGCATTTGGTAGAAGAATATGTACCTACGCGTATTTTATACGTTAATGAAGTTCTCTATTCGGACATTAACATTGAACATACCACGACTTTTTGAACTGACTGAAGCTTGTTGTGAGCATGCGCCTGAACAATTTTGGATGCGGCGCATTGAGTATGACGAATTTTTCTACGAGTTCAGGGTATTTGTCAACTAAAACCCAGGCTATCAAACCGCCCCAGTCGTGAGCCACAAGAATACACTTCTTTCGTCCTTGAAAGGTAAAACAACGATTATTTAGATTTGAGGACTTTCTTGGTTTCATTCTTCTTTTTTTACCCAGTGCTTCAACAAGATTTTTAACGTCCTCCACGAGGTATTTGTACTTGTAGTAGCGAATACCCGGGGGCTTCTCAGAATCTCCGTAGCCCCTCATGTCGAGAGCTACCGTCCTGGAATTTGATAAGGTCGCGTGATGGTTTCTGTCACAAAATTATTGTATTTACCAATAGTCTTTCGAAAATTCCTTGATTTGATGTCTCCATGAGAACCAAAACTCTGGAAAGCCGTGAAGAAATATCATGAGGGGCTTTTCTTTGTCTCCGTTCTCAACGTAGTGTAATTTTATTCTCTAAAAGATTATAAAAAAGTAACATCAACAAAATGATCAATACGGATAAAGTTTGCAAAGAAAATATCTTAAAGGAAAATGGGATAAGTAGTGAGAGCATTGATGCAAAAGTCTATAATTAGCAACATAATTTGACAGTTTTAAAGTATAAGAGAAGTAGGACAGTGTGAAATTGGGGCCTGTTGTTGCTGTACTTCCTGCGTTATTTAACAAGTATTTTCTTTTTTGCCGCAGTCCAGACATTAATTACAAGTTTCCATTCCGCTCAGTACGATCAGGAAAATGTCAAAAGTCCACGGTGTGAATTTCAAGTGCCGTCTAGTGATTTTACCGGGCAATCAATTTTAAATAATACAATGCGCAGTAGTGAAAGACCGAGAGTTTCCAAATTACAACATATTTTTCACCTTCATCATTGGAAAAATAAAGTAATAACCTTGGATTTCGAAGAGAAGTTAAAATTTAGTTTTTTGTTCAGGCTCTTGAGATTATGGAAACGCACTGTCATTGTTCTCCCCGCAGAAATTTTCCAAAAAATACGGTCCAATTGAGAAGGTATGTTGCCCAGTCCAGTACCAAAGCAAAAATACTTGGAAGGGCGTTGCTATTATTTTTTAATGAAAGTGCCGGCGTTCTTAGAAATGACTGAGTGACCGGTTAATGCTTATTTCTTTCGGTTGCTAGCTCGTTAGTACGTGACGTATTAAATAATAATAATAATAATAATTATTATTATTATTACTATTAATTGTTATTTTAGGAATTATTTCGGATTAATAAACTTACTTGCAGCTGTATGTAGGTATGAGTGCCAAATGCTGGATCGTCCAAGCACTTCGGCGGAATGGGTCGTTTAAGAACTTTCCATGGCGGTCGTTTATTCGGCGATGGATCCCTGAAGTAATAGTAATACGACACAGCCAGTTTTATTAAACATATCATCGAGTATAATGATGACAGTGAAAATGCCACAAAGTACGCGAATGCCGGTACGCCGTAGACTCTGGCGTATCGCTTGAAGCGATCCATTGCTCCCATTTCCTTAGTGTCTTGACTTCCTTCTTCCTTGGATGCCATCGTTGCACTGTGCGTCTACGTATACGTGAGCTCTTGACTCATACGATAACGATAAAAAAAAAATAAAAAAATCAGTGGGGAAGGGAAATGAAAACGAAAAAGAAATCTTTTACAAGTGCGTCTTCTACGCTCAATTCTTAGGCGGGCCGTGGGCTTTTTCCCCTGTTGAATAGGTGTGAGGGGAGGGAGTCGCTTCGCGTGGCCCTCTCTTTTGCCCCTCCCCCTCATGAACACAACGGCTTTCCAGGTACGTTTCTCTTGTCCCGTATCTCCCTTTTTTTGTCATCTTTTGTGTTGTTCACACCAAATTGTGTCTTTTCTTTAGGAATTCTCGAAAGCCCAACCGTGAAATCCAGCATTTTGAAGACGAAGCATTCTGCTATTAAGTCCTTGAATATTTGAAGTATTTTTAGTCACTCTCGTGACAAACAGAAATCTAGTTCATAAAAATGCATGTAATTTTTCACTTCCTAACGACTGAAATAGCTAAATTTTATATTTCGATCATTGTGTGGAGGATGTCCTCTATAGAACGCCAAATACTCCACAAAGAATGCTCTTCGAAGAAATCATTGGGAAGAGAACTGAGTGAAAAAAAGAAAAAAAAAGCATCCTACTTGATTGAGGGTGAAGAAGTGTGACTAATGGGGATGATGCGCGAATTCCGGATTGGATCCGTTGTAAAGAGACTCGATGCGGGGTTGGTGACCACTTTTTTTTTTTTTACAAGTGGAGGGGGGTGGTTAGAGTGAAATGGTTTCTATTTTTGGAGTGGCAAATTACCAGTTCCACAGATGACTAACAAAATGTTACTTGAAAAAAAACAAAATGAAAAAATTGGTCGGCACATTTCGGATGAAGCCCCCCCCCCCCGCCCTACAACTTGCCAATAGAAAATCCAAAGGTTGAAAGACCGCTGTCACGCCAGGGGCTTGTGCCTTTTTTACTGCTAGATAACAGAGCTGGTTATTCCAACCGAATTGGTTCAACGGCCGAAACCCCCCCCCCCCCCGGGTTCGACCCGTTTATGGTTTATAACAACAAAATTAAAATGTTATTTTGATCTTGTCCTACACTCAAAACGTGAATAGGCTGCCTAGAAGTACATGCGGGACACGTTTAGACGTTCGAAAAAATAAAATTATAATTACAATGCATTTCTGAAAGATACTTCGTAATTGAAGTAGGTGCACGTATGGAATTTCATACTTGGTATTATTAAACTAAGTCATGCAAGAGGAACCTTTCAAGGTACGTTGTTAAGGAAGTAAAATGATATTCGTAGTACAACAAACGTTTCTAGATTTTTAGTAAAACAAGTCTCTGAGTTGTTAAAGCACAATGCCGTGGAGCTTAACGAAGAACTTCACGGGCAGTAACGCTATTTTTGTTACTACCAATTTATACCCGCATCCTTGTTCATTACACAGAATGTCCAAACGAAGAGGATGTTCTTGTCATGTAGACAGGACCGAGGGCGCAAGGAGGACACTTGGCCCCTCCTTGACGGGGTATGTCGAAGAAGCCTGACATTGTCGGATTCCCGGTTGCACAAAGCCAGGAAACTTGGTAACCCAAAGACCCAAAGAGGTCAAAAATATGAGTTGGAAATCCTCTAATGGACTAACGTACACTTTGTGTTGATGGCCTTTTTTCCCTCCAAAATCCTTTTGAACTAACCCCACAAGGATTGAACTATTTTGAAACTTTCATTTCAAGTTATTTTCTTCAACGGCAGCTAAAAATTAAAACTCTCCTCCCCTCTTCTTGATCAAAACCAGCGCAATATTTTAGAAAAGGGGTTCGGAGTACACCGATTATTAGCCACGTAGCTGACCATTTACATTGCCGAAAGTACCGCAATACAAAGGAGGAAGCTGCAAAAGGGTGGTGAGCCTACGTGTCCGCTTTAGCGTTTCTGCAGGTAGGGGCCCCAAGATCCCGGTGAAATTGGGATTTGAAGGAGAAAAATCCGCGAAATTAACTTTCGAATGAATGAACTGGGGTTTGAAAAAGGTAAATTGACGAAATTTGATTTTTGAATGAGTCAAATCCGAATTAGGGGTCTTACCCCGTTTCCAACGTGAGTGGGTAACGTGGGCGGACGGCCTTTTTTCCAAACCCAGTATTTCAATCCCCATGGAAACATAGGGTTTGACATTAAAAACGCCCGCCCGCCCGCCCGCATTTACACACGTTGGACACAGCCTTAAAGGTCAAAATTAGTGTTTAGAACAAGCCAAAGATTTTAGAAAGAGCTAAAGCTACGGACGTTGGCTGTGGAAAGAGTGGAAGCGAAATAAAGGTATGAAATAGCGATGGCTGGTGTGTCCGTGGGAGCTAGGGCATTGCGCTCCAGTTGCCTGGCACCCACGGGCACTGCGGTCACGGGTTCGAAAAGGTATGAAGTAGCGAAAATCCTTGAAATTTGGCTGTGAAGGAGCCAAATTCGTGACATTTTGGTATGAGAAAGCGAAAATCCGCGACAAATTCTGCGTTGAATGGGCCAAAATCACGACATATTTAGTACTTGAACGAGCCGAATTAGATCAATATTTGTATTTCAAACTAGCCGAATCTGCGAAACTGACTCCAGCCTCGAAAGAGCTAAGGCCATGAAATCGGTTGTCGAAATAATGAAATACGCGAAAACAGGGTTTGAAAAAAAAATCAGAGGGGCTTAGTTTCCAAGGAGCAAAATCGACGAATTGGGGTTTGATTCGTTGGGGGTTTGGGGACGAAATCTCCGGTGAAATTGCGGTTTTAAGAAACCAAAATCACTAAATTTGTTTTTTCGCCGTTCGTTTGTTGACAAATTAGTTGTTCAAATTAACCGAACCTACGAAACTGATTGATTTTATAAAGCGCGAAAACCGCAAAATTTCGTGTTTGATATGGCAAAACACTTGGTGTTTGATTGGTTGAACCCTACAAAATGATTTTTAAAGGAGCGAAATCCCCCACATTGGTTTTCAATAGCAACATTTGTGAATGTGACCCTTGAAAGAGCCATTACAGGGGCCATTGAAATTCAGTTCCGCAGTGGTTTCTGTGGACGTATTTGAAGGAACTCGGCCACTTTGTGACCATTTTAGAGTATAATTTCATTACTTTTGTCCTAAAAATTAGATCTTGGGGCTTAATTTTAAGAGGTTCATAGCCCAAAGAGCGGCCTAGTCTCTTGTTTCGACATCAGATTACTACACAGGGCTATCCGTCCAGGCCCTAAATCACCCCGACAATTGAGCCAAGCACGGAGTCTCGTGGGTCATTCTTCCTTGAGCCGAGGTGCCGCCGCCGGCGGACCCCGGCGAGGACAAGACAGGGAAGACACCCGGAGCTGTGCCAAGAAACAGGCGGTGGCCAGCAAGAACTATTAGGCACTCGGCTCAATGCTCAGGTTGATAAGAGTCAGTACCGGAGTAGCCTTGTGGTCTTGAGGCCGAGAGTGAGATTCGACCACGCTTTTGTGCCATTGTCTTATGGTTCATCAGTCCAAATTCTTCGAGTCTATTTTACAACTGGTTCCACTCAACAGAATCTAACTATTTTGCCATAAAATAATTATTTATTCGAAAAATATGATTGGTCGTTCAAAAAATTGGTATTTTTTTTAGCTTTCGAAACCCATATTCAACTCCAGACCAGAATTTTCGAATTGGGGGCCTTGGCGGACACTGATGCCTCATACGCAAGAGTGGTGTTATAAATTTACATATTTGGCCAATTTCGCCTTCTGGTGTGAATTTTGGTTGGTCGAAATTGGACAATTTTCCCGACGTAATCAGCTTTATTATAATTGACCCTCAAAAACTGACTATTGGTCTCTAGTCCTCTACATCGCGATAATGTAGCCTCAGAAACATGTTAATGCTCCACCCGTAGCCACTCGAAAAATCTATAGAAGATGCGGAAGCCCTTTTCATGGCCCCACGTTAAAGCTAAATAATGCTAATATAACATATCTCCTGCATCCGAACCTGGCTTGAAACTTCCTTCTTTTTTGTCTTGTTTGTAGGAAACTCTTTAGGAATTTGGAAATATGCTTTTTGTTTATCCCCCCCCCCACTACACACTTTAAATCTTGCTCAAGGTAGATGAGGGGCAGTTAACAGCTTTCAATTTTCACATTTTAATGTGATTTCTTAAGGCGCGTTCGCTACTAAATCAGCAAATATTGAATTTCTATGTTTTTATTAGCTAATTTTTTTTTAAATTACTTTCCAATTCAAAAATTCATGAACAGACAAAAAAAAAGTTATTCAGAGGGTTTAAAGACAAAGGCCAGGTTTTCTCCCGCTATCCTTCTATATATTTTTTCGGCGAGCTCTTACCAGCTTCGTGGGAATTAATCTGTCATTTTTTATAAATTTAGTGCTTCATGGTGTCGCCCTTGCTCATCGCTCTTTTTTTAGTGTTTGACAGCTCTGCAATGAGATTTCCCGATAATATGTCAGAAATTATTTCTCGATGCTTGGCTGAAAATATTACAAATTGTTAAATTGCTATTGTGTTAAACTTGGTTAACGTCTTGGAAGAGTTTTACGTTTATTTGCTTGTTCTTTATCCTCTTCGTCCTCAGTGATAATTACATCAGAATCTACAAAATGTATATATTTTTAAGTTGGGGAATTTTCTAATAATCAAGTGCACTTTTTCTGAAATACCGAGTGTAATATTGTCTAGAACGTCAAGTTGAGGCAGCGAGTTTCTTGTATTTTCAACATAGCCGTGTAAATTTGCCCCTGGATTTCCCTTGAAACGAAGCACTCTCAGATCGTGGCAATTTCTCAGGAAAGAGAGATTTTTCCAGTGTTCGATTGAATTCCTTTAAATTATTGAATAAAAAATAGGAGGCTTCAAATACATAATTTTTATTTTACTTTTCCAAGTTGACGTTCTGTAGGCGTTCCAGTTGCCCCATAAACCCGACTGTAGTGATACAATTGATATTTGCAGCAAACTCTTTGAGATTCCTAAAAGCGAGTACGCCGTCAAGGGACTGTAGGCTGCAATTACCTACTCGAAGAATTTCAAGGGACGGCATTTCTGAGCCCAGTTCTCTATGCAGCAGGGCAAACAGTTGGAAGGGACGTTAAAAAGTGTCATTTTATCTCAGTTGACAGTATTATTTGAAGTACCTTAACGATTCCAAATTGCTACCTTCTAAATCAAGTTTTTTTAGTCTTGGTAAAAATAGAACAAGACTATAGAGTGGAAGATCTTTCGTTAGTATTTTCATTTTAATGTGCAGAACCGATGATAAAACCAGCGTGTCTGCCAATTGTTGCTATAGGAGGGGAAAGTTAACTCTCAGTCGCAATATCAAGGATTTCCCATATGGGAAACATTTTTGAAAATGGGGGAAAACATGCACGAGCGTGAAAACGAGGGTGAAAGCGAATAATGAGAGCAAAAAAAGTACAGTTGAACTAGGGGTGGTAGTGGGGATCCTTACGAGAACGTCGACTATGTCCACGATTCCGGATCCGCCCCTTTGCGTTATGACTTGTGGCGAGGCGGTAAAGTCAACTTGTACCTCTTTTTCCTCGTTATGTTCGACAAATGGACTCATAATGCCTGTAATTAACTAATAAACGGCACAAAATACAAAAGGAACTGAAAGGGGACATTAAAATATTGATTAAACGTTACCGAGGAAACTTTCCCACGCACGTTGTACACTCCTTCTGAATCGCAAAAAGAGAGAGAGAGAATTCCCCCAAAAATTAAACGGAGGATGAAAACGCTGGAGACGGCTTTCTCCTCCCTATCCTTCGCTTGTAAAGACACAAATAAAATACTTCAAAATTGCGATTTTAATGCTGCGTGACCAGGCGCAGCATAATTGTATTCACCTTGCCCATAAAAATGGGTTAATAGTGCCTGCCAAACATGTATTACTCTCTGTTATATTCCGAGCTATGCCATTGATTTTTAGTTTGAATTGATTAGCAATCAAGAATTGACGGAGGGCAAGACAATTTTGACATGTTGACATTGGCCCGTGAAAAACCTCCCCTCACCCTACCGCATTGAATAGTTTAGTTCCCCTGTATTTTAACGCGTGCTACTATGCAACGCAATGCTCCCGCTTATACATATTTTGCTTTTAACATTATGTTCCAATTACAAATCAAATTGTGGGTGAAGTTGAAGGATATCAACTTGAAAAATTAAGTTGTACGAATACAATTTCAAAAATTTCAGCATCGATGGCCAATTTCAACTGCGTCCTAAAAACTGAAAAACAAATGGAAGAAAATATTCTACTGGGCAAGACGTTGTCAATTGCTACATATGTGAGTTTCGATAGAATTAGTTTGATTTTTTTTTCGTTCATTTAACTTATTTGTTTGCCTCTCACTCACCCTCCGTCGCCCAACCTTCTACGACAAATTATAGGACGACATGCCTTTCAGCGGTGTTGATGAAACTGGGAACGAATTGCATGGGAGAGGAATCGCTTTTGAAATCATCGAAACTCTCAGGGAAAAGTTTGGATTTTCTGTTAAACTGACGAAACTACCAGTTATTGTCGGCGATAAGACGTTTGGGGCTCTTGGAAAACTTACGGCTGGGGTAAGTTGAGAAAAAAACCGCATCATCGAATTGTCTTTGTGTTCATGGGTGGGAGGGGATATATCAGTGGCGGATCCAGCATTTTATCAAGCGGGTTCGAAACAATAATGTTCACCTCTCTGTTTAAAGAGGGGAGGAGATTGCACACCGCCAGTAAAAAAGAAAGATACAGGAGCCACTTTTCCTGATATTTCGGGTTCTTTTCCTCGCAGAATGAAATCAAAATCATCCCCCCCCCCCAATGATTTTGATTCAACTATGCTCAGGGCATGCTTCAACTATGTAGAGTACTTCTCAAAAATATGTGTGTTCAACCTGATCGCAAACAGACAATTTCGGGCTTGGAACAAATTGGACTTCATGGAAAACTCGTTATTTTTACATTTTCTTATTCCCTAATTCAATTGCAATAAAAACAAGAATAAAATGATGAATAATCTCCGAGCAAATGGCTAAAAAATAGATTAAAATAGGGCATTAAATAAATCAATAAAATGAGGAGCTTTCTATAATAAAAAAAATACTCAATACCTAAAAAACATCCAAGTGAGTCGCACTTGCTCTTATTCGTCCCAGAATTCAGCAACCAATATCGTACAGAGGTACAGAACAGATATTGGTTTCTGCCTCATATAAATGGCGAGTCTTTCTCGCCATTTTTTAGAAATAAGATAATAGAGTAGCCTTCCTCTTGAATGTGGGTGCATTAATTTCACTCTCACACGAAAAAATAATAAACTGACAGACCGACGGCATGCCAAAAACCACTTTTTTCAACTTTTCTGAGGTTGTACATTATGAATGTGATGTCAGCTCGGACTCGATTTTTTTCACGAACACCATACTTCCATTCCCGTGGGGAACATGGAAGTAAAATGAAAAAAGTGATAGGACAGCTAAAAATAAAATACTGAAAGAGTAGCAACTGGACTTTCCAATTCTCACAGTGCAAGAAAGAACAGCAACAACAAAGAAGTTAGCTCATATCCATCCCCATCGGCGAACGGAGCGAGGCCCACGTTATACGTTCTGAAAGCAAGACAGGGAGGTGGCAAGGGAGCACGTCACGTCACCGGGGCAAGGTAGGCCCTGGCTCCTTTTCATGGTCCTTTACCCACCACGAGTTTCGTATAAATTTTCCCGCTTCTTTTGTAGTGATTTGATAACTCTCGTTCTCGTTTCACTCTTCACATTTAATTTAATTTTATTCACTTTCTTGCCTCTATTTTTCATTTCTTGTATTTCATCCTATTTTTTATTATTATTAGGACCTAAGTGAAGGGGGGTGAATTAGCGTTTTCTCTCAATTTCAGGTGTGAATGAGCGATTTTTTCCCCGTTTTAGCCGCGAATTGGCGAGTTTCTCAATCTTAGCCGAAAAGCAACTTTGCGGAAAATAATCATTTTTCCTGACATGGAGTTTCAAGATTATTTGAGTTTTTAGGGGAAATTACGTTCAGTTTTAATGCTAATCAGCCATTCTTTAAGGGGCAAATTGACGGTTTCTGAGTTCGCCGGTTTCGAACAGAGACGAGTTGAAGAAGAATGGGTAGCTGCCCCCCCCCCTCCCAGGCTACGCTCCTGAGTCGGAGGAAGAAAGTGAAATTTCCAGGTAAAAGTTCAAGGGAGGCTTTAATATTATTTCTGGGACGAAATCTAAGGAGTGAGTTGTTTGGTAAAACAACTTCATTCGCGTTTTAAAGAGCATGCCACACAAATCTGTTGTAATCTCGAACACAGATCATAGGTAGAACATTGAAGCGCATCAAAATAAGTCAAAGTAGTGCTGAGAAGTGGTGGTGGGGGGAATAGAAACCTGATTGACAAAATGGCTGGAGCATTGTTTCATAAAAAGAGTTCTTCAGATTTGTGTGGTGGACCCCCCCCCCCCAGATGAAATCCTAGATCCACCACTGGACCCAACATATCGCGTAATTGATTGTTAGGATGAAAAAACACCGCCGAATTCCTCTGTTGCCTAAAAGCTTCCAGCACTTGTCTGGTTCACTCCTTGAATTCCCCCCCCCCCCGTTCAAGTCCACTCCTTCGTTCCAAAAGAGCTGCCTTCACGCCTCGTTTCCACTGCTTGCAGCTGATGAGGTGGTGGGAAGGTATGAGGGCATAAAATGTTTCATTCCCATGAATTTCTTTCTCATACCCAGCTAGTTCAATCTATTGATTCAGGCATGTCAATCACACCTTTTTCATCACCAGGCCCGTGTTAAAGCGAGGGCTGAAAATGCTTAGACGCGGCGCAATCGCGGTGGGGGGAGGGAGTTTCGGTCTATGTGAAAATTCGTGGCCGCCAGGTAATCTCATGTTTGATTTAAAATCCGCCTTTTCGGGAAACTCGATTACGTGGTTTCGTCCGATTTAAAACTGTTAGGGTAATTTTTTTCAAAGTTGTCCATGACTCAGTGAAACCCCTCCCTCCTCACCCTTTTTCAATACGTTCCTTGTGTACAGATGAAAATGACATCCATTTATGTTACAGGAAATCGACATGGTGGCGTCCTTCATGCCAGTTTTACCCGACACTCACGACTACGTTTCATGGGGTATCGACATGTGGCAAGCGGATTACCATGTTCTGTTGAAGAGACCCGCCGATGCCAATTCAGGCAGTGGGCTTCTAGCACCTTTTGACACTGCTGTATGAACGTAAATATGAGCGTGTTTTTCATATTCTGATTACGTTTTTTTTTTTAAAAAAAACAAAAAAAGGTTTGGATCTTAATTTTATTATCACTTTTCGCCGTCGGTCCTATTATGTATGGAATCATGTGGCTTCGGGCCGCACTGTGTCCGCACGATTCCATCAAAGTGTACCCGTTACCCTCGTGTATATGGTTTGTATACGGTGCCCTTATGAAACAGGGTTCGACTATGAGTCCTTCGACGGGTGAGAGGAGTACACTTCATAGGATTTCACGTCATATTTAACCCCAAGACGTGTTTTCTTTTATTTAAAGATTCAGCAAGGATGGTTTTTGCTACGTGGTGGCTGTTTATCCTGATTTTAACCTCGTTTTATACGGCAAATTTAACAGCGTTTTTAACTCTTTCGATTTCTACACTTCCGATTAAGGAAATCGGTGACGTCGCAAAGGACAATAACAAGTGGTTTGCTATTCAAGGGGGATCTGTGGAACACGCAATTAAAGTTGGTTTTTTAAAAAGAAATTTAATCGCTGGACATTTTTAAAAGTTAACGCTAAATTTAGGACCAGAGCGACGCATCGCTGAAAAAATTAAGGTCTACTATAGGGTCAAGCAGAGCATTTTTTATGGAATCTAAGCAAGACTCGGCTATTTTACAGAGATTACATGATGGTAAAACGATTAAGAGTACTTAGGGGGCGGGGGGGGGGAGCACTCTTAATTCTTTGTCTTATGGCTGCAGGTTGGATGTTCCTTGAAGACAGATTCACCTTGACGAGGATCATGTACGATGATTACAGAAGGAATGCTGAAAAAGGGCTTGATGAGAATGAATGTTGCACGTTCGTGTTGAGCGAAAAAAATTTTTTAGTTCGTTCCCGAGCGTTTGCTTACCAAAAAAATACCGTCCTGCCTAATTTGTTCAACCCAGTGTACTGAATTGTCTCATATCTAACCTTTCCCTTTCACATTGAAATAATAGCGTTAACCTTTTCAGGATTGAACGATTTCTGGAGTCTGGCATTTTACAACATTTAACGAAAGTCGATTTACCTGACGCTGTAATTTGTCCTTTAAACTTGAAAAACAAAGAGCGGAAATTGACGAACAGCGTTCTATTCACGACATATGTCGTCGTTCTGTCCGGTTTCACGTGCGCTCTCGCTGTCTTCTTGGGTGAAATCCTCTGGAGGTGCTATTTCGCTGGCACAGCGAGGATATTCAATAAATCTCATAAACTCACCGGCAATGGCCTGCTCAAATCAAAAATGGGAGGGTCCGAGTTCTTCATGGCGGGAGGTAAGGAACTGGGCGAGACACGAGTCAACGGTCGTGACTATTTTATGGTGACGACGAAGGGCGGCAATAAACGGTTGATACCTCTACGAACGCCGTCTGCTCTTTTGTTCCACTACGCTTGACTAGATAATTTGTTTCACTCGCAACCTGTTTGGATACTTACAATTTTTGCAAAATAAAATTTGCCGAGAGTTTCGCAATGCATCAGTTTGCTGATTTTTTTTTTAGAGACTTCAAAGAAACAAATGTTGCACCAGTAGCGGTGCACAGGAAACTTTGTACCCAAAATCACAACAGTAATAAATATTTATTTGATATAAAAACCATGTCGAATTTGCGACAGGTCTGATCCATCACAGCCATTTTTTGCAGTATCACGCTCAAAACTTTAATGTTATTTCATAAAAAAAACTTTGTCAAATGTACGTATATTCCCAAAGCTTTCGTCATGACTATTTTAAATAGCTTCTCATTCAAATAAATTTCACTTGAAGCAAGAAGTTAAAACCCTTTAGACCTTGATCCCAGACTATCACAGACAATAAAAAATCCACTGTTACCCCCAACCAACCCCACCTATCTCCAGATTAGTCAGCGTCTGCAATCGACGTGTTTGCTCCTCTCATACAGGGGCAACGTACAGAGTCTTAAGACTAATTTTCTACACTAAAACTAGTAACTAGAATACATCCGCCTTCCCATGACAACACCCCTACTAGAACATTGAATAATCAGTCTAAGAAAACAACAGAGCTGCAAGGTACAAATTATTTTTAATATTAATCACAGTTTAGATTTCACGGAATCATTCGAATCAGTTCTTCTAACGTCGTATGCTATTGGAATGCTGGAAACCCCTAGAAACAAAATGGAGTTACGAAATAAACCTCCGAGTGTAACACACAATGGTGAGATACTGACCACTATCACGAAGGTAATAAAGTATCGTATTAACGCACAGAGCCATATTAACGGGAGGCACGAGCGTTTTCGTCGAGCGACAAATTAAACCGAACCAGAAACCGTCACGCGTGAAGAGGCCACCTCCGCTGAATCCATCGACGATTGAGCACGACGTGAACACCGCTTGACAGTCGGGAACAAATTGCGAGCTGATGGCAGACACGATGCCGGTCGTGAGAGTTGGTGCGTGAATGTGAGAGAAAAATGGGAACGGATAGCCGAAAGCCGCAGTTTCGTCGCCTTGGAACAAAGCTCAAGAGTTTAAAAGAAAAGAAAAAAAACTAAACTTTAAGCTCTTTTATACCAATTCTGGGAGTGCTTTCAAGCGGCTGTACGGGCTCCATCACCCCTTCAGCTCCTTGAACTCTCAACAAAGCGATGTCCGGAACAGTTAAACAAACAATCATCTCGACGTCAGTAAATACAGCACCACCTACTTTTATCGAAATATCCGACCTTTCATCTGACTAGAAAAACAAAACAAAATTGAAATACAAATCAAGTGGGCTTGAGGACTGCTAGCGTACCAAAATGTGGGCACACGTAAGCACGTGATTTTTACCAACGACAACTCCTGAGCCGTATTTAAAACCACGGTAAACCATTACGATTCTGTTCACAGCGTCTAAATGGGCAAAAGTAAAAAAAAATCTCATTCAAATTAGACATTACAGTGCGAATCAGTCTAATGGACCTTCAAGTTTCTAATTGATTCGAAGGTTCATTAGACTGTGGTACCACTAAAGTTAGCATTACGGGCAGCTCCAAAATCGTGGATATGTGCGTGTAGCGCTCTCGACGGGGCCTCGATGCTCAGTGCCCCGCTTATAACAACATTTCTGAAAGTGACTGCGAAGTGATACCCGGAGTCGCACGAAATGTCTAGTGAGACTGGGTATAGTACGAGGCCGACGATAAGTTTCATTCGTTCATCGTGCCGGTCATTTCTGAAAATCAACATTCTATACAAATACCTTCAAATTGATTTATTATTTGTTGAGCCTCCCACCTAAATAAAGACGCCCCTTGTGAGAACCTCCCAGTTCGACAGTCGGTTAAGAAAACGGACGAATCGAATCTGAACGTCCGACTAACAACGGCCTCAGTTACGAGGCTCAGCAGTCGGGAGTCGACGAAGGGCGTGTGAGCCGTGAGGAGCGGGCATCCCACCGCCGGAAACGCGCACAAATCTTCAACCGTTTCTAAAGCTCTTCTTATGTCTTTCAGATTGTCACACCGTGTGTCCAAGCTGAGAATAAAAAATGAGGACAGTTCGTCGAAGTTGACGGCGTGGTCGTTGAAGATCTGTCCATCTGCGGCTTCGCCCAATTCGACTAGATCACGGTGAAGCGACGAACACAACCAAGAGTAGGCGAAAAATGCACGATGAATGCGGTCGTCTTGAAGTTCTTGCGCAAACACTCGAAATGTGGATGTCGTCAACGTGCAGTTAGTGTGAACACTCAAGAACCAACGTCGATTGATGACTACTCCATGATGGTGAAGGCTCGGTTCACCGGGCTCCGTAATCAACGCGTACGCGGGAATAACTGACGGCTAAACGAATAGGAAAGACGAGCTGATAAGAGTAACCACAAAAAAATGTTTCGAAAATAAAATGACATGACACGGAACACAAATGATTCATAATTTTTTCCCTGGACAACTCAGACTCTGAAACTGATGGAATGGTCGAAAAAACTCGTGTTTCAGTCTCAGAAACTTGATTGAGTGGCGATATCACCAGAAACTGATTCGTCTCAGTTACTGACGACGAAGAAGTGACTTTGAACGAGTCGGCAACCCCGACCGCGCTTCCTTCAAACCAAAGCTGAGCAGTATTACGTTACTGTAATAGCGTTAGAATTTTCGGAAACACATTTAAGGATTTCGTTTCTTATTGAAGTAGCTTCCGCTTTTTCTGGTCTGCAATCCCAGACCACAGAGGTAAAGCACCAGTCCTTGCAGAGCTGTACGTCGGGTAAAATACCGCAGACATGATCATAGTTGGGAGGGGGGGGGTTGAGGTGATTACATACACCCCTACCAATTTTATGGGTTTGATTCTCTAGAAACTGATTTCAAAGGGGTTCAGTCGTTGAAAATACAAACACGCAGGTTCATTAACTCAGTCTAAAACTAATTTCGCTGCTTTGGCTCTTAAGAAAAAAAAAAAAAAACAGTTTCAGTTAGTATAGTCGTAGAATAAACAATTCGAACCCATATCCCCGAGTATGCGAAACGCACACGCAATCGCTTAGGCGTAGGCTACCCGGGAACCCGAAAAACGGCTAAGCTACAACTAAAATTATGAAAAAGCACTAATTCAGTGAGAAAAGTTGAAAAAAGTAATACGCGGCCTCGAATAAGAGGTTTTTTTCTAATTTGATTCGCAAATTAGCGCTCTTTCTCAATTTGCGCCACGAAATAGCGATTTTGTCACTTTCAGCCATGAATTAGCGAAATTTCTCAATTTTACCAACTAACTAGCCTCCAGAAACCGCGAGTGGGCGTTTTCCAAATTTTAGGAGCGAATGATCGCCTTTTCTCAACATTAGCCGCGAAGTATAGAGTTTTCTCAGTTTCAGTCGCGAATTACGGGTTAATTTAAGCCTCGAATTAGCTTTTTTCTCCTTTTAAGTCGAGAATTAGCGATTTTTTTCTCACACTTTTGGCTATGAATTAGCGTTTTCTCCATTCCAGTAGCGAATGAGTTTTTTTCTCAAATTTTAGCCGCGAGTTGGCGTTTTTCTATATCTCATTAGCAAATTATCGATTCTTTCCATTGGCAGCCGCGCAGCTGGCTTACTCCAGGTACAGCACATTAGCTTTTTTTTCTTAATTTATCCATAAAAGAGCTTCCATACACCTCGCATTAACGATGCTTTCTCAATTTCTGCAAAGTTGCATCGATAAGTGCAAGTTATGGAATTTTCTCAACTTCAGCTACAAATGAGCGTTTTTCGCAGTTTTGGCCCCAAATATTAACGCTTTTTCCAAACTTTTAGCCGCGTACTAACCCTAACGCTTTCTCAACTTTGGCCACCCAAGGACCTCCAGAAACTGGGGAGCTCCGTGGAGAAAAGTCGTCCAAAACTAGTGACAGAACGGATCATTTTCAGCGCTGATGACCCCTTATAAAGGCGGTTCGGCTGGGACCGGGAAAAATAGGCTAACAATCGGTCACTTGACCCTTTGGCGGTTCTGATTCAAGTCTCCGAATCGTAGGGGTGGAATATTCTGTTACAAAAACGTTTGAGCACCTGCAACGTCCTATTACCCGAGTCATAGAATTCAAATCGTTGAAAATAGCCGTATTCCTACAGGATACCAAGTTCCCTTTTCACGTTGCATCATCTAAGAGCACAAAGCCTAAAAATGCTCATGTTTTCCATCTTAAAGATTTTAGGGGGTCTGTCCCCATCGCCTCTACCACGGGACGATACTGCGTAAAAATTAGGTTCTCTGTTCATTTAGAGACGTAAGGGCCTCATGGAGGTTTCTGCCCCGGGCACAAAATTTGTGTAGGTCCGCCACTGCCCATCGACTTGTAAGAAAGAGCAACGACACGCATAACGCTCCCCAGGGCTGTGTCTAGCCCCTAGGCGAGCAATATGACGGGGCCTCCTAACGGGGTATACACATGAATAAATATACATATGTTATTCGCAATTGCCGAATTCGCCCATTGCCCGAAAAATTTACCCACAACGCGTCGTGGGTAATTTCATTCGCCCGATGGGCGAAATGAAATACCCATAACGCATTCTGGGTAGTTCATTTTACTCAATAGACGAAATAAAGGTTAGGGTGAGTCTCTTTCGCGTCGTGGGTCGTCCGATTTTACCCACAATGCGTTGTGCGTATTTCGAATTAACCACATGGCGATTTTAACCCGGCTTCTGTGTCTTCCCTTATTAGACAGCGACAACTTACAGTTTGAATCTGTTGGGCGTGTTCTCGTGGTAAATCCCATGGGAGCATATCATGCGTGAATAAATAAAGTTTGCCTCTTTGAGTGTATGTTTCTCCCTCGTTCTTTGTTTCGTTACTGTTTTTTCTTTTTAATTTCCTTTTTGTTATAATATTTTTTTCATTCAAGCATAATAGTGTTTAATTATCATTCTGTTTCATTTGCTGTAATTATACAGCAATGACGCTGTAATGGGAGTTGAGACACATCTGACTCTGCTTTGCGAGTAATTCGAAATGCGCACAACGCGTTGCGGGTAAATCGAAGTTAGCCAGAACGCGTTGTGGGTAAAATCGGAAGGCCCACGATGCGAAATAGAGTAACCTAATTTCGGCTATTTAGTAAAATGAATAACCCAGAACGCGTTATATGGGCATTTCATTCCGCCCACTGAGTGAGCATTTCACACTGCCCATTACGCGTTGTGGGTAAATTTTTCGGGCAATGGGCGATTTCGGCCATTGCGAAAAACACATGTTCATGCACAAATACCAAGAGCTAGCAGTTACACCGCATTAAACTGCATTCGGTAACTCAAGACGGTCTAGAAACCCCCCCCCCCCTCATTCTTAGAAATTGACTGTACAGCCTGAAAGAAGTCTGAAACTGACAGTTTGCTAGCAAAACTTAAAATGTTTCTCTAATAAACCGATCAACAGATTCAATGGGCAACCTTCTATCATACTGGAGGTTTTGCCCAATTCACTACATAGTCTGTAGGCCTCTGTAGGGGCAAAATGACACGTTTATTGGTCAAAATGTCGTTCTCTAAGGCATAATTGATAGTTTTTACACTTTGAAAGGACGCTCCGACAGCTTACAGCAGTGGCGTAGGTAAGAGGGGGATATGGGGGATAGATCCCCCCCCCCCCAAGTATACGAACGAAGAGCCCCATAAAATCTCCAAAAATGAGTGTTTCACGTTGAAGTTAGGTTTAGCAGAAATTATGGACTTAAATCAGCCCGAAAAGGTCCGAATACGTCCAGCTTCTTCCTTGGACTTCAGACCCAACGCAGTAGTGTACCAAGGTAAGGGGGGGGGGTTCACCCCGGACCCTCTATCAGACAAAAATCGGTAATATTCGTGGCTATAGCGGCTAAAAAGCGCAGATTCGTGGCCTCGCGATGCAACTTCCAGACTAAAATTAAGAAAACAATCGCTGATTCGCGGTACATGGAGGCCATTCTACGAATAAATTGTGGAAAAAAAAGCAAAAGGGTTGTTTTTGGGTAAACCCCGCGGCTAAAGTTGAGAAAACAAGCTATAATGTTGACAAATAAAAGACGCTTTCAGGTTAAAATTGGACAAAAATGGCAAATTCACAACTGAAGTGGCGTAAAATCGCCCATTCGCGTATGAAAAAGGGAATAGGATGCTTAATGGCCGCAAAATTAGCACAAAACGCTATTTCACAGCTGAAATTGGGAAAAATCGCTAATTTGCAATTTGCAAATATTTAAAGTAATAGAAAAACGTTAATTTGCGGACACAAAATGAAGAAAATCACTAATTCGCAAAAATTAAAATCACCAATTAGCGCAGCTGAAATGAAAAAAAAAACGTTAATTTTCAGTTCAAATTGGGGAAAAGTGTTAATTCTCTGTTAAAAATGGAAAAAATTGTTCATTTTCAGCTTAAATTGAGTCAAACGCCAATTCTGTCCAAAAATTGACAAAACTCGGTCGGTAATGCACGGGTTGGAAACGCTACCACGCTGCTAAAATTTAGAAAAAGCGAAAATTCGCTGCTAAAATTGAGAAACATCACTAGTTCTCGAATGTGTCGTGAAATTTATATTTAAAAATGATGATTTTTTGACAGAAATGAAGGATAGATGTAAATTTTTTGGTTTGAAAAAAAAATTAACATTTATAATTTAATTTCGCACCTTCTGAAGGCATTTTTGTGGCTAAAATTCAGAAAAATGGCAAATTCATGCATGGCTATAGTATAATGTTAAAAAATAGGCTAATTCACGGCTAGAACTGAAAAAAAGCAATAATCTATAGATACTTATAAAAGTAATATAAAATTGCTAATGCGGTGATAACATGTGAAAAACCGCTAATTTGCGGGTAATATTTAGAAAATAAAATAATCAGCCTGGTAAAAATTAAGAGAAAGGTTAATTTTAAGCCTAAAAATTAAGAAAATTGCTAATTCTCAGCTAAGAATGGAAAAAATCGCAAATTTACAGCTAAAATTGCGCCAAACGCCAATTTGTGACTGAAATTGAGAAAATTCTCTAATTCACAGGTTTGAAACGCTACGACGCGTCGCGGCTACAATGTGAAATCGCGGTTGAAATTGAGAAAAATTCTAATTTGCGCCAAAGACTGAATGTACGCCAATTTGCGGATTCTGAAGGCAACTTTTCAGGCTGAAATTGAAAAAAAGCGCCAATTAATGGCCATAGGTGGAGAAACCGCTAATTCGCGAGTAAACTGAGAAAAATCGCTCATGCATTGCGTAAGGTGAGCCAAAAACATCCTAATTCGTGAAAAGTCCCCCTCTTTTGCGGCTAATATTGAGGAAAACACTTAAGAAAAACGTTCATTTCCAGCTAAAACTGAGAAAAGTGCTAATTCCCTGGTAAAAAAATTAAAAAATCGGTAATACGCTGCTAAAATTGAGGAAAACGCCAAAACTCGTGGATATTTAAGAAACATTGCTCACAGGATAAAAACGATACTTTGCTGCTAAAGTCGAGAAAATTCGCAAATTCATGGCTATGGAAGGGGGTGGAGCAAAACCGCTAATCTGCGGCTGAAATTGGGAAGAACGATACACTCGGCCAAAATTGAGAAAAGCGCTAATTTGCGGGTTGAGTCCAAAAATCGCCCTTAACTGAGAGATTAAGGCTATGATGAGGCCAGCAAGATGCCCAGATTCAAGAGTGTGCTGGCTGGGTGGAATGATGACTAAAATGTGAACTTACCCCCTCTCCTCACCTATACGAGTTTTCAATCTGATCCCCCTCGCCTAGGACAAATTCCTACCTACGCCACTGGCTTACAGACAAAAGGTGGGGATTTCGTGAATCGAAAATCGGGATGTAGGGGGTAAACTTTAAGTTTCCACTCTGATTCTAGGATAAAATTATGTTTTTTAGTCAGAGAAGTCACATTTTAGGAACTACTTGACAGATTCCAGGCCAAATAGGGCCGTTCCCAATGAGCACATTTCTCCTTCCCGGGCTCACTTGCCAAAAGTGAGCCCCCAAGTTTTAATGAGAGAAACAAAACCTTGATTTTTTCCCTTGGATCGGGGACCCCTAGGCGGTCTCCCACCCCTAAAAACGGCCCTTAAAAAGAGTGTAAGAACCCCTCGTTTTCCCCAGGGCACACTGGCACAGGGTGGACACCAAGAGGCCCAAAGAGGGGAACCGACCATGACCGTCGAACCAGTTCGAAGCGTCCGTCAGCCCGTCGATTTTTTTTTTTTTTTTTGACTTCTTCAAATCACTCTCACAGCCAGCAGTGAGTCTTTGAAAATATACGGTCGATCGTAAGTGGCTCAAAAATGTTCACGATCGGCTATTTGCTCCCCCCCCCCCGCGCAACAAACGTGCCACTACTGGCATTAGTTCCTTCAAGCCCTACTGAGCTTAATTCTTAATTGATTGTTTTAAGCTCATAAGTAAGTTCAAAATGGTCCTGAAAATCAGGAAGCTTAGAAAAAAAAAAAAAAACGCTTGCGGCAAGAAAAACCAAAATGAGACGGCCTATTTTAAACTTGAGACTAAATGGATCTAGGGAGCGAATTTGAACGCATTGATCAAATAATAATGTTGAACTTACTTCCATAATCCTCAAATGCAGAAAGTTTTCTTGAGAATCTAAATTTTTTATGTCCCACACAATTTAATTTTCCCCACACCCTGAAATCGTCAAGAGGCACAAAGCAAAATGACAGCCAGCTCTCTCAACTAATAATTTTATTTCATAAATCATCTGATTCAACTGGGGACATTATTATAAAGACTCCAACCCAACGAAATGAAGCCACCCCCTCCTCATTCCCCTCAGCTATTCAACCATTTATGGTTTTCATCCGTTTTTAAGCATTAAAAATCTATTTTCCTACCCCCAAATAACGACTTTAATAAAAAAAAAAAAAAAAGGAGAGGGGGGCGTTACCAAGCGTCGAATGGGGTGATTTTGTTTTTTATTTGTCAGTACAAGAGCTGTGGGCCAGGGATGCTAATATATGCACGAAACGTTAGCTCTGGGGTTTCTTGACAAGTTGACGATTAGAGAGCATTCCTATGGGAATAATTAGATAAATTAGGGACTCAGTTCAGTGAAATTGTCTCGTGTCCTGCGAAATAAAACCGGATATGGTCCATGAGAAACTGACAGTGGCCCCTTTTTCTCACGGGTACTAACGTACCCGTAAAACGATGATCCTCAGACGTGTCATTAACGTCCTGACTACCAATTAACCAGGAAATAAATAAGTAATTAGTTTAAAAGTCAAAGGTTCCGAAATTTGGAAAAGCGATAAAATCTGAAAGGTGAGAAATGTCGAATAAGCTGTACTCACTTCCATAATAACCGGGCGTAGTGAACTTGGATTAAATAGTTGGAAATTATTTTTAAAAGGCAAATTTCACTTCTGAATCCCGAAAATTCCCCCAGCAACCCAGCACCAGCTTTAATAAAATTTTGGTCCAAACGGGTGCTGTTTGTTACCTCCACTGATAAACTGCGATAACTGGCAACGGCAACTTGGGGTCTCGTGCTCGTGAAGTCGTGGAAGCTTCTGCCTTATATTTTTTCTATGAAAACGATACATTTCGCGTTAGTTATGCTTGAATTAACCTGTTTTGTGTTCTCCTGATGACAGACAATGGTTGAAAATTTGAAAAAACGAAAATTTCGCTCTCAAAACATCGTCGACAAGTTAATTTATCGCGAAACGTTCGGCGAGAGCAAGCCAGGTACGTCGTTTTATGTGACCAAATCTTTCTATCAGAATGTCGTTCCCAATTTCACGGTCGTCAACGTCGAGAAGCCTCCCTGTTTCCTACGAAAATTTACTCCGGACGGCCAGCATTTCATCGCTTTCTCGGGAGACCAGACATGCATCGAGATATACACGTACCAGGGGTGTACGGCTCTCAATAGTTCAATTAAGTCGTGCAAGGGCGAGTATGTTGGAAACAAACAGGACAGTTTCTTGGATCTTATAAGACTGACGGCGTTTCATACCATGTTCAAACTGAAACACTCTGTACCAGTGGCAACAAGCGGTGAGCAGCTGAACAGAGAGTGCAGTTTGTTTACGGAGGATGGCAAGTACATCATTGTTGGGTCTGCTGCTTATATAACCGATGAAATGAGGCCAAATTTTTATGAGATATACACGAACAACGAGTCAGTCACGCCGAACCCTCGTTCACCACTCGAAGACTACTCCCTTCACATAGTCGACATCTTTAGCGGCAAGCTCTGCGATTCTATTCACTTCAAAGTCGACAAAATCTATCTTTCGCACAATCAAGGTCTCTACTTATACGAGGACGTTCTAGCGGTCCTCTCGGTTCAACATCAAGCCATCCATATCTATCACGTCATGGGCGGGCGTTTCATTCCAATCCGAACCATCGGACAGTTTTGTCACAACGAGGATCAATTTGAATTCTTTCGCCTTTATTCGAAGAATGGAGATCTGGAGGAATTAGCTGCTCTCGTTCGACCCTACCGTGACAAGAGCATCAACGGTTTGAAGCATCGCATCCTTGTTTACTTGTTCAAACAAGCCATTCAAAATGCTGTCCGTGACGGAGGGACGCCCACTCAAGGAGCGAGACATTTTTCACTTCGATTCGAAGAGGTTTGTCGTGGTCCTTTTTTCAAAATTATTATTTCAATTGCCTCTCTATAGTTTAGCTCTATAGCCGGCTCAGCCTGAGGGGGGGGGGGGGTGATAACTGGTAATGCGACCTCATAAGCAGACTTAATACTTGACCGCCCGCCATGGAAGGGTCATTTTTCCATCATAAACTCAGGATGAAACCCCTGAAATTGACTGTTCTGCCACGAAAGGTCAATTTCGTCGGTGGATTAGCTTTGTTAAGTGGAAGAACTGGCAATACAGATATCAGGAATTGGCTGCTCGCTGCTATATCCAGTGAATTAAACCACAGAACGATTAATTTGGTCTGATACCTCCGTCTGAAATGGCCTAGTTCTTGGTGCCATTGGCTGTGAATCAGTTGTGATGGTTTGGGGCCAACTCTCGTAAGAAACTCACCAAAATCACTTGAAAACCAGCCATTTTACCTCAGAACTGGCTACGTGACTATGGGGGTGATTCTGTAAATTTTCCCTATCGGAGAGTCATGTGACTTCATTAATTTTATTTGAGAATCAATTAAATCAGGTGCGGAAAAGTTACAAAATGGCCCCCCAGAACAGTTAACGTAATTGACCCCCTGAAAAAATGTGGGCCCGAAAACATTCATTTTTGTAAGCTAAAAACTAGTAATGTAGCCCCATTTTTAAAAACATGGGAGTAAAAGTAATGTTAACTGACTATTCGGCCTCGAAATCGTTAATTTTGTCTGTAGCCTCAGCGTTAGCCCACAAAACGTAGTAAATGTGAGATTTCGGCTTTCCGAAGTACAGCCCTCTCCGCACCCCACCGAAGTGGCCGGGAAAAGGGTTTCCCTATGAGGGAGACATGAATGATTTTGCCCTATTCCATCCTCCTAATCATCCCCCCTATTAGAAGACAGTCACGGCGTAATTATCGACTACCTTAAATACTCTACTCCACAGGTACTTCAGGATCTGAGTTGCAAATTACAGTGGAACCTCAATAACCCGAATTCCTCGATAAACAGAATTTTATCGAATCCCCTTGACTTTCCTTACAATTTGCCTTCATTTTCACCTCTATAAGTCTAATAGTCCGGGAGCCCACAGTATGAAAAATCCGGGTCATTTGATTGTTTCTGGCTACTGCACAGGACGTTTTTTTATGGTCTAGGAGATGACACTTCTGAGATCGCGAGAAATTTTACGTGGTACAGGGGCTCATAGCGAAGCTAGCTGTTGACAAACACATCTTTGGGTGCCTTGAAAACGACTGGCGAGAGTAAAAAGTCATTCCTCACGACCCTTACGTTACGAAACCAACACCAACAACGCCGTATATTGTAGGCAGCGCCATCAGCGAGCTTTGAAAAATGTGAAATTACGAGGCTCACTAGTAGCCAGGGCTTTATTCGAAATTTGATAGCGGTGGTGGTTTTCTAGTTCATTACTGGCGAAGAACCAATTTTTACACTCGCCAGCCGTTTTTAAGCAGCTGTGAGCCCCTGTCCCACCGAAAATTTCTGGCGATCTCAGAAGTGTCATCTCCTATACCATAAAAAACGTCCTGCGCAGGTGCCAGACACGATCAAATGACCCAGATTTTTCATACGGTGGGCTCCCGGACTATAACTGAAACCTTGATAAGACGAATTTTCTTAGGCTTATGGACCCAAAATATTCTCTTTGAGAGCCCAGCAGAGTTGCCTAGGTCGTTAGGGCGTCGACTCTCATGTCCAGGTATCTTCTGCTGAGGGGGTTCGATTCCCACTACAGGCTGGATTATTTAAGAGCAAAAGTTCAACTTAGGTGTTAAAAGTAAAGTGTATGCTCTCGCCCTCGTCCACGACACCTCGTTGAGGTTGTTGGAAGTAAAAGCCACGTTGGTTTACCCACGATTACTTTACTTTATTCTCCTTAAGAACCTTCTAGGGGATTCAGAAGAGGTCTTCCAACTCGGGATCTCTATAGAACTTAGTCGAAGTACTCAATAACTCGAATTTTGTCATTTACCCCTGGAATTCAAGTTATCGAGGTTCCACTACTGTTCGGCACGAAAAGTCTTCCGAATCCGACGGAAAAGGCATTGAAGGGGGGGGGACCCGTTCTACAGGGCCGGACTAATTTTCCAGCGGGCGGTGGCCACAAAATCAAAGGCCCTGACGTCCTACTATCAAAAGCGGACCTCGCTGGATCGTCGTGGAGTGGAAAAGTTCGGCCGAAACCAACGACACTGGCTGCATTTTTCAATTCAGCATGGTTGGAGGGACTCATATGGGCACAAATCGAAACACTTCTGAAAAATTACCCAAAACGCTATTTTTTGGCCACTTTTGGAGGCGCTAACAGCCCCTCGGGGGCGGCCTGCCTGTGACCGCCTGAATTCGTTTGTGAAGCGTTAGTCTGAAGGACACATAAACCTCGTTAAGGCTCAGATCCGAACACTTAAAAAAAAAAAAAAATTGGCCCAACAACCGCCCACTTAGTCCCTGGGCTATTTTGCGACGCGGGGAATCCGACTATCGAGTCGGATTTTCGATCAGGTGAGCCATTGAAATGGTTCTCTCTGTGATTCTAGGTTTTATGGCCCGCTTTCAGGGGCCCGACGTCCATGGCATGGTCATAGCTAGCTCCAGACAAGTGTGGGCGGCTTTTCGCTTTCCCATGAAGCCCACAAAGAACGCGTCTGATAGTGTCGAAGGGGGACGGGTCGGATGACCTGCTAATGTCCCCCTTAGATGCGGGCCCATAACAGACGCGCTAAATACACTAGACGGCCTCCTCTTCCTCGCCGTAAGTGCAAATCATTGAGTCCCGCCAACGACTTTTTTGTCAGTAAAAAGACAGCATCCCTACGAAAAATAGGCATTTTTTCTGTGGAAAATCGGTTTCTTGGGCGAAATTTCAGGTTTTTATTTTCACCTAGCACGATGCATGGTAAATGACCCCTGTGTATACCAACGAGTGACTTAAGGGGGCGTGCAGGTACTACCCCTCGCCCAGTATCCCCTCACCGTTTTACGCGCAAAGTATTTGGAGTATTTCATTTTTTATGATCTCATATAAAACCTTATAGTCTTGAGACTTGCCCAGCAGAGCCCGAATTTCAATTTTGATTTTCCTCGAATTTTAAATCAAATTAATAAAATGACTAGTAATTGAGACCATAATAATGAAATATTCCAAGTACTTTGCGCGTAAAACGGTGAAGGGATAATGGGCGAGGGGTAGTACTTGTATGCCCCCTTAAGAAGCCAGGTCTAACCCAAGATTTTCCCACGCGGGAGAAACGCCACGATGTCTTAAGGAGGGTTTCCTCGACTCTTTCCCAGTCAACCCTCGCTCGCCTAAACTACGCACATAAATTTTGGCTCCATTTCTGCACCAATATTCGATTTCAAAGTCTAATTTTAATCTTTAGGAAGTTCTACAGTGACGTTAGATCTTGCTTTTTAAAATTTTATCCCTAAAACAACCCCAATACACTTTAAAATTCGAATGTGTTTTAAGGTAATTTCAGGGATGAAATTTGGAAAAGCAAGATCTAACGTCACTGTAGAACTTCCTGAAGACAGGCAGAAATGGAGCCAAACTTTATGTGCGAAGTTTAGGCGAGGGTTGACTGGGAAGGGGTCGAGGAAACCCGCCTGAAACCCCCCCTTAATCTTGAACCCGCCGTCCATGTGCTTCTTCCAAGTACTTGAGAGGGCTCTCTCCTAAAACTAATCTGCTGATGCCCATTTATTTCCATTCTATGAGTTGGTAGAACCATTCTCATCTTACTAGAGTTTATTGCTGGTCCCCACGGCCCGCGCCACGCTTTTTATCCCCCATCCATCCATAAAATAGCATATCAAGTATAAAACATCAAGGAAATGGTGGTCGGGAAGACACCAGTGACGGGAGAGGGTGACATTTGAATGCCATTGACTTGGAAATATTACTCATTAAAAAAAAAAAATCATGTCCTTTCAGATTAAATCGCTTCGAATGTGGAAAATGCAGCTCCTTGACCATCATCATCTCTTAATCAAATACGCTTCCGAAGACATCGTTACACTGAAAGCCACTGAGCCTAATGCTCAGCCTTCTTTCTTCGTCGTTTATAACATTATAACCACAAAAGTGATGGATTTTATTGTGATTATCATCATTTTCCCCCCTAAAATTAATTATTGTAGGTGATCGCCGTTTACGAAAACACGTCAGAAGAGCTTCTTTATTTATTTGAAAATTTTTGTGACTTCTTTAGAAATGCAAATTATAGTTCAGGGAGGCATTTCATGTGTTCACCCTCGAATAATTTGCACGCCAGGTGAGCTTTTTCCCTAATAATTTTTTCTTCCTCCTTAACTCAATTGTTTAGGGTTGCTCAACAACGATTCAAGCAAACCATCGTGAGCGCCCGATTTGGAGGCCACGTCGAAGCGAGGAAACGACTTTTAGCTCAACTCCCTATCAGCGCTCAATCGTATAGTTGTAGCCCGTATTTGGACCTGTCCCTTTTCAGTTACGACGACAAGTGGGTCTCAGCAATGGAGAGACCGAAAGCTTGCGGTGAACATCCCATCAGGTAAGGAATTCAAAGTTGTTTTAAATGTCCTCTTTTTTTAACGATTTTTTTTAAAGGTTTTATTCTAGGTCGTCGGGTTTAGTCAAATTTAGAATTTACGTGGGCATGCTCGGTAGAACGGTTCCACCTGCGGCTCGGCGACTGGTCGCCTTCACTTTCCACCCGATCGAGCCTTTCGCGATAAGCGTACAGAGAACTGATTCCGAGTACGTAGTAAATTTTCATTTACGTTTCCCTACATAACATTTATGTTTGATGAGGCAATTTACAAGTGTACTTTCTCGCTCGTCCGTAAAAAGGCTGTGGTTAATCATAGTATTGTGTATTAAAGGAGTTTTGGCAATTACCACATGATTTTTTTCATCATTGCTCATAATGAAAAGATTAAATAAATATTTTTCAAATATAAAAATTATTTGTTGGAATGTTCTTTGCGATCATTAAAAGAACATGGTACAACTTGAAATAGTTTTAAGTTTGATTCGAGTAATAAAATAAATAATTGCAGCATAAATTAAGCAAACTTAACAATTAATATATAAATATATGTTAGAAAAATACGATTGCGTAGTACTTGCACAGTACTAACATTCAAGTTATACGAGGAGGAGCTCAAGAGTGTGCAACTAAAATTATAAAAATCATCGCTTTAAAACCTGGTAAAGTAGAAAATACCCAACGGGTTCTATAACGCCTCTCAGAACCAAAGAATAAATGCAAAATCAGCCATATAAAACAACCTTCAAGAAAGTAATTAATTTTCATCACATAATTACTTAGTGGAAAAACATTTTGGACATCATAATGGACGGCTGCTTCTAGTTCCTAAAATTAAAATCATAAATAAGTGGGAAAAAAAGAAATCAAAGATCACAATAGTTCTAAAGGCCTTTTGTCCCCCTTCCCGCTTCTAAATAGTGTGCAACTAATCACAGATTGGTTTATATGAAGTACTCAAGAGTGCCACGCTTTTTTCTTCATTGAGTCTCGGATATTACAGAAAGACCGGGGCTCTATGTACAACTTATTTACATCCATAAAAACATTTCTTTGTTCTAAGTACATTTTCAGACCACATGCATGAGTTTTAAGTACAAGGAACGGTTGAAAGAAAAAGGGACTGGGCGTGAGAGAGGCCCCCTTTATTTTGATCGCCGCGAAGTTGGACTGTCGGGCGGAGTAAGCGGCGGCTGGTGTCGGCGTTGCCCCGATTTTGACGTCATTTTTTTCTGAGGCCTGGGCGATATTCCGGGGTGACTCGAGTGGTCCTCACCGCTTGCCCAACATCCGCTTTCGTCTGAAGATGGACATGTGCTTTTAGTTTTCTTTTCACGGAATTTCGTGGAATTTATTATCGTCGACACTTATTCCACAAGGCGTGGGCGGGGGATGGGATAACAAGTCGTTTCAAAAAGAGACGCGAAAGGGATTTCCCTATCATCGCACAACACCAATAGGGGGAGTGAGGTGACGGTCCTGTTGCTGTTTTCCATGTCTGTAGAGAACCTGCTGACTTGTTAGTTGTGGATTACCAGTGTTTTAGACCAATTTTGTTTATGTTTAGTTGTTTACTGTTTACTTGTTTACCATCGTTTACTGGTTGAATAGCTAGTTATTCGCCTAAAATTGACAGTGTTTGGCCCCGAAAAACTGATTAAATGACTAACTTGGCAGTATACAGGCCTGTGAAATTGTGAATTCCCGATGAAAAGGCCGATTTTGCAGCGGAAGGGTCAGTTTGAGGGGCTTAAGTACAAGCTACTGAGCCAAAGAGTCTCATTACAGTTTAAAGCATAAAGTCTCATTTTCTGGGGGCAAAATTGCCAGTTTTTAGATGGAAACTCCCGAAGAACAGTTTTTGTGCATATTGAATTTCCAAGGATGAATTGATAATTTCCTTGCCGAGTTTCAAGTTGATGAATTACTGTTTTCGAGGTCTACCCAAATAGTTTTTTACAAAAATCCAAATTGGAAGGTTAAAACGACAGTTTCTAGATTGAGTAGCCGATTCTCAGAGTGAAATTGAAGGTTTATAGTCGAGTTCTGAGAAAAATAAAAAATGTGAGTGGATGTAACCGCGTACTTTGGGGTTTTACGACACGGGAACTCCGAAAATCGATAAGAATTTTCCATAAGACAAGACGTTGCATGGACGAGGCGTTTTGACCGCTTCGCCACGTTTTCATCCACTTTTTTCTGCAACTACCAAATTTTCTGCAAACGACGTGAACGCAATGTCAGCCCCCTGGATTCCAAAGACGAGCCTCGGCTGCGTTTCTCAATTCAGCATGGTCTAAGGCACTCATAAAGCGAGTCCGGAACAAATCGAAAAACTTTTCTAAAAAGGACTTAAATCTCAATGCAAGCATAAAGTTGTAGCCGTAGGAGCCTACGTTGTCAGTCTTCCCTCGTTGAGGTGCATGAGGAACGAACCGATTTGGGCTGCTCACCACCTTCAGAGTATGGAAGTACAAGAAGATGGCGAGCAGCCGAAACCGGTTCGTTTCTGACGCATCTTAACGAGGGAAGACAGAAAACGTAGGCTCCTGCGGCTTCAACTTCATGCATGCATTACCTTCTAACGCTCGTAGATTAAACGATCTCACTAACAATATCAATTCGACTTAAATCTCATTTTTGGCCACTTTGAGAGGCGCTAACGGACTCGTATGGGAGCCCTGGCCGGAGCCGCCTTCCTTTTTTCCAGTTAAGCATGGTCTGAGTGACTCATAAACCGCGTTTGGCCTCATATCGGAACACTTGGAGGAAATTGCCCCCCCCCCCCCAACCAACATGGCAGTGCAAGGGGGATGGAGTTTTGGGGGGAAATTGCCAATATTCATAATTGGATGAAACATCGTGAATCTGGGGATTTTACGCTTCGACAAATCCGAAAATCGATACGAATTTTAGATCAGATAAGCCGTTGAAGGCCGTGGTGCAGGGTGTTCTGATTGCGCTTAACCACTTTTTCTTGCCCCCTCCCAGTTTTTTCCACAAACGACAGGCACGCATTTGTCAGCCCCCTTGAGCCCAAGGACGAACCTCGACGCACCACCGGGCCGCTCTGAAGTTCATCACAATCGAAAAAACAAGGACAACGCAAAACTTTCACGATAATTGTGAGAAGGTTAGACTCGAACCCGCACGACCCTCCATGTCGTGCGTGCTGAAGCATAGCGTTTTCCATCCTCCAGTCAATAAAAACCGTCATGGTGAAATGGTTGGCGCTTTTTCAGTCCCCCGTCCCCCTCCTTCCACAAAACGACGAGCACATAATCGTCAGCTCTATCCAATAGAAACAGAGAGAGAGAGAGAAAGAGAGAGAGAGAGAGAGAGTGAGAGGAAAGAGGCCTTAAGAAAGCGCTGCAACCGTGTGGATGCCCTCAGAGGTGCGTGCCCCTTTGCGCCCACTTAGATAGGGTCCCAAATTCTAAGTTCCTTGCCACGACATTTCCAGGAGCCGATAGTCATTTTCTTCAGATTAATTTCCAATTTCTTTAGAAAAATGACGTTGGTTATGTAAAGCAAGGTTTTTGGGGCTAAATTACCTCCGCTACAGCTCTTGACCCGGCCCCTCCAGGCCCTTAACTACGCCAATGAGTGCACCTCTTTCTGGTGATGAAGAATGAAACACACGGGTCTCTTTAAAAAAAAAATTGAAATGCGGAGTCATCAAAATCTCGACCCTATCGGATGAAAGAATCCAAAACAATTTTAGATAGTTGGGGACAAACCTGTGGAAAGGGCTACGTTGTGAAGTCGATGAGTTGTCGCGTCAAGAAGAGCTGCAAGAGTTGAACTGGTGGTTGATCCTGCAGATGACGTCGATCCTTCTTCAACGACTGCCATAGTATTTCCTAGCACCCCAAAAAAACAAAAATCAGCGACAAGAATCCTACTGACCTCACGCAAACATACCAATTTTGTTCGTAGAACCCGATTCGGACACGATGGGTTGGACAGGAGCAAACACATTAGCGACAAAGTCTTCGAAAGTCGAAGGAACCTTATAATTTTTTATCGCTGTTTCCAAGGAACGACTTCTTTCTTCATAACTAAAAATTCGGAGCGTGTAATAAGTCAGAAATAGGGGGGGGGGGGATCTTCCAAGACACTTACTACTGCTGGTAAAAAGGCAGGACGCTCCTTTTAGCCCGCGAAGCGCTGAGTGCCGTCGCCCGAACTAAACCTGGTAGTTCTCTGTGCCCGACTACTGCCTCGTTGTACAGTGGGCCGAAATACGGAACCTGTTGGAATGTCGAGAAACGATATGTTAATTAAAATGTTCAAGTACAGCTTAAAAATTAATTTACGTCGGATTTCCTGGACACTTGAATTCGGTACAGCTGATAAGGTAATGGATATATGACGATGAGGACATCGCAGAACTCGGTCGGAATGATCTCACGACGGTAATCTCTGGAATGTTCTGACCAGACAATGTGAACTTCGTCATTGCCTAAATGCCTCGTCTGTAAAATCAAGCAACAAAAATTGTTGTTTATTTGGTCACTTGCGGTTAGCGTAAAAGTAACCTTTTGTAAAATAGCTTCAGGGCTTGAAGACGGCATTCGAGTCGAAACGTGAAATATGGCTTCGGTGAATGATGTGGCGTAATACGGGGCGGTGACGCCAGTCACTTTATTACGCTGCAAACCGCCCATAAATCCCATATGCGTTTCAAGTTCCACCTTGAACACAACGGATGCAGTCTTGGTGCTTTTGTCCCTAAGTAGAGAACTGGCATATGACTATGAAACATACCTCCCATGCCAGGCCGGCAATAAAATCCTCATAGGCTTGACTCCCTCCAGAATTGGAAAGAATCGAATTCTTATCTTCTTGGCCGGGAGCGACATAAATGACAGCAACTTTGTGTGTCTGTCTACACCTCTGAAAAAACAACGAACCAATCATACAAACTATAATTCGGGCCTTGTTTATTTTAGAAGCAAACGAAGGAATAACACACTTGAGAATCCAGATTTCTCATTTCTCGCAATAATTTATCACTCTTGTCCACCAAATACAACTGAGACCTCAAGTCCCACCCGTGCATACCCAATTGAGAGAATAAATGCCTCGAGTAGAGAAAAGGAAGCCGGTCGGCTTTCTCGTCTGTTACATGCCTCTGAAGGACTTCCCTGTACGTGCACGTTTTCTTTAGCCGTAATAAAATGATCAACGGGAATACTAGGGTCTTACACAGCCGATGAAGACGACGAGACTAAGTAGTCTTGGTGTAAAATTCTCATGTTTAAAATAGATCCCATGGCTTCTTGCTCGAGATCGGAGTTGAATGATGCAGACGGCATATTTCTGGGAACGTCCAAGCTCTCCAGAACTTCAGGAGACGAGTGACCAATGTATTGAAGGAGCTAACGAATGGTTCATTAACAGACTCGTATCGTCAATTCAAGAAATTAATTAACCAACGTCATCTAAATTGTCCATATCATCAGCGGAATTCGCTGAAGTTGGTAGGACATGCGGAGCACGGTGTCTCAGAGTGTGTTGAGGCAGAGAGCTTACACACATCGAATTCATCATTGAAGCTGGAAAAGCCCCATCCGGCTCACTGGTGCATGCGGAAGCATCTGTTGTCCGAGCAGAATAATACAAATACAGCCATTAAAAAAAATCAAGGAATGACTAAACAAAATACCATATGATGAGCATTGGTCACGCGTTCCAAACAAAACTGACGCATCCCAAGACGCCTTTCCGGCCAAATCCCTGATGAGTACGCGAACTTGAGCAGGAGCTGATATAAGGCCGTCAACTGCCCCGCCGCCCGGAACATTTAAAGCGGGCACTTCGATGAATGATATCAACTGTTGAAGACTAGTGACCAGGACCTAAAACGAACGACCACCGTAATAATGACACTTTGCATCCAACCAGTAATGGTTTCACCTGGATATTGGGTGCGTTGAATAATTGAGACGACAACTGATCCGCTGGAAGCCCTTCAACATCGTCCTGCTCGACCACTAACGACCCTAAATTGGCACCACCGCTTGTAAGCGGGAAATGACCGAGGTTGTTGATCAAATGGAATGTCACCTTTAAGGAGAGAAAGCTTTCGGTAAACTTGGTAAAAACTGAACACAAATAAACTTACGAGTTTAGCGGCAAGTTGAATCGAATGAGCGGTTGAAATGAGGTGTGCAGGGGAGAAGGCTGGTCGTCGAGTTTGAGTCACATCCTGTTGTTTGAAATCGTCCAGTGACAGGTTTGGATTGAACTCTTGAACGAGGTCTGGATGGAATGAGCCCACCTGGACACCTCGCCCTTTGCCGCCTTCGCTGAGATCATCTAAAACCTAAAAAAAAAATAAAAAATAAAAAATTAAAAAAAAATGCAGGCAGCTATCAGTATCAGCGTCGAATAAAGTACATCAACTCTTACCTTGAATATATTGTTGAGCAAGCAAGTTCCATTGTGCGGCTCAACGAGTCTCGACACGGGTATATTCATTGTCCATTCACCAAGGCAGAAAACAAGCGACGTCAACAATCGTTTATCACAGTCACCAATCGGCATTAAATGTGATAGAGTACCAACTAGGACCTTGCAACAAAAAGTGTTTGATATGTTAGAGACATTCAAACGCGAACAGCAATTATTTTCGCCAACAGCCAAAATTAGATTCAAAACTTTGCTTACTTCGACAATTCTGGGCGGGATTTCTGGATAGATTTTGAGCAAGACGTCCGAATAGTCGCACAACAACAGAAGGATGTCAGAAGCAGTCTGAGCAACAGTTTTATGATTGAATCGAAGCGCAAGTAGTAAAGTGTTCATGGATTCCTTCATTTTGAAGTGTTTTCTTCCGGCTGATAGTTCTTGGTATAAGAAAATGCCCAAGTTTGAAAGGGCAATGCACCTGGCCGTTCCGGCCATTTCTGTTTTGCCAGCTTTCAGAATTATTTCAAGAACTCGATCCTAGCACAAATAAATTAAGGTTTTCATGTCAGAGTCCCTGAAATTTTGGCGTAGACAGCTCCAGATAGATGAGTAGGCAGCTTTCCGCAAAGTCACTTCGTAAGCAGGAATTCACAACTCCTCCCCCCTCAATAAAGTCAATTTTGCGGGTTAGGATCACCTAAAATCAATTTTGTGGGGATTTCGCGCTCAAGAAACAAAGTTCACGGTCGGGCTTTCCAAAATCGCCGCCCCTACATCTTTCTAAAAACCCACACCCTTACCACCCTAAAACTCGTAAAATTCTTCCGAAAACTAAAATTCATCCCCTCCCCCATAGACATTTTTTCGCTATTTTGGTTGCAAACTAGCAGATTAGGCCCCAGAAACTCCCTATAGTGTGCAAAAAACAGGAAACTACCTTCAATATGGCCCTATTGGCATCATAACTCGCTGTTCCGAAAGCTGAGTACTTGCGGCCTAACATTTCAACATTGTGGGCTAAATGATACAATAGCTCTCTGTTTATCCTAAATAGTTGAGTATTATGAGGCCAAAATTAGGTGTTGTGGGCCAATTGTTATCATAGCTGACTACTGATGCCACAAAACTGAGTATTATCGACCAAAAACTGGTCACTACGGGCCAATTGACGGTCACAACTCGTGGTTCAACCAATAAAACTGAGTATTATCTTTCCAAAATTGGCAATTATGGAAAACCCCCGACCATGTTAAACAGAAGGATACTTTTTTATAGGTAAATATGGGTAGGTCGATTTGAGTCATAACTCACAGCTTAAGGCATTAAGTTTACTATTATTGTCCCAAACTGGCGCATAACTGACGATGAAGGACTAGATTTGACAGTTTCCGAGCAAAGCTTTTTTTGAGGGGGGGGGGAGGTGACTCTATCCATGAAGGATCGGCAGCTGCCTGCTCAAGCCCCACCCTTCTGATTATACCCTCACACTGAAACGTACTCTTATGACAGGAGTGAACGATGTGATCATCTCGTCCACACCCGGCTGAAGTACAGACAGAGACAGTAATTCACTCGGGAAAGACAGAATCGTGCCAAGAATCGCGACCGCTTCTGCTCTGGGTACCTTAATGAATAATTTTAGGGAATGATAAAATCACTTAATAAATGACTCAGAGCGCGAAATACGTACATTACGAACTTCACAGCTCGATATGATAGAATGGGCGGCATGGACGAAATCAAGGAACAAAAGAGAAAACCCGGGAAGTTGAAGTGAGAAAAATCGTGGCCCACAATTTTTCACAATGACGTTAACAACACTCTACAAAAAAAGTCAAGATTTTTCACAGCTCAATATGAAATAAGTTTAAGGCGTTTACCTGATCTTTGGACAACAAACCAGCATGAAGAGTAGAATAAAACAAGGATAAATGCTTTGGCGGTAAGGGTACATCGTGTACCATGACAGTCATTTTACATAACAATTTGTAGGCGCAAAGTTTTCCATTATGATAACTATCAGGGAGATTTAAAGCCTGTAAAAATAGAGCGGGCATCAGCTACATGTCTACGCACATTTCTTAACACCCGTACTTGAAAACACCATGGCGCAATGATAGTCAACGGCGGAACTAATTCTGGCGGCGGTGGTGTTGATTGGGAGTCCCCGGGTATTCCTTGATTTAACCTTATCTGAAGGCAAACACTTGTTTAATATCGAAAGTAAGAGAAGAACAAAATGAGGCACATACCTTGGACAAGGTTTCAAACAGATCTATTAAAACGTGGAAGACTTGAGCGTGCAAATTGATATCCTGAATTTTATTAACATCCCCTAAGGCACCGAGCATGCGCAACCATAGAATAGCAGCCACATCAGGCAACCACCCTCTCAGACTCCCTCCACTCATAACTGATTTCCCGTCGTATATTTCTTTAAAATGGTCAAAATTAATAAAAACAAAAACACGGTATTTGAATTAAAAAAAAAAGAAGTGCCAATTACCAATATTTGAGCCCTCTCCGCTGATGACGTCAATTTGCATGGGGGAGTCTTTGAATGAATTGCTTTCAACCCCACTCGACGGAGCAGGCGACGGGGATCTGGTTGGACACTCGGAATCACAGAAGTTACTAGTGTTTTGGGCTGAAATCGGTATTATGTATGAGAGATGGCAGAAAATGAATTTGAAACTTCTTCACATGAAACCTTTGATTGAATCGGCTGATCTCCACCTCCGTTTCAGACGAACATCGGATGAATTATTATTGAGGGTAATCTCGAGGTCTATGTCATTACTTATGCCTGTAAAACGCAATAATTAAAGACAGACAAGTTCTACGACAGTTTTTGATAAATGAGTTACCTGATATATTGGCTGCATTGGTAGAATATGATCTATTCAATCGAAGTTTGTTGTAAATGTTGGTCTCACTGGCACTTCGGCGAATAGAATAGGATGAAACCTCTTTTTCAACTACCGAACAGTCTAGAAATGATCAAATCATAAAAAAAAAAAAACACGGCAAATGGGAGGAGGGGTATATTCACCTGCGGAACAAACCGGCGTCTTTGTCATACTATCGGGCTCGGTCTGTTGGCTCGGCTCGTTTTTGTCTTTTTTCGTCGATTCTCCAACGCCTTTTCTTTGTTTTTTGGCTTTTTGCTCGCTGAGTCGATCCAGTGGCAAATCCGTCAGTTCAAGGCCGTATACGTGTCTGGCAAGGACTCGCGTAAGGGTTTCGAGAGTTTTCTAGAAATAAATGAGACTCGCTAGATGTGGAGTGTATGACGTTTTCTTTAGCAACACAATGAACAATCGCGTCCAACCCAGGCAACGGTCCCCCCAATGGGTAGTCCCGGCTACGGGTAGTCAGTTCCAGTTGGGGGTAGTCCTCCCCAGATTCGAATCAAAATTAGCAGACATGTGGCCCTAAAGAAATAAGCTCAGTGGAACTAAAATTCTGACACATCCAAGTACATCTAGTTTCTGTCGAAAAATGGTTATTTCTGTCCCGGAAAGGCAATGCCGGAGCCAAATTTTAAGGTTTTTCGGAGCAAATGACCAGTTTCATAGTCATATCGCCAGTTCAAAGCGCTGAATCGATAGTTTTTTTTGTTTTTTTTTACGGTACGGACTCGGATCTACCGAGCCCGCTGGCGCCTAAGCGGCTCTTACACCATGAATCGATAGTTACCCGGTAAAATATCCTGCTCTGTGGTCACACAATTAGTACCGGGTGCCATGGTTGCCCATGTAATGGAAAAACGGTTGCACTGCGATTCCAGAAATGGAATAAAAAATTTACAGCCTCAAAAGTCATATTACGCCCCAAGATTACTAGTTTTTTGGCCAAGGAACTGAACTTGACCTTACCGATTCTAAAAACCACCGGGGGGGGGGGGGGGACAAACCGTGCCCTTGGAGCTAAATTCTAGTTTTCTTCATGAGCTTTCTGCATGATCTGGAACGAAAATCTGGGAGAAAAAATGACCGCTTACGTAAAAAACTTGTGATTTGTGAGCGAAACGTCTGTTTTCGGAGCAAATTCTCAGGGTGTTTGCGACACTTTGTGTCTGTTTTATTTCTTCTTCTTCTTTGGGGAAAATCACAGAGAAATCCCCCCCCCCCGTCTTTATTCTCTGCTCGTGCTTACACTTTCCCCCTATTAAAAAAGGGCTCTAGGTGAGGCAGGTTATTATCTATATTATTCCGTGTTTGGCCGTTGCCCGCGTAAAGAAAGTTTTCTTCCACAGCACTTTTCCCTCGAGGTTTTTTTCCTTTCCGTAGCTTGTCCGGATGCCCTTCCCAGAGCTCTGAAATCCAGCCCTTCGTCCGTCGTTTTTTCCGTTGGTCCCTTTTACCCGTTTCCATCGCGCGTTCGCTCACGTCCGTTGACGTACGTCTGGAGAGACAAGGAAAGAAGACTTTCTTTGTTTTTACTTTCGGCAGTGAAAGCCTATATTGCTTCCTCGAATACCGAAGGTATGAGAAGCTGTGTGATCGTTTCTCGACGTTAAAAAAGTTTTGATCTCCGATTTCAAAAATTCCACTTGCCTTTTGCGTTTCAGAGCTTTCTGAACAACTTTGGTTCCGTGTCTGTCTGTAAGTCTGTGAGTCTGTACACTTTATACCAACGCGCTCTCCTAAAGTAGCCAACCGATTTTGATGAATTTTTCGTGATACACGTAGGTTAGGCTACAGATGGTCCTATTTTAATTTGAGTTAAATCGGTCAAATAGGAGGGGCTCCAGGGGGGGGGGGCAGTGTACACTTCTGACCAACGCTCATATCTCCTAGAACAGGCAACAGAGCTGGATGAAATATTCATGATGAATGTAGGTTAGACTATAGATGGTCCCGTTAAAAATGTTAAAAATTTGCATTCAATCGGTCCAAAGGGGCTGGCTGCAGAAGGGGGGGGGGATTGAACTTCCCACCAACGCACACACCTCCTAAAAAAGGAAACCGATCTTGATGAAATATTCATGATGAACATTGGTTGAGCCATATATGTCCCCATTTAAATTGGAATAAAATCGGTCCAATTGGAGGGGCTTCAGGGGGGGAGCAGTGTACACTTCTCACTAATAACGCACATATCGTGGGCGTACAAGGAAAATCCACTAAGTCCATTTTTTCTCAAAATGAGTTTAAAGCTTCATTATGACCTTCTAAGTGGTCTCCAATAGTACGCGGGTCCCCAAGCCCATAAAACCAGTAGTCGAAAATGAAGTCGATAACGAAGAACTCAGCCAACAATGATGAAAATATTCATTTTCCCACTACCGAGGCTCCAGTGAATATCTAGTTTCGTAATTTCCTAATTCAGTATTCCTATTACTTTTTGACAGTTCCTAATTAAGTGATTTCAATTTAATTAATAAAAATATTTCTACAACAATATTGTCAATACTTGAATTTACATTCCGCCTAAAAAACTAAAACCCATTTATCTCAAAACTCCAATTTTGGACTTAGTGGATTTTCCTTGTACGCCCACGATATGTCCTCGAAGAGGCAACTCATCTTCATGATGCAGGTTAGACTATAGATTTTTTTTTTTTTTTCGTGGGCGCGGACCCAAGCCCGCAAGCGCCAAAGCCATCAGTAGGCTCATGCACCATACCCCATGGGGCTGCAGACTCGGAAGGCCTATTACGGCTCCTCAAATATCGCTATCCTCTCGAGAAACTCCAGGACCCGAACCCCATTTGTCCGGGAGAATTCTACAGAGGGTATCCTGTCGCCCCCAAAAACTTCAAATCTCGTCCTTGCGTACCCATCGCATTCGCACACTGTGTTTTATCGTCCCCTCTTCAGATCCGCATTTCCCACAGATAGGGCTGCTAACCGCCCTAATCTTGTTTAGGCGTCTCTCCACAGCATAATGTCCCGTGAAGTACCCCACTACCCTTCTAGTATGTCTCCTCCCTAGGCTAAGCAGCCATTTCATTGTTTTCCTATCCACACCCTTCTCTTGCCTGCCGGCAGTGGGTTTCCTCTTCCCATATCGCCTGAGCGCGGCCTATTGCCCATCCTCTGATCTCTCCCAAACCAGAATCATTTGTCACCCCCAAAAGGGGTTCCGGTCCCACATGTTGGGAAAGAGGCCCCATTTTTCACCAACTCATCAGCCTTCTCGTTGTCCGGTACACCCACATGCCCCGGCACCCAACCTGAGGTCACTTCGTTCCCCTTTTCTAGTAATTCTCTGATACTTCTCCTGCAGCTCGCTACCACCCCGGATTTTACTACCGACCTGGCTATAGCACCGAGGGCGGACCGGCTGTCGGAGTATATCGTTATTCGCCTGTCTGTTGTCCCCCTTTTTCCAAGTTCCATTGCACATGCCTCAATCGCTATTACTTCCGCCTGAAACACGGTCGCTTGTGTCCCAAGCGAGATGCTCTCCTCAAACATCAGGTCGGGCACGTAAACGCCCACCCCTGATCGCCCATCCTCATTTTCCAGTCTCGAACCATCCGTGTAACACTTCAGAACCGTATGGTCGTCCTTCCGTACCCTCTGCTCAGCTTAATTGGGATTTATGTCTCAAAATCCGCAAACTGTGCTACCTGATCAGATCTCATCTTGGTCTTGGGGGCGACTTCAAATGTCCTAGAAGTCACGACGCACATATGTCCTAGAAGAGGCAACTCATCTTCATGATGCAGGTTAAACTATAGATGGTCCTATTTCATTTTGAATTAAATCGACCCAATATGAGGGGTCCAGGGGAGCAGTGTAAAGTGCACACTTGACGTGCACGATTAGCCAACATTTTGTTCTCGAATTATCTATGCTAATTCTGGCTGATTTGTCTTCTTAATAAGAGCTCAATTGCTGCCCCTGGCGAGTGCTGCCTTGCAGAAAATGCCCCTTCAACCCCCTCCACTACCTAATAGATCCGGCCCTGTTCAACGAAGCTACGTTACTTGAGGAAGCATTGTGCTACACCATTAGCAGACGTTTTTTTTTGTTTTTTTATTTTTTAACGTGAATACGTTTTACGGGAGTATAGGGACCAATTCGGCAGAAGTGGCAAAATGGGCCTGGGGGGTGGGTGGTGATGGGTGGAGGGAATTGGGGTGGTGTGGTGGAGGGAATTGGGGTGGTGTGGTGGAGGGAATTGGGGTGGTGTGGTAGTTGAGCACCAACTCAACTGACAGCCAAAACTGCGTTGAATCTTTTTCTACTTGCTGACGGCTTGGAAAGCGAGAATGGCCAAAATAGGCAATGCTGATGAGCAGTTTTTTTTTGTTTTTTTAAGGAATTAAGTATTTTGACTTTTCCAAGGCAAAACTACTGTCATCTCTTTCTGGGTCAAGTAAAGATAAAAGAACTAGTAAGCTCAGTAAAGGGCCAGATTGGCTGGTGGTTGAAATAGCGGCTGACAGGGATTTTTTTTTTCATAAAAAACACGGGATAAAAATGTTTTTTGTCGAATGAAACGAACTAAAACGTATTCACGTTAAACTCCGGGTCCGTGGACCTACCGATTTTTTTTCTTAATTTTGCTTTAAAAGGAGCCCCCCTCTTTCTTGACCCTAGCCCAAACGCAGGGTTTTTGAGGGAGGGGCGAAATACAAAGTTCGACGGGATAAATTGGCGATTTCCGATTCTAGTTGAAGTTTCGAAGGTCGTCAGCTCAATTGCCAGGCTGACGAGTCCAGGTTCAAATAGCTCTGATAGCTGAAGGTGTGATGTCGAAACGGAGACTGGACCGCACCTCGGTGCATTATCGTCGTCAGTAAAGTTCGATGAGTTGCTGATACACAAGTGTCTATGCAGAATACCCTGATTCTGCTGAAAAATTTCCAGTTCCATCATCAAAAAGCTTACTAGCCATTAAAAAAAATGCCGGACATATAGCCGAGTTTTTGAAGCAAAATTTATAGTTTTTGCACCAATTTGAGCTCCATTTATGGATTGGGCGGTTAAGCCAGGTGCCATCTCCACCATGGTTGCCCGGTGAGGGGGGGGGGGTGAATGGAGCCACTAGCAGCAAGAACCATACCTCCCTCCCTACACAGGCCTACAGCTATTTGCATTAGATCCTGAAACTGACCACGAGTCACAGGCCCTTGAAAGTTATTTGTTCAGGTCAGAAATTATCCATTAAGTGGCGGGGGAGGAGACTATAAAGACCCTAACTGTGATGTCTTTCTTACTATCGAAATAATGTGGACATTGATACTTACAGCCCATTCTTTGATCAATTCTTCCCAGCGTGTCAAAGAGCTTAAAACGTTGAAAAATTGATCCCACAAATCCTGTGATATAACAACGTTCAGGTTCGCTTTTATCCACGTAACAATGAGAGTCTGAAATCATCAATTCTGTTCCATTAATTTTTCCTTTTTCGCCAACGTTTTCGTGTGAAGAATATACCTGAAATAATGCGGGAGCAAGGCGGCCTCCAAGAGTCTCGTCACGCTTTTTGGGAGGCGATGGACTTAACACGAGGGAGGTTAGGTGAAGAAGAACAATCAGAAGCTGTTCCCTGCAAGAATTACAATAGTAAAATACCCGCCGAAAAATGACGTTTACTAGTGAACTGGAAAGCTTGCCATGTTTTGGATTCCATATGAGTGTGCATGACCATGTATCTATATATATTGAGAACTCTTTTACACACGTCTACTTGTTCGTCCAAGTATCCAGGAGTATCAGAGCCGACTTCAAGGAGAAACACATTCGCTGCATCAGTTATGAACACTTGAAGAACGTTCTATAGAGTGAAGTCCAACTTTATTTAATGCACAACAGTTTTCCGTTGAATCACTTACTTGAAGACCAGCGCGTACAAGAAGATCTTTGTTCATTGCCCCCATGTAAGAATCGTTCCGTAATTTCGTCTTGAATACTTCATCGGAACTCTGAAACGCAGTATCATTACAAATAAGCGTTCAAAAAAAAAATAGCACAAACTTCGAAGACACCTGCTGAACACCCCACATGGGAGTGACATTCAGCATAAATGAGCGACTTACATCAGATGTTGCATCAGAAGGTAAAGAACAGCGATGGGGATCAACGGGTTCGAGCATAAAAGGGGGTAGTTCTGTGACCTGGAAGAAATACAATTTAGTTGATGTTCGGTATTTTTGGGTGATTCCACTAACATTTAACTGAATCCAGTCTTTATAAACAGATATTGCTCGACGAATCGCATGTGCCAGGTTGAAATTTAAAAGAAAAGCTTGTCTGTAGACTTCATGAATAAAATTAACATTGTCGCGGTTACTGTAAAGGACATCTCTCACTATTTGAAAGGCGGTAACACTTGGATCCTCACTGTAAAGAATGGCAATACATTGTGAAAAATAATCGAACACAAAGCCGCATTTTGTTATACCTTGAATGGATGTCAAGAGGTGGGGCGAAAGTCGTATTGACACTCGCGTCGATCCCCACAGACTGACCAACGCTCACACGCCTTAACTCAGAGCCCGGTGACCGCTCACCTTCACTCTCACTGGGTGTGACACTTCAACACCGTCAAAAACATTGCGTTAAAAACGAGAAATGTTGCATTTAAAAATAAAATAAATAAATAAATAAATAAAAACCTGGCGGATCGTCCGAGTTGTGGAAACGGATGAGCTTTGGTTAGATGAGTGAAGTTGGCAATCCATTTAATTAAGGCAACTTTAAAATGGGCCAAACCGTCCGAACAGGGTTCCACTGAAGTTGCACGTCGTATTGAAGGGATTTCTAGAAATATAATGGTGGGGAGTGAGTCACAACACTCAGGCAAGTACAATTTCACTAACCTATCTGAGGCTTGAAAAGGTTAGCTTTTGCGGAAAATTGAGGAAATACACATGGAAGATAAAACTCTTTGAACCTTTCAAAAAGGAATGTGAAACATTTTCGTTGCTTATAAGCTCTATCTTTCCATTCTATGCGAGAAACCTGAGCAACAAGAACAGAAATGTTGAACTTATCGATGAAGAATGAGGAATGTAATTATTTACCTGCGTCACGATGAACTCCAGTAAAGCATCGATAAAAAATTTCATTGCTTCCTCGGACTGTTTATCCCCGCTTTGAGGAGGATAAATAGGCTGAATTTCGACACTTGAAACCGGGCCTGAAGAGGAGAAAACTAATATTTTTAAGCCGGAATTAAGGAAATTACTATTTAACGGCGCACCGTGGCGAGCGTCTTCAAAGAAAGTGGACGCCGAGAGACCTGCGTACATAGTACCTGGACTTTCTGGGTGTGAAGCAAAAAGTCCAGGTACTAAAGACGCGAACATAGCGTGTACAGATTCTGAACAGTTATCTCCGAGTATTTGATACCAGAGAATGAAATACCTTGAGAAAAAATAAAATTAAGGTAAAAACGTTCAAAATGATACATAATAACCGTATTTAACCTTATAGCTTCGCGCCTAAGTTTGTGTGCGTTGCCAGGGTGGAGTAATTTGGCCAACAGCCGAGACAGACTATGACACTGCCACCGTTTCGAAAGCAACTCAGGTAACAATGTAAGCAACTTGTCCAGGACGTAAAGAACAGATTCGAGCTCTTCTCGGTGTGCTTTGTGAACTACACAGAAATAAAGTTGATTATTCAACAAGATTGAACGCCAATTGCACACATCGCTCGAAGGCATAACTTTAACAGTTCATTTTTCAAGGAAAAAACAAACAAAAACGAAACGAACATTTCATTCAACGGAAATAAAACGAAACTAACAAAACATAAAAAAAAAGAAAATTCACAACTACATGTTGTTCCTATTTCCACCGCAAATCGTGGTAAGACGATCATTAACTGGTGAGCGAGTGCGGTGAAAAATTCATGCTATTCTACAGAAAAGAACACGCCTCACCACATGCAGCAAAACTACATGAATGACTTCAGGCGTAGAGACACCATGCAAAAACGTAGGTTAAGATTCAATCAGCCAATCGTTTGTAGAGGGGAAGGGGATACACCTACTTGCGTTATAAGAAAAATAAGATTTAATTCAATTTTTATTTTCTTACCAAGATGGAAGGGCAATTCTGGAAAGATGAAGTTTAGTTAAAAAGCTAAGTATTATTAAAGCAATTTTAAGTTTTCAAGTTCTAGAAAGAGCGAGAATAAAATCAAACTTACGTACCTTTTTGTTTGAGGTTAGTTTCCGCGTTGATGAAGCTCTCGTAGAAAACATAGTAAATGTGCTGGTAGTTTGCTTCAAAAAGGTTTTTGGCCTCTTCGGCATCCGCATGCTCTATAGAATGAGAAAGAAAAAAAAAGTGCCATCACATCGCCGGAACTGAAGTTTGATGAATAAAATTCCCGTTACGGGCAATGTCAGACCGTTTATCCCAGTTTTCCAAAATAAGCTTCGGCTGAATTGAAATTGTTGAAAAAATTTTGAAGGAGATTCTTGAGGGAGGGACGCTTTTAGAGGCATCTCGGCAGCATTCAATACTCAAAATGTTATACTTATTCTGGTGGTTCTTAATGGAACGCTCGCCCTCATCCAAGAGGAAATATTGGGATATCGACGGTCGATCCCACCCACGTTAAGTCGTGAGTGCAATCCTGGCATTGGCCAGGAATCGACTGTTTGTCTAGCTTTTTTTAAAATTGAAAGGAGACGAGCGATCCCAGAGGATCTTGAGAAGGAGATGTTTGTCGACGTCTCGTGTATGTTAAGTCATCGGAGCGGATGTGAATGCCTTGTGACAAAAAATCAAAGCCCGAGGTACGAATAAGCCAAAATAGGAAACCTTGACGCCGTTAATCGTTAATCCACTAACGAAACACATAACGCCGTTATTCATGTCCTATCATGTTGAACGTCACGCAACATAAGTTACTGTTACTTTTGCCGAACCCCAATCAGCTAATAAGGCAAACATACTCCCAACAATAGTACGCTCTGAGCCCGAAAAATCTACTAAATCGAAAATTAGGCAAACCACTCATTTTTGGACCTTTAAAGAGACGCTGGCGGTCACTCAGTGGCGTTCAATAGAGTATTGACCGAGGGACTCATAAACCATGCCCAACACTAAAATAAATTTGGCCAAAATTGCCGAAATTTAAAAAAATGGACAAAAAAGTGTATCGTGCGGCTTGTAGGCACGGGGAATCCCAAGATCGAGACGGATTTTCGATCAGTCGAGCCGTTAAAGAGGTTCTCACTTTAATACCACCATTTCTAGCGGCTTTGGATCGTTTTTATGCCCCTGCATGAATTTCCCAGCCACTGAGTCGACAAGCCTGGCGAGGGAGGTAAAGCCTCGACACATGTGAACGTCGCTGAGCTGGAAAAATCTGCCGAAACCAATGACAACGCAAAATACTCGTTTTTCGCTATTTGACCTGTAATGGGCGTTTTGGCGTCATGGGCGGGGCCAGTTTAGCGTGGCCTAAAGGACTCGTAAACCGTGTTCGGCTCGGATCGGAACTCTTTTTAAAAAAGTGCCCAAAAAACGCTCACTCCATCCCGACATTCCCCCTGAGGCAAAATGGTCAAAATTCAACCACGGACGAAACCACGTATTGTAAATTATTGGCACGGGGATTTTCGACCAGACGAGCGCAGTTGAAGGGGTTCTTCCCGTGATTTCGGTTATTTTTCCCCCGCTTGGGCTCATTTGGGGCTTGGGCCCTACGAATTCCCGTGGAGGTCACGGGATCATCAGCCCTGAAGTCCTCCGACCCGGAAAAACCTCGACGCAAGCGGACCTCGCTGGACCACCGTGGAGAACCAACGACAGCACCAAAACGCTCATTTTAATGGTCCTTAAGGGTGTTTTGGCCAAACCTAGATTCATTTCTCAAATCAGTATGCTGTGAAGGACTGGCATACAGCATAAACCTCATTTTTGGTCATTTTGAGAGGCGCCGCCAAGACCGCATGATTTTCTCGGTTGATCATGGTCTGAGGGACTCATAAACCACGCCCATCATAAAACAGAACACTTGAAAAATTGACTCAACAATTTCAAAAGACAGATCTCTCAATTTTTGCGACAATGCAACAAGGGACAAAATCACATATCTTGGGGGTATCTTGACAAGGGGGTGAAATCATATTTCCTTCTCCTCAACTCACAAACAGACTAGAATTGACCATCCGACAGAGAATGACCAATTTTCCAGCGTAAACTCAAGATGAAACCCAAGGGAACTAGTTGAGGAAACTCAAGGGGTTGTAAACTAGTCTAGTCTTAATAAGTGATAGGTGCCTACATCTTGACATGCGATGAAAATTGGTAAGCTTTAATTAGGGATTCTAGCTAACTTGACTGAATTGTAATTTATTAAAATTGGGAATTTTTTATTTTATTTTTTTAATTTTTACTTATTTATTCATTTATTATTTTTATTTTAGACACGGGTATCCCCCATATATATGCCCCAAAGTTTGGAAGGCGTTGATAATGGCCCCGTGGGCCGAAAACTAGTTCCGCCAATTAAATGATAAAATCGTGAAGAGGACAATATAACTATTGATTTCCTACTCAAGATGAAACCCCTGAAACTGACCATTCATTTACGAAAGTTGTCAATTTCGTCTATGCATCAGATACCAGAGTGAGACTAATCTGAATCGGAATATCCCCCAAATCCAACAGCTAGTACCTTGTGGTGGGAGAGGGGGCGACCCGTTCTCCTGGGCCGGACGAATTTTACCGTGAACGGCGGTCACGCAATCGAAGGCCCAGACGTCCAACGAAATGCCTCGACGCAGGTGGACCTCACTGGCCCACTGTGGAATAAAGAAATTCGGCCGAAACCAGTGACATTGCGAAGCGATCTTTTCAGCCACATTGAGGGGCGCTGACAACCCCATTGATCATACCCCGCGCCCGGCACAAAATAAAAATACTTCGAAAAAAAGACCCAAAATGCTCATTTTAGTTACTTTGAGAGGCGCTAACATCATCTCTGGGGCGTCCTGGCCGGGACCACCTAACCTTGCTAGCTTAGCATGGTCTGAGGGACTCATAAACGGCGTTAGGCTCGAATCGAAACGAAAGAGAAACTGAAAAGCGAAACGGATTTTCGTTGAGACGAGCAGTTGAAGGGATTCTTCCCGTGATTCTAATGTTTTTGTACGCTTTGACCTATTTTCTGGGACCCCGGAACCCCTACCCCTGATGGATTCGCTTCTAGTGTAACAACGGGGTCGATGAGAGTGTGTGATGAGTTGATGACATTGCCGATAGTGAAGTCTTCGTGGAATCCGAAACAGGATGACTGTGGCAAAGAGAAAAGTCTGGCTCTACATCGAGGAGAACCGCAGGAGGGCAGCGTGGAGAGTCATGAGAACCGCAGACGGTGTCGTATCCTGCGCGTTTTATTCGTGAAGGGGGACACCTTAATGAAACGCTGCGAAAATAACTGTAATAAAGAGAATCTTAACGCGAGAAGTTTGATTGAGGCAGAATAGGATAGGCAGAGATACAACGCAGAGCAAAATCATTCGGGATGAAACGGAGTGGAAGGTTTGGGTACACGACATGCTGTCATGTCGAGTGACGTGCGTAGTCGCTGGTAATGACGCGAGCTCAGCGCACATTTTACATGACGTTGAAGGCATCAGTGTCTCTCGACCATCGGACGGTTTAAGGTGAGGTGAAGATCACTGCACAAGATGCCTAACGGGTCGCGCGCAATGCCTGTCGTGAACGAACCAGTTGTGGACACTACGCTCAAAATAGAAATTGGAAGGTAAGGGCTCCTTCTGGGTCTACTTCCGGTAAGTCAAGCACTGCTATTGCGTGGAACCCTCAGCGCGCCTCGATGGTGTAATGGATACAATGCTCGCTTCGCAACTCAGCGGGTCTGGGTTCGAATCCAGACATTGCCCATTACACTATAAGGCTGCGGCGAGCTGTGACACGGCACACTCGGCTTCGTGTGGGCGTTCCCGGCGGTGTGCGTTCAACAAATCGCACACCGACCGAAACGCCCTCGTAGTACGGGTGTGAAGTACACAGTTAGATCTGGGTATGCCGTAGAAGCCCATTAGAGGCTTAGGCGCCTGCCGGGTTCAAAGCCCGGCGCCCCCCCCCCAACCCTCTAAACTGGCCACTAACTGGCTTTTGGACAGGTTCCGCTTTAACTGTTTGCTTCAAGATGGTAGTAATTTTAACGGACAGTCATGTCGTCAAGCCCACTGCAGCGCGTCAAGAACATGCACCCGCAAACAGCGCTCTCTCATTCGACTAGTTCCAACTTCTCCTTCCTCTACTTTTGAAACCGAAGTGGTTCCAAAGACCTATTTATCAAGTCGTATTTTTCAAGCTGAGGTTTCATGGGGAGAGTAAGGAAAAGCAGCAAGATGGTCTCATCTGGCTTCGTCAACGTCCATGTTCAACTTGACGAGCTATAGTGCCTCCAACTACTTGGAGCGCACGCCCGGCTGAAAAAACGACGTCCGGACACCAACTCTCCTAGGTCTTAATTTTCAACCAAACTACGTGACTGTAAAGACACTCAACTCCCAACCAGACCCACATAAATTAAAGGACGCTCACCCAAAATTATTCGAAGATGTTTAAATCTCGTCGCTACGTCTTTCTTTGGATCTTGAAGCTTTTGGGTGGATTTCTTAATGTCAGCGTGCGGTTTCTTACTAAACATGATTTGCCAATTAACGAAGCCCCCCTTGACACGTATATCTGATGGTATTCATCACATCGCGAACCGAATTAGGGGATCGTGCGAAACCTCAAATGGTCGATCGTACGTGTTCAGTGAACAATTAAACAATAAATTCCAAGATACATCACATTAACAGGACAAAATGAGCGATAAAGAAAGTAAACTGCATTTTGGGCTATGCCTTGTTTACATCATACATGACACGCACTGTAACAACTGGATTGATCCGAAAGTGAGAGGGTGTAGTAAACCGTTACATGTTTTCAACCAAAGCGGAAGACACTGCCCGTGAATTTAATCAAACGACAATTACGAAAGACGCAGTCCTCTATCGCCGTAGCGTAGATTACGAAAATTTAAATTTATAACATTCGTCTTTATCGAAACCTCCCCACTTGAAAAGTTGACCACCACGAATGAAGTTGTTAAAGGCATGGCCAGTAGGGAGTGCGAGATGAAAGTTGGATTTGGCGGGAGAGCAGTCGCTCCGGCCGCTGGCTTTTATACTAGGATGCCCAAACCGTCCAAGAATATAACAAAAATAATTTAAATCATCCCCTCCCCTCTACACCGTTCAATTCGTTAGGAAAATTACAAAACATAAGCCAAATCAACACATGATGAACACTTTTTCCCTATTGTCGAAACACATATGTTTATTGGGCCAACAAAATGACTTTTCGGCGGTGGGAAAACCTCTCCACCGACAAAAAAAAAACTGATTTAGGGATCAGAATTCCAGTTTCTTAGCTGTTTCAGGGGTCAAAGTGCCATTACCAGCCCGTTTTGGGACAAAATACTCAGATTGGAAGGCTGAACAGTGAACACTGATAGAGAGTTATAGTTATATGGTGCAAATTGAATCTATATTGTAGCCAGTTTGGGACGATAGAATCCAGCTTTATGCCCTGAACAGTCAGTTATGACGCAATTATACCCATAATACCCAATTTTTGGCCGATAGTACTCAGATTTCTCTGGGCGGATTGCACTCAGAGCTTTGTTTCAAGATGAACATGTGAAAGACGTTGGGGGTTGGACCCACCAGAGTACGTCCCAGTAAACCAAAATCAATGAAAGAATATATATATAAGATGAAATATCTCTATCTCCTCACAAAGCAAAAACGTACACATCGAACTTGACCCCAAGCCCGAGCCAAGCCAAGAGAGCAAGAAGAAGAAGCAGTAAAACAGATGGCTGACTAGGCACTAGGACTACTCCTACAGTTGGTGGGGGTGAACAGGACGGCGCTTGGAAGGAGCGAGAAACGTGACATTGTTACTCAAGGCCAAGCTCTCTTTCCGGGCGAGCTGAAATAATTATGCATCTGAAAAAACCGTTGTTTCCCTGTCGTACCCTTAACTAAAGTGAACGCAACGAGAGTCTCAGAAAGTTTCATTGCTGTCTCAATAATCTCATCTTAAAAAACAAAATGAGTTACAAATTATTCGATAATTATATTATATGTATAATGTATGTATAATTAGGTACACACAAATTCTTCTATTTAGATTTGAATCACAGCATGACAGTACTAGTCCAAAGACATGATTCGGATGAATGCCTCGCATCCCCATGGGGGGAACCTATTAGCAGAATGAATGTAATTGCATGTCATACCGTTCAAAAACTCCCATTTGAATAACGTTTTTGGAAATGATTGAAAAAATATAAACCGTACAGTATTGAAAATATATTGAAATTTCATTAAAACAAAAATATTATCCTACACACGTGGGACCAACGCTTCAGCAACATTATTAATCTAATATTGGCGTAAGAATATTGGATCAACGCTTAAACAACATTAGTTATACAATATTTATTCTTCATTGGTCAATCAATATGGGATAAATATTTTTTTTGCATTGAAAATATTTTTTCAATGGTCCAATATTGGACAAATATTTAAAAAACATTTCCTGGTTTTATTGGGGTAATGGTTGTGACCGAAAAGCTGGACAAACAAGAGGACAATTTGACTTCTCTCCGGACACCTCAAAAATGAGCTCGGACGCTTCATAAAGTAGGACAAGTCTGGGGAACTGTAAGTCTGGGGGGCTGAAGACTGGTCAACTGTAAACTCCGTGGACAATGGGTTCAATAAGGCGAGAATCAAAGGGCGGACAAAGCTCACCTTTTAGATGGCTTCAAGTGAATTTGGAAGATGGTATGCGCTTTTGACGACTTCCGCCATCCTGATCCAATGAGTTCAAGCGGTGGGCAGCTCCGGGCCGCGCGGACGGTCAAGCTTAAGCGCCAATTTTTCTCGCAGTGAAAACAAAGAAAATGCTTATCAAATCAACACCTACCCTTAAAATCTTGTCAAGTTACAGTGCACAGCGTTGGGCTCCAAGTGCCGTACGCTAGTCAAACCGCGATTTTTCACTCCCGGAGAAGGCCCGGACTAATTCTCTGGCTGAAGATCACATCAGACGGAGGAGACGGAGGCTGGACAAATGGCCAGGAGGATGGTTGCCAACTCGAAATTTGAAAAAATCGGTACAAAAGTTTCAATGTCCAAAATCTACCGGGACAAAAAAGAAAACCCCGCCGCGACACTCGACTTATGAGGCATGCCGTCATAGAGAGCACTTTATAAGATCTAAAAGACAGAAGACCTTGGCATCAGCTAATTCAGGTAGAATTTCTTCATCCGCCGGTGCTTGGTAGGGCAATCTCTTCAACGCCTTGTTGAGGTGATGGGGGTCGATGCATAAACGAAGTTTATTCGGCTTCTTGATGAATATGAGGAGTCCTCATATTGAACGATTTTCTATCAGGTTTTTGCAAAACTTTACATTGTTTGTGTTATTACTTAACGCTCAAGTTCAGTTTTGCATAAAAAACAACTTTGACGTGCTGGTGGGGTGACTTGCGGGGGCATTAGTGGGGGGAGGAGGTAAACCAAGATTTTGGCATTTAATTTTGGTAGAACAAAATCGACCCTAAAACAATGTAAACGATGAAAAACAGACATTTTCAAGAGGTCGAAATTATATATTGCGTTTGGCCACACCTACACTTGACCATACATAGGCTCAAAACTTGTCATTCTCCACTCGTGCAGGGAAGGAAATGCAGGAATAATTAAATGGACACAAAGTAAACAATTTATTTTATTTTTTATTTTATAAGTTTTCCAGCCCCCAAAAGCATAGCTTGTGGCGAGAGCTCCAATTATAGCCAAATGTTCACTTATGGAGTGAAACCATACATTTCAGGGCTAAAATGTGTTTCTACTTCATCAAATAGCCCATGAGTTACTAATACCTTAGAGGGTATAAATGGAAAATGGAATCGCGGAGTAAAATTTACGCCCTCGCACCCACGTTACTGTAAACGGCGTATTTTTTACGTGTCATTTTGTCAATCAAAAAAACCATTCTCGCAGGAAGCGCAACAAAAAGACGAAAACTCCGACACCAAAAACTCGTACTGCATAACCAACTGTATAATCAGTTATTTCTGTACGTAACACAATCCAACTTTATCATATTTTGTTCATATAGACTCAATTCTCGCCCCTCGTTCATGATCAAGCTCGACAGCAATGCCAGAGCCGTTGTTGACACCGAAAGCATGTACAGGGTGGAAGGGGATAAGTGTGAAGAAAAAATGTGGGTGAAAGTAGGCCGAGAATGGAGCAGAACGCCTCCTTGTTGAGTGTCCTATCTCAATCCGTTCAGGAGATACAATTTTTAAAGTTATTTTACAGAATGCCCTGACTTTTTTTTCGAAAAATAGCTATTTCACAGCCGTTATTGCATGATATAAAAAAATAACCTCAGATTTGGAATCTGCACAAAATTTCCTTATGAATGGCCAATTTTCAACTTCCAAAAGGTACATGCACGCGTCATAACCCCCCTTGTTTTATTGAATCTGTGAAAACCTACAAATACACGAGATTTTCAAAAATTTGCTACTCTGTTTCAACGTTCCCAAGCGATTTTGGCTCTCGTAGAAAACTTGCCTGTTTCCTAAGCTTTCAAACGGTATGCTTACTTACAGGGTTTGGTTGGGTTTTTATAATGAGTGAACAATATGGTGGTTTAATTTTCGGTCAATTCCTAAAATATCGAAAACGATGATCGTGTTTCATGGGTTCATGAAGAAGTTTTTGTGGTGGAGAGGGGGTGACGCCACAATACAACCACACCACACCCACCCAGTAAGAACTGCCATCTGATCGGCCTAAAATACAAGCACATACGAGTTTGTGAGCTTTAAATTATTTTCACAACTAGATACACGGGTGAAAAATGGCAGGTTTTACTAACAGAGAATACACCGATATGCATTTCATATACGGTCTGTGTGGGGGAAACGCTTCTGCAGCGAAACGGGATTATCAAGCTCGGTACCCGGGAAGAGAAATACCTTCCACAGTTACATTTAGCCGTCTTTACTAGCGCCTTTTGGAAACAGGATCCGTCCAGAAAAAGAAGAGAGAAGAAGTCCCGCCTGTTCACGATTTAGGCGTAGAAGAATACGTTCTTGAGAGAGTTCAGGAAGATCCAGGCATTAGTTCAAGAGAAATTAGCCGCGAAGCTGGGGTATCGCATTGGAAAGTGTTAAAAATTCTAGACAGGAACGATTACCATCCATTCCATTTCACCCCAGTTCAGGGTTTAGAACCACGTGATTTCGAGCTGAGGGGTCAGTTTTGCTTATGGATGCTAAACCGAGATGCGGAGGAGCGTAATTTTTTTCGGAGAATTCTGTGGACAGACGAATCGTTATTTACAAGGGAAGGGGTTTTCAACTACCATAATATGCACCAATGGTCTGAAGAGAATCCTCATGCCGTATGGGAGGATTCATTTCAACGACCATTTAGCCTGAACGTTTTGGCAGGGGTCATTGGAAATCGCCCTTCATCGAAGGGACGTTGACGGGGTCGGCGTATTTTAATTTTCTTCAAAATGAGTTCTATTTACTCATGGAGGATGTGCCATTAGCCATCCGGAATGGCATAATCTTTCAACAGGTACGTGATGTACAATTTCATTCATGCCGGTGTTTAAATGATAAAATTCAACAGGATGGAGCTCCTCCCCACTACTCTCTTGCAGTAAGGAGGTGATTGAATGACCATTTTGAGACGTGGATAGGACGAGAGGGAGTCGTTCCATGGCCTCCTAGGTCCCCAGACCTTACACCAATGGATTTTTTTGTTTGGGGCTATCTAAAACAAGAAGTTTACTCGACGCCTGTTAACGACGTCGAGCAGCTCAGAAATAGAATATTGACCGCCACCGCTAAGTTGTCAGACATCCTTTCCTTCGATGTTACTGTTGGCGGAATGCGAAAGAGAGCAAGGGCGTGTTTAAGAAGCCTAGGAGGGCATTTTGAAAACTTTATTTGATTTCAACGGCAAAAACTAGGTATTAAATACAAACAAATAATGAATCTTTTTTCTGCTAAAATCAATCATCGGCTGTATTTTTTATCAGATTTGATGATGTAGATTTTACGTGATGGGTGGGTGGGGGAGGGAATTGTATTCATGCGACACCTCCCTTCCTCGCGTACACGCCTTCCAGTAGTTTTGATTGATATTTTAGCAATGGAACGAAAATTTGACCACCTCATTTAAGCTGTTCCTCAATAAAAACCCAACAAAACCCTGTAAGCAAGCATACCGTTTGAAAGCTTAGAAAACAGGCAAATTTTCTACGAGAGCCGAAAATTGCTTGGGAACGTTGAAACAGAGCAGCAAATTTTTGAAAAATCTCGTGTATTTGTAGGTTTTCACAGATTCAATAAAACAAGGGGGGGTTATGACGCGTGCATGTACCTTTTGGAAGTTGAAAATGCGACCATAAGTAAGGAAATTTTCTGCTTAACGTTACTATGATGCTATCCGAATTTCCCGGGAGCGGCAGAAAAAGTCTGAAAAGCAAATTCAAAAGGGAGGAGAAAGTGAACGGAAAATTGATTGACAAAGTTATTGGAACCCGATTTCAGCTGTTTGATATCAACACGTTGGAGACAGAATTATGTGATTTAATTGATTGATTATTTTTTTTGCTTCTTGCAGCTCTTTTCTTCATTAAAATTGATTTTGCTTCAATTATTTTTTTAATGTTAATTTATTGGAATGTATTAATGGCATGGATATGGTTCATTGGTTGGTGCATTGAGAAATCACGATGGAAATTCATTAACCATGTCATGTATTTAGCTACGGCACACTGCCCGCCCGATCCTTTAAAGGCGGCAAGCGAGCATCGTTCGCGAACCCTGTTTGCGAACAACATGCTTGGGCAGTGTAAACACCCACCATTCTCGAGCACTGTTCGAGAACGTTTGCAAACCCTGTTCACGAACGTTCAAGATTGTTCCGCCCTATGTCTGTAAACCGACGAATCATCAAAGGGATTCGCGTTCGTTGCGCGTTTGGTGTGAACAATACGTACAGGCTTTCGTTGGTAAATAACACACGCGCGGTACTTGGTGACTTTTCGTGACACTGACTCCTCGACTTTATTCATAAAAAAATCAAAGTCCGATGTGGATATAACGGCTGAAATTTTCGGAAATGCCCAGCATCATCCGTCTGCAAGTCATCGTGTATATTTTCTTCCTTTCAAAAAGGAAGACTGCTCCCACATTCTGCATTTCCTTCTTCGACGCCGCTCTTCGACTTCTGATAGCACCACTATCGACGCGGCAACTATCGACAGCTTTGACAGCGCGGGTGCCACACTCGCTTGCCACACTCGTGCACAACAAGAAATGAAGAAAATGTGGGAACAACCTGGAATGCTCGAGAACGACTGCTCGTGCGGACGAGCTCGATCAGGCAGTGTGAATGAGAGTCCTTCCACAAGTCGCAAATGTTAAAAAAAAATTCGCTCCGGCAGCTGGCGGTCGGAAAGAGTGCATTTCATTCCGTATACGGATACCCTAAGCCCTCCTAGAAGTAATAATTTTGGTACCATAATTTGTTTCATTGAGCCGAACTTCTTCCTCTATTTTCACCACCCCAAAAACTTTTCAAAAATGTCGAAAAGTTTCGGTTGTGTTCCAAGGGCTTTGTTATATTGAATTTTTTGTGCCGTATTTTATAATACCTAAACGTGTGAATTTAAGCGATTTTTTTGCAATTTCATCCCCTATTTCATCCCCTATTTCACCCCCCTCCCATCAAAAGTTTTCGATAAATCTCAATGGAACCCAGGGCTTTCGTTACATCAAATTATTGAGTCGAATTTTAGAGCGCTAAGATGAACTAGTGAAGTTCAACGCTATTTTTACACTTCCACTCCGGGAGCAACACCCCCTCCCCTACGACTTTTTCAAAAAAATAAAATGTGAATCACAGGCTACTCTAACATGAAGTATACGTACCGAATATGATGCTTCTAGAATCAACTAATGATTTATAGTGATTTTTTGACCATTTAACCCCTATTTCCCCCCCCCCCTCCACCTCGACCGATTTGGCCCAAATGCAATACCGACCGGGGTCTTATGACTACTGATTTTTGTGCCAAAGCGCGTTCCGCTAAATTGATTTCTTCGAGAGTTATCGTGCTAACAAGACCACACACTTACTTCCACCCCGGGGGCAACACCCCCTCCCCTACGACTTTTTCAAAAAATTAAAATGGGAATTAAAGGCTACTCTAACATGGAGTATACGTGCCGAATATGATGCTTCTAGAATCAACTGGTGATTTTTAGTGATTTTTTGACCATTTCAACCCCTATTTTCCCCCCTCCACCTCGACCGATTTGGCCCAAATGCAATACCGACCGGGGTCTTATGACTACTGATTTTTGTGCCAAAGCGCGTTCCGCTAAATTAATTTCTTCGAGAGTTATCGTGCTAACAAGAAAACGGCCATAATATTATATATATATATATATCCTGGAGACCACTGAATTCGTGTTCTAGAGGTTCTGAAACGTGAAAAAAACATGACATGACCCATGTTTGCCACCATCACGACGAGACCAATAGTGCATTTTCAGAATGAAATGCACTAAAACGTTTGCGAACGTTTGTAAACGTTTTTGAATATTCGCGAACAATGCTCGCCTGGTGTAAACCCGCCATAAGAAGCCGACCAGAAAGTCAGAATAAGAGTAATACAACAAAAGATGGCGATAGGGCCTAAAAGGAAAGCAAAAAAGTGAGTAGCTTTAATCACCCTCCTCTTTGCTGCCAACATAAATATATCTCCCTCCCCCTCCCGCAAGGAGAAGAGCTAGCGATATCGTCAACAATAGTCCAACCAATAAGGGGAAAAAACTGCGACGAAATTTGAGTGACCTCGCCGATGAGGATTCAGCCTCTGAAGATTCGCCTACTCCCTCATCATCCGTCAGTGTGAACGACACGAGTATTGAGTTAGGCAATATAGCGACGACGAGCGTTCCTCTGTCGTGAGTGAAGTCGCTCGAAAAGAAGTCATTAAAGAATTTCTTCAAAATGGTAAAGTCGTCTTCAATATCAATACAAGTATCGTGTCGAACTCTTTGAGTTGCTCGCAGTCGATTCGTCTTGACTCGAATCGCGACGAGCTCTTGGGTGTCAACTTGACCGTGTCCCATTCAATTGAAACGAACGTTGTAGCGAATACGTAAAATAAGCCTTTTGTTTTGTAATCAAAACAAAATCCCCTCAAGGAAAGTGTCAGGCTAGACTGGAGGCATTTGTTTAATGCAGCCAAGGTCTTCATATCATTCAAAGCACCCAAAATTATTATTCCTTCTCCATACCATCTGGACACTAAAAGGACACCTGAGTGCCTTTAATGTTTCCACAAGTGAGCCTAAGGCATTTTTTGACGAACACGTCACGCTTATTTCATTCATGTTTGCCTGAGATGAACTGCGTCAGTCATGGACCCATGACGGTATAAATTATTTTCAAACTGAGGGGATAAAATTGAGACTTTCCTCTAATTTTCTCGCGCATGGGCTTATTCGCCTTGATCATAATTCAGGCAGCGCTGCAGTTGCGGCCATTTTGGGAAACAGTTGTTGTGGGTGATTTCCATTAGAAACTAGTAGAAGACTGCCCACATGAGTTAGTTCCCAAGTGGCCAACGACAGCGCTGCCCGAATTATGAAAAAGGCGAATAGCCAGCCCTTGATCTAGGGGGGTGAGCAAACTTCTATCAGGGCAACCTGGCGAAATTGGGCTTTCAGCAAGCCAAAACCCACGAAATTTGGTTTTCACGAACCCGACCGAAAATGGTTTTTTGAAGAGCAACCGTTTACGTGAGCCACAGTCGCGAAAATGGTTTTGACGTGAAAAGCGTCAAAACCACGTCGTATGTGTGCAAAATCAGCGAAATTGGTTTTTGAATTGGACAACGACCCTGCAAAAATGGTTTTTTGTGAGCCAGACCTGCGTAATTAGTTTTGTAGTGCCCAAAATCCTGGGTTTTTAGAGATACAAATTAGAGAAATTGGGGTTTCGGCCACAAAAACTGACGCAATTGGGTTTTTAGTGACCTCAGGCCAATTTGTTTTAAAAATTTAGCGCATACTCCGGGACAAATTGTGTGTGTTCCGAGACGACCTTGCCTGGGACGCGGGACAAAATTGGCCAAACCGGGACGGTTGGCAACTCTAAGGAGAAAATGAGGAATGCCGCGAAACGCACGCGCGCCATCTGGTGACAGAATTTTGTGAGACAAATCTACACGTGTGCCGGTGCTGCCCTGTGCTCCCCATCAGCGCCCAATCATATCAGAAAATATAACTTCAATCGTGGGACTTCATTCCTCTGCGCAACTTTTAATTTTTATCTTTTGTGTTATCTTATGCGCTAGCTGTCCCCCCCCCCCTTAATAGTCCGGTGATGTGCTTTACTTGAATTTGTTGTTTTGTTAGCATTTTTTTCGCATTTTCACTGCAAAGGAAGGCATATAATTAAATTTTAATTAATTTGGAGTCTAAATTGCATTCCCCAAAATAAATTGGGCTATTTCAAGGTGAACTGCGAATTCTTAGCTTCTTTTTTTTCTTCTGTGTGCGCTATGACTACTTGTCTTCCTTGGGATAAATGACGGAACTCTTGAAATACGGAGGGATTTGACCTTCGTCAAGTGATGAATGCGGTGAATAATCGTCGAAATCGAGCCAGGCAGGCGTCTTCTCTGGAAACGGGCACTCCCGCTGTAAGTTGTGCCGTTAAATCTTGAAAGTTAGGGTCGTTTCCCATCGATTTACGACCAACTTCACGTTTTTTGTTTGTTTGTTTTTTATAGGTCTGGAAAAACTGCGATGCACAGTTCCGCCGGCGTTTCGTCACTGTATCGACTAGACGGCTCAAACTCAGGAGTGCCCCCGATGCGTGCCCCGGACCTCCGCTGTATCGTCTGTTTCCTGTCGTTAACTCTCAACCGCTAAGTTTCACCTTTTTTCTTCGACCATGCTGCTGGAAAAGTCGCTCTCAGAGTCCCAGGTCCGGCTGTATCTACCGCAGCTGTCGATTCGTTGAAAGAGGACTTGCCCTTAAGAGCAGGCGACACAGTAACTCAGGTAGGCACCATTTGATGGCAGTCAAATTTACAGGGTGCTATTCTCAAACAAGTCAACGAATAAAACACAACTGGTGATGATACTTTCAGGGCATGAATCCCTTAAATTAGTCAGTTGCAGGTAATGAACTGAGTTCAGCCATTTTCAAGGCGCGAATCGTCAGTTTTGCAATTTATAGGGCGCGAAGCCAAGGGTTGAATACTCAGTTTTGGCCATTTTTAGCGCGCTTTTACCATTTTCAGGACAGGAATAATCTGTATAGGCATTTTCAGAGCGCGAATCGTCAGTTTTTAGAGTGTGTGGAGCCAATTTAGCTGTTTTTAGGACGCCAAGGCCACTTTTTGTGCGCGAATGGTCGATTTAGCCATTTATAGGGCGGGAGTCATGAACTTTTCAGCATTTTCATGGTGTCCTAATCGTACTTCTAGCCATTTATAGGGCGCGAGAACGAGAAGTCAGTTTTGCTATTTTTAGAGCGGTAATCGCCAGTTTCGCTATTTTCAGCTTGTAAATAGGAAGTTTCGTCATTTTTAAGGCGCAAAATTCGTTAGTTTTTGCCATTTTTTGATGCGACTACAGTCAGCTTATAGCAAAGCATACAATTTCTGAAGCCCCTCCTTTTTAAGCAAAACCTGAATCCGCTTCTGTATTTAAGTATACATTTACAATAATCACCAGCTGTTAAGCCCTCCCCCTCGATAGTTCTTGCCTAGGGGCCCCGAAACGGCCCTGGTTTTCTGTACTGAACAGTCAAGTTATACTCAAAATGCTGGGAACGAGCTGTAAATTGGCACACAGTGAAAACCTGGTAAGTAGGTTTTTCCAATATTTCCATAGTTTCCCTCAACCGACCGGGTTCAAATTGTTGGACGAAGTGTTTCTATCCACGCGTAAATCTTGCGCCAATTTCTTCCAAAATCTCTTCGCTTCGGTCATCTAACAAAACAGTGACCTCTTTTCTATGGTCTTCATTACGTCGATGGCGAGAATCTTCGATTTTTACCCTGGGGCAGGGGCCATCTTTACTACATTTGGGGCCCCGGGCCTGGGGAAACATTGGGCTCCCTCAGGGCGTGGGGGGGGGGGTCATTCTGGTAAAAATTACTGGGATATTTGCGTTATAGTGGAAGCCGTGGGTTACGGGCCAATTGAGTATTGTCCAGGGGTCTCATAAACCAATGTTTGGCTCAAATCGAAACACTTTGAAAACATTTTCTCAAAAATCTCCCAGTCCCCTCGGTGATATTAGTGTTTATGACCGATTTAAATGATGATTTAAAAATGGATGAAACCGCGTATCTAGGTTTCTCGACAAGGGGAATCCGAAAATCGAGACGGATTTTCGACCAGAAGTGCTGTTGAAGGGTGTCTGACTGTGATTCCGGGGTTCTTGGCCTCATGGCATGCTGTTTTAGGGACTACACTAATTTTCCCGTGGTCAGCCGCGGTGGATGCCAAGCCCCCCCCCCTCATGACCACCCCTGAAATCCAAGGAACAGAGCCTCGTTGCACCTATAGTCTTCGATGGTGCGCTCAGGGGCCTTAGTACGGATCATCCATGAAAAAATAAGACTTACCGATATCACGCCACGTCAACCACACGTTTTTGAGATTTTTTACCGGGCGCTCGTACCACTGGGGAGGGGGGGGGGCTGGAGTCAAGGAAATAGGATGAAAGCAATAACCATCCGTAGCATTTATTACTTTTACTGGATACTCTAAAGGGCGCTGACGGCCACTCCATTGTGTTCTGGACTGGAACCGGAAGCATTTCACGGACGAACATGGTTCGAGGGAATCCCTGGTAAATGACGCTCTCGTATCTGCCGCCGGGTGCACGCACACCCCTTTGAGCCCCTCCCCTAGGTTCCAGCCCTGGGTTTGACGTCCTGAACGTCTCTACCCTGAATCGCTTCTTTTCGATTGTACGAACCGTGTTTCACCCCATTGACGGACCGTTTGGTTTGGTGGTAAAGTGGAAATGGCCCATGTTCGGTGCATCGTTCCGAGGCGCGAATAGCCAGGTTTGATCATTTAGCAGATAGCCATTTTGAAGCAAATTTGAATCTTTCGGGGCGATGTTGTGGAGTTGGCAACAAGTACCACAAAAACAAGATGTACCTCCCTTCGTTTTTACTTCCATGTTCCCGTAAGGAAGGAAGTTTGGTAATGGCAACAAAAAAAAAAAATGTTTGGCTGACACCAGATTCGTGTTCCTGGACCCCGAAAAGGCCTAAATCTCGATTTTCATTATGGCGTCTGTCGTCCGTCCTTCGTCCGTCGTTCACTTTTATTCTCGTCAGATCTTGACGAGTGATGGCTCAAAAGTTGTGTCTTCATCTCTAGATGTACACCGTAAAATATGAACACGATTGGTTGAGCGATATGGAAGATATTATAACAAATGTGCTCGATGTAAAAATGGTTGGATCCTTATAATTCCAAGAGAATATTATAAAATTTGATGATCGATCGTTCAAAATCGTCATCTAGGTTCCTGGAAGACGCTGCTGAAATTTGAATAAGATTTGTTGAGCCGTACAGTTGCTAAGGTTTGGAATGCGTTTCAGGTCTTTTTTTGCCCCAAACCTATCTCCTATCAGAATTTTAGTCTGATTTCCTCTCATGATGGCTTAAAATGACCACAAAAAAATTCCCCATCGATGAACTGGCCATTTTATCGAAATTCAATTTGGTTATTTTTAAATCAATTTTTTAAACAAATTGACGAGGATGAATTCGAAGATTCGTTTCTCTTCGATTATTTTGAGTTTTAGCGAGTGTCTTACTGATCAAATTTTGCCCATTATTTCATTCATTGATCGTGTTGAATATTTTAAATTGATAGTTACAGTTAAAGAGAACTATATTAGGCCACAAAATTATTTATTCGTCACGTCGTTAAAATTTGTGTGTTCATGTTTTTTGTGTGATATTAGTGCATCAATCGTTGACATGGGATGAATATTGAGAGAAATAGAGCTCTTTCCATCAAATTTTAGAACTTTGGCATTTTTATGGGAACAGAACTTCGGGGCAGGCTAGGGCAAATTAATTAATTTTGATAGGTGAGTTTTGATGATTAATCACTCTTGTCGGAATTGTTTCGTGTGAAAGACATGATGTAAGCGAACGACAGAAACATGGAAGTATCGTGGTCCACACAAACTTATTTTCTTCAAGTTAGTATTTTCGGGGTTTTTATTTTGTCATACAACTCAAAATAAAAAACTAGTGGAGAGGCACATCTTGTTTTTGTGGTACCCAGGGGCTATCGCAAAAATGGGGGAAATTGAAGAGATACAAATGTGAGGGAGAGCAAATCAGATATCTAGGTCCTACAACTAGAAGTTGGAAAATAATTAAATAACTTATTTTTTTTAAAGTATTAATTGGTAGTACCAAAGTTTGAATTTGAAGGAGTCAAATCCAAGAAATTTGGTTTTGAAAGAGCCAAACCCACGAAATTTTGCTTTTGAGAGAGCATATCCCGCGGAATTGGTGTTTAAAAGAGCAAAATTGCCTGAAATTGGGATTTGAAGAAGACGAATGCGGAGGTTTTACGTTTGGAAATCCGCGTAACTGGCGTTTGTAATAGCCAGAATAACAAAATTTGGCTTTATGAGTTACCCTAATCTATACATTTTCTTTTTGAAAAAGATAAATTAGCTTTCGAATTAGTCAAAGCTGTGAAAGAGCTAAAGCCGCAATATTTTGTTTTTGAAAGAGGAAAAATACTCGAAATTGTGGTTGAAATGGCATAAATTCTGTTTTGAAGAAGCCAAATCCACGACATTTGGTTATGGAAGAGCGAATTTCGCCTGAAGAGAACAAATGAATGCCACAAATATTGGTTTTTAAACGAGCTTTATCCAATCATCCAAAATCAGTTCTTCCAATCAACCAAAATTGTAGAAGGAGCTTATGGCATTAAATTCATTCTGTCATAAATCGTGAATCGCTAAAATTGGGTTTTGAAAGAGCCAAACCAACGAATTATGTTTTTGAGAGATCAAAAATCCCTAAAATTTGGATTTGAACGAGCTAAATAAGTAAAATTTGATTTTCAGAGTTCGAAACTTGGGTTCAAAATAGACTCGATTGCGATAGATTTGGTTTTAGGATGAGCCAAACGCAGATTATGATGAAATATTGAGATAAAATGTCTGGTTTTAGGTGGAATGTTCTGGATTCTGGGGCCGTATTCCCAAATTGTTTTGTTTCAATCAAATCGCTAACACCAAATTCACCCAGATTCTTGAGCAGATGCGTCAGACACTGCAATACAAAATCTGTTTTTTTGGAAACAGAGACAGTGGGCTTTCAGGCAATTTCTTTGTCAATAAGATTTTATTAAGAAATAAAGCTAATGGATAAGTGGGGGGGGGGAGGGAAGGATAACACATTTTACCGCCTCCCCTGTCACGGAGGCCTAAAACCGCCCCTGGTGGTACGTATCGCCATTGATGCCTGATGACTGATGAGCCATTGATCAGTTTGACCATTTTTCGACCGTGAAGCGAGAATTGGGCTGTACGAGTCGGTTTGCCATCTTTAGGGCGTAAAAAGTTTTGCTTATTTTCGCGATGTTGCAAGTTTTGCGTCCCAATTTTAGTGAAACTACAAATTATTTATTTCTTTATTTCCAGTTCTCAAAAAATAAAAGTTTGAGGAAACAGATTTTTAATTCCGAAGTATCAATTTATAGATTTTCATGACGTGAAAGCTCAGTTTGGCCATTTTTACGCGCCAATGGTCGCTTTTACCATTTTCAGGACAGGAATAACCTTTTTAGGCCTTTTCAAAGTACACAACGTCAGTTTAACTATTCATAGGTCACTTTAGTCATTTTTAGCAATTTTATGGACTGTCAGTATGGCCATTTCTAGGGCGTGAATAGTCACTAGTCAGTGTGATATTTTGTGGGCAAGGCTCGCCAGCTTTGCCATTTTAGGGTGTCCGAACGGTCAGTTATGTTGTTTTTGAAGCGGGAATAGCCAATTTAGCATTTTCCAGGTGCGAATGGTCAGTTTGGCCATTTTCAGGGCAGGGATAGTCTGATTGGGCATATTTTCAGGGAAAAAATTGTCAGTGGCATTTTTGTAGGGCACAAAGCCAGTTTTGCCGATTTAATGGCTTGAATACCCAGTTTGGCGATTTTTAAGGTGCGTAGAGTCGTTTTGGCCATTTATAGGGCGTGGATAGATAGTACGTCAAGCCAAGGCGAGATCGGTCAGTTTGGCCATTCTTCCCGCGCGAATGATTGGTTTGCGATTTTTGGAGCAGGAATAACCTTTTGGGGCATTATGAAGGTGCAAATCGTCAGTTTTACCATTTTTAGGGTTCAAATGGTTAAGTCAAGGCGTGAATGGTCGGTTTGGCCATTCTTGGTGCGTGAATGGTCGATATTACAATTCATGGGAAAGGAATCATCTGTTTAGGCTTTTCCTAGGCACGAATAGTCAGTTTTGCCTTTTTTAGGGCGCAAATATTCGGTCAAGTCAAGGTGCGCATTGTCAGTTTGATCATTTTTGGCAGGTGGGGGTGGACCATGATATTTTAGGAATTTTGAGATCGGTTGGTTTAGCCAATTAATGCGTGTGCAGTCAGTTTCGTTATTTTTAAGGTACACAAATAGTCATTTTAGCTATTTTAAAGACGCGAATCGTCAGTTTTGCTATTTCGTGGTGCGGTCATAGTCAGCCTAGCCTGTGTGGGCATGGCTAATTTAGCTATATTTTAAGGCAGCGAATGGCTGTCAAGGCATTTATAGTAGATCGAAGCACACAATTTTCTCAAGCCCCTTCTGTCAGCAAATCCTGAGTCCGCGTCTGGCTCAGTGATATAAATATGTACCATTGATGCCGAGGATAGTTATTTAGCGGGGCTAAATAACGGACTTTTCGGGCCAAATAAATCCGTTTTTTGTTGTTCTGTTTGTTTATTTTTGTTCTTATTATACTTTAAATGTATTTGTTTTATTTAATTTTTATTTATATCTCAGCTATCCTGGATTGAAGTGTTCTGGGAGGGGTTCTGACCCCCAAAACTCTCCCCATGGGCACGCCACTGGCGGGGTATTATAGACGAATAAAAAGAAAACTATTTTTTTGCTTTAATTTGTTTTTCTTTTTTTTTTAATTTTTATTTTTTTTTATTTATTAAACGGGGAGGGAAGCCCAGAAGAAACTATCTCATACCAAACTCGACCTATAAGATCTATTGTGGTGTCCCCTCAGGTTGCCCTGCCAAGAAAGACGCTAGTTTTCAAGCGTCCTCCACCACCACTCCTTAACGAAGTTGAGGATATTCCCCGTAGCCATCCTGGAGATGTCTTCCGGTTGAAGCACATCATTCCTAAGATGGTGAAAGCGTAACCGCCCCAGAGTCTCGCATTCACACAGTACGTGCTCTGCTGTTTCCACGGCCAAGTCGCAAAATCTGCAAATGTCCGTGTCAGACTTCTCCATTAGTCTGAGTGTATTTCGAAGGGCACAATGCCCCGTTAGCAGTCCCACCAAGATCCTAAGGTCTCCTCGGCTCAGAGAGATCAGGCCCTTCTCCGATCGTCCCTTTGGAGTGACAAAGAGCTTGCCCTGCCTGAGACCTGGTAGTCTAACCCAGTGTTCATGATGCCTCTCGTCCAACCACGCCTGCACCTGCCTCTTCATGAAGGACTTCGTGACCCCGAGACTTGGCTCCGGGCCCACGTAAGGCATCTCTGATCCTCTCTTCGCGAGTTGATCAGCCATTTCATTCCCCTCAAACCCCTTGTGACCCGGTACCCACATCAAAGTAAGGCTATTTACCGTTGCCACAGGCCTGAGGGCTTCAAGACATCCCCAAACTAGTTTCGAATTCACGGCACTTGAGCCTTGGGCTTTAAGAGCCGCCTGGCTGTCAGACAGGATGAAGATCTTCGCTTTCCGAAGACCCCTCTCACTAATCTTCCGTGCACAGGCTTCTGTAGCATAGATCTCCACCTGAAAGATGGTGGCGGTTGCTTTAAAATTACCAGTTTTATGCTTTAAAAATCCGTAATTTGAAGTTAAATTTACCGTTTTCCGAAGAAATAACGTTAGCAGTTGCATTGCGATAGTTTCTAATGAAAAATGGGGCGTTATAATATCGTCATGCAGCCTTTTTTCTTTCGCCAGAGCCCGGGACAGACTGATGCTGCCAAACTTGTTGGGGTAAGTTTCCAGCTTTCTGGTTGAATTAGTCAGTGGCGGTGTTGAAAAGGTCAGTTTCCTGGTTCGGTTTTTGGGTTAAATGACTGTTTCCTATGTAAATCGGTCTGTTGTATGAATAATTATTAGATCTAGGGCGCATGAGCGAGGGGTAGGAAATCATATTTCTGGGTAAAACCTTCTGTTTATTATTTTTACTTTTTTTGCTTTAAATATCTCAATTGTGTGGGGAAACTTCTAGATCCTTCAGGTAGAATGGTTGATGGGTAAAGGGTGAAGGGCTTAGGTTGGTGCGGTCACTTTCTACCCCCTTCATACGCCTTTCTCTTCTCTCATCAAGAAACTCTCTTGTCCTAGGCAGAATATTTTTTGCCCAAAATCTCGTTTTTCTGCCCAAATAACAGAATCTTTGCTTCAATTTTCTAGCTCGATTTATGTAGCAAAATGTGTCATTACTAGCCCAAAACGGATCATTTTGTACCGGGCTGGGGCTGGGAATATGGGCCTGCTTACGGATACGCCCCTAATGTATTAAAATGATTAGGATTAGTAACATCGTTATATACACAAGGCGTGCAATAATACAAATTAGATAAGTAGCCGTAGTTGCCTACGTTGTCAGTCATACCTTGTTGAGGAGTGTCCAAGACAAACCGAGTTGAGTTTTCAGTAGACGTTCAAACACTGAAGATGCCGAACAGGCAAAACCGGTTTGTCTTGGGCACTCCTCAACAAGGTATGACTGACAACGTAGGCAGCTACGGCTACTTATCTAATTTGTATTATTAAAATGATGTTTCCGTGCTAACTCGCCCTGATGTAGGGCTGCAGAGCCTGGGGGAAAGACCCTTTGACGCACGTAGCCAGTAAAACGCTCCTTTCGTCATTTACTGTGATAGGGCTGGAAACTGTACCTACATGGCTTTCTTCAATTTGGCCAGATGAGAATTCAATTTAAATAAGTTTGAAGTTGTATTCTTGGGACACCGAGCCCCCTCCCTGGGAACACTCTATCCTCGATAAGCTTTTGCACACAAGTCGATCTGGTTTGCAGGCCGTGAAGGAGATCAAGATAATCATGATTTATTATTTCATGATATTTTACTTTCTTTACTTATTTTACTCTCGTTTCCTTAAGCGGAATGCTTTCCAGACAGGAGTTCAAGTTTTTGACCCTTGCGCTTCCACATAAATCACAAAACTTCCTCACTAGAAGGACATCAGAAATGGATGACAACAAAATACAAGGGTTGATTTCGTAGTTTTTTTCTTTTTTACATCCGTTTGATCGCTGAAGTGAGTGTAGGGTCTCCTCCATAGTCTTCAGCCCGCACAAAAAATGCCCTTGAAGCGTTCTTCCACTCTTTAATGTTTTACCAACAATTGCTTCCGGTGTAATCCTTTCCTTCCGGGTAGCTCTTAAAAAGAGCTCTTGACTTCCTCGAAGCTGGCCGTGATTCTTTAATGATGATCTTTTGATTGTTCGGGTTGAATCATGAGAAGAAAGATTGATTGACCGATAGAGTGAGAAATTATTTGCTTTGAATGGTGGGTGAGTGTCGCAAGGGTGAGGGGTTGTTGATGAAAGTAGTATTTCTTTTTTTTTTTGTCGACAATAAAAAAGGAGACCTCGTGAAACTGGGACATGGTTCACCCTCCTAAAAATTTGTTGCTTGTTGTCTTTTTGTGGAGACACGCCCCTTCTAGCGAGAGGACTAGTTTTGTTTCGAATAAATGAGCAAATTAATTAATACAAGTTTGCCGAATCGTTTTACGAAGGGAGATTTTGCAAAATGTGTACTTTGCTAATTCATTATTTCTTCTGCCCATACGAACAAAGTATATCTAGCATATTAATTCCGAACGCGTTTCATGTATAAAAATAATTAAAAGCCAAGGTGCTCAAGGTGGCCAATTTAAGGTGCTTTTAAAATTTTAAAAGCAGTTAAATTTTTTTTTCTTTTTTGTGTTTTTATTATTATTATTTGCAATAACTTAAATATGAAAATTGTTAATTTTGAATTTTTGTAATTGTGGGCTAGGTGGCAGTGGCACCTGTGCCCTACCACAAGTTTTTAACTTTTAGGGCACAGACCTCACTATAATTATCATGTTTAAAATGATGTTTTCTTGTAGATATAATGTAACGCTAAAACACATCAAAAAATGCATCCTGACTCCTGATTCAGGAGTGCATCCAATTAAACTATCCCTGGCATTGCATAACGACTTCCACGAATAAATGAAATAGGTACTCTCGTGTTTTTATTACTCACTTTTACGTCGAAAAAAAAGACAGGAGAGGCCAATTAGGGGTTTAAGTCTAACTACAACCGAAAACCCTAAAATAAACAAATGAGATCACGATTTTATGAACCTCAGTTTTGTCAAGGACTTAATTGAAAGGAGATTTATTTTATGAGGGGAGAATGAACTTAAGTGAAAGAGAGAGAGATTGAGGGAGCGAGAGAGCCGCAGCATGCGAATGAAAAGGGAATTCCGTCATCCCGTAGGAGGAACTTGACGAGACAAAAGAGTAATGGAACGCGTGTTTTTTTAGGCGTTGTGCTAATGTTATTTCGCAATAATCCAGTCACACGAGGGTGCGTTCTTAAATGCTTAACTTTCAGTGTTATTGAATAAACCAATAATTTGTTGTTTAAGACGACCATTTTTTATCAATTTTGCGATCGTGAAATTTGTTGTTTTATTCATGCTGCATCTTGTAACTGATTACTCCCTAATAAGCGTTATATATTCGCCATTAAAAAGTAATAGGCTTTGCCGCGAGGTAGCCTTGTACTACTTTTGCTCTATCCCAATGACAAGAGGGACCAAAAAAAAGTAGAAGCTCATATGCCAGGTTCTGACTATTTTTTGAGTGTGAGAAATGGCTAATTATGCAGAAATTAAGTCCTTGTCTAGACGAGGTCAAAGAAGAATTCATTCTTTTATTGTACTGTGTACAATTTTTCCAAGCCGTGTTTTCAGGAAAAAAAATTGTCCTTGTATTATACGTATGTGTGTCAATTATGATATTGATGAAGGGGGAGGGGGCTTTGGAGGCGTGGTAACTTGAAACCCGAACAGGCCGGAAGATTACCATTAAAAATTACCTGTGAGACCCAGGCTGCTGTATGGCTGGGTTTAAGAAATTGTCTGAACAAATTTTAACACGTATTTTAATTGTAAGACAATTCACAACAATAAATAATTAAATAAATACTACGTAGCTTAATGGTTGCCATATTTACAGATTTCCGTACGTACGTACGCATACACACACAAAACAACAACAAACAATAATAATTTATAGTTAGTGAAGAGGTTTAGAATCATTCAATCTCTCTCAGTCGTTCAAGATCGAATGAATCCTCCACGTTGACGTAAAAAATACATTTTTTGGACGATTTTAATGTATAGCTGTTCTTTTATTATTTTACAGCTATTATATTTCAATTTTCCCCCTGTTTAGGTAACTTTTGTTTTAAAGCGCTCGAGTAAATGCTTAGGACGACAAAAAAGTACAAGCCACTTAACTAGAACCCTTCAGAAGAAAATTAAATTAAATACTTCGTTAAGAACTAAAATAAATAACGTGGAATGTTTCAGTGAAAAGTTCGATAACTTGACACATTCACTCACTCAATTAGGGTATGGCATGGCTGTTGATTTGGAATGAAACCGCGACCACCGTCCGGTCCCCGAGGCATTCTCACGACATTCTCAGCCGGTCCTCGAACCACCTTATATCTGTCGTGGTCTTTTCCAGACCAAAATGGTGGATCCTGATGCTGGTAGCGACGCTCGCGAGCCTTGTTCGCGCAGTAGAATTCCATTGAATTGCGACGAACGTCTGACGCACCGCTGTTGCAACGGGATCGAGACGAGCCGTAGCCCTCGGAGCCTGAGTCCTTGCCGAGGGAGCCGCGACGTGAGCAGTCGCTGTGACAACACCAACACTCGGAGTCTCGACTGACAATCGACAGTCGTCTCATGTCCGAGAGGGAGATGCCGCTATTTGAGCGTGAGCGAGAGCTGTGACTGTCGCACGAGTCGGTTGACATGCGGCGTACGTGATCGGGCATGTAGAAAACGCCGCTGTTGGATCGCGACCGTGAGTAGGAGCTTGATGAGTCGGTGCCAGAGTCACGTGACCATCTTCGCTGAAGCCAGTGATTCTCTTGAGTGAGTTGCGGTGATGAGCAGCGACGCTGTAAACGCATTCTTCTGTCCTCAGCTTCTGAGCCGCTCTGGCATGAAGACGAATAGTCCAAGTCGAACGTTCTGATTGCTTTCTTGAGTTTTTTCTTCTTATCCACCGAAGGAGGTGCGTTGAGTTCGATGACTTTCAAATTTTCACCCTGTCTCCAGTTCCATTCCTTTTGTATGGCATTATGAGCTGATTCGGTCCTTACAAATTCCACTAACGCGCTCACCTTACCAATCATTTCAGGATGTTTGTTCACAAAATGACGAACATCGGCGGGTATCGGGTTACCCGGACGTAAAATTCTAATCAAGGCAATTTCTCCGCAGCTCTTGAACATTTCGGCCACGTTCTCAATAGTCGGTTTATCACATGGTAGATCGATGGCTACAACAGTTCGCGATGGGGTTGTTTGATCATAGGCAGGAAGTGGATCTACCCGGCGAAGCTTCGTGCCGGCCTCGTTAATTTCAAGCTTTTTCGATTTGGCCAGCGCATAGGCCACGACTCTCCAGTCTTTAGCCAAATGCTTCACTCTTTTGAAACTTGAGATCAATTTTAAAGACACGTAGCCCTCCTTATTTCTTTTGACGTGTTTCAAAAGGAAAGCGTCTTTAGTGATATTAACGTCGGAAAAATAAAATTCCACCTGGTCGATGATTTTATGAGTGAGCTCCTCATCAGGCGCCACGAATTCCGGTAGATCCTCATCAGTTTTGGCTGAAGCCGGTGGATCGGAAACAGTCGAGTTGGGTTTAGTCGCCTCGTCGGACGTGTCCGACAGGTCACCGTGAGCGGCTTTCTCCTCCTCGTGGTCCTCTGAGTCGACCGACGAGAGGCTATCCTTGGTGTCGGAGTGATTCATAGGCGGTCTGACATTAGGCGTCGTCGGGACGTCGGACGAGCTGTCGTTGGAGCTCGTCGGCTCCATACCCGGTTCCGGTTCACAAGGCATAATCCTTCTCACTTGTTCTGTCTAACGCGGGAGGGGCGGGGGAGGACTTGATCGAGCTCTTCCTATTCAACTCCTCTGTCTCTCTTTGGCACTTCACATCCACACGAGTCACAAACCACACTAAGCGCCGCTTCTCCCACTCTTTCAATATATACTCTCTTTGCCCAATGTCACGGACCTTATTCCACTTCCCTGTAGGCGCGATTTTTTTCTTTTTTTTATCTCCCTTTCTATGCCCCTGCAGTATTAATTTTAGAACTTAGCTCTGACCTATTTATTTTCCTTTTTTCCCCCTTGTATCACGGTGGAGCCTGAAACACAATGTGTCGAGATTTATGTTTCTATTAAGCACTAAGCCTATTGGGATTAACATATGCACAGTTTCTATGAACGATAGTGTCAAAGTCGTGTAGTAATAGTGTAAAAGTCGATTCTCGCATGTAAATCTAGACCATTTTTGCCATGATTGAACCCCCCTCCACCGTCAACCATGCGTTTAAAATGAAAAATTTTAATTTCTAAAGATTGGTTTCAGCTTCTGGCCAAGTAAAAACAAGTTTAGGAAAACGAAATGTCATGGTAGAAAAATGAGAGCTCGTTAAGTTTGATTATTTCCATTTAATCCTTGCTCTTTTTTTATGAATCCAAAGTGAAGAAAAGTTATGTGTTTCTTGAATTGTCGGGTCCTTGTGCCTTTATCAGGCTGGCTAACAATTTTGCCCTTCGCTTTTCATAAGGCTAACGCCAAGTTGATAACTTTAGAATCATTTTGTGTTATTGGGTCAAGTATCTTAATTTTTAGAATAGACGTATTCGCGTTTTTTGGCTGTATTTTTTAAACAATTTTTTATTTTTGTAGCAAAGCCGCGTACAGAAAAAAAGCCTATCCGATTCCTAACTGCTCATTTCGAGAAGCGGTGAGTCACTTGTGTCTCCCAGAGCCTTGGTTAGAAGTCAAGAAGAACAACCTGTAGCTTGACCTTGATCCAATTATTAGTTCAGACTGGAACGAACTCTTGAAATTAACGAATTTAATGAATGTGATTTTTTTTTGTTCGGCGACCCCCTCCCCCTCATCAGAAGGGTTGTAACCGTTAATGTTTCTTTGAAAGTTATCTATATTTTTAGACTAGCGCCGCGAGACAGCTTGTCTCTGTGGGTCCGTCGTGACCATTCAATTTGTAAAATACAAGACGAGTCTCCTTCATCACGAATAAAATTGAGAAAATTCCCCGAAACCGGAAGCAGTCGTTTGCTGTAAACAATTGTTTATAAACAAGACCGCCCATTAAGTTGAGAGATCGTAGCTCGTGACAATAGAAGCTTGAAGCGAAGACCCTGAAAGAGGAAAAAGAAGGATGTTTTAGCGTTTCTTCCTTCCTTTTACCCCTTGTGTTTGGCTCTGAATGGCGATCTAATGCATTAAACACTTCCTAATGACCTTCTTCGGTCTGTGAGTTTAATTGTTCAGGGAAATAATGAATAGAATTAGCGTATGTTGGTTTTTTTAAGTGCATGAAAATTAAGTTTTATAATTGAACCGAAAAATTATTCAAAAATTCAAAATCATTGGACCGGTTCAATAATAATATTGACTGCTCCCCCCAATTTATCCAAATTTTACATTTTTTTCTCCTCCCCCCATTTTATCCAAATTTTATATTCTTTTCTCCCCCCCCCCCATTCGACAGATCTTCCTTTTATGATCGCTTTAGCTGAGGATGAGGGAAACCCTCATTTTAACCGATTAGAAGGTCACAACGAGTCTCTCAGAGGGTCACAATAGTCACGACTATGCTTCCCAAAGGAATGTTTATCCAGAGAAATGTATTCTTTTTTTAACTGATAATTTATTGATCAATTTCTGTGCTCATTGGTAGCAAGGGGGGGGGGGCTAGGGTATATCTCATCTCTATTACTATTAAAGCGTAATCGTGAATAGTATCAGTTGATCGTGTTTCAGCCTCTTAAATAAGACGATTTTACGATCATAAAAAATGTCCTTGAAAATAACAATTTTTCCAAATATGAAAAATAAAAACATTCTTTTTTTTGTCTTCTTTTTTGAGAGCCGCGATTATGTCATGTAGGTGAATGGGGCAGTGAGGAGAGTGTCTAGAGGGAGTTAAGTCTGTTAACATGTAGGTGGCAATGAGGAACGAGTAGGAGAGAGGACTACCTTGTAGGATTATAAGAGAGGACGTGCGGAAGTACCAGAGTCAAGGTAGGGCACACGGGGCTCCCAAGGAAACTCCTTTCCTTAGGACGTGCACACCTTAATAACCCACGGCCACGGTTAAATGACAATTCAAGACACTTTTTTTCTCTTTTTTTTTTTTTTGTCCGTTTTTCCTCCCTTTCTTCACAAAGTAGTCAAAGCCACAGTCCTTTCGTCCGTACATACCTCAACTTTCATCGATTTTACGAAAACACTCAATGCCTGCTACTAATGTATAATATTTTTCAACTCATTTGGATCAATGTTGATTGTTTTGACTACACAATGTCGTGACTGAAATTGACGGAACGATGATTGAAACTCTAATTTTCCTTTTCACTAGCCTACTGAATTGCAAGTTGATCGAATATTGACATAGACAGCTTTAATATTGAATATAGTAAGACGGGAAGCTCCCTCCAACAGGTGAAAGAGAACCCCCCCACCTGACCCATCACCAACTAGTTCATTGATTTCGTTCGTTTATCTAAATATATACGAGCGACAAAACGAGTAGGTTTGTTTAGTTTTTCTTTTATGTTTTGCTTTTGAGTTCTCAGAGTCTTATAGCAACTTACACCCCTCCCACGGTCATTAGCCTTTCCCACAGATCCCACTCGCCTTTCACAGTCAAGCAATACCACTAGTTAATTTTTACTTGACTGTTGTTCCACTGATCTAACCAACAGACTGACCAGTGACCACTAGAACGTCATAATCCATGCACGCGCAGCAATACTTAGCAAAGAGTTGCCAGTGAAACCCTTCGGATGAATTTCTTGACACCATGGGGTGCCAGAGAGGTCCGCTTGCGTCGAGACTTTTCCTGTTTTCCTCGGAGACTTAAGGGCTGATGATCTTGCGGCTGTTGACCATGTGAAAATTCTTTGGGTCCCTGAAAACAGGCAAAAGCGCGGAAAAACACTGGAATCACAGGGAGAACCCCTTCAACCATCTCCGAGTTTCGGATTTCCCTCGCCGAGAAACTCCAACAACAAGATACGTCGTTTCGTCCATTTTTGAATTTTTGCCAAAAACGATTAGGATGTTTCTAGGCGTTGTGCATTGGGGGGGGGGGGCAATTTTCTCACAGTGTTCCGATCTGAGCTGAGCGCGGTTTATGAGTCTCTCAGACAATGGTCAACAAACAAATTTGGGCGGTCAGGACGCCCCCAAGAGGGGCCGTTGGCCCCTCAAAGTGGCCGAAAATGACAGTTTTGGGTCATTTTTTCCATGTGGTGTTTATGAGTCTCTCAGGCCATGCTGTATTCAGAAATGCAGCCGGTCTCGGCCAAACGCTCTTTAAGGGGCCGTCAGTGCCTCTCAACTCGGCAAAAAACTGAGCGATTTGGGTAAACTACTCGTAAACCTGCCAAACTAATTTGAAAAAGAGGGAAACGTACGAAATTCGGTTTATGAAAGAGTCAAAATCACGAGATTGTTTTTTTGAACGAGCTAAATTAATTTTCGAAAGAGGCAAAACCGTGGTATTTGACTTTTGAAAAAGCCAAACGTGTCTGTGGCCGAATTTATATATTTTTCAAGTGTGAAGTGTGTGAATCGCTGTTCTCAGAGCTATATTATCAGTTTTCAGCGTCAGGAATAACCTGTGATTTATGGCAAAGAACAATTTTCAACCTTCTTGGCCAAAAAGCTGGTTTGGGGGCTGAACATTCACTGCGGCTAACTTCCCGTTGTAATGACCAAAAGTGTAGTATTCTAGTCACTCAAAAAGATTAGCTATAACCATGGTAACTTTCAAAATATATTTTATTTAAAAAATTGTATGTTATTTTATAATTGTTGTTTATACTGTAGTCGATGTACATCAAAAAGAATTCCGGGAAAACCTACAAAAAATTGCTTAAAATCTAAAACATGTTTGCAAACGTACCTAAACTGTGGTAGGCGTATCCAATTTATAGAACTAGGGAGCCAGTTTTAGAACGGAAGCAAAATTCCAATACCAAACTGCTAGTTTTTAAACGGTTCGATCTTTGATCAGATTTTGTGACAAAATTGGCCTTTTTAGGTTAAATTTGAGGGTTTCTGGGTAGAAAAGTGTCCATGATTAAATCACTCATTTAGGAGTTATAGTTATGTTTCGGGTGGGAAAAGTGATTAGATTCTATTGCACTTATTGGTAGTGAGTATTTTTTTCACCCTTTTTACTGTAGCACATAAGTTCGGAGCGTTCAACAGCTTGTGCCCGTTTTTTCAAACAGAATTTTATTAAAACGGCCTTGGTCTTGTTCGTCTATCAATAAAATAGAAATATGTGGCGATCTATTTAATTCATTATCTTTCACAAAAAGCTATAAATGTGGCTTGAGATCAGTCGTGGCCGTGGCTGGATGGGCTCAACTCAATTTGAGATGGGCCAAACTGTTTTAAAGCACGGGATGTTTGCTGTTTTTTACGGTTTATTCTTTTATCTTTTCGTCTTGTAATCCCCTCTTATTCCTCCGCTGCTGACCTCGTTGAAATTTTCGATGCGGCTGGGCTACAATAAATAAATACATATAAAAAAAGCGACTTCCCCTGAAAGCCTTTGAGCTTCTGCGGTTGGGGGGGGGGGGGTGGATTATTCTGTCGAAAAACTGGTACTCCAGCCTCAAGAACTAACCATCCGCTTATACAAACATTGGAACTTTGAAGCAGAAGGTAGAGAGGTTGAATCACTAAACCAATACACACGATGGGGGGGGGGGGTGCGCGCTTCTTATTCATTGTAAACATAAACAAGTTATTGCGAGAGGGGGGTTCGTCGATTTTTAACCGGAATTAACAATGGCCGTGGTGAACGTGAAATCAACGTAAAAAAAATCAAAAAACAAACCACCCCGTTTGGATGAACGAGAAAAGCTATGGATGTGTCTGAGGTGGGCAAGGCGCCAAATCGGCTGAAGGATGTTATCTTATAACAAAATTAAAATACGCTATTTGTATATTAATAAGCATTATTTTAATTTTGTTATTCCTCGCAGCAAAAAAAAAAAAAAAAAAATCCTAAGGCCAAGGGTTAAGTGGGGAGGAACGGAAAAGACGGAACAGGGAAGTGTGAAGGAAGTGAGAAACCCTTGGCCTTGTACCAGTTACGCAAGGAGACCCACACTTTTTTCCCCACTTTTATTTTATTTTATGTATGTATATTATTACCACTTTTCCCCTCGCTGAAAGGAGGTGAAATTATTCATTATTAGCGTACTTTCCTTACGTTTCCTTCGCCCGTCATTAGTGTTCGTAATATTCGCTTACATTTATCTCGTCAATCACCAATTGTTAGTTTAAATAAAGGTCTTGGGGTAAAGATATAGTTTGAGTAAAAAATAATTTAATGTGAAAAAACCTCCTGAAGACTCATCGACAATTAAGATTACGTTTTCAAACTGCAAAAATCTGCCCCGTGGGGCAATTACTATAAGCGTTCTTCTAAAGGCAACGGACCTTTTTCGACCGTTTTGTGAAAATAAAAGGTCTCAAAAAAGCACATAAATCCAATCTTGATGTGCAAGTTAGACACTTTTTCTTCCAGCGTCCTCGAAAGTCCTAGTAATTTTGTTCAAGGTTCTAAAAAGTAGTACCTCACTCCTCATGATATGTACAAATCGGAAGCTTATGACTTCTTAAGAAGGCCATTTCCGATCACTTCTCAGAATGTCACCTGTTTATGGGGAAAAAATGAATTTTATGAATTTTATTCGTGAATTACGTTACCTCCTCAGATTTTCCCATGCCTATTAGGAGAAGGGATCAGGGCTTATTCAATTGACTAGTTGGCTCCTTGAGCGTTTCTCAGCGTCATTGTTTTTTTTTTTTTTTTTTTTTTTGTTATTATTTAAAAATGTAGCCTTATTCAAGGAAATTTACCACGTACAACTACACTAATTACGATTAAATTCACTACAAAATTTAATTGAAGCAATCAGTGCCATTAACCTTCATTCAGACTCAAAAGCCCTAAAGATGATTCAGCATATTTTGAGGATGGGTGGTGTTAGCTGAGAGGGGCGGGGGGCGGAAGGTGTGCCAAAAGTGTCTGCCTAGGATGGAAGGCGTGAGCCGAGGAACTTCGACATTTCAAATTCAGTTCAAGGGCGATGAGATCCCATTTCAAATGCATTGAGGCAAAGTCGCCTGAAATATATATTCTTGAGTGAACAGTTTAAGCCCTTGAAAATTCAGAAAAAAAAGAAAAGAAGAAGAAAAAAAAGACACTCCCTTCCCAATCTTGCCGACGGATAAAACGTGCATTAGTTCCTTTTCGGTGGTTCTGCTGCCACGCTCGCTATTTATTTACTCCCTGCTATCTTTCACTGATTGACATCCACCTCGCTCTGACCCCCCCCCCCATCATCCGCGTTGTCAAACTATAACAACTCTGTTCTTTTATATACCCAAAACACGAGTCCTAATTAAAGCGATTCTCCCAGGTTTTGATTGATTGCTAAAAAATGGTCAATTTCAGTGGTAAAAAGAACGTCTAGCGGCTAAATTTCTGATGTTGTAGGAAATAAATGGTTTTCTGGAAGCGTAAATATCAGTTTTTCGACCGATTAATCAAATCTTTAGAGCGTAATTTGTGGCAAAATTGTGCGTTTCAGAGGCTAGATTAACAGTTACAGAAATTAATCGCTAGTCTCGTGACCAAAAAGTTGACTTTTTCCGTTTTGGGTATTTTATAATACGATTCAGGGACAATTTTCCCCATTTCTGCCGCTATATTGAATGATTTTTGTCTCAATATTGATGGTTTCTCGGTCGATTTGACGGACTCTTGAGATATTTTGTATGTGCTGGGTGATTGCTCATAATTGTTTGTACATAATTGCTCAATTCTCACATTTCAAGGAGGCACAAGGGGCAAATCCTTTAGCGTATAATTAATTTTTAGGGGGCCCCCACCGCTGCTGACCGACCCCTCATATCCACACCTATACAGGTACGCGATTCGAGATTTTTTTCTCAGTGTGGTGGGATGCATTGGTGGTTCTTATGGATAGATAAGGTAGGCGGCACCTACTCCTAGCCGAAATTCAAAGGAAAAATGCATTCTGAAATGCCCATATTAATATAAAATTATTCAGTTCCACATTACTTGATTCTGCTACCATGCAACCCTCAACGCTCTCATGCCATGATGTTAGCTGAAACCGCCACTGGTGGGCGGGGGCGGGCGTCGCTCCAACCGTTAGAAACCGCGAAATTCCAACTATGTGAATTTGAAGCACTTGCAGTGCACCGCCATAGCGAAAACTGATTTTCCGTAGTGATGCAATTGTCAAATGCTGTCGGTCTCGGCCAATGCGCCTTTACGAGGCTGTAAACGACACTCGAAATGACCGAAAATGAGTGTTCCGCCTTGTCAATTGTTTTGATCGATTTTCTCGACCCTCCAGAGCAGATTGAAATGTTCGCAAGCTGCCGGAGTGAATTTGAATTTTTTATCAAAAGTATCATTATTGAGGCGAAATGTACCTCTAGATAACACCTAATTTAACATTTAGCCGGCCCCTATTTTCTTGGTTACTAAACCCCCTCAATAACCTTAATATTCCAAAGCTGCCCCTTAGCCACTGCTTGATACTAAAAACCCACAAAACTCTGGTGTACGACCGGTCCAGCTTCCTATATATCGTCCTCGAGCGAAAATGAGCGTTTCGCATTGTACTTGGTTTAGCAGTTACGCCAATTTTCTAATCTCCAGAGGCTTTTCCTTAAACTTTATGGCTGGCGATAACGTCGCTGCTGTCCACAGGATAACTCGTGGGGCCCCTGGAATAACGGACAAAAACACCGGAGTGGAAGTAGGATCCATTCAACTGCTCGTCTGATCGAAAATCCTTCAACCGGGTGACGACGTGTGAAAATGGTTTCTGAGATCGCCGAGACACAAAAAGTTAGGACAGATGACGAAATTTGGCTTTTGAATGATCCCATGAATTTACTTTTAGAAAGAGCCACATCTGATAGTGTTAGTAAAAGTGGGGAAACTACGAGTCATAATACAGAGTAGACAATACATGCAAATAGTCATACTCGTAGCTATAGGGACCCTGCGGTGTCAGTCTTCCCTTGTTGGGGTGCTTCATCAACGGACCGGTTTCGGATGTTCGCCCATCATCGACTGAAACTGTTATTCATGTGCGAAATCAGACGCTGATGATAACGAACAACCGAAACTGGTCTGTCGATGCAGACCTCCTACGGCTATGGCTTTTGGCATGTAGTGCCATACTTGTTTTCCGAACTAGCGAAATCGGCGAAACTGGTCCTAGAAAGAGCTAAGCTAAGGCCACGAAATTGGGTTTCAAAAGATTGAAATTACTTACGCGAAATTAGAAATGGACATTTCAATGCATAATGTAAAAATTGGTTTTGAAGGATCAAAATCCGTGACATTTGATGGAACGAAAATCGGAGGCAAAATTAGGGTTCAAATGGGCAAAATCACGTGGTTCTTAAATAGCAAACATTTATAAAATTGAGTTTTGAAGGAACCAAATCCACGATATTAGGTGGTGGAAGAGTGAAAATCCACAAAACCTGTTGGTTTTAGGGGCCTAAAAATGACGAGATTGAGGTTTTGAGCAAGTCGAACAGAAAATTTGGTTTTTGTGAGTGCCAAATTAGTGTAATGAAATAAGCATAGTAATTATTGGCTTATTAAAGCAAAACTGATTTTAGTAAGAGCTAAAACCATGAAATAGGGGTTTGACGTTTCTAAATCTGTGACTCATTTGGTTATGGAAGATTGAAAATCCGCGAAACTGGGGTTTGTTAGAGACCGCTCCTGCCCGGAAGCATAGGTGCTACTGCGCTACGATCCCCGGTCATATGCGCTCGACCTGACCTGGCAAAACCCTGAGCATGGGAGGAAACCCGACTCATCGGGCACCGGCGGATTTAAAGCACCCCCCCCCCCACCAAGATAATCATTCTCAAGCTTCTTTTCGAAAAGGGAAATAATCATGGTTTCAAACACTTTCATCACGAGCTCCCACTATACCATGACAACGTCCGTCCCAGGGCTGGAGCTTCATCCCTCCCGGAAGGCTGAGGGAGCACCTCCAATCATAACATGGGCCCACGCAGTGGCGGATCTAGGATTTTATCTTGGGAGGGGGGGGGGTTCTTTTTTCTGAAGTTTAGCCACAAACTTGACTCTATAGGAAACGCAAATTGACGATTCATCAATGTTAGCCATGAACTAGTGATTTTTGCCGCTATCTAAGCGCTTTTTCTCAATTTAGTCGCGAATTATTTCCCAATTTCAGTAGTGTATTGGCGTTTTCTGAATTATAGCTGTGAATCAGCGGATTTTGGCCGTGAAACACCGCATTCCTCAATCTTAGCTGTAAACTAGCGCATTATCTCAAATTGATCCGTGAATTATATAGCGAATTTCTCCATTTTAGCTCCTAATAAGGGTTTTTGCCAACATTATAGCCACTTTTCTAAAACATTCGTCTCCATTTTAGCTGCGAATGAGCGTTTTACATTGATTTTAGGCGGGAATTAGCAGTTTGTCTCAGTTTTATCCGCGAATAAGAGGGCTTTATGGTTATATCACTTGTATCCATAAATTAGCGCTTTCCCAATTTTTTAGCATCGCATTAGCGCTTTTTGTTTACTTTTGCCGCGAATTAGCACTATTTCTTAATTTTATCCGCGAATTATTTTATTAATTTAACGTTCACGAAATAATTAAAATTTATTTTATTAATGTTAGCGGTGAATTATTTTTAATTTTAGCTGTGAATTAGCTGATTTTTTCAAATTGATCCGCGAATTGGCGTCTTCTACTATTTTAGTTGGGAATGAGCGTTTTACTTCAATTTTTGGCTTATTATTTCTCAATAATAAGTCTTTGTAATCGTATCGCAAAAAAATTTTTTTGACGCCCCCTCGAAATTTATAGTTTTACGTTTCAAAGTGCGAAGAATCCAAATCTGCAATAAAAAAAAAAATGTCCGTCCGCCGTCCGGGCCATATCTCGCCCTCGGATTGCTCGAAAAAACTCGTTCTTTCGCACATAGACTCCATTTAAGGTCTAGTTGGTCCTAACATCTGATCCTTATACAGAACAGGCCGGAGTGCTCCCGCTTTGACGTCACGGAAAGAAACCAAACTTCCTATAGAAACGCAGTGCCGGCATTAGATATTTTGCGCCCCCGGGCGAGTATTTCAGAAGGCACCACCCACCCCAATTAATCCCTCTCATTAGCAAGTTTTCATCATTTTAGCCACAAATTAGCGTTTTCCCTTATTTTAGGCGATTTGAGCCTGCTGAGCGATGAGCTGCACCTTTTTCACAAGTTTATTGCTGCAAATTACCGCTTTTTCTGAATTAACGTCGCACTTTAGTTTTTTTCTCTATTTTTAGCCTCAAATTAGTGATTTTTTTCGTTTCCTTACTATAAATCAGCGCTTTCCCGCTATTTCAGGCGCGAATATTGGCGCTTTTCCCCACGTTTTGTCGCGTATGTAGTTGCCCCAAGATAGGCACATTAGAATACCTTATTCTCACTTTTGTCTGCGTTTGATTTTATTTGCGAGAGGGGAGAAAGTGTTGAGCTCAGGGCTAAGCAAGACCTTCTACAGAACAGGCCGGAGTGCTCCCGCTTTGACGTCACGGAAAGAAACCAAACTTCCTTTAGAAACGCAGTGCCGGCCAGTGCGCCCCCCACCAAATTAATCCCTCTCATTAGCAATTTTTCATCATTTTAGTCACAAATTTCCCTTCTTTTAGGCGATTTTTCTTAATTTCTGCTTTGAAATACTATTTTCTCAATGTTCACTGCAATCAGCGCTTTGCCTGAATTTTATCCACTAATTAGCACTTTTCCCTCAATTTGCCGCGGAACATTTTCATTTTCAGCCATGAAAAACCACAAATTGTAGTCTTCTCCATTTTAATCGCAATTTAGCGTTTTTTCAACAATTCAGTGCTTCTTCTCAATTTCATGGGTGAATTAGCGATTTTTCTCCATTTTAGCCGCGAATTGGCTACTTTTCTCAATTTTTGTCGTGAATTCATGTTTTCCCTGATTTTAGCCGCTGTATTGAGCACTTTTTGCCAATTTTATCCGTGAATTATCGCATTTTCTTAATTTCAGCGGCTGATTAGAGATTTTTTTCACTTTTAGCCATGAATTAGCGGATTTTTTACTTGAGCTCACGAAGAGAATTGATGTTCTCAAAATTTTATCGCATTTTTTCTACGGTATAGTCTCAATTACTGCGGATTTTAGCCGCCAATTACTACTCTATCCGTTATTTTAGCATTCTCCTAAATTTTAGCAGCGAAATATAGTTTTACCACGTGACGTGAATTAGCTATTCCCCAATTTTAGCCGTAATTTAGCGCTTTTTTAAAATTCTATCCGTTAATCAATTATTTTTCTTCATTTCAACCGTGAATTAGCCATGTTTATCAATTTTAGCCCCGAATTAGTGTCGTTCTCAATTTTGGTTCTGGAATTTACATACAGAAACCTGGAATATAAGCACTTTTCAACATTTTAGCCACGTATTTGCCTCAAGGACAGCACAGTAGGGCGCTTTATCACTTTTAGCTGCCTAAGGACCTCCAGACAACGGAGTTCAGCGTATTTTCTCTATGTTTGCTGCGAAACCATCTCCAGAAGGCCCAAAGACAATGCCAACGCTCATTTTCAACTAATTTATTTCGATTTTTATCCTTGTGAAATTATCAAATGTGCTTCATAGGGATTTTTTTTTTCGTTCGCTTTTCCATCATGCGCCCCTTAGGACCCGGCGCCCCCGGGCGGTCGCCCGGTTCGCTCCCCCTTAAAGCCGGCACTGTAGAAACGTGATGGGGAAGCGCTAGTTTTTATTTGTTTTTCAATGGTTTCAGCTGCTAATTTTTTTTAACGTGAATACGTTTTACGGGAGTATATTAACGTAATACGTTTTACGGGAGTATATTAACGTAATACGTTTTACGGGAGTATATTACGTAATACGTTTTACGGGAGTACACTAACGTAATACGTTTTACGGGAGTAGACTAGAGTAATACGTTTTACGGGAGTACAACGTTTTACGACAGGTGACTTGCTTCATAGGGATTTTTTTTTTTTTCGTTCGCTTTTCCATCATGCGCCCCTTAGGACCCGGCGCCTCGAATACCGAAGGTATGGGAAGATATATGATCGTTTCTTTAAAAATTGTTGGTCTCCAATTTCAAAAATTCCACTTGCCTTTTGCGTTTCAGAGCTTCCTGAACAATTTTTTTTTTTTTTTTTTTTTTTTTTTTTTTTTGTAACATGAAAAACAGTATAAAAATGTGTTTTTGATTGAATTGAACTAAAACGTATTCATATTAAACTGAGGGTCCGTTATAAACGCCAACAAAAAAAGTATTATTTCTTTCTTCCTAAATGGAAAAAATAAATAAATTAAAGTAAAGAGGACCACTACTCGTGAGAGTTGTCAGTAAGCGTTTTAATCCTCTCCTCAGTTATTTTTTATGCTAAGTTCACCGTAATCATTAAGTAAAACTAATCAGAATATTTAACACTTTCATCACTCTTGCAACAGAGAAATTGGACTCACATCCGCAGCATTGCTCAGGAAAAATAGGATTAACGTCATCAAGGGTTGTGCATTGAGACTCAAAATATTTATTTAAGATGTTTTCTTAGCACTCATTCACTTACACAAAAATCTGCGATGATGAAGCAATTCATTTCCACCTACCCACTCTGAATTAGAAACATATGTTAATGGAGAAGACGGGTGGAAATGGAGTATATCGGAGCAGAATTTTATACAAATGGAAAATGCTACACTGGGGAAAAAAACAGGGGCTTTTTAGGTTAAATTTAGCCGATCGTACTCGGTCAGAAATTTGCACCCTAGTCTGCCGGGTCAAATCAACCGAGCTACAATTTTCGGTTAAAACAGCTTTATTAACCGAGTGGGGTTTGACCGAGCGAGGGTAACCGAGTTTGCTTGACCAAAAAATTGCACTCTAGCTACTCGGTTGCGAAAATAATAGGTCAAAACCTGCTTCATTAACCGAATAGAATTTGACCGAGTATTTTACACGGTCAAAAATAGCCGAGTGTGATTAACCGTGGGTTGGGTCACTTTTCACCAAATACTCGGGGGAACAGTAACCTAGTACATGGCTAAATCCAACCGACGGGAGCAGCGCCAACCAAAGCGACTCGGTCAGTGTAATCGGTCATAACTAAAGAATTTGACCGATTACTCGGTTGTGAACTAATTTGTCGGTTGGAATTTACTGAGTGAGCTAGGTGAAATATAACTGAGCACAGCTGCGCCAACCTAGGTGACTCGGTCACCATAATCGGTTGTAACAAACTAAGCAGCCATGTACACTAGGTCAAAATTTGACCCAATACTTGGCTGAATCAACCAATATGTCGGTAGCAATTTACTGATTGAGCAAGGTAAAATATAACCGAGCACATATGCGCCAACCTATGTGACTCTGTTTAATTTTGACCGTTTATTCTGTCGTTTTTCTTTACCAAAGTGCGACAGACGTTTCGTAGGATTGATTTCTAGCGTCTTCGGGGGAATATTTTCTTAAAAGGTTTTTATTTTTATTTTTTCAAGAAAAAACTCCGCCTGCAGAAGACGTTGGAAATGAACCCCACGAAGGTCGTGGGTCGCGCAGTGGTATAGAAAATGACAGAATATAGGGTCAATATTAAAAAGAGCCAAGTAGGTTTGCGCAGCTCAATTATTCCCGCCTGTGTTTAATTATTTGTAACCCTGCTCAGTCATTAAATAGTAACCGAAAAATTGGTTGATTCACACAAATAACGGGTCAAAATTTGACACAGTGTACAGGGCTGAAATGTTCATGAACAGAATGGTTAAATTGAAGATAGTCAAATAATATCAAGAAATAATAAGAAGGAAATGGAGAGCCCTGTATATTTCAACACGCAGTGAGAGGAACAAAACAAAGTAACAACATTTATTGTAAGTGTAAGTGTGGCTTATCGAACCGGTTACAAGATATGGTTCGATGGATTAATAATTATAATGGCTTTGAATACAATGGAAAATGGACAGAGCACTGACAGCGTTAATTATACTGTAACAAAACTAAAACTAAAAAATAATTATAAATATAATTGAAAGAAATAGGACAAATTATGATCATAAATCAAAATGTTAGTAATGGAATAAAAGGCATTCTCGATCAAATACAACGGGCCTACCATGAAAAACCAAGGAAAACGTGCTGGAATGATGAGTCGACAGGTGAGCAGGCATCTTCCTCATTCTACAGGCTACAGAGAACGGACGGACGGAAATTCGGCTCCGGGTGTTCTACGAGAAGGCAACCACATTGAATTAAACGCAACCAAGACATACCAGAACCAACCAGGGAGGACTTACATCAGGTGAAAAATAAAGAAAATCAGTCTAACATTCAAGCTTGTGGTACTGGAAATAGGAATAAGCCGATGAGTTCGTCGTAATTCATCTGAACCAAATTGTGGACAATCCTGAAAGGACACAAGTAAGAATTTAGCAACAAATGAAGTCAATTATAACCCGAAAATAACTCATCTGGTCTGGCTTTCTCGATGGCTTCAAGAAAAGGAGACACTCTTCAAGCAGATGGAAAACGCTAATAGCGTTTTTCTGGGTGAAAACATAGCTCTTTTGACGCTGAATGGCGAGAAATATGAGCGAAGACCGACTTCTATTGCGGTTATTATTAAATGTTGGGATGATTTTGTGAGCAACACGTATATCCTCCAACAAGACCGCCGTCCAAAGCATTCTCGGAAAGCCCCCCATGGTTCAATTTTTCCAAATAATTCAAACATTTTTTTTTTCTGTATAAAACGGGGAGGAAAGCCCAGAAGAAACTATCTCCTACCAACTCGACCTATAAGATCTATTGTGGTGAATTCAAACAATTACTTTTCATTCATTTCACAATGCACTTGCTTCATAGTATTCCTTCGAATCACCAAAAATATTCCTTGGTACGTAGTTGAAAAGTCCCTCCCTCGGAAGAATGTAATTAAATTAAATTGATGGCTTTCAATTTCCTTCCGGATTAAAAATACATGGGTTTCCATCTTTCGGGAAGAAAGGAGGAAAGCAAAGTGGAAATAAAGTTGTTTAACGAGTTGGAAGAATAAAAGTGCTGAATGGCGGGGGATGGTTTTGAAATAAAACCACGGGGGATAATTTTTGTTGTTTTTTCAAACTATTCAAAAAATTGAGAGAAGTTTTTAAAAGCTAGACAAAGAATCAAGCCTATGAAACAATCGGCCACCGCGAATGAAGCAGAGCGGCAACTGCAACTGGCTAGGGCGAGTAGTCTTTGCTTTCGTCACACGTAAGAGTGGGGGGTGAGCCTTCCGACCTGTTCTTTTTAGGTCTTGGCTCAGCCCCCCTAAACATTTTACCCTAAATCCGCCCCTGTCATCGGAGCGAACCGTGGACTATGAACGCTACGGGCTATGAGTCGCAGCATTGTTTAAAGATGAACGTGAAAGATGTTGCGTGTTAGATCCACCTGCCGTGAAACCCCCAGATACGCTGTTTCATCAATGTTTGAATTTTGGACATTCCCAACATGGTTAGTCCCGCTATATCGTTAGGTGGGCATTTTTCGTAAAAGTGTTCTGACCTGAGCCAAACGCAGTTTATGAGTTTTTGGCGGGACAGTCCCGCTTTTCACTCCTCTGACCCGCTACCTAATTTGTCCCGCTAAATGTCCCGATTTCTTAAGTTTGTCCCTCCTGGTCCCGCTTTTTCGAATATTCGCAACATGGCTTATGATCTTATACAAGGTGTTTCAGTTGTAATGTACAATATGTACTTGCACATGCTCCAATACTCACTGAGACGCAAAAAGAGTCAAACCGTAAAGAGTAGCGACGTTGTGAGCGTTCAATCGTTTACGAAAGAAGTAGAAAAAAAAGTTGTCTCGCTCACTTTTTTATTTTATCCAAACGATTGACATTTACGTCATCATCAGGGTTAGTGGTTATTTTGCCGAAAGGCAACTGTCAAAAGCTTAACTTCTACCCGAAGTTAGCTAGACAGAAGTTAAGCTTTTGACAATTGCCTTTCGGCAAAATAACCACTAACCCTGATAATGACGTAAATGTCGAAAACGTTTGGATAAAATAAAAAAGTGAGCGAGACAACTTTTTTTTTCTACTTCTTTCGTGAACAAAAAGAGTCACTTTGATTCATGTTCGGAAATGCTTCGTTAAGGATATATATTCGTTTTTACGATTTTTAAGCCAATTGAACCTTTTTTGCACAAATGCCACGTTAGAGCTAACATATGTGGCATAGACCAAGACTGACGACAAATTTGATAGGATCACAAAATTCCCTTCAAGAATCCGTCGTGAAAATTGTACAAAATAGGCATTTATGACAGGTGAAATCGAAGAAATCTCGATTTCACAAATTGCTGATTCATTTCCGGCCATGGTTAAGCAGCCCCATTCTTTTGAAGCCCCAGCTTTTTGAATTAAGAAGGACCCCCCCAGGCGCGGATCCAGAGGGGGGGCGCGCAGGGCGCGCGCCCCCCCCCCCTTGGGTCTGGTAAAAAAAAAATTTTTTTCGCTATGAGAAGATTAACGTGAAAAATAATAATTATGTAATAAATTATTGTAATAATCATTGTTCCTCGTGGGTAAACAATGAATATCACTCGATAGCACGAATAAGCAAAACCATGGTTTATTTTTATTTTTATTTTCTGAAAGTTTGGCCAAATACAAGCGTTGTGAGGTGTGGCAGTTCTAATTTACTCATCGCCAATCAGTCAGTGGGCGCGCACCCGGCCATGCCGAATCAGAAGCGCTAAAAGCCACGAATGGCTTTATACGCTATAATTTACTTATCATTCAAACCCCTAGATTTTTTTTGTTTTTTTCAAGTAGGTGATTCGAAATTCCCGGTTTTCCGCTCAAAGTTATTGGTTGTTTGGAGAATAAGCGAAGCCAGGCCCAAACATTATTTGCATTAATTTTTGAAGACGCAATGAGAATCATGAATGACCTTGATGTGCCACTACGTCAGCCGCGGCTTGCTTCCTGTCAAACCATTAGGGAAAACTATGCAGTTACGCCATCTGATCCGTCTGCTTACTGGAGGAAAAGTATTTACATTCCAGTCTTGGACTACGTTATTGCCGACATGAAGATCCGTTTCAGCAAAGAGACCATAAATTGTTTCAGCTTAAATTTCTTAATGCCACGAAATTTCGTTAATATTGAAGACCCTCCGACGTTGAAAGAGAAGCTGCTGCCTATATGTGCCAAGTATCACCCATTACTTGAATTCACCGATTCAACAGACTTTTGAACGAAATGATATTAGCTCAAGACATTTCAAAGAAAACTCTGAGTTTACCGGGAAAAATGTGCCCATGAAATTTTCGAACTCTTGGATGGAAATTCGTTCCCCATTTTGAAGTCACTACTGCACATACTGGCCACATTACCTGTGTCAGTAGCAACAGCAGAGTGCAGCTTTTCTTCATTGAGAAGAATAAAAACATGGCTTCGTTCCAGAATGAGTGAGGAACGTCTCAATTCTCTCGCCCTCCTAAATATTCATCGGGACATCAACATCGACCCAGAAGCTGTCAGCTCACACGAGTTGCCAAATCAAAACGAAGAAGATTAGACGCTTCCTTTCAGTTATTTTCTGCCATCGTTGAGGCTGTGAACCGTGCTGTTTTGTATTTTTAATTAAAATGTTTCACTGGCTCTGTTTTTAAGACGTGGTACGTTTCCACAGCTAAGGCGCGTCTACATAAGACGCAAGAATCCGTGGGCAGTACCCAAGAAAAACATACACAACACATGGCTTAACAGTATTTCTGATCGTTGCTATTGACTACTGCACTGCGTTCTGGGTTCTGTAATGCGTCCTGTCCACGCGTTCTTGCATCTTATGTAGATCGGCCTTAAGAGTATAATATATACTAACTATATACATATACACACTTTGGGGTGGGACCTCTGCACCTTTTTGAATGCGCCCCCCCTTTGGAAAAATCCTGGATCCGCGCCTGACCCCCCCCCCCCCGAAACATGGCCCATTTGTGGAAATATATTACGTTTACCAATATTCTAAAGCTTTAAGGACCATTTACACGTACCGACTTGCTCGGCGGAGTACTGGGCGAGACCGGGCAGAGGCAAAATCACATGTTATTCACTCGGCCGAGAACTGTCTGTTGATTACACATGGGTTTTACTCGGCCGAGTGCACTGTCATGTGACATGTTTTGATACGCCGACAGCACAAACACTTTTACAAAATGTCGTCATCCTCTTATTTATCTCCCTATTTGACCTCCTCCATCTTGAATTTTTATTTACAAGAGATGATAGTAGCAGGATTTCATGAATTAAATTTTCATTCAAGTTCAACAGGTGAAATCGGACGATTTTTCTTCCTCTTCAATGCTTAGTGAGGGGTCGTCCTACCCTCCATCTACAACCCCCAACGTCATAAAATAACAGGACTTCACAATTTCCTCTAAATGGAAACTGCCGGGCCCGTTAAGGCGCGTTTATACGGTTCAATCTCGATGCTCAATATCATGATGGAAGACATTTCATTGAATGGCTCAGGCATAACGTTTATTAAAGAAATTTGATGGAGCAGGATCATTTGTTTACACGGTTCAATTTGATTGAATCAATGAAGTCGAGCCACGAGATTGAACCGCGTAAACGCGCCTTTAGCCTCATTCTAGGTACAAAAGTGAAAATTATCTTACGCTATGGCATCCTCATTTTGCACCTTTTCTCATGGCTTTTTGAATTTTGGACTCGATATTTCAAGTTTGGATGTAGGCAGGTGCCGATTTTTTTTTACGCCTTTCTGACGCTCTGAGATAGGAAGTTTTCCTGAACTTCGTCACACCACAACATTAACAACAACCAGCTGATCAACCATGGCTGGAAATGTATCGGCAATTTTGGAAATCGTGATTTCTTCAAGTTCACTTGCCGTAAATGCCACCTGTTCAATAACAATAAATGCCACGCGCCATGCCACTACTACTTTGTACAACTTGCATGCCATCGTGTATCCACATTCACGATGGCATGCAAGGTCACGAAATTGTGTGACCCTCTCAAATCCGATGTCAGTTTTGCCCCCCCCCCCCTTGCAAGAATAACCGTACTTGCGTCCCGCTTTTTCACGTAATCCATCTGGTCACTTTATTTATGAGTCCCTCTGACCATGCTCAAGTGAAAAATTCAGGCGGTCCGGGCCAGGACACCATGTTGCTAAATACGTGAGTGTTTTGGGCCATTTTTCGATGTTTCGACTTGTACTGGACACGGTTTACGAGTCCTTTGGACAATGACTCTGCAGACAAATGCAGCCGGCCTCGGACCAAAACGCTCGCCCCCCCTCCCACGTGAGCTAGAGGCCAAAAACGGTGGCATCACGTTGAGATAGCCCCTTCAACGGCTCGGCCGTTCGAATTGCCAGCCGCAGGTTTCACTTTATTTGGCGGGTAGTTTTCTAAAGCGTAAACTTGTTCAGTGTATGAAATGTTTATTACAAAAAATCGTTGCAAAAGCATAAAAATGTAATAAGATTCAGCCGTACAAAATATATTAAGAAGTGACAAAATATAAAAAGTTTCATTTGGACGGACACATAAAAAGCATCACTTTTTTAAAAAAAATATAAAGAGTATTTTAGGTTTTGCAGACATTAAGCAATCAACGATTCCGTATGGAGCAATATTTTAGACCATTGAAAAAGCGTTTAAAGCGTTCAAATCGACGTTTAGTAAATTACAGTTAAGATCAATCCAAAATAAAATAATTTAGCTTTGTAAATAAATATCTTAGAAAAATAACACAGGTCATTTACAATAATTTTTAGAATACATCAGACTTCATATGAACTTCAGAATGCATAGGTTTTGCGGGCGACTCAGGAACAGCAACGAAAAACAATTAGGCAGAAAAACTCGTTATCCCCGGAGATGTTGAAAGTTATACGTTCCTTAAAAACGTCGTTGCCAAGGTTAAACCATCGTTGTACAAAAATAGCGAAGTTAACTGAGAGATCGTCATTTTTGAGGAACACTTTATTTTTAACCAGAACATGACTCACCATACCTAACTATCATAATAAAAACTAAACATTAAGTCATAAAAAAACAACTAATCTTTGGCGTAAAAGTGTCGTAAATCACAGCTTTCATATAAATATAGTTTATTCTTACGCTAATTATGATTTAATGTGATGAAATTAAAATGGTCACCGCTTTAAAATACATAGTTTTTGATTGAACGAAAAGTTTAATGGGTCGATGTGGGGGGAAGGGAGGGGTCAAGAGAGGAGGTAATTTGTGAGCTTGAAAAATCGAGAGAAATAATCCCTGAGTGACGGTGCGCTTAGCTCGTGTGTAACATTTTTAGAAAGAACTCGGAAAAGAAAACCAACGACAAAAATGCTGTAGGACGTGTAAATATAACTTTTGCCCCTTCGACTGCCGAAATACCCATTCAAAGAAAAACGGAGAAGCTTTGCCCTGACAAGCGCAAACGTCGAACATTAATAATTCAATCAACTTTTGGCACGGTGTCATCACTGAAAAAATAATAATAATTTCCTCTCTCAAAAAAAACAATTCTCAATAACAATCCTTTGGGGGCACTTAATAGATACATTTATAGTAAAATCCACTCCCAATAAGAAAATAATTCACTACTTGTCACAAAAAGGTCTAAATCGCAATGCCCACGAAATATTTCTTATTTCCTTACTCATCATTCATCAACTTCATTGTCACCTGTAATGGCGTGTAATTAGTTGTCTTCTTGTTAGACTCCGGAGGGAGGCTTAGAGCTTCCTCCTCTTTTGCTGCACGAAAAAAAGAGAAGAAAAGTGAGTACACACAGGACGAAAAAATGTCTTCACGAATTTTGAAACCTTACTATATGCGACTATGTCGCCGTATGTATAGTTCATTCGGCAGACGGAATATAGCGGACACGGTGACCAGAAACAACAAACAACGAAACAAACCGAAAGGAATAAACATAGAAGTATCACAAAAATCGAAATCATCATGACTAACCTGTGAAGAGAAACATAATTTGTAAGGATGACACAAAATCAACAACAAAACGTGAACTCACGAGTCGTCATAGCTTGGAATAGGAGGGCAGCACGTCAAAAGTGTCCTGTTTAGCGGGCAACATGACGTAAAATTATCTGGAACGTCCGGAGTCGGACAGCTCAAGATTCTCCCTTCAGGGGTTCCGCATTCTTCAGCAACTGGAAAAAAAAAAAAAAAGAAAAAAAAACGACAGTGTCAAGAAGGGAAACAAGAGACAAATACGAAGTGAGATCTATGAGGTGACAGTTTTTTAGTGCATTTCATTCTGAAAATGCACTATTGGTCTCGTCGTGATGGTGGCTGGTGGCAAACATGGGTCACGTCATGTTTTTTTCACGTTTCAGAACCTCTAGACACGAATTCAGTGGTCTCCAGGATTTGTATATATACATTTCTTTATATATTTATTTATAATATTATGGCCGTTTTCTTGTTAGCCCGATAACTCTCGAAGAAATTAATTTAGCGGAACGCGCTTTGGCACAAAAATCAGAAGTCATAAGACTCCGGTCGGTATTGCATTTGGGCCAAATCGGTCGATGTGGAGGGGGGGGAATAGGGGTTGAAATGGTCAAAAAATCACTATAAATCACCAGTTGATTCTAGAAGCATCATATTCGGTACGTATACTCCATGTTGGAGTAGCCTTTGATTCCTATTTTTAATTTTTCGAAAAAGTCGAAGGGGAGGGAGTGTTGCCCCCGGGGTGGAAGTAAGTGTGTGGTCTTGTTAGCACGATAACTCTCGAAGAAATCAATTTAGCGGTACGCGCTTTGGCACAAAAATCAGTAGTCGTAAGACCCAGGTCGGTATCGCATTTGGGCCAAATCGGTCAAGGTGGAGGGGGGGAATAGGGGTTGAAATGGTCAAAAAATCACTACAAATTCACCAGTTGATTATAGATGCATCATATTCAGTACGAATACTCCATGTTAGAGTAGCCTTTGATTCCCATTTTAATTTTTCGAAAAAGTCAAGGTGGTGGGGGTGGTCCTTCCGGTGTGGAAGTGTAAAAATAGCGTTGAACTTCACTAGTTCATCTTAGCGCTCTAAAATTCGACTCAATAATTTAATGCAACCTAAGCCCTGGGTTCCATTGAGATTTATCGAAAACTTTGATGGGGGGGGGGGGTGAAATAGGGGATGAAATTTCAAAAAAATCGCTTAAATTCACACGTTTAGGTATTATAAAATACGGCACAAAAAATTAATATAACAAAGCCCTTGGAAAACTACCGACACTTTTCGACATTTTTGAAGAGAGGGGGGTGAAAATAGAGGAAGAAGTTCGGCTTAATGAAACAAATTATGGTATCAAAATTATTACTTCTGGGACGGCTTAGGGTATCCGTATACGGAATGAAATGCACTCTTCCCAGCCGCCGGAGCGATTTTTTTTTTTTTTTTTTCCAAACTATTGTCTAAATGACACTCTCACGGAGTTGACTATAACAAAATAGAAATTTCACGGGTTTGGGACCTTCGAAATATCAATTCGCCTTTTTGAGCTTTTTATTGTAGTCTAAACACAGATTTGACCATTATAATACTCAATTTCATGGTCTTGGTCAATTAAAGAACTCCGGTGGAGGGGTGGCTTCTCGAAAAAAGCAATTCCGTTCGTTTGGTTCTTTCAAAACCCAAATTTCGCCGATATTTGGCCCACTCAAAAAACCAATTTTGTAGGTATTCCTCCTACCCAATACAAAATGTAGCAAGGACGGCCCTTTCAATACCAATCTCACGCGTTTTGTACCCTGAAAAAAATAAAGTTTCACGGTGTTGGCTCATTAAAAAAAAACGCGTACTGGCTCATCCAATAAATCAAGTTCATTGTATGAAATACAAAATTGTGCGCTGTTGACCAATTCAAAGGGAAGAAATTGCGCGGGGTTGGTTCATTCATATAACCAATTTCGTTTGCAAATTCCTGAAAAAAACAATTTCATTGACAGAGCTCTTTCAACCCCCCAAATTTCGCAGTTCTGACACTTTCAGAAACCAATTTCGCGTGTTTGGATCCTTCAAATGATGTTTTCCGGTAAAGTTAAAAATTTAAGATTAAAATTTGGAAGGGCAAGAAATGGCAATTCTATCCCCGAAACTGAGTGAAAACTTGTCAAACATCCGCGGAATTCAGAAAACAGAAACTGCCTTTGAAACTCCCTTCTCTTCTTTCTATGGAAACTGGCTGTTAGACTTTCAACATTACGCCCATAAATGAACAGCACACTCAATCGACACAAGAGAAAGGCAGCGGTCATCACATTTTGCCCAATTAACTCCATTGCCGTGCTTTGGTGTGTAGGACAGGACAGAATTAACAAAAAGTTCCAAGAATGGGAGGGGAGTACATGAGGAGCAGTTTTTTTGATATTTTAGTCTGAGACTAGGGTTGCCCGGAGGTATATACATATTACGGTTTTGTGATGAGAAGGGGTACGTATGGACATACTGACACCTGAGCGCCCAAAGGGCCAATCTGCACTATTTGAGCACAAGGGACAACCTGGATTTATTGAACCGTAGCACTAATCTGAAGCCGGATAGAGGTCCTAAATCGGTGGGGCCATTCTGAAATTTCTCGAGCATGTTTTTAGGGCCTACTTCCATGTTATATTCACCCCTTCGCATATGTTCTTGTCAATCTGAAGGTTCAAATACTTCGCTCATTCATTTTATACTCATCTCGGCACGGCCGGCTGCCAAACATTCTGGGGAAAGATGGAGTCTTTTGGTTAGTGCTTCTCGCGGTTAGAGTCATGTACGGACCCAGAGGGGAGGGGGCACCTTCCCCTGGGTCATTGCAGTTATTCGACAAAATCCTGCGATCTGATGATCCAAAAATAGGCTCTTCGGCCTCAAAACACGAATCATGTCTTCATATTTTGATTTATTGGCTCAAAAAATCGAAATTTCACGAAAAATTACATTTACAGGCTGAAATTTAACACTCTAGCCCCAAAAAATATTGTGACCCCAGAAATGGTCATAATCCGTGGCTTTCAACTCATTGAACTAGAATTTCGCTAATTTAACCTCACTCAAAAAGCCGATTCGATTTCGAGGGGTTGGCTCCTTTAAAAAATCCAACTTCGTTGAAATTGAAATCAAAATTTCCGGACGTTTGGGCCTGGCCAATTTGGTGGGCCTGGCTTTTTCAAAAATGGAATTTCGCAGTGTTGGCTCATTGAAAATCAATTTCACGGGGTCGACTCACCCGAAAAAGCAAGTAATTTTGCGGGCTTCGCTGCAGGATTTGCGCAGCTCAAAAATAAATTTTGAGGGATTGTCTCATTTAAATAATCACTTCCGGGGATTTAGCTCATTCAACCCCTTAATTTCGTAGATCTGGCCCTTTCAGAAACCAATTTAGTGGATTCAGCATCTTCAAAAACGAAATTTCGAAGGGGTTAGATCAGTTGAGACCCAGCTAAATTCCTGGAAAACATGAAACCCTAGTAGATTGATAAATTTTCTTTCTGACCTGAACTCTGAATCCGCGCCATGTTCAGAGTCTTACGTTCGAGCGTTTGGTGTTCAGAGCTTTCCGTAGTTTGAGTGTTTCGAAATTACAGCTTTTTGTGGTGAGTGCAATCAGAGGGAACATCTTGAGTCTGAGCTACAGGGACATCTGAGTTGTCCCTGTCTGAGGTGAATGGAGCTATTTGTGGCTTGAAAATTGAGAAAAGGCGCTAATAAACGGCTAAATTTGAGAGAATCCGCTATTTCGGGGCTAAAATTGAGAAAAAACGTTCACATCTGAGGTGATTGGAGCTATTTGCGGATTGAAAATTGAGAAAAAGCGCTAATACACGGCTAAATTCTACAGAATCCGCTATTTCGGGGCTAAAATTGAGAAAAAGCGTTCATTCGCGGTTTCCTCCTTATATGTGAATACATCGATAATTCGCTGCTAAAATGCATAAAAGGTCTTCGCCTGCTAAACCCATGAAAAGTCTTCGCTGCTAAAATTGATAAAAATCGCTGAAATCGGGGAAAAGCGCCCCTTTAAAGCTAAATTTGAGAAAACGCCAATTCGCGATTTGACGAGGCAACTCAAGATTGAAATAGAGAAAAAACGCTGATTCGGGGCTAAAATTCAGAAAAAGCGCTAGTTCATCGCAACATGTGGAAAAATCGCAAATTCACTTCTAAAATTAAAGGAAAACGTTAATTCGTGACTACATCTCTAATAAGTCACGTGCTTAAATTGATAAACAGCCTTAAACTGCTAAAATTGAGACAAAATGCTAATTCGCAGCAAAAATGGAGAAAAAGTGCAAAATCATGAGTAAATGTGAAAAAGTCGCTAATACGATGCTAAATTCAACAAGTGCTGATTTTTAGCTATAAATGTGAAGACACCGATGATTCATTGCTGGAGTTTACGAAAAGCGCTAATGGGGATGCGAACTTGCATATTTTTCAAGCACTGGTGTTTCTTGAAGAGAGCTCTTCCACAATGCTATTGCTCACATTAAACATTGAAATCAGTCATGGATTTTTTTAGAGCGAATTTTTAAACATTTTGAGTGGGGATTTGATAACGTCAAAGCCTATTTAATGAAATGGATGGTGTGATGACGAGGGGGGTAAGACACATTTTCAGGGGGACAATTTTTCTTGTTATTTGTAAACAAAAAATGTTAAGAGTGCCCAAATCACATGCTTCAAAAGTACGGATTGACGTGTCCCCTCTTGAAGAACTTTGAAATTTATTTACAAATCACCAAATGCACCGATCCATGTCCATGTGCCAATCACCGGTATACTTTTCTCCCAAATCGGACATTCATGCAAGTTCCCCATTCATGGTTAAATAGAAAGACATCGCTAATTTGCTGATAAATTGGGAAAAACGCACATTCGTGGCTAAATCGAGGAAAATGATGAATTTGTGGCTAACATTGAGAAAAAGCGCCTCAATTTAGCGCGGCTTAAATTCAGAAAACGCAAATTCGCGATTTCTGGATGCATCTTCGTGGCTAAAATTGAGAAAAAGCGCTTATTCATGGCTAAATGTGAAAAAATTACTAATTAGCTGATAGAATTAAGGGAAAGCGCTAATGAGGAAGTCACTGGAAACATTTATTTTCGAAAGAAAATGACTAAATATGACCAGGAATTGAATATTAGTGCGTGAATGATTGATTTCGATTTATAGCGAAATAATAAAACTTGCCAATTTTTTTATTACCTTAAACGTCAGGTCTGTGACTCGTGACGTAGTTAAGGGGTCGTGACCCCTCCCAACCATCCGCATCGTGGCTGTTATCATGTCTTGCTCCTTCTTGTCCTCCCCTTTCTCCTATTGTTTTATTTGTGGGAAGCTATTGTGAAGGTATGTGAATGCTGTTATTGCGTCATCAGTCTATCTAGCCTATTTCAAATGGGTCGCGCAACCCAATAGTTAATAAAGAAATATAGGGCCTGATTTCATTTGAACGGATCGTGTTTTCATGAGTTTTGGTAACCAAGCTATCACGACGGCATGATTTTGGAAAATGTGTTACTTCCTCATTCGTGGCCGAGAGATCTCACTAAGAATACTGTCCCAGACCCTGATATTTGTAGTTTCGCCAGTGATTACACTACACAAGCCTTGTATTTCATGGCCAAATAACCAGTTTCAGTAGTTGTTTAACAGATTTTGTCCCACGTGGTTTATTGGGAAGCAAAATTGGCAATTTTTTCGGTCAAATATGTTGTTTATTGGAGAAAGAAAGATCTATAATTGATTTTTGTACGAATAATGACGAATGGGTTATTTCCTGTTAAATTGCAGCGAGTATCTATTTGCTGGGATGGATTTGTCAACGTTTCGAACGGAAAACCAGACCAGACTGTTTGGTTATTTGCTGCATCAACAGAGTCGCGGGGAAAATTTGTATTTTCTTGGCACGAGGAAGGGTCGAGGACGGACCGTTATTTGTTCAGAAAATTCTTGGGGTTGGAACATTTTTGTGGCTTTTTTGTTGTTAAAACCTTTTCAAGAGATAGCCAAAACAAATATAACGCTCACGTAAAATGATTCTAAGATTTTTTTCTACAAGTAGGAATTTTTATAGCTTCCCAAACTGAAGCGAGAGATTTTTTGGCCCGGAGATATTCTCGTCCCGGCCGGAGACCGGAAATCGGGACCCAGGCCCGGAGATTTCGAGCGAAAACCAGAGATCTGGCAACCCTATCTGTGAGATTACATAGGCGCACAGTTTTACACTGAAATAAGAATAGTGAGGCTAGTGTACTAAACTAGATCATTGCCTCCTATCCCACATCCACACCACTGTTCTTGAGGTTGAGCGAGAAAAATGAGTTGCGAAGCTGAACTTTTTTTCAATGGAAGGTGGAGGGGAGAGTTCACAGTAAAGAATGAATGTAGGCATTAGCATTTATTCCACATTTTGACAAACCAAAAAGTGGTGACCCCCCCCCCCCCATCGTCGGTGGGCCGGTCGGACAACTGCTCCCCTCTGGCTATACGCCCATGGGGAAAGCTTGCTAAATTAGGGTTATAAGTGTAGCCGTGAGTGCTAGAGTGGGTTAAAGGCAATATCAGTGGCGTAGGTAGGAATTTGTCCTGGGAGGGATCAGATTGAAATCTCTTGGGGGGGGGGGGTTTCACATTTTAGTCATCATTCCACCCAGCCTGCACGCTCTTGAATCTACCGGACATCTAACAATCATAACCATCTAATAATCATAACCTCGCCCAGCTGCCCGGGAACAAAATCACTATTAATCTCAAATTCATCCAGACGTTCCAGAATTTTCTTTTCGATAAATCCTCCCCCGTTATGGAATGAGTAGAGTAGAGGCTAGTCCGCTAGACTCATGAAGTCCTTCCAGATGCAGATCAGCAAAATAGATGATACGAGTACAAATGCAAAACGCTCACTTTCAGCCATTTTAAGGGACGGTGGTGGCCACTCAATGATGTTGAGGAGAAAACCGGCTACATCTTGTCGGGCTTGGGGTGAGCTCGGCTTGGAGCCGAGAAAATCTGCTAAACCTAACTTCAACGTGAAATCACCCATTTTTGGATATTTTATAAGGCACTGAACTGACAGCCCCTTCAGAGCGTTACTAGTGACCCTACAAAATGAGAGGGGTGATTGTACACCCAAAATGCAACAAAAATTGTTCTATGACCCTGGGTCCGATTTCCATTCTTAGTCGAGATAATCTATTTTTTCACGGGTTTTCGCAACAAAAACAGCTGTAACATGGGAAATAAGCGTCCTAGGTTATTAAATTCAACGACACCACTGAAAAGAGCACACTTTTATCCGTGTGGTTAAGGATGTTTTGTTCAGTAATAGCGAAAGATTTTCGGAGTAAACCGGGAAAATATCAAGATATTTTCAAAAATATCCGTTTTTGACAACCGTTCAAAGCAAGACTACAATAGCAACGTTGCTTCCAGCGCCTGGCTAATTCCTCTAAAACTGGATGAAGGCACTTAGTTCAATACTTCATGCTTATTTTATTCCTATCTTTCGCCATTGTTTGAGACAAATCCATTGTTATACCAAAAATGAGGCGATTAAGCCCATTTCGAGTGCCTACAAGAAGATACGAGTGCTATTCCAAAAATGTTTTTTCCAGTTTATTTCACTTTTATTTGTTTTTCCTCGAAGATTAGCACAGAATAAGTGAATATAAGTGACATAAGCTGAAAAACACTTTCTCGAATGGCTCTCGCGTACTCATTTTTTGTATAACAATGGATTTTTCTCAAAAAATTGCGAAGGACAGGAGTAAACTAAGCATGAAGTAATAAACTAACTTACTTTATCCAGTTTTAGAGGAATTTGCCAGGCGAGGAACAACATTGCTACTGTAGTCTAGCTTTGAACGGTTGTTAAAAACTGACATTTTTGAAAATATCTTGATATTTTCCCAGTTTACTCCAATAATCTTTCACTTTCCTTAAGACAAAATGTCTGTAATCACACAGAAAATATGCGCTCTTTTCAGTGGTGTCGTTGGATTTAACCTAGGACGCTTATTTCCCAAATTACAGCTCTTTTTGTTGCAAAACCCGTGTTGAGCTGAAAAACGTGAAAAAAAATCGATCATCTCGACTAGGAATGGAAATCGGACCCTGGGCCATAGGACATTTTTTGTTGAATTTAGGATGTATAATCACCTCTCCTATTTTGTTCAACCAAGTTACCAGTCACCCTGTATAAAGTCTAGGGGAGAGAAACGGTCAATGCACCTCTGGCTTCGTCTATGTGACCAGCCCAAAACTACAAAAATCGAAAACGTTCAGATAATATTACAGGAAAATTATGTCGAGCAGGTTGGAGTAACGTGGTGTACAAAAGAGATGAGTGGATGGACTGGAAGACGAGTGGAAATCCTTAAACAAGAGAAAGTGACTGCTTGCGAACGCATTCACAGATTCGTGTCTCAAGGTAGACTGAGGAGTTGCCTTGACGTTCCATAGTCAAAAGTGAAAGAGATTTTGTTGGTAGGGCATTTTAGGACGGCTCACATTTTCGTTGGCGGACGAAAAATGAATTGGCCTCCCAATTCTGTGAAGCCTCAGGGTTCCTATAAATTTTATTTTCTACGCCAAATGTAAGTAGGCCACCAGCCCTCATCTGGCCAATCTTCCCCCTGTCATCGATACATTTCTAGTGATATTTCAATAGTATAATAATAATTACCAGCGAGAAGAAGTGGAGGAGCCAAAGCACACAAAGAAATGTAAGAGAGTCGACTCATCTTCGAAGGCAATCAGGACGACGATTGTGAAGAAATACTTGGAGCATGTCTCGAAAAAAAGCGTAATGTCCCTTCGACAAAGGTTTTTTCCTTTTCCACCGCTACTGAGTCACCAGTTGATTCTCTTTCGTCGTTTTGGCACGGGCGCCCGCACCTCTCGTGAAGAAAAAAAAAAAAAACAAAAAAAAAACTCAAATTGAGACCAACCAACCAGTTTGAAGGCCTCCGGTGGGTGACTCACTGCCCACTAAGCCAGCCAGTTGTCAATACTTATATGGGAATAGAGTGGGCGATAGAAGGGAAAGTTGGTTTTTTGTGTGTTGGGGTGCCCTTTGAGATTTGTATGAACTCTGGGTCGATATAATGGGAGAAAGCTGCTTTTAAGGATCGAGAATCTTTCTATTTGCCGATTTTCTTGGACTTGACTTAATGAAATTGCTAATACTTTAAATGAACGCTTTATTTTCTAGGGGAAAAAGTTAATTTTGTTTCGGCGGGAAGATGGGGGAACACTAGCGCTTTGGTGTTCAGAGGGCGACCTTATTCGATCGGCCCCGAGTCCGTGTGCATTCAAGTTGAGTTGAGTTGTTCAGGGGTGAAGGGTGAGTGAGTGATCGAAGAAGCTGCTCCCTTTCCGTCGTCTAACAAAAGTTGGGTCTTTAAATTGACAGGGCTCTGTGTTGTCCCATTCGCGATTTGACTCATTTTTTCTAGCCTTTCGATCACACAGTTATGTGCTTGGTGGTGCTCAGTTGAACAGGCAGGAACACCACTGTGAAAGTTGTTTTTTTGTTCGAAAAAGAAGAGTGAAATTTTTGAGAAATGAGCTGCGCTGTTCGGGGGCGGCACGGTCGTGGCGGGGGCGGACCTGGAGGAAGTTGATCCTCTGCCGCTGTCGCCTCTTCATCAGGGATGGACGGAGGCCGAACAAGGCCCTCAAGGGCTGCCCATCGGCTTCCCGCTCTCTCTCTACGTACAGGCTTCGCCTCCGAAGAGAATTGGAGCAAGTCAGTCGAGGAGGCGTCAAGTCGAAGGTACTCGGACTCGGAAGAACATCCCCCCAAGGGCTTGGTCAAAACAGGTATGTTTATCTAGTGGAGGTGAAAAATCAGGTCATTAACTATTAGAAGACAACACTCACGTCATCCTCACTGTCACATCTTTATTAGAAATATGTCACCTCAAATCCGCCCTAGTAGGTAGTTATTACTTTTCATTCACCAATTGATAGAGTTAAAATGCTCTCATCCGTAACACTTATTGCTAAATTGGTCCTCTAGTTTGTCAAACGAACCGCCGTTCTTATTATAATTGTTTTATTTTTTAATTATCGACTTCTCTCCTACAGTTGTAAGCTTCATTGGACCACGCCATCAAAATAAACTTTAAGAGCGGTAATTAAACCGTCAGAAGTGTTAATTTCCCAAACAACGTTAACGAACAGTAGCATTCTCATTCATGAGTTGCGAATTCGCGGTTCCAAGAAAAAAATGTAAACAGATGTGCCGAAGGAACCGTGGTAGGGATAGCATGTCAACAGAGAGAGGAGCTTCAAAATTTATTTACATAACGATCACTCTCATTATTCGTGTTAATTAAAGTTAGTTCAATTACAGTCTCTAGAGGGCTCGTCTCCCTTAATTCAAGCCTCTCTAATCAATCGTTTGCCTAAACTCGGGACGATTGTTGCATATGAAATCAGGATGAAATTGTCACTGAAACTAAGCTTTTCTTATCTATAGTTGAAGCTATGTAAAGAAAACCATTAGGTTTCCAGATAATTCTCTCATTACTTTCCTCGGCGAGTTTACCCCGAAACGATAAAACTGTTGTTCGTAAAATTGTTTGTCCTGCGTGACCCATTCAGCGGCGGGGCTTTTCACGGAATTATTCACTAGAAAAATTGCTTTCTCGAAAAATTCTCCTATTCGATTTTTTAAAATTAATAATAAATAATAGTCGCTTTGACTGTAATTTTCCTTAGTTTAAACTTGTACATAGAAAGGTAGAAGAATACCTAGCAATGATGCATTCGGAAGTTACTATTGTGAGTACAGAGATAGCAGTCCATCGTCAGGGCTGAATCAACCACTCGCTTCACGACGGCCCCAAAGTTTGTATAGTAAAGTTGATAGTTAAATGAACCTCTGAATATCGAATTTTAGTGACGAAATCCTCAAGTTTGCGGACAAAACAGTCGGTCGAATTGTCGGGTACGGAAATAATGAATCGAGTTAAATTGACGGTTTCTTGCTGATGAGTTCTGCCTTTCGTTATTATGGGCGTGGCATTGAACAACCAGAAAAACTGTATAATTTGTCCACAGTGCTCGCTAACAGCCTGTGGAGTAACGCACAGGGTCAGGCAAATGGGTGCTGTCATTGGTTGCGTTGCAAAACTCGGAGCTCGTGTTTAAACGCTGAAGGGTAGAATTAAGCGCTAACTGGAGTTTTGCTATGGTGATTTGAATCGCGATGGGAAAGGCTATCGAAACACCTCCGGGACGTGTTTTGTTGGATTTTAAACACTTATTCAGCGCCTAGCTAGATTGACAGTTTTGCAACGGCAAAAGACTAAGTGCTCATTAAGCGTTGAACAAGTCTGAAGTTTTGCAACGCGGCCATTACTGCGTTAAACTTCTGTCCAAAAGCGTGTAATTCCAAAATATAAACATACTTTTGTTTGTCTCCAAGCAGAAATAACAAGCAAATTATTCCAATGTTGACCGTAGGAACTTGAATAGCTAAGTTGGCCTTGAAAACTGGCAACGATGGAATGGCCTGAGCGCCACCGTCAGTCTGGTGTACACAACCCTTCTGTACACAGCGAATTAAGTTAGCGGTACCAATAAATTTTATAGTGGTTTCCCCCAGAAGAATGACGAGACCACGACTACTCAAGCATTAGAGAATAATTCGTCGGGTAAATCGACTGTTTTTGCGCGTCGTCAGTACGTTTTATAACTATAAACGATTTTAGTTAGGGGAGGGGGTGACAATCGATTGGCTACGCCTCAAGTGCTTGGTGTTGGCCTGTCGCACACGTTTCAAGTTTCCGAGCCAACCGTGTCGCAGTTTAGAGCGTCCTCCTACCAGGGGCTTACCTATAATCCTTCCGGAGGGGGTGAATCCGCCGGTCCTCAGCCTCCTAAGGTCCGGCGGGGGACGGGTGTTGTAATGAATGCCCCTCGTATTGCTGGGGTTTCGCAAAAACTTGACTAAAATCGGCCTCCCGGAGGGGGCGATCCACCTATTGCCTCCCTCTGGGTATGCCACTTCCTCCTGCACACTAAACGCCTCGCTTCTGCACGCCCCGGGATTTCCCCGCGGACAGCGTCCGAGTCATCGCCAGCCCCGAAGCCCAAGGACGCAGATAGGGACCTCGCCTGGCCCGCCTTGTTAGCGGAGAAATTCAGCTGAAACCAACGACACCGTGAAACGCTCCTTTGCGGTCACTTTGAGAGGCGATATAGTGGGCTCTTAGGGGCCTGAATTTGTCCGTTAAATGTGGTCTGAGGGACTCATGAACTGCGTTCGACTCAGATCGGAACAATTTGGGAAAATTCCTCCCAAAGACGCCCACTTGAACCTCATTAACGAATTTGGTGAGAATGGCTGTAATTCCCTTGAAGTAGAGAACCTATAAACCAGGTCAACCCACCGCCATTTTGGTTTATTGATGGGCCCGATCAGCCAGAAGATAATTTCGTCTCGTTTTAAAGGCCTCTTGGGCTTCTCTTCAGGATTTCCACCTTCATTTGCGTAGAATTCCGTCCTCCCCAAGATGGACGATGCGTTCACTCGGTTGTATAGTTTTCTTGGTTGTGGGGGGTTATCACTGTGGTGTTTCTGCCTCTCGTGCACATTTTCAGAGGTCGCACGAGCTGCGGAAAGCCGCCGTGCAATTGACAGCTTCGAGGACCTCGTTGGCCAGCCTCGCCGTGTCGTGAAGTGGAAATATTAAGAAAAAACAACGAGCTCGCGAAACAATCATTTGTGAGCACATTGCGGAGGAGCGTTTGGCGGTCACTATGTTGCGTTTAGGGCTGAAAACGGCGTTTGTAGTTGCCCACTATTCTAGTCCTAGGGGGCAGCTGCCCACCTCCAGATCACAGCGAAGCTACAAACTCGCGCAACCTTCAGCCAGGTTGGGGGGGGGGGCGCAGGTTGAGTCGCAACCTTTTTGGTTCTATACTGCCCACATACATTCCCATTGTGTGCTCCCCCTCCGACGGGGTCTGGGGGGGGTGATGGAATCCGCAGGATTTCGCTATTTGTATCCCCCCCCCCAAATAATAAAAATAATAGTAATACGTAAAATCACTTAATACAGGAATACAACCAATTTATTATCAAATAAAACTGACTACTTAGCTCACTTCAATCACAGAGACTCTCTATCCAATTACGAAGTATGAATTTCCGTTTAAAAACCGTGCAATTTACTCACAAAAAAAGCAGACTACGCAGAACCAAAAAGGCCGGTTTCCAAAAATAGGTCGGTAATTGACCCTGAGAAATTGGCTATTCACCACAGAGAGGGAAATGTTTCCTCAAGAAGCTCGAAAATTTGCAATAAATCCAAAATTTCATTCCATATATTGCCCGTACAAACATGAAAAGGACCGTTATCCATCAAAAACTCACTTTTGCCAATAAAATGTCGGTGTAGCCGTTCAATGTGTAAAAGTTGTCAATTTTGCCTTGTCCTGGAAGCCCTTCCCTCTCATCATGCCTTCCCTGGGTCTCTGCACTGTGGCCCCCTGGAACAGGGAGAAGATTGACACACTTGTTGGGTTAAAACCTGCAAAAGTTAGTTCTTATTTCATGTTTAATCTGAGTGTACGAGCCATGTCTCGGTGAAGCCCGTAGTGGACGCCCTTTGGAGGTCCATATGAGCGGTTTGGCTGTTGCACGTAGACCGATTATAAATATTCTTTTTTTTTTTTTTTTTTCACAGAAATATCAAATTTACTGTTCATGAGAAACTCTGCCCTTGGACAGTCCGCACCTTCACTGTCTAGTTGCATGGTATGTTGTGATCTTTGTTATGATTTGTGTGGACAAACGAATAGCTAATTTTTCTGTTTAGCGTGATTTGAATTCAGGAAGAAGGAGCAACAGGGTTCTCCAGAGAAAAAGTTTAATTGCTAACACTTCACCTACACTACCCAGATGTCATTCGCCACTATCCGGTTTGAACTCTTATACGTTCGATTATTACGTTTTGAACCGTTTTTCTAATTTTGTATTGCATTCATTAGCAGGAAGCCCTTTGGAGAGTCCTCGTATGTCCCCTAGTCAACATTTTCCCTTTGCTGCACTCAAAAGGTTAGCATCTTGCTTGAAAGTTGTTTATCTCATTATTAATATCTCAAAGAAATTGCCCCCCCCCCACCCCAATTAGCCCCACGCGTCCGCAATGGTGCCAAAATAAGGCACCCGACGTGCACCATCAAACTTAAATAGTGCACCAACCACCAAGTTGAGAAAAACGCAATTTTCATTATGGAAGGCTAACTTCTTGCCAGCCCCTTCCCCCTCCTCTTCGGAATTTCCGAAGTTTGACTAAGTCAATCGAAGGCACCCGACGTGCACGAACGCGTGCAATAGTGATTTTCGGTGATTTGACGAATGGAATCGATGGCACCCGTTATGCACCGACAGGCATCACTAAAACTATTCCGAGCACCAGCCCGAAACCCTCGGAAAAATGATTTTTCCTGAACTAGTTGAGGGGGGTAGCCCCCCAAGTAGTGATTTTTGGTGATTTGACGAATGGAATCAGTGGAACCCGTTATGCATCGACAGGCACCACTAAAACTAAAGAACGGACATCAACAAAAACTCTGGAGAAACCAAAATACACTGTCGGCGAGACCACTCTTTTATGGTTCAGAGTGCAATCCAAGCAAAATTCTCCTTACTCGCAACAGTCTTTTACAAACCACGAATATTTTTTCTTCTTGACCCAATACAAAGGAAAAAAGCCAATCATTTGATTATGATTGCAACGCAAGAGAATCAGTGCCTTGATTCCATTCGCTAAATCACCTAAAATCACAACTTGGAAAGTACCCCCCGACCGCCATCCATCGCGAATACGACCACGCATCAGGATTCCCCCCTCCCGCCCGAGTTTCGGGATTAATGCTGGACATAATTTTAGTGCTGTATTTTGGTGCATAACAGGTGCGTTCGACTTCATTCGTCAAATCACTGCATAAGAGGCTACCCCCTCAACTTGTTCAGGAAAATTAATTTTTCCGGGGATTTGGGGTTGATGCTAGAAACAGTTTTAGTGGTGCCTGTCGGTGCATAACGGGTGCCATCGATTCCATTCGTCAAATCACCGAAAATCACTACTTGGGGGGCTACCTCCCTTTGTTTTTCACCTGTTCTCAAGCTTGGGCACCTGATAAATGTGGTGGTTCCCATTGGTGTACGTCGGGTGCCTTCGATTGACTTAGTCAAACTTCGGAAATTCCGAAGAGGGGGGGCTGGCAAGAAGTTAGCCCCCCATAATGAAAATTGCGTTGTTCTCGACTTGGTGGTTGGTACACTAGTCAAGTTTGGTGGTGCATGTTGGGTGCCTTATTCTGGCGCCATTGCGGACGCGGGGGGCTAATTTGGGGGGCCAACTTATTTGAGGTATTATTTATACCTTTTTATTTTTATTTCAAGGCCTTACAACCATTTAAACAACGACGCAAGGTGTGATGGGCGACGTTGGTCCGTGGCTTCGCTACCATCGTCAGGCTACGGAACAACTCCGGGAAGCTCCAACGTTTCAGTAAGTCGTCGCTCATCTCTCTTCGAAAAGTCTCAAATGTGATTTTCTTTTGTGACTTATTTTTCCAGTCTCTTTGCTCAAGTCAAGAAAGATTGCATCAGTTACCCAACATACCAACGAACGATGAATTACACATCCTCATCAAACATTTCTCATCAAACGAGAGTGCTGATGACGAGGGAAGGAAAAGCCCCTTCAATCGGCCGAGGTCTCGAAGCTTAAGGTATTCTCATTCGGCCTCAAAACCCAAGGATGACCGTACCTTCATTGCCTTCACATTTTTATTTTTTCAATTTCATTATTTTTCATCCGTGAACAGCAGTCCCAGTAGATCTCCGATCATGGATAACGATATCGTTATCATGAACATGCTCTACAAAGAAAGGTTTCCAAAGGTGGACACATAACAACTAAATTGACTGTATTTTGCTTGTTAATCCTCTTTTCTTTTCTTTTTTTCAGGCAACCAGGCAAATGGAAGAAAGGCTCAAGTGTTTCATAAATGAAAACAAGCAAATTGAAATTGAAGATTTGGATGCTTTGCCTATTGTTCGCTTTGTTCATCATCAAGTGATTGAAATAGCTAGGGACTGTTTGAAAAAGTCGGAGGAAAAGCTTATCACTCGACGATATTTCTATGAAATGTCAGAAAATTTAGAGAGATTGTTACTCGAGGTAAGGAATAAAATTCAGGCCGAATATTCGAGACTCATGTGTTTTTTTTGTTTTTTTTCAGACGAAAGAAAAGTCACCCGAAGCGGCTGTTCAGTGTACCGGTTTCATCAGAAAACTTCTTCTGATTATATCGCGTCCCGCTCGCCTTCTCGAGTGCTTGGAATTCGATCCGGAGGAATTCTACCATCTGTTGGAACAGGCGGAGGGGCAAGCGAAAATCTGTCAGGGCATCAAAAATGACATTCCTCAGTACATTATTACCAAACTGGGACTGAACCGCGATCCCGTTGAAGGTACGCACGCGTCGCTCGTATATTTTACGATTACGTTTTGAGTTTTGGCGTTTTTCCCGTTCAAAGAGTCAACCTCTGCCCCTCTTGAACCGATTTTATTTTGTTTTCAGATTTGAAGGAAGATTTCCAAGATCTCATCACTCGTGACTCCCGTGATGGCGATAGCGCCGCCTCTGTAATAACTTCGACACCCAAGGGCGAGACTCAATTTTCCACGGTAGTTTGAGATCTCCTACTTTTACGTTGCAACTATTGTTTCAATTACCCCCCCCCCCTCGCAGCCTCCGTCGGAAGCCGATTTCGATGTTGTAAAGCTGATTTCAAATGGAGCCTATGGAGCCGTCTATTTGGTTCGACACAAGGATACGAGGCAGAGATTCGCAATGAAAAAAATAATTAAAAACAATTTAATGCTGAGAAATCAAATCGAACAAGTGTTCGCTGAGCGCGACATCATGAGTTTCACGGATAACCCGTTTGTTGTCAGCATGTATTGCAGTTTTGAAACGAAGGTAAGTTAACTCGTGCATCGTGTTGCTATTTCAGCTTTCTGTATACAAATATGTGTTTCATGACAGAAACATCTTTGTCTCGTTATGGAATACGTCGAAGGAGGAGACTGCGCAGCTTTAGTTAAAAATATTGGCTCTCTCCCGCCGGATATGGCTAAATTTTATTTCGCTGAAACAGTTCTTGCTGTCGAGTATTTGCATAGCTACGGCATTGTTCATCGTGACCTGAAACCTGATAAGTAAGTACATCTCACAGCCTATTTATAGATTTTATTCCTTTAACTCCGTACATTTTCAGCTTACTGATCACCGCCCTTGGCCACATCAAACTCACTGATTTCGGCTTGAGTAAAATGGGACTGATGTCACGTAAGTATCCCGATGTTTTATTTATAAAAACCTCCCTTATCCATTTTCCTCCTTTAGTGGCCACCAATCTATACGAGGTGTACATTGACCGGGAAACGAGACAGTTTTCAGACAAACAGGTTTTTGGTACCCCCGAGTACATAGCCCCAGAGGTCATTCTCAGGTATAACCCAATCGATTTTATTCACTTTATCATGTCATTAATGATGGTTTTTAGACAAGGCTACGGCAAGCCTGTTGACTGGTGGTCCATGGGTATAATTCTTTACGAATTTTTAATCGGCACGGTTCCATTCTTTGGCGATACACCCGAAGAGCTTTTTGCTCATACAGTCAACGGTTTGTATTTCATCTATTTTCATCGGTCTTTCCCAAACTCTGACAGCCATTTTCCTTTCAGATGATATCGACTGGCCTGATGACGACGACTGGCCAGTACAGGAAGAGGCGAAAGACATTATTACGGCCCTTCTTCAACAAAACCCGAGGGATAGGCTAGGAACTGGAGGATCCCATGAAGTTAAAGAGCATCCATATTTTGAAGGACTCGACTGGAATTCCCTCCTGAGGCAGAAAGCGGAATTTGTTCCTCAATTGGACAACGAAGAAGACACCAGTTATTTCGACAGTAAGGCGCTTGACTCACAGTCAAAAACGTTATCCCAGCCTTGAAATTTTTAGGCCGAGTTGATAGATACAATCACGATTTAAGTGGAGACGAAAGCGAAGAGACTGTTCTCCTTGGAGGATTTTCCTCATTTTCTCCTCAGTACAGAAAAGTCCAGTCGAAGCTTACCTTGAGTTTAAACCAAAGTAATAACAGTAGCAGTGGTAGCTCTGGTACTGATGCTCCACCTGCTCCAATCCGAACTTCAGCGAAGAAAATAGTTTTCAGTAGCAACGCTTCCTCGGAAACGCACCCTTCAACATCAGGTAAAATTTTAACCATCTCACAGAATTTGAACCGTCTTAATTTGAGGATCCGTTTCTCTCAGCTACAACTTCTGAGGAACGAAGGGAAGTGGATGTAGTTGATGAGATGGAATCACTTACTGGAAACCCGACTACGCCGGATTCCTCTCAAACCGAGAGCGATGATGTGTCCCCACAGATTCAGAGGAAGCGACGTCTTCAAAATAGAGAGACTTTACCCCGATTTTCAATCTCAATTGAGGATGAGTGCTCTGTGTAATAATTTTTATTTTCTTTACGTTTATGAGTTGATTAGCAGTTATAACAGTTGTATTGTAGGATGGGGCTTCATAAGAGTATTGCTGATTTATCGTCTGGGACGCATAAATCCAAGAAAGGGGTTGACAGTGAGCAGCACCAGCAACCTGGAACTCTGAATCCATCCGTTAGAATGTCGATAGGGCCTGTTTTCCCTATAGCCAAACATAGATCAAGGGCTGTCATCAAAAGTTTTAGCGCTTCTGGATTATCGCTAATGATTCCAACAAATCGAGGTACAATAATTTTCCGAGGTTTTTCCATGGAATGGATGGACATGAGTTTTTTTTTGTTTTTTTTTTCAGATGAAGTTCCTCAAATTGATTCACCTGGAGGCTCTAGCACGGCTAGCTCACGCGACAATTCACCCTGCCGTGAACTCTCACCGCTTGTCAACAGTCTCAAACCACCCGTCATCATCCGTCGCGGCCCATCCGGTTTTGGTTTCAACGTTCACACAATCCGTGTCTACTACGGTGACACAGACTTCTACACGATGCACCACCTTGTCATGGCTGTTGAGTCTGGAAGTCCCGCGTTCGAGGCGGGTCTTCGACCGGGTGACTTGATCACTCATATCAATGGTGAACCGGTTCAGGGTCTGTATCACACACAAGTCCTTCAATTGCTCCTCTCGTCGAAGAACGACCATGTGACTCTTCGCTCGACTCCACTTGAAAATACGTCGATTAGAACTGGGGGTCGGAAACGAGAGCCGTGGCAGTCGAAGCTTGCTAAAAGGTAACTGTAAACACTCTTTTCTTTGATAAATTTGTTGCATTCTGGAGGGGAGGGCAAGTAAGAGTCCGAGTAAGAGAGGGGTAATGAAATAGTTAGGGGCGGTAGGAGATGCCACCTCTTAGTGCCCCGCACGCAGGGCAGCTCCTAACCTGTTGTTTGTCCCCGCGATCGTAATCGGCTCCCATTGTTAAGCGCGTGTGTCCGATGACGGACCTCCCAGCGCACAGGGTGCGCCTTATTTCGGTCCTACCCACTATCGCAGATGTTGGAATACTACTCAGGCCCGATGGTGCCCCCCCCCCCGCATTCGGAAGCCAGAGGGAACCGCCCGGTAGGGTAAACGAACACCGGAAAAGTACTGGTAGCCTATCACAGGGAACAAGTCCGTCACGGGTAGTGAGGGCGTTCGGGACGACACCAAGCTGGTAGATGGAAAATAATGTCAGGCCTGAGATCCTCTTGAGCCCCAGCGTGTTACCCCGTGTCGGACCTTGCCGAGCCAAACTTACCCCTAGGGATTCTGGTTATGCTTTCCTTGGCTGCCAACTTCCTCCTCTGGGCTTCAGATAGCTTCGAGCGAGGTAATACCCCCTCGGGGGGTTTGTCCCAAAGGATTGCCTCACAGCGAACTGTCCACGTTTACATAACCAGTTGTGGTAGTCACGGACAGCGCGACTATCTCCCCCCTGAGTACTTCCATGCCCATGTTGGGTTCCCGCTACGTTTTCTGAGGGGAGTTTCTCCTGCCCCCTGCCATCTGTATTTAGTTGTTTTAGAAGATGTTGAGGGTCCATAAACGATTCCACAAGCATCTGGGGAAAGTGGCCCCCCGCTAGTAGAGCTCCGGCATTCCGGGGTAAGCCTAAATACACCAGGGAGCCGGCCGGTACCCTGGGAGTCCTTTCAAGGTACACTTTACCCTCTGCGCCACGCAGGATTTGGGCATGGACCGCTCACCGCAGCCTTGTGGGAAGGTTAATACGAACTCCACCCCCGCGTTTCTATACGATTATCCAAATTTTAAGGTTGAAATGACAGTTTCTTAGCTGAGTAGGTGATTTCTGGAGTGAAATTAACGGGTTTCTAGAAGAGTTCTGAGTTCCTTTTAAGAAAAGCAAAAAACACTGAAAAAATGATCTTTTGGTGGAAATTTAAAATTGGGTGAAACCGAGTATTTGGGGTTTTACGACATGGGAAATCTGAAATTTCGATACAGATTTTTTATCAGACAAGTCGTTGAAATGGTTCTATCCGTGATGTAGGGTGTGTTTCCCCCGCTTTGACACGTTTTCTGGACCCCACCAACAACGATGGGCTTACCCCTTGAAGTCCAAGAAAGAGCCATGGACGCACGATCAGAGCTCGATAAGCCGCTCTTGAGTCCAACAAAACGCCCGAGTGAACATTAATTGTGAGGGAAGGTTAGACTCGAACCCGCATGACTCTTCGTGTCTTGCGTGCCGAAGCATAACTTTTCTTATTCACCTGTCGATAAAAACCGACAAAAAATTTAGTGAAAGGCTCACAAGTTAACCCCTTGCGTGACTTTTTTAAATGTAAGCCAGGGAAGGGGGGGCTTCTCAATTTCGGCTAACTGATGAAATTGAACGAAACCGCGTATCTTCTTGACACGGGCACTCGGAAGATGGAAACAGAATTTCGATCAGACGAGAGCCACGACCTCGCCGGTTTTGGGCACTTTTTCGGCGTACGCTAACCCTGAAGCTATCTGTGGGGGGGGGGGCATCAGAGGTGCCAGTTTTTGGATGGGCCAGATACTTTCCGAGCGTATTTTTTAAAGGTGAATTGACGATTTTCTTGTAGAGTTTTCAGTGGATGAGTTTTTACAACAAAATAAAAATTGCAAGGTTACCATGTCAGGGGTATAGAGAGGGGGGAAGGGGTCCAATCTCTAATCCAAAAATGTATATAGGTATGAGGTTGTTCCTGTTAATGAGAGGGCCGACATGATGGTGAAAAAGGGGGGGGGGCTTGGGATGATCAGAAAATGAGCAACTGACTGCCGAGCAGACGGTGTAGGGTAGGGAAATCCACTGCCGGAAACGGCGTTGAAAGTCATGGACAGAATGACAGCGAAATGGTTGCACCACCAAAGGGTGGTGGGGCGAGTTGCTAATTTTTTGTGGTTTTCAGGTGTATGCAGAAGCAAAGGAAGCAAAAGAGGGATTTTAATGATAAAAAGAGGAGAGCTTCTTTGTTTAGAAAGATCAGTAGTAAAAGAGCTACTGTTGAAATGCAACAGGTAATATTCGCGCGTATTTTCGAGTGATAATTTGTGCTGACCATCAAAAATTACTTCATCAGCTTGGAGTGTCGTCACCGTCGTTAGTTACTCCAAGTAGAAGTTTCCAGTCGTTCCCCAGGCCTCTTGGAGTGCACTCTGATTCTGTAGCCAGATCACCTTCAACACCAAAACTACTAATGAGCCCTTCTGACCCTGGCTCGCGTTCCTTGTCTGATACATCTGGCAGCTCCTCTAGTTCGTCAAGCGCAAGCCCATCTGTGCAATCATCCGCGGCTCATTATCAACGTCCGTCGACTCTGCACGGTCTCAAACACAAGCTTCATTCTGCAGCCAAAACCGTTCATTCTCCTAATCGGAGGAAATCAGTCGGTCACATTCCATTGTCGCCTCTCGCAAGGACTCCGTCACCATCACCAGTACCATCATCGCCCACTCGATCTCCAAGCCCACTCGCTCTTCAACCAACGGGGCATCAGCCTGGAAGCTCAAATACGACTCAGTCCTACAGTCCTGGATGCTCGGGTGGATCAGCCGCTAAAAAAAGTTTCAACCGTCCAAAATCCTCGGACCCAGGCTCGCCTCTTCTCCGTCGCGCTCTCTCCCCAGACCGCCTCCATCCACGAAGTGCCGAGACCAAAACGAAAAACTGTCCCACGACCATCTCCCCACTATGTGACCCCGCCCTCAAAGTGACTATAACGTCTCAACCTCGCGTCACCATCACCTCGAAATCTCCCCCCGTTCACAAAGTGACCGAAAGTGAAACCGTCAAAGCCAAGCCACCGGAACATCCGCTTCGTAAAGACAAAGACCGTCGCTCGTGTGACGCTGAACATCTGTGCCATGACGAGTCCGACTCTGACTATTTGCCTTTGACCTCGACCTCGTCTCAGCCCCTTCCGAGAATTGCCGAAGAGAAAGACTCGCCTACGGCCGTCAAAGATGACTTGTCTCCTATTGTTTCTGGTAGACTGTCGGATATTTCCGTTAACTCGCCTGTTCCACCCTCGTCACCGACTGCCACGAGCAAGACTAAGCCTCGAGTGGCCGCGAAAAATACATCCCTTACTTCTAGGAAGCCTAAGAAAGAGCAAGCTCGGGAAAACAGTCCCGCTCAGTCTAGGAATAAGTGATTCGCAAAAGTCAATTTGAAAAATAATCGTGGACTGCGATTATTTTTACTTGTCAGCACGTTTCCACCTTGAAACATATCTTAATAAAGTTTAAGTTTTACTGCACTCGTTGCTTCTTGAGTCTTGGTCTTCCTATTTTTTGGAAAATTTAATTTATATTTGTTGCTTAAGCTTTTTGTCCAATCCAAGGGTGGGAATTTATCATCCTTATCTCTTTTTTTCTGTGTATAATTTGTACAAAGATTGTATTCTATTAAGTAATTTATGTCTGGGTCACGATTTAACTTATTTACATTAAACGCTGAGTTGTTTCTTTAAAGGCTGAAACCTTTTATCCCTTCCACCGTCATCCTATTTAGCTGTTAGCATCCCATATTATGAACTAACAATTGTATATTACTATTTAGTTGAAACATAGAATGCTCAGTGGGTATTGTTTTCCTCCCCCACCTTTCAAGTTGTAGCAAAATAAGTGAGTTATTTATAGTTAGGCTGTGATTTATTTATTCGAAGTAGTATTATTTGTGTTTTATGACTACAAATATAGTATATATATATGTATTTATGTATAGAACTTTATTTTTATCAAGAACTATCACAGAAAACTTGAAAAATATTTTGCTTTTTTCGTGAAATCATCCGGATGTAAGCATGTTTTAATTTACAAGGTACCACTATGAAATGCGTATTTTTGTTGTAATGTGATAATATTTTCAAAATTTCTGCTTTTAAATATTCAAGTTAGTATTCCTGCCATTACGAAATTTTAACATGAAATTAAATGTGTTCATTTTAATAGCGCAATGATAAATTCGTGGGACGTAATGAAAATGATGAATTGGCGAAGGTAAGTACATATTTAATTGAACCGTCCACACTTGAACAATAAACACTCAACTTTGCGAGAGTGTGCAAGCGTTATTATTGTTAGCAATTGTTTGTTTTCTTAATATAAAAAAATAATTCCTTTGTATTTAAGCCAGAGCTTACGCGGATCATTTAGTACGCACTATTTATGGTCTATTTGGTTCGCAACCACGAAAATTAAACCCTTGCCTTTTTGACACCAGTTTAATGATACGAGCTTTAGATTAGAAAAAGAGCAGTTGAAATGCTTTGCTGTCGGCTGAAAGGGCAAGAAAATGAAGAAATATAATTAACGCTGTTTCTTGTAGGTGAACTCGTCATAATGTTTAACATGTCTCTGTTTCTATGCTTATGTAAACAAAACTGACTAACATTAGTTGGAAGGAAATAGACACTCAAATGTGTTGGGATCCCCTCTTAGGATTTTATTTTTGTCTTACGACTGTGAAAAATTGCATTGCCTGGCGCACTAATGTACCAGTCGTTGATAAATATTTCTTTGTATTTATACATATACATATATAAACATCTGTGTAATATAAAAAGTCTTGGATTGTTTTCATTTCTCTTGGGTGTACCGTGTTCCGATTGAAGCCAATCTCAATTGGTCGGAAATGATCGTTCTCGTTGTTTATTTCGACCGAATGTCCCGGTCCGTCGGCGTTGAAGCTCTTCCTGTGACTCGAAGGGCTGATGATCGCGTGACCGCTGTCCACTGCCATTGAAAACGGGCAGCCAAAGCGGATCACGGAATCACGGAGAGAACCCTCTCGTGTCTGATTGAAAATCCATTTTAATTTTTGGTTTCCCCGTGTTAAGATACGCGTTTCGTCCATTTTTTAATTTCGGTCGTTTCCGCCATGGAAGTATGAAGAAACAGGAGGGAATGATAGAGATAAAATCAAGTTAACGGGGTGAAGCACACGCATACTGGTAGTCCTGGAACGCATCGACCAGTATTTGTGCTGAGGACTACTTTATCATGACTCCTGCCCTGTTATCTATATCTTAATAGTTGTGGCTGAGAGACCACCAATTTGGTGAAAATTGGCGTCACCCTTTTCAACTTTTGTTATGCTCCCTCCTCTCTTTTCCTTCCTCCATGGTTTCCCCACGACGCCAATGTAAATGGTGGGCGTGTTTGGTGGAGGGGGGTGATTTTCGCAAAGTCTGAGCCAGAAAGCGATTAATGAGTCACCTAAACCATGATTAGCGTTTCCGGCCTTGACGCCCCTAAGTGGCCAAAGATAAGCGTTTTGAGCAATTCGAGACCATGCTGAATTGAGAAATACAGGCGGTTTTGGCCAAAATACCCTTCAGGGTTGTACGTCAGAGCCTCTCAGAGTGGCAAAAATTAGCGTTTCGAGTAGCTGGGGCTGAGGATCACGTGACCTCTATCCACGGGAAAATTCGTGGGGGTGCCGAAAAGCCACGGAACACTGTGTAAAATTGGCACACAATTTACGCGTGGGTCCTAGTGCAGCTTATCGGTTGGGTTTTCCCGTGTTTCCCTCAACAAAGCGGGTTTAAATTTCAACACAATTGTTTATTGACCCATGCGTGAATTGTGTGCCAATTTTCCGTGAAATCCAAGTATTTCAAGTACGTGGTAAGTTGAAATAACTAGGCACTCCCGCAGACTCTCGCCCTCAAACAGAGACCAAAAAGGTAAGTCATTGCATAATTCGGCATGACACGTTTGTGAGGAGGGGGGGAGGGGCTAATGCTCAAGTAAAAACCCCCCATTGCACCCATTACATCGCCTGGTCACTGCAGCCAGGTCTGATGAGAATGGCGTGGTACTGGGTCCTTTATCCCCGGGCCCGGATTTCAGGAGCAGAAGAAAAGAGATAATAGGAAAGTATTAATGAGGTTGAAGCTCTACTGTTAGCACTGGTGGACTTAGTGTGAGGATATAACTGTGGTCGGAGCTTTAATGTGGTTGGACCTTTGCCTCTCCAGCGGCTGCCCCCAAGGGGCTGTACCAGCATGCCTACTATGGGCCTTGGGTTTCGCTCCACTCTTAAATGAACTCGAGATGGCAGGCTTACTAGCGACGGCCTTCGTTGACGACTTTGCTGTAGTGATAACCGCTCACGACCATCACACTTTCCGACAGGAATTTCGGCGGGTTGATGCACTGATTGAGGCTTGGTGTACCTCCCGTCGCCTTCACATCAACTACGCCAAGTCGTCACTCATGATCTTCAGAGGGACTCAACTTTTCCCTGCTCAGCGGCTCATACGAACAGAGCACGGAACGACTATGCCGCTCATTCACCCGTTTCGGTATCTGGGCGTCGTTATCATGAGGTCAGGACTGCCCACCCAGCATCTGTCATACCTCGCGCGTACAATTCAATGCAGCTGTGACTTCCTCCGGACTATCTCGGGCAAGGGACGGGGGCCGACCTTCTTGAAGCGCCTGCGCTACTACAAGGCGGTCTTCGTTCCGAAAGTGTCATACGCATGTGCTGTCTGGTGGCCTTCAGCTCGGCCGGCTGACCGGCGTCTAGTGCGCACCATACAGCGACGTTTCCTCCTGGCCACCCTTCGAGCGTACACGACCACAGCGCATCTGACCCTTCATGTACTCGCAGGTGTCCTTCCCCTTGACGTCCGCACGGCCATCCGCGCACGAGCCCTACAATAAACGCATCAGCCCAAACCGCCTTGGCTTGACCCCATCCCGGCAACACTTTCAGAGGCGGACTACCACCGTGCCTGCCATCACGCTGCTATTCAACAATGGCAACTGGAATGGGCAACCGCCACCACCGGACGACACACCTTCGCCATCATTCCTGACGTGCAAGAGCGCTTGCTCTGGAAGTGGTGCTTTCTAAGTTATCCTGCCGTCCAACTCCTCTCGGGCCACGGCTCATTCAATGGAAAGCTCCACTCGCGCCCATGCGGGGGCGAGGCCGAATCAGCGGAGCACGTCATTCTCCGCTGCTCGTTATACAATCGTAAACGAGATCAGTGGCATATCCCCACCGATCTAACTCATCTCGTCGCTAGTAAGTCTTCGGCCCGCCGCTTCTTGTGCTTCGCCAACGCGTGGTGCAGTCAGAGAGGAACTCTGGCCCAGACATCGGCCAACCACACGCGCCACTGGATACCCAGAATACCGACGACTAGACCCCCGCGACCAATCACCTCTACCGACGCTCTCAATTGTCTTCAACGCAACAGCTCGCCCGTAGCATCATGCGCTCATCGTACGGGTATCTCTCGCCTCGCCCCTTCTTTACCATCTGTAAAACTCCCCACCGCCAAGCGGTCCACACCGGTAACGCACCAGCTTTGACCAGCTGGTGTGGCTGACGGGGCGTGGAGCGAGGATAACCAGGACTTGCACGTGTCGGGTCACTTCCCGGCCGTCATGTCAGGCTTAATCCTGGTCATGTGCCTTTCAAGGCATCAAGCCAGGGCGGGAAGAAGGCACAATCCTAGTTGGACCTTTGCTGTGCATGGCTGCTCCTTTTTCTGCGTGGTTGAACCTAACTATCGTTAGAGCTTTTTGCAGTTGGACTTTGCTGTGGTTTGGGGCGTATGCTGTGTCTTGCACGTGTCCAACCTTTGCTGTGGTTGGAGGTTAGAACTGTGGTTGGTGGTTCCAACTGTGGTTAGAGCTTTTTGCGGTTGGACTTTACCGTGGTTGGAGTTCTGCTGAGCTTGGGCCTTATTCGGTCATCTATTTGTGAACTCCAAGGGGCCTTGGAGTTCACCAAGACAAGTTCGATGCAGGCCTTTCGAGAAAGAGCGAGGTAAGTACTAGGTCCGTTACTCCTGATTACACTTTGAGGACATGGATTTCGGAAAGAAGAATTAAGGAAAATTAAAGAGAAAATTTGTGTTGTAAATTTAGGGGAAAAACGCGAATCCCTTTCTCATTCACAACTTGATCGCATAACTTTATTTCCGCACTTCTGATCATAAATTACGTACAACTCATTACGGAGCTCGCATGCGACTGACTCCTCTACTTAGTGGGTGGTGACGGGTTGACATCCCTTTCACTCTTTTAAATTTCACAACATTCGGCCATCCTGATTGTGAGATGGATTAGTCCTCAAATTCTATAAAACAACGGCGAGTCAAAATTTTAAACAATAACAATAGAAAGACTATAATATTAGAAACAAGCATGGCACAGGTACTGTTACTGCTTCTTACTCAAAACTTGATAAAACGTAATGAGCCTGTACATTTTTTTTTCTTTTCGGAGACAACACGTGAAACCGAAATTTCCGAATTTACGCATTATTCAGCAAATAGAAATACTAATTTTGTTTATTTCCTTTCGGATACATAATCGTGAAGCCATGTTGGGGGCTAGTGAACGCGCTTCGGCTGTTGTGAATCTGTGATCTCTGGCGAGTTATTGGTTAGCGGCAGGGGCGTAGCCAGACCGTGATCAAGGGGTGGGCAGCCAGCTAGGCACGGATCCACAGATGAGGGCGGGGCGCACGTCTTGAGAGAAAGTGCTCGCTCGCGGATGAACTCCAGAAAAGGATATTTTGCGGCTAAGACTGAGGAAAAACACCCATTCACTGCTAAAATTGAGAAATAGCAAATCTCATTATTCGTGGTTGAAATTCAGAAAACACACCAATTTGCGGTTTCATGATGCAAAGCCCGGAACCAAATTAAGAAAATGCGCTAATTCATGGTATGTGGAGCCCTTTTCACAGCTAAAATTGACAAAATAAATTGCTCGTTCAATGTAGAGTTGAGAAAAATCACTCATTTGCGGCTAAAATTGAGGAAGAACGCCAATTCATGGCTTAAATTGAGGAAGAACACAAATTCATGGCTAAACTTGAAAAATGGAGCTCATTCCGAAGGCGCCAGTTCGTGGTTTCTCAAGCAAACATCTCGGTAAACATTGCGAAAAAGTTCTAATTGACCGTTTTTATACATGTACATGGCAAGTTTGCGGGTATTGAGAAAGAGCGCGACTTTTAGCGCGTACATTTTTGAAAAAGTGCTTATTATCGGCTAAAATTAAGGAAAATTGTTCGTTCGCAAGTGATATTGAGGAAAACGCCAATTTCAAAGTTTCGCGATGCAACGCCCAAGTCAAAATTAATGAAATTCGCTCACATGCGGATTATGTGAACCTTCTCAATGCTAAAATTTGAAGGGGGGAAAAAATCGCTCAAGGCAGAAGAATTGGGAAAAAGCACTAATAATTTGTGGCTAAAATTGAGGGAAAATGAATTGGCAAAATTGTCACCGTTTTTTGTTGATTGATGGAATTGTCGTGGCTAAAATTGAGAAATAGCGTTCATCCACAAGTTAAATTGAGGAAAAACTATTCTTTTGCGGCTGAATTGACGGAACGCACCAAATCACGGTTATGCGATGCCCAGTGCTGGCCATGATTGAAATAGTAAATCAAAAAGGCTAGTTCGAGGTAGAATTGAGAAAAAGCACTCATTTTAAGCTAAAATTAAGGAAAACGTCAATTCAAGGCTATAAAAACAGGGCTCATTCACGAGTAAAATCGGGGAAAAAAACTCTGCAACTACTCTTGGGAAAAACTGGATCCATGCCTGTGGGCAGATTCACTGGTGAAAATATCAGATGCATCATTGCCTTTTTGCAGGCTTATAACAGGATCTGCATGTTAGAATCGCGTCAATTCACGGTCATCAGAGACTGAATTTTAACAGAAACGGCCACCATCCGTGAACAAATAAATATAAAGTGATACTTTTGAAGCTAAACTTTAAATTATAGACCTGAGACGGTAAACAAAGCTGGCATGCCCTCTCCCACTATAAGTCTGGATGGCACAGCGGGCTAAACACGATTTGAGCTAGTCAAAACACACGATATTGCGTGTCGAACCTGCGAAAATGGGATTTTAGTGCGAAAAATCAGCAAAATCGGTTTCCAAATTAAGCCGACCCTCGAAATCGGTTTGTCAGCAAAAGACATCCGTAAATTTTTGTTTTTTTGTGTTGTTGTTTTTTTTTTTTAAAGAAAAATCCGCAATACTGGTTTTATGGAGCTTTATGGAGCTGGCTTTATGGAGTTGGGGGGTGATTGTAATCGCGTCCGAGAAAAGCTGTTTCTCACGTGCCCCCTGGATATCCTCTCCGCAGAGAGGAGAACTAAACGATTACTAATTTCGCCAAAAGCTTCGCTGCCCACTAGAAGCCACACAATGCAGCGGAATACATCCGTTGGCCAAGCAAACCGCCTTTCTCAAGGCGAAAACACTTCGGCATTTCGGGTAGCTTTCTGGAATGCCGGAGGATTGACGCAGGAAAAATTCTCCGAACTAAAACTTCTAATTTTAAAACTTGATCTAGACGCATACGGAATCGTAGAAGCTGGAGCAGCAGCTGACCTTGAGGAGCTGTATCAGTGTCGGGGATACCGCACATACAGTCTGCCAAGAGCCAGACGGGTGGAACATGCAACTTAGAAGAACACAATTCATGGCTAAACTTGAAAATGGAGCTCATTCCGAAGGCGCCAGTTTCGTGGTTTCTCAAGCAAACATCTCGGTAAACATTGCGAAAAAGTTCTAATTGACCGTTTTTATACATGTACATGGCAAGTTTGCGGGTATTGAGAAAGAGCGCGACTTTTAGCGCGTACATTTTTGAAAAAGTGCTTATTATCGGCTAAAATTAAGGAAAATTGTTCGTTCGCAAGTGATATTGAGGAAAACGCCAATTTCAAAGTTTCGCGATGCAACGCCCAAGTCAAAATTAATGAAATTCGCTCACATGCGGATTATGTGAACCTTCTCAATGCTAAAATTTGAAGGGGGGAAAAATCGCTCAAGGCAGAAGAATTGGGAAAAAGCACTAATAATTTGTGGCTAAAATTGAGGGAAAATGAATTGGCAAAATTGTCACCGTTTTTTGTTGATTGATGGAATTGTCGTGGCTAAAATTGAGAAATAGCGTTCATCCACAAGTTAAATTGAGGAAAAACTATTCTTTTGCGGCTGAATTGACGGAACGCACCAAATCACGGTTATGCGATGCCCAGTGCTGGCCATGATTGAAATAGTAAATCAAAAAGGCTAGTTCGAGGTAGAATTGAGAAAAAGCACTCATTTTAAGCTAAAATTAAGGAAAACGTCAATTCAAGGCTATAAAAACAGGGCTCATTCACGAGTAAAATCGGGGAAAAAAACTCTGCAACTACTCTTGGGAAAAACTGGATCCATGCCTGTGGGCAGATTCACTGGTGAAAATATCAGATGCATCATTGCCTTTTTGCAGGCTTATAACAGGATCTGCATGTTAGAATCGCGTCAATTCACGGTCATCAGAGACTGAATTTGAACAGAAACGGCCACCATCCGTCAACAAATAAATATAAAGTGATACTTTTGAAGCTAAACTTTAAATTATAGACCTGAGACGGTAAACAAAGCTGGCATGCCCTCTCCCACTATAAGTCTGGATGGCACAGCGGGCTAAACACGATTTGAGCTAGTCAAAACACACGATATTGCGTGTCGAACCTGCGAAAATGGGATTTTAGTGCGAAAAATCAGCAAAATCGGTTTCCAAATTAAGCCGACCCTCGAAATCGGTTTGTCAGCAAAAGACATCCGTAAATTTTTGTTTTTTTGTGTTGTTGTTTTTTTTTTTTAAAGAAAAATCCGCAATACTGGTTTTATGGAGCGAAATACATGAAACTTGTGTTTATGTTAGCCAGATCACGGAAAATGTTGGTTTTTTGTTTTTTGTTGTTGTGTGCTAGAAATATCAATAAAAGTGATGTCTTGTGGTCGAAAACAGAGATGCTGGTTGCTCAGTGAGGCAGAGATTGTAGTTTGAGAACTTTGGTTTTCACCAAAAATAATAAAACAGTGAAATTGGTGTATGTATTAGTTAGCGAAATTCTAGGAATTGGTTCTGACGGCGAAAGTTTTATACTGGATTTTAATCATTAAATATGTGACGGATTTTTACTTTTAGATGGAATTTGGGGGGTGGGCAGCTGCCCCACGAAATCTGCGCTTTTGATTCTAGGGGAGGGCAACTGCCCACCCCTGCCACCGCTGGCTACCGGTGGCATCGCTGACTCCAGTGTCCACCTGTGGAACGCTTAGTCGCCTTGCTCTTCGTCATCTTCTTTGACGTCGTCGTCACTGTTCTCGCCGTCATGTCAGCGCCGGTCCATAGACGGAACTGGCTGATATGAACAGTCGTCGTGGTGTGTCCTTGACCGATTTCTGTACACATCTGAAGGCATGACGTTCAAAATAGAATAAGTGCCTTTATATTTGGGCGATAGTTTTAATGAACCGAGGCCCTCGCCAGTAGGGAACGAAGAGAACATCCCCCCCCCCCAAATAAGCAAACGTGTTTCCCAAGTCCCTGCGCCGATTTCCCACCTTAGGAATAGGAAAAATTACTGGAACTGGTGGACAAAATATTTTAAATTCCCCTGAAAAGCCCTTCTCGAGGCTTTTTAAGGTGGCTAAAAACGCGAGCGTTTTGGATAATTTTTCAAAATGCTCCGATTTGAGCTGTACGCAGGCTATGACCATGCTGAATTTATAACTGCAGGGTTAAGGCCAAATAGCCACTAAGGCCCCCCTCAAAGTGACCAAAACTGACCGTTTCGCGTTGTCCTTCGTTTCGGCCAAATTTCTCCGCTCCAGTGTGGCCAGCGAGGTCCGCCTGCGACGAGGCTTTTCCTAGGACTTCCGGGCTGATTATAACGTAGCTGCCGTCCACGGGAAAATTCGAGCAGCCCCGGCATACGGGCCGAATAAGCGGCCAAAATCGACGGAATCACGGAATTCAACGGCTCGTCCGATGGAAAATTCGTTTTCGGATTGCCCGTGATGAGAAACCTCAAAATAGGTAGGTTTCGTCCATTTCTATATTTTGACCAATTTGCCAAAAATCATCATGGGCAAATTTTTTGGCAAATTTTCTCAAAGTTTTCCGATCTGCGGCAAACGAATTTTACGCTTCCCTAGGGCAGTGCTGAAATGAGTAATTCCCGGGGGGTTCGGCGAGGATGTGCCTAAGGAGGCTTCAGCCCTCCTCGAAGTGGCTAAAAATGACCGTATCGCGTTGTTGGGGGGAAAATTTAGCCAGGTCAAGTTAGCGATCTTTTTCCTAGCGATTTTTTCCAGAGAAAATAGCGATCCTTACCAGCGATCTTTTTTCCGTCAACGGAAATAAGATGAGGGGGAGGGGGATAGGAAGGAAGGGAGGACAGATGGAAGTGAGGGGGGTGCATTGACACCATAAACACAAAATAAACGTACACGAACGACATGATTACGGACAGGGGCAGGATCATAGCATGATAATAACGTTACAAAGTTTCGTGCCACAACCATCTTCGGTATGGAACCTCTACAGACACCCCCGACGCAAATATCATGCCCGCCAATGACATAAGTTCAGGCAGGGGCGGTCTGAGGGCATGATCGCTAGCATGATAATATCGTTATAAAGTTTCGTGCCACAACCAGCCTCGGCATGAAACCTCTCCAGACATTCCTCACACCAAATGCATGCCCGGCAATGACATAAAGTACGAGCGGGGTGGTCGGGGGCAGGAAGGATCGCTGTCATGATTATATCGTTATGAAGTTTCGTGTCTTAGTCACGCCAAATCGTTCTCCCCCCACAATTTCCACCTAGTGTTTTTTGGGGGTACAAATATTTCGCAATTAAGATTTTCTCTTTTTACTTTTTTCAACCTTTCTGTGGTGTATTACGAATATTGCGTCACTCGATTTTTTTGTAAACGAACACCTTATTTCCTTTTCTTCCGGGAAGATGGAAGTAAAACTAGAAATTTTGCCCTAAAAGTGACTTCGGATTCCCCTCTGGCGCAAATAGAAAAAAACTTTCAGCGCCTGAACTATCCCCCCCCCCTCACAAAGATAACATAGCGATTATTATTAGACCCAAAAACTAGAAATGTGACCCTCAAAGAGACTGTGCATGCATCCCTGTCGTTAGCAGAAAAACTTCCACCACCTAATCTGTATTACCCCTGTATAATCCCCGCATGAGCACATCACAACGAATTCATCCGTAAAACTAGAAATCTTGCCAAAGGAGCACTATTGGATGCTACCCTGATTGGAAGGAGACAATCAACTTCTACTCCCTCGATACTGAGTGGGAGCACAACGATTGCAGGTCAAAAATTTCGCTCCGGCAGCTGGCGGTCGGAAAGAGTGCATTTCATTTTGTATACGGATACCCTAAGCCGTCCCAGAAGTAGTAATGTTGAGACCATGATTTGTTTCGTTTATGTTTGACCCTCCCTCGTACTGTTTGCTGCCGGGTTTGCTTAAGCTGAACTTAAAGGAATCAAAGGCTATTTCAAAATGGAATCATCATACCGAATATAATGCTTCTGGAATCAACTGGTGATTTGTTGTGATTTTTTTACCATTTCTACCCCTATTTTCCCCCCTCCACCTTGACCGATTTGGCCCAAATGCAATACCGACCGGGGCCTTATGACTACTGATTCTTGTGCCAAAGCGCGTTCCGCTAAATTAATTTCTACGAGAGTTATCGTGCTAACAAGGCCTCACACTTACTTCCACCCCGGGGACATCGCCCCCTCCCCCTCGACTTTTTCAAAAAATTAAAATTGGAATCAAAGGCTACTTTAACATGGAGTATACGTACTGAATATGATGCTTCTAGAATCAACTGGTGATTTTTAGTGATTTTTTGATCATTTCAAGCCGTATTTTCCCCCCACCTCCTTCACCGATTTGGCCCAAATGCAATACCGACCGGTGTCTTATGACTACTGATTTTTTTAGATAAAGCGTGTTCCGCTAAATTAATTTCTACGAGAGTTATCGTGCTAACAAGACCACACACTTACTTCCACCCTGGGGGCACCACCCCCTCCCCCTCGACTTTTTCAAAAAATTAAAATGGGAATCAAAGGCTAGTCTAACATGGAGTATACGTACCGAATATGATGCTTCTAGAATCAACTGGTGATTTTTAGTGATTTTTTGACGACTTCAAGCCCGATTTTCCCCCCCTCCACCTTGACCGATTTGGCCCAAATGCAATACCGACCGGGGTCTTATGACTACTGATTTTTGTGCCAAAGCGCGTTCCGCTAAATTAACTTCCACGAGAGTTATCGTGCTAACAAGAAAACGGCCATAAAGATATATAAACCAATATATATATATATATAAATTCCGGAGACCACTGAATTCGTGTTCTAGAGGTTCTGAAACGTGAAAAAAACATGACATGACCCATGTTTGCCACCATCACGACGAGACCAATAGTGCATTTTTCAGAATGAAATGCACTAAAAGCTGGAAATTTCGCCCTAAAATAAGTGATCTCGGATTCCTCTCACAAGCGAACAGAAAAACTAGCGCCTGAACTATCCCCCTCCCACAAGTGCCATCACAGCGAATGCTCTCTCAAATCTATACATTTTGCCCGAAAAGTGCTGCTCGTGGATGCCCCCTGATGCAAGCAGCAGAAATACTTCCATTGCCGGAACCTCCCCCCCCCCCTCCTAAGTGCAAATACAGCGATCGTGTACCCAAAAACTAGAATAAAATTTGTCCCTAAAGTGGCCTTGGATGTTCTGACCCTGATTCAAGGAGACAAGCTGTCACCCTCACATCTTCAAGTGAAAACACAACGATCGTATCCCCCAAAACTAGATATTTTGGGCCAAAAGTGCCCTTGGATGCTCTCCTAATACAAGCAGACCAATCTTCACCCCCACCCCTCCCCATTAGCAAACAACGAGTTTTAGCCCCAAGAGTACAAATTTTGCCCCATAAGTGACCGAGAAGGAAAAAGAAAAACGTTCACCGACTGAACTATCGCCCCCCCCCCCACCAAGTAAACACAGCGATTGTTGGAATTTTACTCTCTAAATGGGCCCCAACGATGCTCCCCTTATCCAAGGAGACCAATTTTCATCGCCTACAATTTCACCTCTACCCTTTGCCCACGCAAATCGTAGGCCGGACATTCAAATACCGAGGAAATGAAGGACTAAGTCGCCGTTATCGGTTTGAGAGTAATTTAAACCAACCATATAATGCTCGAAATATAATAATCTTTCGTTTCTCTTGAATTCACATAAATCAAATCAATACAAGGAACATCCATATAGGGGTGGGGCGGTTAACGTTAGTACTAATAGTTTCTTAAGAAATAATAGGTATCACAATTGGTATAATTAACGTGGTAACTTAACTTGAATATCTTGTTTAGAACGGAAGTACGAAAAAGAAACCACTAAATAAAAGAAAACTTAAAAATAATACTGAATGAAAAAAGTAATGAACAGATCACAAATTAATAAATCTATTTTTCAACGAATGTTGCTGAACAGGTTGAGAACGGACTTGCACTCCTTGGGGAAAGAACACGTTTAAAAAAAAAAACAAAAAAAAAACGATCGTTTGGAAGCTGATGAAAAACTTACCTTCTGGGATCGAACTTTTGAAAAAACATTCCAGAAACGAAGTGTCTCGTCACCCGCGCCTGTTACAATGGCTTCGCCATCGGGGGACATGGCCAAGTACAAGACTCGGTACGAGTGACCGGTGAGCTTGGCCACTTGAGTTAGCGACGGGTATTTCCAAACGAGGATTTGGTTTTGCGAGTATCCGTGAGTGCTCACCTGGAGAGAGAGAGAGAGAGAGAGAGAAAAGGGGTTTATTGAGAGAAAAACGTAGACTGATTTAATTTTACGCACCAATTCGGATGAGTGTCTAGACCAGGCCAGATTGCAAACTTGCGAGCCTGTATCGACGCATTGCATCGGTTGACTCGTGAGAGTGTTCCAAAAACGAATGCATCTGTCGGCTGTTCCGCCTCCGCTCGCCAATAAACCGTGATGATGTGGTGACCAGGCAATTGCTAAGGGGGGGGGGGGATCAGCGTTACAAACAAACATTCAATGGTTGTTCTCACCTTTTACAGCAGCAAGATGTTCAGAGTAGGCTTGAATTGGGGCAGGCGAATGCATATTCCATACGTAAAGTCTGTTATCATTGCCCCCTGAAGCAAGATGTAAATTGTCGGGAGACCATTTCAAGCCACACACCTGTTAATAGAATTCAATTACAAAAAAAGTGCTTGTTTTGAATGAAACAAATGTGACCTCCTGACGGTGGCCTCCCAATTTTCGTTCAGGATGATGATGAGGTCCTCCAGCTCTTATGTCTCTCTGTAAAATCATTCTATCTCGACTCCCCGAAGACAATAAGTCACTGCTCCATGCCAGAGCTCCGACTCTAGCGTTGTGCCCTTCTAATTTGGTGACGGGCTTGCTTGAAGCAACATCCCAAACTTGGACGAGACCCAAATGTGTACCTACTGCTAAGAGATTGCCCTAAAAAATATGTAATAAAAAAAAAAATGTACAAAACCGATTGTTACGTTCAAGCATTCAAATTACCCGTTCGTTCCAAGAGACCGACGTCACTGAATCAGAGTCAGTAGAAAGGTCACAAAGTCGAGTCACTTGGCTCGTACAGGCCGACCAGAGATACACGCAGCTCCCGAGACCGACGCTCAGTACATTCTGAGAAGACCAATCAACGAGGTTCAAGTAGAAATCATCTTGAAGTTCTGGAGCATCTAAAACCTGACAAAATTCAAAGTAATGAGAGACTGTTCAAGTTGTTGGAGGGGGGTTATTCATGTGATGAACATACCTTGAATGGAATTCGAGAAATTTTGCGGATCACCTTGATGGGTGAGCGGAGTAGTTTTTGACTGTAGGGACTAACTGATGACAGTGAGTACGGTGATACAGATTCCATGTCCATTTTAGGTCCAGGAGGAGAACGATACTGTGAGGAACTAGCTTATAACATGCGCATGAATAACAGCAATAATGAATGAATACCTGGAACAAGCTCGTTTTATCTTCAAGGGGAACAGGTTTTTTCTCATCCGACTGAGTCCGAAGCCCACTAATACTAGCTCCGAGGATTTCATTACGAAGTAGGCAGTTGTAAGCGATACCGTCTCGAGAATTTTCTAAATTGGTTGAGCCATTGCATCCGTCACGGTTTCTGCGATGCTTGTTCGAGGAGGGTTTATTGTCCTGGACGAAAATTCAATTCAATTAAGAGTGTACAAATGGAAACTACGCTTGAAAACTTACAGGAATCATTTGAAATTTGATTTGCCAGTCGTCTCCTGAACGCAAGGGTATGTACCTGTCGCTAATAATTTGACGAGGTTCAATTGACAGCCTCTCGTTCTCTATCTGAAAATACAATGAGACATTGATTCAAGACGATTATGACGGAGAACTTTCATTATAAAAACAGTACAGAATCAAGAGGAAATCCCAGCGGGGACAGCGAGTTGCTCCGAACGCTCTGACCGATGTTCATTATATTCTCATTGAGGTTTTCGTCATTCTCGCCTCGCTTTCCACCAGGGGACTTCTGAAGACACCGAGGCGCGGCCGACCGTGGCAAATTCACCTTTTGATTGCCCTCATTCTCGCGGAGGCACAGAATCTCTTGGTTTCGATTGGCGTTGACTTCTTGTCGCCTCTGCTGGTGAATGAGTCGTCGAGCGAAAACGCTGTTCATTTCACAGTCATCGTCCATATTGTGGAACTTTTCTGGATGGGAAATAATAAAAGTTCATGTTGAGAGTAAACTATAAAACAGGGCTATTTCTAGCCCTTGCGGGGCACCCTAGGCGAGAACTATCACAGGGCCCCCTAACGGGTAAATATTGTATACGTATAATTACACAGACTTAGGGCCGTATTCAGGAACCCACCTTTACAAAGCCTTAACGAAAGGAGTTGAAAAATGTGATGGTTAATGAAAATATGTCATCTGTTTTGAAGCGCTTAAAGGAGATGTAAAGGTTAAGGTTGGTTTCTGAATACGGGCCCTAGACTCAGAATTTGCACAAGGGAGGGGCTTGAGAAATGGTATAATTTGCTCTACTAAAACTGGCTTGACAGCCATTTTCTTCCAAAAAATATGGGGTTTAGGATAAAAGAGACTTTACTACAAATTTCCCATTTTCCAGTATGAAATAAACACTACTTTCTATTGACCTTTTTCATGAATTATTTTTCTTGATACAACTACACCTCCTCAAGTTCATAAAATTGCACTATAAAACACAAATTAATAACGTTCACAATGTGGGTTGTTGGAGTTTTCCAACTTGAAATTTGGGAAAAAAAAAAAAAAAAGCACCACGTAGAACACGATATAAACACATAAAAACGGCCAAACTAGATATAACCGGGCCCCAAAATAGCCAAACTGACGATTCACGCCTTAAAAATAACTAAACTAACTATTTGCGCCCTAAAAATAGCCAAACTGACCTCTCGAGCCCTATAAACGACTGAACTGACAATTCTCGTGCACTCTGAGAAGACCATGATTCCCGCCCCGTTAATGGCTAAATCGATCATTCACGCGCCATTAGTTGCCTAACTGACCATTCGTGCACCAAAAATGGCCTTGACAAACTTGGCGGCGTCAAAAAATACCCGTCCCAAAATGGCAAATCTGGCGATTCATGCATTGGAAATGGCGCTAAGGAAATTCGAACTAACGATTCCCATTGACTCTACGTGGCCTAAAAATGACTAAAACATGTGTCCATATAGGACGAATACCGTCCTATATTTCTAGCATTGTCAAGAAACCGACGAACTGGAAATTGAAACGCATTGTCAAATATTAGACAATATTTGAAACTGACGATTCGCGGCCCGAAAATGTCTAAACAGATGATTTCACTCTGAAAATTGGTTAATCACTCCCTATAAGTTGCTAATCGGACCATTCGTGCTCGGAAAATGGTCAAACTAAACATTCGCACCTCATAAATGGCTAAACTGCTCTTCTGTACAGTGAGAATAGGACTCGAACCCATCGAGCGCTGACCCGAAGGAGGGGGCTCAAGGCCTCTGAGTCCTGAGCCTGGATCTGCGACTGCTACATTAACACATGTAGTTTTTATTATGCCGTCGTCAGCCCCCAACTGCTCTTTTTAGGCAAATACGAAAATTGACGGTCACATCAAAGCGCTCTGATCAAAAATCCGTTTCAATTTTCGGAATCCCCGTGTCGTAAAACGCTAAAATATGTACGCAGTTTCATTCAATTTAAAAATTTACTCATTTTTGCTGAAATGAGATAGAGATAAACAAACGATTTCTTAAGATTTGGGACCATTATTTCAAAGTGTTTATAATCTGAGCCAGGCGTGGTTTTATAGTCCTTCAGAAAATGCAGAACGCAGCCGGTTCCGGCCAAACCGCATCCGCCTACGTTAGATGGATGGTCGTCAGCCGCCCTCGAACCAGGCCTTCTCTATCAATATCGACAGAAGGCTCTGCCCCTGAACTAGGCCAAAATGAACCATTTTCAACCACAGAATATTTCCAACCATGAAGAAGCTCCAACTACAAAAAGATCCTAAAAGCCCCCGAAACTGACTATAAAATGGCAAATATTCAAAAATTAGGCGTTTCTGTCATGAAACTGCGGGAGTTTTTAGCGATTTGTTTTTTTTTTTTGTCGGGGGCGCCGGGCTTTGAACCCGGCAGGCGCCTAAGCCTCACTTGGCTCCTACGCCATACCCAGATCTAACTGTGCACTTCACGCCCGTACTACGCGGGCGTTTCGGTCGGTGCGCTGTTTGTTGAACGCACACCGCCGGGAACGCCCACACGAAGCCGAGTGTGCCGTGTCACAGCTCGCCGCAGCCTTATAGTGTAATGGGCAATGGCTGGATTCGAACCCAGGCCCGCTGGGTTGTGAAGCGAGCATTGTATCCATTACACCATCGAGGCGCGCAGTTTTTAGCGATTAATTGGGGGATTAAACCGTACAGAATTTCGCACTGTTCTGTGCAGTGAGAATCAGGACTCCTGTCAAAAAAAGACAGGAAATGTTGCTTATCCGGACTTTTTATCGGACTGCCTATCCGGAAATTGGTCGGAAGACTGCCTGCTGAAGCAGTTCAATCGCCGGCTTAAGCCTACGCAGATTGAAAATACGGATAAGAGAGATGACGTTTTTTTCGACGAAAAAAATTGACGTCCACAAAGCATAAATCAGTGGAGATCCCATTTTTAAATATTCAGAGCCTAATCGTAAGATCTAAATACGACGACCTCACTGTTGTGAGCAAACAACACGACTACGACGCCGTATGATTGACGGAGCACTGGCTTAGTGCAGAAGAAATGAGTTACTATAAAATCGAGGGATACGAGTTGGCGAGGGTGCATTTATCGTCCTGCGGATAGGAAAAAGGATCTACTTTCCCGTTTTTTTATGGGACTAAGTGATCTTCTGCGAGCTTCAGATAAGTGTCGCCGGTGACTTATCGCCTGGCATGTCGGTAACATCGACATGCTCGGTAATAATACGGAAAGTACAGAGCTCGTAGACCTCTTTGCGGAGTATGGAAAGCACCCCGTATTCTATGATGTCACTCAACTATGGAGGAATTAATATGGTACTGGAGATGTTTCCACCCCCGCCAGTCAATATGTGAGGGGGACAAAATAACCGCTAGTAGGCGTGGCCTGAAAACAAAAATATCCAATTCATATGAAATTCAGCACGATTCCCGCTTTAAAAAGAGAGAGAGAGAAAAAAAACAAATTTGAAGCCTTCCGACCAATAGCATTCATGTGGTGTATAATAAGCCCCGCCCACTAGGGGAGATTTTTGGCTACACTAAAAGTTCACTTGGGAATTTGGAACCTACTTTTAGTGTTCTTGAACGACAGACAATTTCTCTAGCAACTCAAAATTGCCACAACGACCTGCCCGAACAATGCGATAGATTTTCGTCGTACATTAGACTTAACCGGGTAATGGCGTGGGTTCTCCGATTCGTTAATCGACTAAAGAATCGAATTTCGAAAAGTCCGTCTTCAGAGTCATGGTCATCAGGACATCTTCAGGCTTCTGAGATCACCGAAGCTTTAGTGGCCTACATCAAAATTCTTCAGGCCGACAAATTTTCTGTTTTACTCGGGTTTTTGTACAATGACCGTCAGGACTTCGGTTCTTTCAAACGTTTGGATCCGACACTTTTGGAAGCGCTGGCATTTGGAGTACCTTCAAACCTTCCTGCCTAGGCCAAAATGGTGGTCCGATTCGAATCTGAATTAAATTTGTCCAGTAGGAGAGGCTGTTTAGGGGGGGGGGGACTTACCACCAATGCACACATGTCTTAAAAGAGGCAACTTCATGAAATATTCATGATAAACGTAGAATAGGCTGAGGCCATAGATGATCCCATTTTGAATTTAATCAGTCCAAGTGGAGTAGGTCTAGTGCTTCATAGTGGTGGGAGGGGCTTGTGGCCTTTCCACCAACGAACATATCTCTTGATTGACCAAGTCTACTAGTCTACTAATTTCGACATTCTCATGATACCCATAGATGAGCCCTTAGACGGTCTCATCTCGTCTCACATGTGTTTCACTTTTCTATGTCAACCCCCAGGGGCCTTATTCCGAACAGTCGGGGAAAAATGCCGCAAGCGGGATCCAAAGACTCCGAATAAGAAATAACACTATCCCGCCATACACTTGTGGCATTTTTCCCGACGTTTCTGAATAGGGCCTTTGGTATGGGTAAATATGAAGGAGTAGTCCTCCTTGAGGAGTTGTTGTGTAAAATGTGATTGTATAAGTCATAATTTTTTTTGTTTTTGTTTTAATAACCACGAATCACGTAAAATGCGGCAGGCTCACGGACCCGGAGGCCAGCGTGAATGCGAATGAGTGCATTTCTCGCAATGATTTTTTTTTTTTCAATACCAACCTGCAACCTCTGAAATTGGTACCTACCGAAATTGCCGACCTTGAGATTTTTTTTCCATTTTAAACAAACCAGATCCGTGGAAAATGTTTTTTTGGTGAGCCAGCCCCACGATACTGATTTTCAACGAGCCAACTCCAAAAAATATAATTTTGAAAGATTGCCCGCTGGCGCCTATTCATCCACTGTGCACTTCACACCCGTACTACGCGGGCGTTTCGGTCTTTACGGGGTTTGTCATACGCACACCGCCGAGGACGACCACACGAAGCCGAGTGAGCCGTGTCACAGCTTGCCGCAGCCTTATAGTGAAATGGGCGCTGGATTCGAACCTGCGCTGGGTTGCGAAGCGAGTATTGTATCGAGGCCCGGCGCTTGGCCTCTCCATTCTATTTCTTCCTCCATGAAGCAAGGTACGATAGTGGCCGTCACCAAACTGGTTGAGGAATGCCTCCGTGACTTGGTAAAGACCGGAAAGTTGAATATAGTCCTGTTTGATTTGTCAAAGGCCTTTGATATGAAGAGCCATATTCTTGTGGAGAAACTTCGACTGTTTGGTTTCGAGGGGGGATCGGTGCCTACGTGTGACCACAAATGGGTTATTTTATTCTATTCGCTCAGGTGGAACCAGCATGGCGTCCGTCACCATTTGGTCCAGTGCTCTTTACCCTCATGGGTCGGAACCCCTAGGCGGTCGCCTACCCCTAACCTAAAAACGGCCCCGCTACAGATGAATTCAAAGAATTATTGGTATGTTCCATTTTGTCTTCATCTCTAACAACAAAATGGCTGAATGTCTAATAGTCTCAGCACAAATCCTGATGCGTCCGGGACTAACAATGTGGCGTATGTTGGCTTCACCCCGTTAACTTGATTTTACATCTATAGCTCCCTCTTCTCTCTTCATACATCCATGGAGTGGCTGTAATCAAAGAGCAATGGACATTAGGACAGAGTAAGAAAATAGTGATCTCAAACCTAAATTTAAGTAACATACACAAGATCACCACGGCCCAATTTTCCTTCAAGATGGTGTCTTCTTAGCAACATCTTGTTTTAGGCCTTTATATTCCTAGTGATATTCTTATTGGCCATTTCCATAGTCATTACCATGACAAGGATAGAAGAGAATTCCTCAAATGTGTGTAAGTAAATAAAGTAAATACATATTGAAGAGATGGGGCTCAATCCTTCATCCAGGGCTCAAGATCGCTTCACGGTGGAATCGCTACAATAAGAGCGTACTTTGAACTTTCAAAACTGAACAGTCTGGTCTGAGACCACAGACCAGAAGACTAAACAACTGCGGCCTCCACAGCATCATCAGGAAGTAGAGTGTACCCCAAACAGGGGCATAACAGAGACACAGGCTTAACAGCCTTGGGAACTTCAAGAAATTGATCATTTCCACATGAATAATTTTAAAATAGTTAAAAGGCAGCGTTAAAAGCAATATGTTGAAACTTACGTCTTTCAATTGTGGATGGCCGGGCTTCGAGTTCGCTAACACAGATTTGTTGATCGGGCTTCAAAATGTGATTTTTCAACCCTTTCGACAGCAGAAAAACACACGGGAGAATTTAGTTATGTGAATGTTTCGCGTCTAAGAACGAACCAAGTTTGAATAAACTGGAAAAATGAGCATGACCCAACCACAGACACTGCTCAACGCGAACTGAAACACTGAAAGGTCCGAATCCGAAGACAAACCATTGAAATGACAAATTGGTGAGGGGAGGGGGGGCTGATGACGCTTGGGTTAGCGATCGATTCCAGTTTCAAAGCTTTTTGTAAAGTTTTAAAAAATAAAACCCATTAACATGATAATTCCTAAATTCGATATTGGAAACAAACTGTACATGAGTGGAAGAATAAAGAAAAAGGAGCGATAAAAAGAAACATGAAAGCATTATGGAAGTAAAATGGCGGGAAATAAAAAAGCAGCATTTTATCGAAGAGAGGGAAAATCAGTGTAAATTTATTTATTTTTGGCGGCAAATCGCTTCCAAAATTAACCCGGGGAAAACAAATAATTAGTGCTCAAATTCCAGCAAAAAGTGGCAGGGTTTCTCTGGAATCTTGGTCAGTTATTGGTCCCCAATGTTACGGTTCACCCGGCTCCGGACCCTACCAGGTAAAGACCCCCCCCTCCTGAATCTGACTACTACGGGGCCACGAAACCTGATATTTGACCCTTATAAAGAATAGTGACATTTTAAAACTACTTATTAGGTAGGAGACACCAACATTTTGCACCCCTTTTGGTAATGGTCAGAGGGGAGGGGTAGGGATCGGTACCGTGTAGACCCTAAAACGGAAAACTGGAATTCAAACAGACCAGCAATTTTCAGGGACTATTCTAAAATTCGCTGTTCCTTCTGAGGAGAGAAAGAAATCTGATTTCTTTGGTTATAAGGGGCTTATTTCAGCCCACTGGATCTCTACCTACTGTACGGCGACCAAACGCAAAGCAGGTCCGAAAGCTCCCAAAGCTTGATGAATAGCCACGAAATTTCATCATTCGGAGCCAAATTTCTGTGAAATTGTAAGTTTCGAGACTGAATATTCTAAAATTCGCACGTTATCGGTCTTAATTTTCCAAACATCTACAAGTTTCGAGGCTTTTTTTAGTGGCTACGGATCTTGGCCACGAAGCGCCCACAGTCTACCCCCCAAAAAAACAACACGTCCGAGCTCAAAATCTGCGAAATTTTGGACTGGACAAATCGCTAGTTTCTGGTATTCATTTTCGTGAAATTGCCAGCTTCGGGACTTTTTTTTTGACATTGGACCCCAGGTTAACCGATCCGACCCAAACCCAAACAAATATTGCCACGTAATTACATCACTCTCAGCATGAAATCTGCAAAAGTGCAAAGTCTAGGGTATAATTATTGGCGATAAGTTGCTTGATTTCCAGGCAATTTCAAGTTTTGGGTCTATATATTCGCAAAATTGATAGTTTCTGGTCTTCATTTTCACGAAATTGCAAGTTTCGGGGCTTCTTTTTAGTGGACCCGCGATCTAGCTGGCCACAACAGCACCCAAAGCTTGTAGAAATAGCCTCAAAATTACATAATTCAGAGGTAAATATCAGTAAATTCGCAAAATTTTCGGGCTGACGCCAAATAGCAAGTTTGTAATTTTTTTGTGGGCTCGGGTAGTCCAAGCATCTTTTTTTTTGCAATTTGGATACTATACAACCCCTAAAGGCCACCTCAAGCCCAGGGTCCTTCTTTTAAAGTGAAAAATATGGTCACCGTATCTATAAGTGACAATTTTATCCCTTTTTTCACCATAAGCTATTGAATCAGATTTGGTGAAAAACACGATTTGAGCTTGAGTAACGGAAGGGGCGATCACCCCATCTTTGTAATCGCTAGTGGATGGGGGGGGGCATGGCCCTTGTGGATCATCGTCTGAATATATCCACCCGAAGTACGCCAATCAAGCCATTGAATTAAGCATCCCCCCTCCCCCCCCCAGTTACAAATGATGAATGGAGGAGGTATATGTATTTGTACGGGTGCGGGACAGCGCTATAGCGTTGGGGCACCCCTAATGAATAGTCAATTTCCAGTTCTAATTGCAGGAACTGCTTCATCGGCCTCAGCTCACCTGCTCCGAGTCTGAACGAGAGCATCCAGTAAAAAACACTTTGTTGTTGTACATGTAGCAAGGGCGTTGCAGCTAATGGAAGCATGCCGAGACATCGTATTGCACCTTTTTATGTCTGCTCATTGACGAAGGAATGCGTCCAGCAGTGATTTACCAATATTAGTCAACTATTTGGGCTCACAGGGCAAAAACATTGAGATTTTGAGGAACAAAATTAAATTGTGGGGGGGGGGGGTGAATGCACAGCTTCCATAGATAAATTTGACTGCCTTTTTTTCGTGAGGTTTTTGAAACACAGAACAACAACTGTGATCAATGAGATCTCCTGCAGAGGACGTCCTCTTCCCTTCAAGAGCAAATTTTTGTTCACTGTGTTGTGAAAGGGGATACCGAACTAAATAAACATTACAAAATTACATCTTTTATAAAGAAAATACAAATTTCATGTTTACAATAACGATTAGAAATAGACACGTGCGTACGAAATATAATATTCTCCTTAAATAAATACTTCGCTGGAATTTCATGAATCAATCATTTTTTCGGTAAAAGAGTCAGAGCAACTAACGTATAGTCTTTCTTGGGTCATTTAAGGGAGACTTGCGGGATGACCCCCCTCCCCAATCAGCCATCGTTTACAACCCGGCAACAAATTTTCAAGTCTTATTTCAGCAAAAAATCCTCGATTTGATGACCTAGTTTTAATCTCAAAGAGATCCTATTTGTGCCCTACTAGCCCTTTCTTCCTCTAAAAACAAATACTTTGACCTTTAAAATCCACGCTCTTCCTTCGACTTATTTGAAAAAATGGCTACTAGCGAACATTCAGATTATCCTGGAAATTGAAACGAGACCAAAAAATCCAAAATTTGTGCGGAAATAAGACGAGAGAATGGTGCCCCAGTGTTGATTGAAAGGAGAGGGGGGGAGGGTCATCTATGAAACTCCTCTCTTAAACAGGCCCAGACAGGGTGCTTGATTCTCAAGGAGGCGGGCAGTGGGGAATGGACTGGGAACATGTTGAAAAATAGCAGCAACATTAGAGGAGATTTTAAAGCTCAACTTTGAAAGGGAGAAGGGAAATATTTGCAAGGGAGAATTGCAAGTTCAAAGGGTGCTCGTGACACTCTTGTTTTAGTCCTTGCGGCCTCCCAGTTGACACGAGCGTGAACCCACCTTTCGAAGGGCCATGATGCTGAGGAAATTACTTACCGAAAAGTAACGTTGGACACAGGTGAAGGAGGAGTCTAAAGCTTTAGTTTTCGGCGTTTTATCACACCGAAAAGAGGTGAGCCTCCTCCCAACATTGAAAAGCTTGTTAACATCGCGGATAATATCAATATTCAATATCAACCGTCAAATGAGTTGACGGCATACTCTAATTTGTCAGTTATCTGTGGAATACAAATTTAATTAGCATTCTGGAACCAAACGGTAAAATACCACGAACCTTTCTATAAAACTCAAGCTGCTGTTGGAGATGGTTCTTCAACGCTTTGGATACTTCCTCTGCCCTATCGGTATAAAAATGATTCATTTCAGCCAAAATAGCGTATGAGAGAGCGTCAGTGCGCCTTGACACTCCCTCGATATAAGCGGGAGTCATTTTTTGTTCGAAAGCTCTTCTTTCGTACTCCTTCTTTTTAAATAAAAGTCTCTGAAAAAAACGCGTCCAAATCAAAAGCCATTCGGACTGACCGAAGAGCAGGAGGGGGTCACCTACCTTGTGAAGCGACAGTATATCTGGAATGGATGCGAGAAGGCCTTTATAAATGTGTAACATGTCTCCAAGGGGCTCCCAATCTAGTTTTGGTTGATCTTCGAACATCTTCCCTATATCACTGTAGGTGTCGCCGATGGTTTTGATGGATGTGGTTAGATTTTCATGACCTCGACCTTGGTGTTATGTTTTCAAGGTTGAAATGTTTTGGTTTTATATGTGGCGTGGAGGGTGAGGAGGGACAACCTTTGGGGAAATCATTGCCCATGGCGTGACCCAGCGAGTAGAAAGCCTGACCAATCTTCTGATACTCTCGTTTATACAACCCGGAATGCTTTTTGGTTTGGTCCGCAGCGGTGTCCATCAGAAGTTTTACAGCGCTGTCCATGTTTTGAACAAATTTCGCATAACTTGTGGCTTCCTGTTCTCTGTACAAAGAATTAAATTATTGAAGACGAAAAATCATTTTAGCCCACCCTTTTCCTCACAGAATATAGGGGTTGATGCTTTTGTTCGGAGCCTCTATTGAATAGAAATTGACCGCACCAACGAATTCATCTTTCTCAGCTCGTCGTTTACCCATTTTCCACATTTTATCATCCGTGCACGTTATGAAATGCTCCCAAACAGGCGATCTATAGCACGGATTAGCGAGAGTTCTCGTAAAAAAGAAAAAAAACACGAATTTGGGTACCTGGAGAGGATTGGATGTCGACACACAGCGTCAACGAAGGCTTGAAGTTGGTTTTTTCTATGCTCAATGAACTGCTCTTCATACCTCCCTTGAATATGCGATGTGATCAAATCAGGGTATTGAGTAGATTTGAATAATTGGGGATTTACCTGCTATTTGTTTGTCTGGTAAAGGGGGAATTGGAATGAGGCTGTATTTTTCTTCTAATCTTTCGTGTAACCAATCAAAATGTTTGTAGCGTCGGGAAACTTGGATGTTATTAAACTAGAATTGCGAATTTCATGAATATAAGATTGATTTTAAGGTCAGAGTAAACAAATTACCGATGGAGTAATTTGGTAGGCTATAAAGCTTTTGAGCCCCTTTAATTTGGACTCTTTTTTGGGCGAGGCGACTACACAGGAATAGGGATGAGTGATTGGACTCCACATAACGCCGTTTTCCGTTTCAATAATAATCATTTTCTCGGCATCCGGTGCTATTTTGGTAGTTTCATTGAGAATATAGTTTTCACCGAATGTCGAATATCGGTTAAAATGCTTGCGACCCAGAACTTGCTGGGAGGACTCATCAGTTGTCCTAACTAGAAAATCGTAAAATTAGAGAGCTCCTAGTGGTAACAAATAGACGGATTTACCAGGTTCTGCCTGAGATTTTGGTCGGGAGTCATTTTCCATAGGGTATGTGACTGGTGGCGTGGGCGGGACATTTGTATCGTACTCATCGTCCCATTCTTCTTCCCAATAGTCAACAGCCTGGTCCCCGCAAACCTGTAAAAAAGAAAATCGGATAAAGGGATGTGTGAGGGGCTGGGCAGGTGGCACATACTTCGACGTAGGCGGCCGGAAAGAGACCAGTCTCTCCGTTTTGATTGGTTCCTTCCCACCAACCGTCGCCAACATCCTGACGAGTCACTGTGAGTATTTCACCCGCTGTTATGCTCAATTCTGCAGAGCCCGGCTCTCCGTTGAATGCATATATAGCTTGAACCTTAACACAAAGTTCATTATGAGCTTCTTTGTATGAAATTCAATTTATGGATGTCTAGCGAATCGGGAGACAAAAACAAGCCTTTGTACCCAGCGAAAACTCAATTACGAATCAGAAAACAAATGTGAATCGTCACTCAGCCATTACTCGTTAATCTGTCACCACCGTTATTCGTCATTTTGTTATTTATCATAGAGGAAGTAAGTTCGGGACAAAAGAGTGGGCCAGTTTTCGAAATGACCCACCAATCACACTCATTACTACTATGAAATACTGATCCCTCGCTCATATTCTGATAACTTGATCCAGAAACTGCCAATTTTTGCGGTTGCAAACTGCAGTTTCCAGAAATGGCTCATTCAAAGCCCAATTTGTAAATTTCGCTCCTTCAAAAACCCTTTCGCGGAATTATCTTCCATAAATCAAAGTTCTTGGATTTGGTTCGAACACAAATCAAATTTCGCGGGCTTGGCTCTTTTAAAATGCCAAATTTCTGTGTTTGACTTCTCCAAAGCCCAACTCTTGAGTATTTGGCCCGTTCAAACCCTAATTTTGAGGAACAATCATTTCAAGGTTTGCTTCTCTCAGGCAACGAATTTCGCGGCTATAATTCTGTTTAAAAAAACACAATTTCTCGAGTTCCGCTCGTTAGAAAAAACAATTTCGCAGGCTAGACTAATTAAAAAACCAAAGTTTGAAGCTTGATTCGCCCAAAGGCCAAATTTCACAGGTTTGGACCATTCAAGCCCCAAGTTGAAGGATTTGAAGAAAAAAGTCACGTTGAAAGTTTTCTGGCTAAATATTATTAGTAAAATTGCAAGTTTCAGGTCTTTACTTTCATGATATTGCAAGATTAGGGCTTTCGCCCTAATTATTTAATGATTAAAACTTTCGCTTGAATATTAGCGAAAGTTATAGGCCGGGAATTCGCCATCTGCGTTCAGGTCTGCTATAACCGCCTATTTGGTAGGTGCCATTTATCTCGGCAGTCGGCACCGGCAAATTCTGCTGTGTGCTTGTGGGTGGGGGGGTAGCGTGCTCAAGGTGTGGCCTGTGATGTGCTCTTCCGGCCACCTCGTGCACGGTTGTCATTCGACTGCTTCGCGTCCCAAGAGGGAGTGCAGTCGCAGAGAATCAGCTTTCCGCCGCAAACATTTTTTCCTCAAAAAAAAATAAAAAAATAAAAAAAATAAATAAAAAATAATAAAAAAAAACCTTTCTAGGGGCCCAAATTTCAGAAATTGAAGAAAATAGAAAAAACGGAAAGCTTTATTACTGAGCTTATAGCTCTAGTGTGGTTGGAGCTTTGGAGTGGTTGGATCTAATTTGTGTTTGTAGCTTTATTGTGGTCAGGAGCTTTGCTGTGGTTGGACCTCGGCTGTGGTTGGAGCGAAAATTGAGTAAAAGATGTGATTCACGAATAAAATTGAAAAAATCGTTATTCACTGCTAAAATTGATAAAAACAGAAATACGTATCCAAAATTGAGAAAAAGCGCTAACTGGCGGCTGAAATTGAGGAAAAACACTATTAGTTGCGGCTAAAATGGAGAAAAATCGCTAAATCGAGGTTAAAATTTAAAAATTTATAATTTAACGCTTTTTGTTAATTTAGAGATTACGGGACCACATAGAGATTTCCGCCTCGGAACCCAATTGGAGTAGGTCCACCAGTGTTGCTAGAAACTGACAATTCACACCAGAAACTGGCTCTTCACGCATACAAATAGGGTTTAGCTCATAGAACAAGTTATATGCCCCCATGAGCTCGTTGGAATCGGTAAAGATGAATTCCAGTTGCTCTTGGCCAAAAATCCTGGTAATTTTTGCAGTGTGATAAGACCATTCAGCATGAAAAATGTTAACTCAGTTCTCGGGATCATCATAAAACTGGTTTTGTTTATTACACGAGTTAGCACCAGGGACTAATCATTCGGCCAAGAAGCCGGGAATTTGAACCGGTAACTATTAAATCAGTCAAACGAATTCAATAAACCACGACCAAGAGCCTGTCCCTCCGCGATAATATATTTATTTTTCAGGACCGGTTTCGGTCACAGTGACCATTCTCAACTGAAATGCACAAGTCCGACTAATTCATTTAGAAACACAACTAGCTATTTACAAATACCTCTATATCAATTATCCGGAGGGTAAAGGGCACACTCACCTGTCCTTTTCAGTGATGTAAACTCTTACAAATTACAAACAAGATAATAGTAGCTGATAAATAAATTACGTGAAACAAAAAATAAAATACCAATAAAAAGGAATAAATAAATACCTATCTAGGACGTCAGTACATTAGAAATTTAAAAACAACTACGGGGTAGGTAAACTCTCCCGCTGGAACACACCTACAGAATCGACTGCAATGGCAGTTTTTTATTTCTCCCACGGGGCAAATCATCCAAAACGGACAACATTGGAGAGGGGGAACACTAGAACCTTTCGTTTAGGCATGATGTCGAGCTCTTTAGCACTCTGTAAATAAATAGATTCTGCAATGCATTAAGGAGCCTCCCCTGACTAGCATAGCACAGAACCTCCGCCATGTGACCGTCCGGACCGCATCCGCCATTTATGTGCGCAAAGAAGGCCGAATCCACTCTCCTTAGATGCTCCTTCTACCGTGACATACATTTTCTGTCCGTACGCCCACAGTAGCTTGCCCCAAAGTTGCCACATTCCTCCAGTCTATAAACTCCACTTTTATCCTCGATTGGAGTACGGTCCTTACCCCGGCTGACTTGGCCTTTTAACACTCAGCTGCTACGGAAAGCCACACGGTACCCCTTGGACTGCATGATGCTCTGGAGACCCTGGGATATCCCTTCAATAAACGGAAGAGCTATCCAGCCTGACCACACCTCCGAGATCGAGCTGGGAAAGACGCGCTTAATGAACATTTGCCTCTTTTTCTTTTTAATATTAATGTCTTATTAATTTTAATGTCTTTATTTTCGTAGCCATTAGCCTCTGCGATGCGGTACATGATACTCAACTCGCCTTCGAATTCCGATTGTTCCATCGGTACTCTCAATAGTCTGTCAACTAATGAACGCAAAGCCGTGTATTTGTGCTGCGGATGGTGGTTTGAGCTCGCAGGGATTACTATGTTGGTTGCCGTTGCCTTACGATGTATACCAAACTTAAATCACGACTTAAATCAGTCATTCGAACTGTCCACTTGACTATAAAACTGTGGTCCCGTAAAATTCTGCCCCGAGAAAACTAATTAAACCCTAACATTTTGCCCAAAATTGCACCCCTCATTTTTATCCTCTGTGGATAGAGTGGAGCTCCGCGATCAGTTTGGTTCTACTCAGAAAAAAGAGTCCTAAAACCTTTGTATTTTTCAATTACCGGAGATTTTTTCATTTATGGGAACCTGCGGGAACACTCAATCTGAATAGACATGAATTTGTTTGATACGTTCAAGTACTTCAAAACTTTTCCAAGGCGCGGTGCCCTGTGTGGCCGTCCCTCTTGCTCATCCAGATCCGCCAGGTTCCGGGGGCCCCTCCACAATATTTTTTTCGCGGGGTCCCCTGGGCACGGGGGCCCTCGGTAATTGCCGACCTGCGCAGTCCGGGCCTGGATGGAGGCCTTGTTGAGAAAGAGCGAGGCCCTGGCCCTCCATAAAGGCTCAGATTTAAGAAATCACGAAAAAGAAGGAAGGAAATTAAAAGGAGGAAAAGTAAATAGGAAAATCAAGTTTCTTCAACGGCCTTGAAAATATTCAACACACTATAGCTAGATTGTAATGGGGGGGGGGGGGTTCTGTGAAAGGACATCATTGAGTGCCATCGCTGGGTAGGAATATTCTCTCTACGGCCCTGAACGGAGCCACGCGTTACTCCCCAGCTCTGGAGAGAAGTCACAGAACGATTGGAAGGCAGTAATTACCTACTCGGCAAAAGCTGTTGCAATGTTCATCTGCGATCGATAAAATAATAAGAGCTGGGGATTATTTACATCAAAATAAATCAAGCTGAGTGTTTTAAATATTGTCATTCATATGGACACTTTATTAAGCTGAGCATGAATGTGGTGTAGCGGAAGGGAGCCGCATATTACAACAAGATAACGGAAATTAAATTGAATCACACACACTCAAAAGTGATTAACTCATGAATGAATCATCCAATTTCTGCATAAATTAAAACAAGTAAGAAAAACGTTATTCCCATTCATTCCTTCCAAGTTTTGAACTAAAAATCTACCAAGTGTCCTGCCACATTCAAAATGGTCAAGCTGGCCCCAGTCCTTATCTCAACAACCTAACGCAGCCACCAGCTCAGCATTCTAAACGTGCCCGGGCAGTCTGTTGAGAAGGCAATTCCAGATAAAGAAATGCTTTCGATGCCAACTGGACCAGCTAGATGACTGTGAAAGCGGGACCCTCCTGATTTGAGTTTTCAGTATTGAAGCAACTATGTTTTCTTCTGGGCAAAAAGAAATGGGAGATAATGGCAACTAAATTATCATTCGTCACAATGACGTGCCTTATCTTTGACTATAGAGCTTCGAATATTTGTCTGATTTCGGAAGTTCGAGGCAATTTGATGAAATCACGTTTCGACAAGAAGGCACACCCGCTTAAACAGTGTAATTACATGAGATCACTCGCGTTGTATCAGGGGGGATGACAGTTATCTATGAGCGCCTATTAGCATAAGGAACAATTAAGCTAAGCTTGTCGATGAAGCCCAATGGGGCAATTGATGCTGCATGCTCCAATAGAGGAATTAAAGCTAATTCATGCAGCATTATTCAAATGAAATGTATACCTTTGGGTTGTCCATATTGGAAGGGATTCGTTGGACCTTTGCCGTACGCTATGCCATAATAAACATTGAAGCTTTGATGGTACTCTGCACTTCCTCGAACCTTGATTGAGGCCAATTCTTAGATTACGAGAGTCCAGCTCAAATAGACCGATCTATTGTGTTTTCTCCCAATACACTGGAACTTCCACCTCTTGACTCGAACACTCGACGGTATATTTCATTTGAGAGATGAGATTGAGAATGAAGCCCTCCCGCTGAGGAGGAAGGTAACAGCCACGGTTAGCGTCTCAGCTCAGGTTAGGATCAACTTTCTTTGCGAACTGGCTTGATCTGTGTAGGAACGTTTTGTTTCCAATCTAGTTGTATTCTAAATTTTTGCCGTTTTTTCACTTTTTTGGGGGCAAATGCCCTTGTCGTAATGCGCTCAACCGCTTCTCGAGCTTCCACTCCTTTTGGTTGACTATTTTTTATCGCATGGAAATCTTTCGCCCCGTAGGATCGGCTGTGTCTCAGTTTCACTTGGCTCTCATCCAGACCTCAAAGAAATGATGTGGGACTGTAAGTATCTTTGTAATTTATCAAGGAATAATTGTGACCATATACCGAGGTACCGAGGTTGTTATTGTATGTTTCATCCATCAACAAGATCCTTTCAAAAACAAGTCTCATTTGTACTCATTGAGTCATATTTAGCGCTGGTGATCATTTTGATTCGTAGTCTGCTTGAATTCATCGGCAAAAATTGAAGACACACGTTCAATACATAGGGAAAATTAGAAAAAAAACTGGCTCGCGATAATTAAGGGGTTTTCTTTTCTTGAAACTATTAAATTCTGGGACATTGTACCTCATCTTTAAATGTCATTTTTCTTTGTTTTAGCCTCGATGTTTCTGAGCACGTTAACGCCTAAATTTTATGTGGCTCTCACGGGGACGTCTTCTCTAATATCAGGATTGATTTTGGTAAAATACTATTCCAGTCTGACACAATTCGTTCAACTACAACGTGTTTTCTTCTAGCTGTTCGAGTGGTGGTACTTTAGAAAATATGGCGCTTCTTTCATTGAGCAGGTCTCATTAAATCACATTTCTCCATGGATTGGAGGTGGAGAATCATCGAGTGAATCATGTAGTAGTACGTCTAGTGCATCGAGCAACGCCTCATCGTCTCAGCAGACTGTGCCAGGTAGTGTTGCAAATGATAAAACGGGTTTTCCGAGGAGTTCTAAAAAATTATTTTTAACGTTCCCCAGAATGCAAAGTTTGGCGAAACCCTTTGAATCTCTTCAGGGGCTCCGAGTACCAACGATTTTTCTGGGCGTCGAAAAAAGAGCCTCTCACCTACTACGATATGAATCTCTCTGCTCAAGACCATCAAACATTTTTCACGTGCGAAGCCGACGCTGGTCTTGCCGAATACGAAAGTAAGCCCTGGCTGTGCATGTAAATTAGTTGTTGGCTCATTGGGGGTCCTTGTGCACCTTAAATCAGCAGTAGTGCCTCGCAGTTATGCAGACGGCTTGGCGAGAGAGGAATCCTTCTGCACGAGTCAAAGCGGCCCATGAAGCTTTGGAGAAGAACTCAGAGTGTGCTCCCGCTTATATCTTACTTGCTGAAGAGGAGGCGACTACGATCACTCAAGTCGAAAAGGTGTTGAAACAGGCTCTCGTTTACGCTGAAGTCTGCTGTCAAAATTCATCTAATGAGGCAGTTCATAGTACGTTCATTCTTCCTCTTTTTTATTCGTATTTCATCCATTAATACGTTTATTATTTAAGGGCGTGATACGAACGTCGTTATATACATCAAGCGACGCTTGGCAATGTGCGCTCGGAAGCTCGGCAGACTGAAAGAAGCTGCCAAAATGTTCAGAGATGTAAATAATTATACTTTTTACGATTTCTTCATCTATAAAATTCAAATTAATTTCTTGACTTTTCAGTTAACCAAGGAAGTACCCCCAATCATGAGTGTCCTCAACATCCATGAAAATCTGATTGAAGTCCTCCTTGAAATGCAAGCCTACGCAGATGTTCAAGCAGTACTAGCTAAATATGACGATATAAGTCTCCCAAAATCTGCCACCATTTGTTATACAGCTGCTCTGTTAAAGGCCAGGGCAGTTGCAGACAAGTAAGGCGAGTCCATAGTTAAGCCCCACAAGCGTTCATCATGCATTCTCCTCAGGTTTTCTCCAGAGGTTGCTAGTAAAAGAGGACTAACACCCGCCGAGATGACGGCAGTTGAAGCTATTCATCGCGCCGTTGAATTTAACCCTCACGTGCCAAAAGTATAAATGAATTCATGGCGATTCTTGTACAAGACATTTCACGCGCCTTATTCACAGTATCTGCTCGAGATGAAACCTCTGATTTTGCCCCCTGAGCACGTACTCAAACGTGGTGACTCGGAGGCGATCGCCTACGCTTTTTTTCATGTCAATCATTGGAAAAGAGTCGAGGGAGCTTTAAATCTTCTTCATTGCACGTGGGAAGGAACGTTTCGGATGTTGCCTTACCCTCTTGAGAGAGGGCATCTGTTCTACCCGTACCCGACGTGTACAGAATGCGCCGACAGAGAGTTATTGCCTAGTAAGCTTCAAATTAATTTTTAAAACGTTTTTAATACAATTATTTACACGGAGGGATTTATATTCAGGTTTTCACGAAGTCAGTGTCTACCCGAAAAAAGAGCTTCCCTTTTTCATACTGTTCACGGCAGGTCTGTGTTCTTTCACTGCTCTTCTTGCTCTCTTGACTCATCAGTACCCGGAACCAATGGGTGTATTTGCAAAAGGCGTAAGTTTTACGATAATCTTCATCACTAGTTCTAATTTTTGGGATGATCCAACCGAATTAACCGAATCAAACCGAATGATCCAACCGGGTTAGCAGCCCAATCGCTCGCGGGTTTTCTCTGTACTCGGCTCGGCTTGGAAATGAACGAGTCAGTCCCAAAATGCCAATTGAAACCGTTCTAGAGATATGGCTTTCAGACACAGGCTTCAACACTGTGCAACAGACAGAGATGCCTTGATAACCGGGTGTTTTTCTGACACTCGTTTCTGTCCAAGTCCTCGGAAATGAAAGCGAACTGTTGTGATTATTTTCTTCCGAACAGGGGCCTTATTACCAACGGCATCTCGTGGCATTTTCACATGTGTAACTAGTCCTGTTTTGAACGGTATCAGCACAAGACGTACGGAACTCTAAACTAGTCGTTTCTCGGTTGTCCGAGTACGGCTTCCTTTAACCACTAGTTACTTCGACAGAAGGCAGTTAAGCAGAGTGAGGGGGTTTAAACTGAAGTGGTTCTGAATTCTCAAGGTTGCTACGTTGGAGTCTAATCAAATCGGGAAGAAGTCCAAACCCATAGATGGAGGTGGTGGGAGGGAACTTACAGCAGATTTTTGCCCTATACCGTTCTGATGGCTGGGAATGAGTGGAGAGCGGGCCACCTTTGCCGAGTGTGATACATCGGCTCGAGTTGATTTTGAGGTCGTCTTTGTCGTACTCAGTGACGTGGTGGTGGAAGGATTCGTGGTCTGCTACGGCAGGCCAGGGTGTACCGAACTGTTATACTACAGCCCTGCCATGCAGGAATTCGTTGGGAGTTTCTCTGGTCGACCTCCTGCTCAACGGCCGTACGACTGTATCGGGAGCATTCGCCTTCGGACCGTGTTATTACAATATTTAGAGATACATATTTGAGAGTTTGCAAGTTCGGATCCTAATTTGAGCACAAGTTTCCTGTCTGAATATTCGCGAAATTGATAGTTTCGGGTTTTAATTTGAACGACATTTCAAGCTCAGGGCCTTATTTAAAGCGAAATTTCAAGTTTTGGGTTTTTTGTGGCTGCGAAGGCCAGGATAAACGGTCCCCAACAGAGTCTAGAGCCTGGAATGATAAAACCTTTCGTAGAATAAGGCTTTAATTGACAAAATAAAGTGTGTGAAAAACGGACTGAACTTTTAAAACAATTGTAAACAAAAAGTCATAAGGCTGGAGGTGGAATTGATTATTATAACATTCTTCCGTCCAGGAGAGAAGTCTTCATCCAAAGCTTCGGTATTAAATAATGTAGTCCGAGAGATAAGCCGGCGGTTTTCTCGGTCTTATACTTCTTCTCATTTCGGGTATAGTGGGAGGAGAAGATGGTGTATTTTGAATCAGATCAGGAGAGTCTCTTTCGTCCGTGATAGCGTTTTCCAACGAGAGGTCGAGAGGTGTACAGGCGTCGATAATTGGTGAAGACGCATCAAGGGAGTCCAAATTATCTTGAACGGGGATGGGTGCGATGTCTCTAGTGGATACCACCGTTACTATTCCGTCTTTCAATTAGATTTGAGCGTACTCAGTGTTTCCTTCGAGGAGCGTAGCTTCTTCCACCAGAGGGTCGAATTTCGAAGTTCTTACGTGCTTACGTACAAATACTGGACCTGGGGTTGTCAACCAATTCGGTGTTGATGTCCCGTCCCCTGATCGTCTGGCAAACTTGAACATCCGGTCATGAGGTGTCTCATTTGTGGCCTTGCAGAGCAATGAACGTATGGAGTGAAGGGCTGCGACGAGGACGTCATCCCAATGAGTGACTGGCATAGATTGGCTTTTTAGAGCAAGTTGGACAGATTTCCAAATTATACCGTTGTACCGTTCAGCTTGACCATTACCTCTTGGGTTGTAAGGAGTTGTTTTACTACTTGCAATCCCATGGGAACTAAGAAAAGACCGCAGATAGTGAGACATGAAAGATGATCCCTAATCAGAATGAATGTACGCAGGAGTTCCGAATACATGAAAAATAGTCTCTAAAGCTCTAAAGCTCTAAAGAAAAAGAGCTCTAAAGCTCTGTTAACTGTAGATGTTGTCATGTCTTAACGGGGAATAGCGAAAGGGAATCTGGAATATTCATCAATAATGGTCAGGATGTAACGATTTCGGGATTTCGAAGATAAAGGGCCCTTGAAATCCATATTGAGTATTTCCATCGGGGATGTCGCTTTTATCAACGTTCCCTTGATGCTTGAAAAATGTTGCCTTGATTTCCGAACAATTTCTACAATTATTTACAATTTGTCGAACTTCTTGTACTGAGAAAGGTAAATTTTTACTCTTTGCCCAATGGTGAAAACGTGTTATACCTGGATGACACAAAGTTTCGTGGTATTTTCTCAGATTCTCCTTCGAATTAGATACATTGGCGCAAATCCTTGAAAAAGCATCAGCGGCTACATTTTCTTTACCGGGCCTGTAATGTCGTATGAACAACACGAAAGCTCTAGCCTCCAGCGCATTTTTTTTTCATTTTTTATTTTACTAGTATGATCCTTCGAAAAAATAAATGATGTGGAACGCTGATCAGTTATGAGTTGAAACTGTCGATCCATTAAACAGTGGCGCCATTTCCGTAGTAATTGCTGAGTCAATGATGAATTTCTTGATATTTTCAAATACCTGAAGTGATTCTTGATCGAGGGGGACTTTGCATATGACTAGGGGACGAACTTTTTCTGAAAATTTAAGTATGAATTTAGAGTAATGTGAGAACAAACCCATAAATCTTTTCAAGGATGACGCGTTAGTCGGTGGTTTCAAGTGACGTAGAGGGTCTATGTGCTCTGGGTCAGGTTTAATGGTTTTGTTTTCAATTATGTAGCTGAGGAGGTTGATTTCTGACCGGGCGCAGGAACTTTTTTTCTGTGTTGATCGTTAAATTGTACTTCTTGACAACCTCCATGAATTTTTCGAGAATTTTGTCATGGTCATTTTTGTCTGAGCCGCAAATTGTGACATCGGGGTATGCTAACGTCGCTGTCAAGTTTTCCTTACGGATTATTTCATCTACGTCCATTTGAAAGGCTGCCACGCCATTGGTGACCCCAAAAGGAATCCGCCGGAACTGGAACAGCTGTCCGTCCGCCTCGAAAGCAGTGTATATCCTGTCGGCATCATTAATGGGTATTTGGTGATATGCACTTCGCAGATCAACAGTGCTGAAAATGTTAAATTGTGCTACCTTGTTTACTACGTCCTCGATATTTGGTAGAGGGTGTATTTGTCTAACACCTGTACCTGTTTACTGTTAGGGAATAATCAATCACCTTACGCCGTTTGTGATTTTCGTTTGATGTCACAAGCACTTGAGCACGCCATGGAGACTTACTGGGCTCTATCACACTCTCTTGAAGAAGACGCTTGATTTCCTCTTTGATGAAAGAATTATCGGATGGATTGTGCCTTCTTGATTTGACGCTAATTGGTTTACAGTCTGGAGTCAAATGTGAAAAGAGAGAAGCTGGGGGTACTATCGGTTCTGCTAATGCACGTATATTTTAAGGAGCATTAGGGCCTCCAAATGATAATTTTAGACTCCCGTGTTGTTGTAATAAGAGATCATGGCCTAAGAGCACATCGCAGCATAGATCCCTGAGTACGTAAAGTTTGACTGTAGTGCGTTTATGGCCAGGCAATTTAAAAGTAACAAAGCACTGACCATTGACTGACGAATGAAGCCATTGTTTGCTCCCGACAACGTTGAATTTTCAAATTTAAAGTTCGCGTCAGTGCTTCACTAATGAAACTTATAGAACTACTAGTATCGATCAAGGCAGATGCTTTGAAGCCGTTTGACAGTACAGGGATGGTAGCCTTTTTTAGACTTGAGGAAGTATAGGAGCTTGCAACAACCACAGATACTTGTTTAACGTGACCCTTACGATTAAAAGTTGGGCTTGATTGACATACTTTAGAGAAATGCCCCAGTTTATTACAGTTCCCGCATGTGGCGTCCTTGACTGGACATTCATCTCTTCTATGATACTGTCGCCCACAAAAAAAGCATGATTTAAGGGGGAGTTGTACATGTGTTTCCTCGACCCCCCTCCAATCTTACCTCGTCTACTCCGCGTTACGGAAATTACCGCCGTATTTCTGCACCAATCGTGAACTTCAAGGGCTCATTTGAATCTTCAGGAAATTCCGCACAAGCGTACGATCTTGCTTTCCTAAATAAGTCGTCGAAAGAGTGTGAATTTTCAAGGTAAAAGTTTGTGTGCGTTTTACAGTTATTTTAGGGATGAAATATGAAAAAGGAAGATCGTACGCTTGTGCGGAATTTCCTGAAGATTTAAATGAGCCCTTGAAGTCCACAATTGGTGCAGAAATACGGCGGTAATTTCCGTAACGCGGAGTAGGCGAGGTATGATTGGAGGGGAGTCGAGGAAACACATGTGCAACTCCCCCTTAAAATCGCTAGATTTTTTCGAAGAAACGGATGCATTCAAATGGCCATTTTTGAGAATTTCTGTGGCCTTAGCCTGACCAGAATCGAGGTTTGGAACGGACGTGGCGTTCACAGAATAAGAATTGCTGTAACCTAATGAGTGTTGTTGAGCTAGTTCTAAGGCTTGCGCCTGATCAATTGCTTCGGCCAAATTAAGGGAAGACGATTCGAGTAATCTTAATCTTATTTGCCTGGAACTTGGTCCTCTAATAAAAAGCGTCCCTCATGAAGTCGGACCGGTTTTGTTCTGCCGTTACAACTTTAAATTTACATCTATTGGCCAAAATATTTAAAGCTTCCTCGTACCTTTCAACATTTTCTCCGGGCTGCTGCTGTCTCGTCTGGAGAATATTTCGTTTACCGGTTTAACGTGAAGATTTTTAAGAACCGTTATTGCGTCTGTGTACGTTCCACATCCGTGTATATATTGATAAACAGTTATAGAGACCAAGTTGTGTAGAATTCTCAACTTTTGTTCATCCGAGGATTGAATAGACGCGACTAGGTTAAGGAAAGTCCGGTGTCAGTGTTCCCACTCGATTGCTGCCGTTGGCGAAGTAGGGTCGAGATTTAATTTTTCAGGCTGGAGAAGTCGTTCCATGCTGGCTGGTGCTGGTGTTCATTAAATTTTGTCAATTAATTTGAAATGATAAAACCTTTCGTGGAATATAAGGTTTTAATTGACAAAATAAAGCGTGCGAGAAACGGACTGAACTTTTAAAACAATTGTAAACAAAAAGTCATAAGGTTGGAGGGTATTTAAAAAATATAAAGTGGAAATGAGTATTATAACAGAGGCTGGCGAATACCTAGGAAGTTGGAAGGTCCCAGGCCGAATGTCCCTGGCAATGCGATTTTCTGTCTTAATTCCAGAAAATGCATGTTTACAGGCTTAATTTCAGTAAAAATGCAAGTATAAGGTCTTAAATTTAACAAAATGGCAAGTTTATAGTTTTGATTTAAGCGAAATTATAAGTTTCTGTTTATAATTCCGGCGAAATTGCAAGTTTCGGGACTGTTTGGGTGACCGTGGCCAGCCGGTCCCGAGAGGGCCCAAAGATTGATGAATCTTTGTGAAAATTACATCCTTCAGAGTTAAATATCAGTGAATTCCTGGGGAAATTTCGATGACACTGCAAGTTTCGGGGCCTTTTTTGAGTAACCGCCAACCCTGCCCCAAGAGCGCTTTTTAAGCTTGATGAACCCCGTGATTCCTCCCCTTCCTCTCCCGTCGTTATCAGGCACGTTCATTGTTGAGACGAGCTCAAAGGCTCGGGGGAATGCGAAAAGCATAACTTCTCAGCCCCTCTCTCTTCCATTTTTAGAAAACCGTGGATCCTCGCCTGCGTACAGTGTTTAACATGCAGGGGACTGGACGGTTTACTTTTCTAACCTATGTCCCGAGCTACTCAGTTGAGGGGCCAACATAGGATGAAGTTCAACATCCTCGCATATGTCTCAAGGGTATAGGAATCATCCCCCCCCCCACTCCAGAGCGATTTCTTAATGTTATTTTTGAGCGACACTAGCGTTTGAGCTGTTTTGTAGTCCGCATGTTGTTTGAAACAGTCCCTCTACCTATCGAAATCAATGGATAAATTGTTTGACAGATGATCAGCGGGCTGTCTCTGCCTTTCTATTATCTTCTCGATAAACTTGAAGTCATTCTGCCTTCGAATATTCTGCAACAGCTATCCCGTATTTAGAAGATGAACTGGTGAAGTACAACTTTTTAAAAATACTATTTATTACTGTTCTTGAATTGTAGTTAATCAGCTTAGAAAATAGTCGGTTCAACCATATCAGACCTGTTTGACAATATGGGGTAGACACCATCGTTTTTCTGTTATTAGAAAGGGACAGAAAACATTTTCCAACCATCGTTAAGCCAACATTTGCAATGCTCCATCTCTTTCTAAAGCCAGATTTCAACTTGAATCAAAGCACATTTCATGGGACTGTCTTTTGAGAAAAAAATATTAATTTTTCCAAAGAATTCCTTGAAAACCAGTAGGGTCCTCGCAAGTTTTTTCCTCCGCCCTGTTTCCAGCGTGTCTATTGGAAACGTTGAAACGGGTTTTAGCCTTATAAATCGTTCTGGTGTAAGCTGGTTTTCTAAAAACTGTTTCTCATTACGCATAAACTGAGCGTACAAAACTTGAAAAAAAAAAAAAAAAACAAACGAGAAAAAATATTGTCGAACTATTTCAAAATGATTACGCTTTAACGGACACCTCCCCCCCCCTCTTGGACACTGATTAATCGAATTGATGGGAGAGTTATTCTTGTTTACTAAATTCCCAACAATTGTAAGTAAATTCAAACCCCCCCCCCCCCCGTGTCGTAATTTTCCGTGGAAACTGGCCTAAGTCTCGATTTTATTGATTTTGTTCAAACTTTTACCTTCTTAAGCCTATCAAATGTTTCGATGTCAAATATTGAACTTTTTTCAAAAGATTAAGTAGATTCTTGGGTCTTTTAGAAATTTTCCTAAGCCTGTTCGGCTGTTTGTGTTGCACAAAAAGTCATTTTCGGGAAGTGATACTATTTTTATGAGTGTTAATGAAAATTCGATCAATTAGGATTTTAAGAGTCAAAAATACTCAAATTATGAAATCGTTTGCCTGTTTATTTATTATTTATATTTGTATGATACGTCTTATTGCTATTAATTAGTTACGTTAATAATAAATACCTCCCGCCAATTTTAAATATAGTACTTGAGGAAAGCAATGACTTCTCTTTTAAGGGGAGGAGAATATCGCTTTGCTCTAAAAAAGCAATTCGTTGTCTTATTGTATTTCAATGGTCGCCTTTTAACACTGGTTGTTTCCTTTTTTTAAAGAATAGCCCCTTTTCTTCAGGGGATTAGGACAACAAAGTAATTTTTTCCTCGAAATAAACTCTTTTAAACGATTTTTTTTCTTCATGAAGCCTTATTATTGTTCCTTGGCAACGGTCGTAACACTTCCTTTTTTGACAGTGGATATGTCGACATTAAGCTCTGAGTCAATTACTCCTGCCTCTGATAAATCAAGGTGGTTTACTAGAGTAAAATACTTTGATTTTAGGCTTTATCATTTATTTATTCAGGCTTGCTGATGAGTTATCTCAAAGACCGCCGATCAATTTGATTGAAAAACTTAGCGCTAGCGACTTGGATGATTTAAAACTCTACTTTTATCCTGATCATGAAAATCTCAGTAAAATTGTTCACGACATCGGGTTTGATGAAGTTGGAAAGCATCAGGGCATTCCTTTGACTAAGGAGGCTTTCATGGAGGCAGTTTTCGATGTCATAGGTAAGTCATAACGAGGGATTCTTTGTTTCTGTCTGTTGACGTTTGTTTCAAGGTCATGAAGACTACAAGACAGCGGCCGAGTCATTTTTCAACAATCTCGAAGTTCTTGGTATTGTTCAGGACGGTTTCATATGGTGGGAGAACGTACTTCAGGGCATTCTTCAGTACGAAGTAGACGAGGATAACTTATTCGTTGAGTCACCAAGAATACAAGAAAAACAACACACGCTAATACGTCACTGCAAAGTACTCCCTTTCATCCCAACTACAGTGGACTACTTATAACTTCCTTTTCTTTCCAAGAGTCCCATAGTGAAAGTACTCCTCCACGAAACCCCCCACTCGTCCTGTTACGTTGTTTTGTCTCTCATCGGCACCGTCGTCATTTATGATGAAAAACTAACGCCTAAAGAACAATATCGTATACCGCTGAAGAAATACAAGGCTGGTCGAAGTAGTTGGGTCACTGACGCTATTATTGCTCAGGAATCTAATGCTTTGATCGTTTCAACCTCGAATCGAACGCTTCATTTTTATAACACTTCGAAAATTGCCCACGTCCTGCTATTCGAAATTTCGAGTAATTGAACGTATTTTTTTTTAAATAGTGTCATTCTTATCGAATAATTGTCTTCACTAAGGTCTACCAAACGTGCCAACTTGTCTTCATCACGCAGGATACGATTTCAAAAAATTGATGCTTTTCATTGGTGACGATAAAGGTTGCTTGACAATTTTTCGTTTCGAGCAGCCTAACAAATCATTTTTCAAGCCTAAGCATAAAAAAGGAAGACCTTTATATTTTTGCACGGTAATTTTTTTTATTTTATCATCAAAATTGATCACATCATACCGATATTCCTGTTAGTCCAGGAATTGCAGAATCAAAAAGAATGGGTCAGCGTGAGCATTCCAGACAACATACACTCCGAACAAGTTGAACGAATGGAGTATTTTAAAGACAACAAAACAATTGTGAGCTGCAGCTCAGATCCAATCAATTCTCTCGTTGTCAGATATATTGAAGGCAAGCGATCGTCATATGTCTACAGCGTCGACAAGGTAAGTCCGAGGTAAGACCGAGTGGCGAGTAGCACCACGCCATGGGTGGGCAAATGGGTATTTCTTGCTTACTTAGTGCCCGTGGGGTACGAGGGCCGAAAGGGCTCTCCCTCTATAAGTTCCTCGTCAGTCAAAACATCGCTCGACAGTAAATTATCACGAACCAAACAGATTCAGAGGCTCAAGAGTCGAATGGTGAAATTCAAGTTTCGCGGACAAGTTGACTGGACAACCGATATTTGTCCAGGAATTGCAGAATCTATAAGAATGGGTCTGCATGAGCAATTTTCTCAGCAAGAAAATTGCTTAATTTTGCCCGTTATGGAGCCGATATTAACAGTCATCCCTTGGGGCCCACCTTAAAATGAGCTCTGGTAGCATCCTCCTGACTCAAAAGTGGGATCCCCCGATAACCAATAGCAGAGGGGAGCAGTTAAGGGCACATCGTAGAAGCAACCCTGCGTCAGCGGAAATGGATCGTCCTTTGTCAACGTGACGAATTGTTCGAGAGACAAATAGAGTGGTGCAGGGGCGAGGGAGAAGGCCGTTCTGCGAAAGCGGACGTGAGTGGCAGTGCTAGAGGGGCACACTGGGCTGGGTTACCATCAGTCCTTCTTCAGGAAGGACAATACTTGTTTATAGTTCTGGAATCCTCTAAAGCACCGAGGGAGGGGGATATAAAAACTGCTGTACTTTTGGAAGGGCATAATGAATGTATCAGTGGAACACAAAATATTAAAAACCCAAATTTGATTCCAACATGAATGAAATGTTTTCTACACTACTATGTGTATGTATACAAGGGCCTAGCAAGTGCCGGGGTGTTTTGTGCGCGTGGAGTCCAGTCTGGCCGGCCCCGCTTGTAAGTTTCTGGTTTGAATATTCGAGAACATGCGAGTTTATGGACTTAATTTCCCCCAAAATGGCCAATCTCGGGACCTGCCTTTTTTCGTGGCCGCGGAACCCAGGCTAGCTGGGGCATGACAGCGTCATGAGTCTGACGAATAGCAGCAAAATTTGGAAATTGGGAAAAATTTGGAGCTAAATATCCGCGAAGTTGGGAGTTTCCCTGGCTGAACACTCGTGACATTACAAGTTTTAGGTATTTATTTTCGCAACACTGCAAGTTTTTGGGCCCTTTATTTTCGCGAAATGACACGTTTCAGTTCAAGGCCTTTCTTCAATGAGCGTGAACCCTGGGCAAGCCGGCCTCGACTGCGCCGCCCGTAGCCTAACGAATAGCCATGTAATTGCAGCATTTAATGATAATTATTTGTGAGTTTACAAGTTCGGATCCTAATTTGACTGAAATTGCAAGTTTCCTTGCTCAATATCCGCGAAATTGACTGTTTATGGTCTCAATTCAAGCGAAATTGCAAGTTTGAGGTCTTAATTTTGGTGAAATTGCAAGTTATGGTGGGTCTCTTGTTTATTAGCTGCGAACCCCGGTGCAGTTGGTCGCGAAAGCGGCCAAAGCTTAATGAATAGTCACAAAATTACTTAATTCGGAACTAAATATGAGTAAATTCGCAAGTTTTGGGGCTAAGTACCCGCGAAATTGCAAGTTTGCAATTTTTTAATCCTTTGGGGGGGGGGGGATCGAAGAGATCATACGCGCCCCAAAGCCCAGGGCCCTTCTCACCATGTGAACAAATCTGGTCACCGTACGAATAGCGGAGAAGTGGTGGGCGGTAGTGGGGTTGATGGGGGCCGCACCATGCTTGACAGATAGGATTGAGTTTAGGAGGAAGTCGTCGGCGTGAAGGAGTAAGAACCAATCAGTCCTGTCACGCACATACTGTAAATAGAAGGCGGTATACACTGTAAGTAGCCCAGCAGAGTGGCCGAGATCGTTAGGGCGTCGACTCTCGCGTCCAGGTAATCGTCTGCTGAGTGGGTTCGATTCCCACTACAGGCTGGATTATTTGAGCAAAGGTTATCTTAGGCGGAAAAAAAGTTAAAAAGTAAAGTGTGTGCTCTCGCCCTCGTCCACGACACCTTATAGGTAGTTGGACGTGAAGCCCCGTTGGATCTACCAACGATTACTTTACTTTACTTACACTGTAAGTAATGAAACGGACCCTTAAGGCTGGCGATCCTTAGCAAGAACTCGAAAATCTTCAGAATGTCAGGGGATGGGGTTGTGTTCCCGCGTTCTCAACGTGAAGACAGAAATGATTAGGTTTGCCGCAGACAGAATATAAATTAAAGTTGTCTATTTTTTCTATTCAGGGTATTAGAAAATTTCATTTGGACAAAAGACTTGGACTAATGGCGACTGTTAGTTTCGATCACGTGGTCAGACTCTGGAATCCCGTTGTAGTGAAAGAGCCTATGTTGCTACTTGAGGGTCACGAGCATCGCGTTGTGGATGTCTGTTTATTAAAACACGTCAAGTCCATTCTTAGTTTTTCTGACGGAGCGGTAATGACACTCCACAAAACATAACATTTGAAAGCTAACATTAAAACAAAAAAAAAAAAAAAACAGGTGCTCAAAATTTGGGATCTTGAGAGCCATTTCTGCATACAATCATTACACCTTGATTTCCCAAAAACAATAAACCCTAAAAATATCAATTTCAATGCAATCTATCCAGGAATAAGGCAAATAATTCCTGGTAAGGGTGAAAATAAAGATGAAAACTTATCTAACGTAGAACAAAAAGGATTCATGAAGTAAGCACACAAAAAGGAAGGGGCCCTTAGCCTTCCTCATATCAAGAGCTCGTCTCCCATTCATTTCAATTTCAGGGATCCCTGGATGAGAGCCGAACTCGTTGTAGTTTTCGGCAATTATTTCAAAGTGGTTAAATTAAACTGTGAAGGAAATCACGTTGTAAGCCCTCTTCCTCTTCCCAGAAGAAATTTAGAACCGGCCGTGCCGACACCTTACTACCCGGTTACTCACACGTTCAGGTAAAACAAAAAATAATTGCAAACCTCAAGAAAGCTTCATACGAGACTGCCTGAAGGGAGAACACCAAGCTACTCAAACAAAGAATGTTCAAAAATTTAGCTACTCTCGCACCGTTCTACGAAATGAAAGACATACCAGCTCTTGACTTTAGCTACGAGTGCTGCGAAGACATTGGGGTACTACCCATTCCGATCATCTCTTTGAAAACTATCATTTGTACTCGTTTTTTTTTTTTTTTTAACAGGAAATGAGGAAATTCGTGAAATATGGAGTCCCCCACCTTGGACTAACTCTCAAAAACGTCGAGCCAATCGACTCGAAGATCAAAGTTTGAGCGAAGACGCTCTCGTGATACTTCTGTATGATTTATAATTATGTATATATACATAAATGGGTCACATGATGACCAAGTTTCGACTAGCGTAATTTTTCTCTATTACCATTCAAAAGTATGATTAAAAAAATTGTTATAATATAAAACTATGTTTGTTACCTCAGGCAGTATCATTTGGAATTATTTGACGACAATTATATTCATATTTTTTATTACATCCTAAATTACACGAAATGTGTTAACCCGTTCACTGATTTTTCCCCTCAACCTTATTTCTTTAATTTCTAAATAAGTTGATACCCAAGCTAAGGATTTGCGTTCAAACAAAATTTGGGCACACAGTTTTCCACGTTACTCACTGTTTCCAAATGAGCAACTTGAAACGTTAATCCCAAGAGTGACTGACGGATTTTGATCAAATTGACAAGTAATTTTTCAAGCTAAATAGAACCAGCGCAGGCGTGTTAATAAATCACAATGTGCATTGAACACGAGGAAATTAGACAAATATAATTTACTTGACAGCCTGAGTTTACCAGAAACGCAACGACACAACACGAAATGATAGTCTCTTTTTATTTAGGAGAAAAACATCTACTTACGAAGCTACTGAACCTTCACTCTTTTTGGTTGAAGAGGCACGAGAAATCCGAATAGAAGTGGTACATTCTGTGGAAAAAAAAAAAGCCATCACTGTTTTGATTTTCCAATAAAAGCTGTTCGATTTCTTTCTTGTTTTATGCCGAACAATGAGATTCTGCTGTTGATTTGACAAGTATCTGGCTCAGACAAAAAGTTGTATAGCAATATTGTTGAAGTTTCGAGGTCAAATTATGAGAGAACGGAAGGGTTTCAATTTCCATAGGTAAACATGGGGGGGGGGGGGAATTTCATCTCCACTGGCTCCGCAGGGTCTAATTCCCGTATTTCCTTGTCATCGCGCGCTTAGCAAATTGTGTGGCTGAATATTTTATTCAACCTACGAAAGCGCTATTCTGATAGTTAGTTCACGGCTGAAATTGAGAAAATTACCAATTCGCGCCTTCTGGAGGCCACTTCACTGTAAAAATACGGTAAATAAGCTGATCCCTCAGAATCTGTATGTACTTAGGCGGCTAAAATTCAGAAGGCACACTAATATGCTGTTCTTGGGGGGCAAGCACGCAACGGTTTGGAAGAGGAGCCAGTATTCGTGGCCATGAATTCGCGAAAAAGTGCTGATTCGCAGTATCTCAAACCATCTTTACAATCAAAATTGGGAACAAATCGTTGAATCACGGTGTATAGAGTCCATTTTACATCGACTTAACAAGAAAAAAATACGCCATATCCACGGCTAAAAAGCAAAAAATTCGGGCTAGAATAATGAGAAAAAGCAAATTTGGGGCCAAAATTGACAATTTACGACTTAAGTTGAGAAAAATCGCGGTTGGAAGTGAGAAAAGGTGCTCATTTCCATTTGAAAGAAAAAAACGGTAATCCGCGGCATAAAACACTAGGTACTTCAAGGTTAGAATTTTAAAAAACGCTAATTCACCACTAAAACTGAGAAAAATCGCTAATTAGCTGCTAAAATGAGGAAATCTCCAAAATTAACTGCTGCTTGCTGGCTAAAACTGAGATAAAGCGCTAGATTCATGGCTGAAAAGGAAAAAATTCGGAGCTACTACGAGGAAAAACACTAATTCACGACTAAAATTAAAAACCAATATTAAATTCTAGGCTGAAAACGAGAAAAATCGGTAATTCGCTGATAGAAGTGAGAAAAGGCGCTAGTTCAATGCTAACATGGAGGAAAAGCGCTAAATCGCGGCTAAAATAGAAAAAACAACTTCAATTAACGGGATAAAAACACTAGGTACTTCGCGGCTATTCACAGTTCGAACAGAGAAAAATCGCTAATTAGATTTAAAAATGACGAAAAACGCTAATTCACGACTGAAAGTAACAAGCAAGAAAAATTTCTAATTCGCCAGTGAAATTTAGAAAAAACGATGATTCAAAGCTGAAAATGAAACAGAAATCTCCAATTCACTGCTAAAAATGATAAAAATCACTAATTAGCGGCTAATATATAAATTAATCGCTCATTCGCGGGTAAAATTGATAAAAACGCTAATTCGCGGCTTGAATTGAAAAAAAAAACATAATTTAACGCTACCTTTGTTAAAATAATATTTCTAGTTTATTCTTTCTAGACTACGGGGCCACGAAGTGATTTCCGCCCCAACCCCGATAGCTGTAGGTAGGGATGGGACCCAGTCTAGCGGGCCCCAACGGCGCCCAAAGCCAGAAGAATATCTACGAAATGGAAGTTTCCTGGCTAAATCTCCACACAATTTTACGTTCAAGGTCTCAATTCCCGCAGAAATGCAAGTTTTCGGTTTCAATTTCAGATTACGGGCCTAGTAAATGGCAAGTTTCTGAAGAGTTGTACAAGTGTTTCCTCGACCCCCCTCCAATCATACCTCGCCTGCTCGGCGTTACGTAAATCGACGCCGTACTTCTACACCAATTCTGGATTTTGAGGTCTCATTTTAATCTCCACATAATTCCGCACGCCCGATAAATCTTCATTTTTCATATTTCGTCCTTGAAACAACTATAAAATCCGCTTAAACTTTTACCTTGAAAATTCGAGCTCTTCCGACATCTTATTTGGGAAAGCAAGACTTAACGTGTGTGCGGAATTATCTGGAGATTAAAATGAGACCTTAAAATCCAGGATTGGTGCAGAATTACGGCGATAATTTAAGTAACGCAGAGAAGGCGAGGAAACACATGTACAACTCCCCCTTAAGGGGAACTGCAGTGATGATTCCTCGACCCCCTCCAATCACCCACGTCTACTACTCGGCATACATTTTCTCGCATGATTTCTGCACCAATCCTGGTTTTTAAGGACTCGTTTTAATCTTCAAGAAATTCCGCATATGCAGTAGTTTTCCTTTTTTCAAATAAGTCGAAAAAAAACACCAATTAGAAGGGAGCAAACATGAGATTATCGCAATGTCGTTGGAGTCGGTCCATTTTCTCAACACCCGAGCGATGGGGGGGGGGGGAGCATCGAGGCTCTTCTTCGGACTTCCAAGAGCAGTCGATTGCGAGGCCGCCCACCGCGGAAAAAGTGCGGCCTTTGAAAATGGACCAAAGCTGCGTTCCATGTCACAGTACTGAAGTTTTCCCTGGAAGTCCCAGTTGAGCGATTATTGCTGTTATGTAAGTTTATGCGGCAATTGGTTTTAAAATTCGGAATGAATGGGGGTCGGGGTGGCGTGATGGGAGGGGGAAACTAGCTCCGGATTCTGGCTCTGAGAGCAGCTATCTAACTTACTTCAGTAGCTATTTAACTTCTACACTTGGTACACCCTCATCAACATAAACTGATCGAGTACTTACTTGGACTACGTAGTAAACAACGATAAGGTAGAGGACTATGCTTAGGGTGAGCAACAGATCAAAAATGGCAGGCTTTACGCTAAAAAAAAGTAATTAGTATCATAATCTTCAAGCGAATTAGCTTTAAAACAAATAGTAGGAGCGTACTTGTAAATGAAACAAGTTGACTTTGAAGGGGAGTAAAAGACGAACTCAGGATCTCTCTTGTCAGGGACTTGATTAGATACTTTGACATCAATGAGGTACCTGAAAAGAACAATCAGAACAAATGCTTCCATCCCCCTGGCCCGCAGTTACTATCTTACCGATTCATGACGTCAGTTACAGTTTTAATGACCGGATTTTGTTTTTCAGACATAATCGCAGCAGACCTAGAATGAGAGGCCAAATATTCCAGCCACATTTTGATTCGATCCTCGTCAGCAGCCTGACAACAACAGTTTTGCTTATAAGGCAAAAAGTAAGGTTTTACTCGAGTATACCGTCAACGCAGACAAAGCCTTAGACGGGCGACTGAAATTATAAACGTGTTTGGATAGCGCAGCTGCAATACTCCTGATATTGGCGGCTAAGGATTTGTAGTCAATTTTGTCCACTGTATCAAGAACAGTTCCTCTTCCAGGATCTTTGTGACTCTGGAAACGCATAAGAAATTATTTTTCATCTAGGTGTGGAAGGGCGGGGGTGAAGGGAAACCTTGAACGAAGATAGTGTTGCAGCAGGTAACCTCCTAATGCTAAATCTTTCGTGCTCCCAAGCTAAACTTTCATCAGCCAAATTAATTTTTTTATGAACCATATCAACAGGCGTTTCACTGATAGCGTTTAAATCCTGGAAAAATAGTTAGCTCTGAAAATGAATTCAATCGTTCAGTAAGAGAAAATCTCACGTTGAAAAAACTGTTCAATGGAGACCCTTCCTTTGGAGGCTTGGAAACATGAAAATGAAGTTTGCTGGAGCTCACTGAGTCCAAGCAAAGTACGAATTGAGCGTCCTAAAACAAAAATCGCCAATAAGTCAAAACTCTTTGACTCCATCCTTCCGGTTAAAACAAACCTGAATGATAGAATTTTCAGCACCGTCGAGTTGATCTTCGAGCCATTTCTTACTTCCTTGATAATTGTATTTCCCACCGCCCGACAAAAAAAATACTATATTTACTGGGGCGTGCGACTTTGGATCGGAGTACAAGTGAGAGAAAATCCTAATCAGCTCGAGAAGTGCGACGACGCCAGAGCCGTTGCTATCAGCGCCAAACGACAGATCCTGTGGGGGAAGGAAGAGCGAAGAGTGTGATCATTCGAGGGTTTAGCAATATTCCAAGTATCACTTACAGGGGCAACGCCGAAGGCATCATAGTAGGCGACAATAATAATAGTTGGTAATTTTTCTTCCAGTCCATGCCCAGTGAGTTTTCCCTACGACGAGAACATTTTGAAACTTGGACTCAAAACAATTTAAACTCATAATACCTGCAAAGATATGATTTGAGGATCTGGTTGAGGGGTAGGCTTGTTGGCGTTAATAACAACTTGGTAGCCGTTGGCAGAAAACGAGCTCATAAGTACTAAAAATAGGAGAATTACAACAAAGAACGCTATAAAGACGAAATCAACTTACCCTCCCAAGCGGATGTTTCCTTGGAATGTGAATTTACATCGTTTTCGACATCCTGAAGAATGACATCAACCTCGGGAGACCATTTGGCGAAATAAACGGGGATTTCTACTTCATCGGAGATCATATGATTTTCCAGTTCATTCATAGCCTGGTCATGAACTAAGGAGTTTTAGAAAGGCCAATTTTAAGGTAATACCCTCCCCATATTACCTCCCCTTCCTCCTGACTGACTGATGAAGTAGATTTAGGAAGAACAATCAGAATTGCTCCCACTTGTTCTTTTAATTTATAGAAAGACAGCGACGTGAGGTTTCCAAGGCGGCACATAACGCAGTGACGGGAAGTTCGCCAGGTAGCAAGGGACCGCGCTTCTAAATTGACGCTTGAGGCCTTACATCCTGAAAGAATAAATTACATTTCAAGAGACATCGAATTATCTGCCTCGCCTCCAAATCAAAATGGCCCCTCTACCGCTCTATCGAGACAAAACCATCTTTTACCGAAACGGAGAGCCACGCACCTATTGAGAGTTAGAAGGCGTCCTGAAGTCCTCTGCAGGCACTCGCGCGTTCCCTCAATTTCGATATTTTTCCCCCGCCTAAAACGATAAGGATGGTAAAGGAAGGTCATATCTTCACTGAGAACATCCATTAAGAACCAGCCGACACAAAATCGATGTCCGTTAGCGCCTAAGTACAGGTGCGGGGCTCGAATGTCAATTACAAGTCATACTCAGTAGAAAACATCCCTAGTGCCCCTAGACAAAAAGTCGATGATCGATGACCTTAATCTCTGTAGTTGCCATAAGTACAGGCAGAGGCGGTCCAAGGGCGGGATCGCTATCTTCTATGTATATTTCGCCAAACTGGTCGTGTCATAATCATTACTCGATATGGATCAATTTAGAAGATAGCGATCACACCCCCAGACCACCCCTGACCGTAATTTTGTCGACAGCACGCGTCGATTTTTGCCTGAAGGTGGGGGGGGGGGCTGTGAACTACAGCAGGTTTATTGATACTCCGCATCCGTACATCGACGCTAGGAACGGATTAAAAGCGAAAATAATTACGACCATTTCTAAAGGGAATCGCATTGAGAGCGCTGACGGCTAACGAGTTCGGTTCATGGGTCCGCCAAGAAGAACATGAACCCGCGCCCAGCGCTCTCTCATTCAACTAGTTACAACTTCTCTTCCCTCTGCTTTCGTTACCGAATTGGTTGTCCCACTGTTGACCAAAGATAAGTGTTATTATCAAGCAGGGGCAACTACACACGGGGGGGGGGGGGGAATGGAAATTATTCGTGGTAGTGGGGGAGCGTCCAAAAGTGTCAAGGGGGATGCTGTCCGATAGTTCTTGATTGGTATGGTGGACACAGAGAGGGGGGAATAGTCTAGGTGTAGCACACAATAAGGCTAGGAATTTTACCCGGTGGAGGGAGGGGGCTAGGTATATTTGTCCACCCTGGTAACGAGGAGGAAAGCTAAGAAGGAAGCCCCTAAGAAGGCGGGGGCAATATATACATTTCATTCAGTTCGTTCATCTTTCACATCAATGCTACAATGATGCATCCAAATGCATCAGGCGACGTTTTCGAAGGCTCCTTCCCGTGACAAAACCACTCAACGCCGCGGGGGGGGGGGGAAGCCATGAATCACAAGTTTAGTGGGATACATACATAATAGAAAATAAAGTTGAAGTTTCAAGTTGAAGGGCTACATACTCATAGACAACGATATTGAAAGTTTCGGTGAATAATCAGCCACGAAATTGTGAGTTTCAAGCTTAGCTCTAAAAGCCACAAAATTTAATTTTTCGGTGGATAATTAGACGCGAAATTGCATTTTCACCGGGTGCAATAGCCGCAAACTTCCGGTTTTGAATATTCACCGGCAGTGAAATTGCGAGTTCGGATCGATAAAAAGCCTCGAAATTGTAAATTACTGAAGAAATTTTCTGCAAAATTACAGTTGAAAGGGAGGAGGTGACAAAAGAATTGCCACTGAATTGAGGTTTTAGGGTTTCATTGAAAGTGCAAAATTGTGCGAGATTTAGCTCTTTCTAACCCCAAATTTCGCGAATCTGGATCTTTTAGGAACAATAAAATGCGCGTGGATGCCTTCATAAATTACTAAACTTTTCGGGGTTTGCTCCCTGCGCCAAGGTAGTGGCGAGTATTGGGCGGACCACCGCTCCCGAATAGCTTGAAGATGGAGAAATCAGGATTTTTAGGTTTTATGTTCAAGGATGAAGGTACGTTAAAAGGAGTCTTAGTATCCTGGAGAATAGAGCGTTGAAAGATGCTCACCAAATTTTTCGCTGAATATTCGATTAAGCCGACGCAAGCGCTATTCTGGAAACTGAAATTGAGAAATGTACTAATTCACGCCCTACGGAGGCAACTTCGTGGCTATAATAGACAAAATACGCTGATCCCTACAGTTCGTGTAGGCACTTAGGCGGCTGAAATTGCGAAGGCGCCCTGAAATACTGTTCTTAGGACAATTACGGGTCATGGAGGCTGGAAAGAGCGCAAATATTCGTGGACTTCCAGACCAACATTGTGAAAAAATCGCAGAATCGCGGACTACAGAGCCATTTTATAGCTGATTTTAGAATAAAACACCATAATGTTCTGTTCTTGAACCAGCAGCTTCGCGGATTTTCTGAAAATTCATCATTTCGGGGCTGAAATTGAGTAAAACCTGTGATTAGCGGCTACTTAAGCTTTTTTATCAATTTTTTAACGCTAATTAGAGCGTTTTCTCACGAATATTTGTGAATTAGCGATTTACCTCAATTCTACACGCGGACTTGGTTCAAGAACAGCACATTATAGCGTTTTACTTTATTTTAGCTATAAAATGGCTCTGTACTCCGCGATAGCACTCTAGCTTACTTCATAGCACAAACATTTGTAAAAAGAACTAATTCGCGGAATATAATTGGAAAAACACTATTTCACGGCTGAAATTGGGAAAAATCGCTAATTACAGACTAAAATTAGAAAAAAAAACTCCAATTTAAGGCTCAAATTGAGACAAAAGGATATTTCGCGGTTAAAAATATAGAAAAATCACTATAATTTGCCGATGATATTGAGGAACAGTGCTAAAATTCGTGAATAAAATGTAGAAAAAGAGCTAATTCACGGTTAAAATTGAGAAAAGCGCTGAATCGCAGGTAAAATTCATAAAAAGTGACGACCCATGGCCAAAATTGAGAAGAACGCTAATTCGCGACTAAAATTAAGAAAACGCCAATTTGCGACTCTTTGGTGAAGGAATCTTCTTGGCCAAAATTGAGAAAAGTCGCTAACTATTGGCTAATAGTGGAAAAACAAGCTAATTCGCGGCAACTATTAAGAAGCATTGCACATTCGCGAGTAAAATTGAGAAAAATCGCTAGTTCGTGGCTAAAATTGAGAAAAACGCTAATTCATGACTATGAGTGAGCGTTCGAAATGAAAACGCTAATTTGCGGCTAAAATTGAGAAATAGCTCAAATATCCAGATAAGATTGAGAAAAATACGCAAATTCAAGGTCACAATGGAGAAAAACGCAATTAGTGGTTAATATTGAGAGAATGCCAGTTCGCGGCCTTCTGGCGAATGCAACTTCAAGGATAAAATAATGAAAAAGCGCTAATTCGTGACTAAGAGTGAAAAAACCCACTAATTCGCAGCTAAAATGAAGAAATCGCTAATTCGCTACTGAAATTGAGAAAAA